>CM070510.1:42880440-43480440 GCA_036346375.1 Guadua angustifolia
GGTGGTTGGTGCCACCCCTTCTGTTGGGGGAACCTCTCATTCTTGATTCGCTGTTTTCATGGAGTAATTTAGAGGGTAAGGAGGGAAGGTTGGTTTCTTTTGCCTTCGATGTTTGGATTTAAAGAGGAAAGCTTAGTGATGAACCCCTTTGGATTGCTTTTATTGTTGTGTTCTGTTTCGTTGGATTCTTTGGTTCTTGTTGCTTATCGAGGGTTGTCTTGCGGAGAAAACTATTGTAGTTGTTGATTTATATTGCTTATGAGTCAATTAAATGGTGGATCGACCAAATGATTTAATCGATGTGAAATTAAAGAGTGAGTATATGGGATGGTTGTATGATTGATGGGGTTTTTGATTGGAAAAATGTCTATCTAGGAGTTTATCTATGGAATATGACTAGTGGTGGGTATATGAATAGGAGAAGGAAAGTAAAGGAAGATTGTGTTTTGTAACTTCCGTTCAAACCTATGTACCTTTTAGGATTTGGTGAAAATGAAACAATTAATGGCTAGAGCATTGGAGTACTAGAAATGGTGGAATTTGAAATGAACCTTCCTTTAACTCTGAGGATTGCAAATGAGGATGTAAGAGTTGTTTTGGAATTTTGTCTTCTCTTCCAAAATGTTGATTTTGGGTTAGCGTAAGAGGCTTTGCCTTGATTAAAGTAAGCTGAGTTGTCTTTTGGTTTTATGAAAGCTTCTGTCAGTGATTTGCGTGGGGTTTCTCTTTTAATTGGAGTTCTCCCCGAGGCGAATTTTATTGTATCGGTTTAAGAGTGTCAAAGACGATTTATATGATATTAAAGAATCGGGTCTTCTCTTGCAAATTTGGTTTCGGAAGAAGAAAATGAGTGATGTTTGGGCTCTATCAAGATCCTCTCTTAGTTAGGTTCCAATGCTTTGGGTTCAAGGTGACGTACATGGTTTATTTGGTCAAAGCGGGAATTGTATTTCCTTTGTGTTCTAGCTGGAGTTAAAAGGATATGGAAACTTGTGGAATAGAGTTGAGTATAATAAAGAGAATTGAGTTTTCTTTGGTCATTGGAATTGCAGCTGTAAAGGTTCGATGCAGTGTTTCTCTTGAAAGTTAAGTTTTCCTTGGTGGGTATTTTATCACATTATTTGAAGAGGATGAAAGTAGTTATTTTACTAAAAGGAATCGAGGGATTTTGGGTGGATAATAATGGAGGATTATACTTTTGATGTGGTTACTTGATGGTGCATGTTTAACCCTTATTAGTGAACTACTTGGAAGTTGATGGTAATTACGTCACCATTTCTAGCGTGTGACTGTATTTTTGGGTTAAGATGGTTGTAGCGTAGGATTTCCTAATTTGTGTGTAATTGTACCTTGGGCACTGGTCCTTTGGAATTTTGACCTATCGATTAAGTTTGACTGAGTTCTTGCGTGAGAAGTTGCACTTAATGGAGCTAAGTCAAATTGTTTTGTTAATCGTTGGATTTGAGGTTTTGGTTTATCGTTTGTAGTCGTTGAAGTTTTTGCGTGGGTGTTGTGAGTTTGCTAAGAAGTTTCAAGTCCCTTGTGGACTTTGGTTTTTGATTGGCATTCTTCGAATTTGAGGTCGAATTCCTTTAAGGGGGGAGAGTGTAATACTGTATGGTTTCGTTTTCCTCCGTGTCGGGGAATTCTTAGTCTGGGTGTCCGGTGGGCCTATCTGTGATTTGTGGGAGAGAAATTCTTGTTTTTCTTTTTCCCTCTCCACCCACTTGTCACCTAATCCCTTTCTCATGGTGTTTGTGTGTGTGTGGCTAAAATTCCTTAGGGGGGGCTGATATTTTCCCCAGCATTGCCGATCCCTTCCCCCACCTCTCCTTTTTTCTCTAGATGTGTTGCTCCCAGGCGAGTTGCCTCCTCCCTGCGCCCCCAGCCCTTCCTGCCGATCCTCCTGGATGGCTCCTCCCGCCCTGTTTCCCCCAGCCAGCTCCTCTCCTCCCAGCCGCCATTTCCCCTGGTCGAGCACTCCCCTGGCTTCTCCTTGCTCTGGCGTCGCCCCTGCCAGCCCTGGTCGGCGTCTCCTCTTCAGCCGGTGGCAACAGCAGCAGAGGGAGCGGCAACAGCAGAGGGAGCCAAGAAGCAGCTCCAAAGAAGAAGACAAGAGTAGCTCTGCAGCAGCCCAGAAGAAATGAGCCAGCTCCTCCCTCCTTCCTCCATGGAAGTAGCTTTGAGGTATAATTATTGGGGGAAATTAGCTTGCATGAAGGGTGTTTGATGAAATGCCTAGCTAGGTTTTCATGAGATGAAATGGTTGTGCATGCCCTGTGTGTGATGAATTGGCTGTGAGGGGTGTTACAGTATTGGTTTTGTGCTGAGGATCTTAGCATTATGTTCTATACCCTTGTTTTTGGTTTTTGTAGAATGCAATGCAGTGATGTATGTTAATTAGTCAATGCATTATGACCTTGATTTATGTGCTTGCGATGTAAGGTTCCTTGATTGGTTCTTGCTATAGCTAGTATTTTAGTAAACCTTCCTGTATGCGATTTTGATATGAGGGTTTGGGTTCTAGTGGCAGTCAGTATACAATTAGGATTAGTGTGTGTGAATGGTAGAATAGAGAGGGTTTTCAGGTTGTCCCTAAGGAAATGCTTGGCTGAGAACTATCAGTGACCTATATACTCATACTCTGGCTTATGTTTGGGTTCAAAGGAGAGATCAACAGATTTTGTAGAATTGCAATCATAGAGTGTTACATGCAAGGATTTGATTAAGTTCCATATTTCTTACTATCCTTTTTTGCTCCTTTTTTATTATGAGTAAGCTTGTTGTTGTGTTATTGTTGCTTCGGTGTATAGAGACTGCGATAAGTGTTCATGAAGTATTGATTGCGAAATCTTGGTTAATAAATAGTAGTTGTATATGTATTGTATATGTGGATTTGTTACTGATGCATACCAACTACTTATGTATACCAGTATTAGATTCTGGAAGATTTTGTGTGTTGTTGTTTATTATGGTCTGAAATATACACGTATGTGTTATTTGTGTATGAGCCCTTGTAATTGTTATTCAAAAGATAAGGCTTAGTTTACAAGAAATACTAATTTGTGCATAAATTTAAGTGGAATGAGTATTGTTTATTTGCAGAGAAGGTTCTGTCGGGAGTGGCCTCAACCGCATGCCACTCCATTCTCCGTCAGTAAAGGCAAGTACATCGAGTTGTGTGCTTAATTGAGTTGTTCGTTGTTATTTATCTGTTCATGGCTAATTTCTATTGATTGTGGCAAGTGTAAGTTATATTGGTGACCGTCCCTTCGAGGACGTGATTAGCTATTGGATTCGAGTGGTCACTAGTAAGCCTTAATCCCGGTGAGTTTACTGTACCTTTGTTAATATTGCCGTGAGTAGCGAGTATGGGGTACGTGGATACTCGTGGTTAATTTACAAGGATTGTACTTAACTGTGCCCTGTGTGGGGACTGGAATTGAGTATGTGTACGAATCAATGTATTGCTGAATTTTGTGTGTATATATGTATGCTTGTTTGTGCTGGTGGAAGTGTGGGTTCATCAAGAGCCTATTTATATAAGTACATACATTGGTGAGTCTTGTGTGTCTATGTGAAGTCATACTTATATGTATGCATGAGGTTTCTCTAAGTGAAAGGCACTGCTTAGAGTGTGTGAATGTGTAGAGCTGCCATAGTCCATACAATTATGTGTGATACTTGCTGAAATCTATGGTCATGTGTGCTTGCATGCAAGACTGACCTTGTGTTTATATATATATATATACAAACATTTGCACACATGTATATACTTATGTAGTATGGGAAATTTTAAGTATATATGTATGTATTTACATATATGCTTGTATATGTATGTGGTTATAGTTATGTTAGTGTTGGCAATGAATGAAAGGTTGCGTTTCATTCGTGTTAATTGCATTTGTGCATTCATAATTGTCGGGACCCGAATGTGCAAATCCGGACCCTCTGTGTATTCAGCACTAGTCCAGGATCGCGCTAGTGCACACAGCCTCAACATTGGTACTTATCATACCATAATCAATCGAAATAGTAAGTACTTTAATTAAATACTCAAACTAGTTGATTGACCTTATGGTCAAGTTACAAAATATCGATTTGCAGGCTAAAAACTTATTAAAATATTCAAAAGCGTGAAAATAAAAATAAACTCGTGGCGCCAACCAATTTGCCACAGTAACTGATCGGGCTTGCTCCTAGTTCGCTCGGCTCCTCCCGATACTCCTCCTCCGAGCAGGTTGCTTCTTCCTCAACCGAAGTTGTGTTGTTGTGGGGTGAGTACTTTGAGCACTCAAGAAGTCATGCATGTAATGCAATTCTAATATTCTACATGCTTGGCTTAGTACAAAGGATAGGCTATGGTTCATGAGCGATCAAAGATTCAAGATTTCTGAGAATAGATTGCAAAGCAAGAAACAAAGATGAGAATAGTAGTTTTTCACAAACATTTCAATTGTAAATCATTTTTTCCATCCTAAATCAAGTTCATCATCATCAACCCAAGTATTGTCCATAAACAAGTCATTTTCATGAAAATCTAACCCTTGATCAGAATCACCGAAGCGATGCTCAATACTGTGAGCACGGCTATTGAATAGGTTGTACACTCGCAGAGGTTATACACTTTACCCACAAGATCTGATCAAATACCACCAAGGCAAATAACCGTAATAAAGCCTTTCCAAAGTTCCGTCTAAACCCAAGACGCCCGCTAAGGTTTCAACACTAGAGGGACTGGTTACCACACCCAGGGCCCCCCTCTTGCGCCATGTGAGTTCTCACCCGCTCCTCCGGCCCCACACCACCACGACAAGACCAAAGAATAGATTTCCCGGTTTACTCACTAAGCCCGTCCCATTGCGGAGCTTGTGGTTGTATGAAAGACTCAGTTCAAATGCTCGCAAGGTTAAGTCGTTAGTTGACCGAGGCAAGACTAACCAAGTGTGAACTCAAATATCCATAACCAATAAAAACCAAATACGACCGCCCAGTTGCCACTCTTGGCCCACCAGAAACAATCTCGCCATTTGCCCCAGTCTAAATCATTTTCCCACCCGGGTTCTTTACCCTTGCCCCACATGCCATCATCAACTCAATAACGCATGTCTCATTCACAAATCATGTTCCATATCTCATTAAGTCAATATTTACTTTGGTATTCCAAAATCATAAAATGTCCACGTGGCAGGGCTAAGCATACTACTTCGGTCTACTCAACCCATGTTGGCAAATTATTAATGTCCGACTATTAGTCCATAACCTAGGGTGACAAAGGATTCATGGCCTACAATTATATACGACAAGGTGGCATACAGCAACTAGGCATTTAACTAATCCCAAAACTTATTCAAAGTCATTTCTATCAAATTAGCATGCAATAGTTTAAATCAAAATAATTTGCTCTAATAGGTTCAACATGATCAAACACAACTTGCCTTCAAAAAGTGCTGGTTCTGGTTCCTGAACTTGCTCTGGTCGAACTTCTCCTCAAAACCTTCGCACTTCAACGTACGCAGAACGCAATTAAACACCAATAAATAAATAAACAGTAGACAAACAGTGCTCAAAAATTCAATTAAAATTCATAAACAGAAAGATCACAATTTTACAAATTTATAGAAATTGGAATCACTCAAATCGGAGTTAAAACGCGAAAGTTATAAGCATTTGAAGTTTCAAAATACATTTAAAATCAATAAACCGAATTAAATAAATATTTTTCTTTTCGGAAAATTAATTATTGCGTCATCTATGACACGTGTCGCCACCACAGAACGACACGTGGCCTTCTTGCCGTCGCCACAGCCGACCGTCTTGGCGTCGACGCCAAGATGTCGCTATCGTGACGCCAAGACGACTTCGGCTATCTCGCTGACAAGTGGGTCCCACCGTGACGTTAGCATGACGTCAACGGTGACGTCACACACGCACGGTGCGCGGCGGGCCGGCGAGTGGGTCCGTCTTTGTCGGCGTCTGCGTGCACAGATGCTGCACCTGCGGCGACCGACGTGGGTCCGCTTTGTCGGCGTCACGCCGCGACATAGAATAGCGACGTGGCTCCTCGGCTGCACTCGGATTTGCATCTAACGGCGGAGGTTAGAAGACGGGGTTTACTATTTATGGGGCGACGTGGCGGAATCCGGGTCGTTGATGCGCGACGACGGACGGGGGAGTTTCGGCGGCGATGATGGCGTGGCGGCGAGGTTTCACCGGCGGAGGAAGAAGACGTGGTCGGGCGGCGCTTCCGTGCTCCTCGGCGGAAGAAGTGGCCCTCCGACGCGGCTTGACGAGGTGAGTCCGATGGTGGCACGGGCGACGGTGGAGAATCACCGGCGGCGACGAAACGACGCGAAGAACTCGGCGGGTGGCTCCGGGAACTTCGGCGAGCTCGTGCGGCGAGGAGACGGCGTCTCGGGCGACGTGCGGTGTACGGCTGGGTGCGGCGCGAGGTGGGGATCACAACCCGGGTGGCGGCGCAATAAATAGCCCCCTCGACTTCCGTGAAAAGCGCGGAAACCGAGGCCCACACGGCGGCGGCGGAATCCATGACGAATCGGAGCGGTGACGTGGCGCAACGTGAGCCCTTGGATGAAGATCGAACGGCCGCCACGCTAGGGTTTTTCCGAACGGGTCGCGACTGAAGACTTACCAAGATCGTTTCACGGATATTTAATCCTTTTAGAATAAAATTAATTCCGAAAATAAAATAATTCATTTGGGGCTTTAAAAATACTAGAAAAATTTCGAAAAATTCTCAAAAATATTTTAAGACATTTGTGACTCAAATAAAATATTTTCAGCAAAACTTTATTTTAACTTTTCCATTAATTAATTAATTTGATAAATGGTTTAATTCAAAATAAATCCAAATAATTCCAAACAAATCCAAATAAATCCAAATAAATTCCAGAAATTCCCAAAAATTCAAAATACCATTTAAATGCAAGAAAAGCAAAAATTGGGGTGTTACAATAATGGAAGAGGCGACCCATTCTGATGCGGGCCTCTATGTTCACACGTAGTGAATACGAAAGTCCTACCTCGTAGTCCCATTCATCGAGGTGAATGGGAGCGAGACAGTAAGAGTAGGCACCTTCCACGGGATGGAAGGGACGTGAGGGTGCACATCGACGGGTGGGCACTCGGCAGTACCGGTACGTGCATCGAAAAGAGCATTCATGTGCATTGCATCTCTCCTCCCTAAAAGTTGAAATTCTTGAGTTATGTTGAGGAGTTGTTTCCGTCGGGGTTTGGGAGTTCGAGAGTCGAATTCTCTTATGATTTATGGTTGAGTTTTGCTGAAGAAAAAAAAAAAAAAAGAGATGGGCTTTGTTGTTGCTCGTGCTCAAGAATTGCGGTTTTCTTTAAAGGTTGAGTGCGTGACCCACGAGGATGTTCAAGGCGTTAAGTGTATGATGAGTAGTTGGGCTTTCAGATAAGGAGGGTTACTGATTCTGTTAAAAGAAATCTGTTGGTTATTTAAAGACAACCAAATTTATTGTATGGCATAGGATGATTAATTGGAATGGTAGGTGATTCTAAAGTGAAAAGTTGATTAGAGTTTTCACCATGGTCATGAGACGTGGAATTGAATGGAAGTTCAAGATTTGTGTTCCAGTAAGTCTAGTAGTGAGCGGGATTGAGAGGGTCTAGAATCTTCTATGGATGAATTTATTATAGTAAGATGTTGATGTAAAGTACCGGAGTATATTAGCGCCAAGGCATGAGAGTTCTGATTTAGAGGCAAGTGATGTTCCTTGAGCATTGGATGGTTTTATCACCAAGTTGATGACGTGATTGCGGTAATCTTTTTGATATGGTTAAGTTATTGCTTTAAATGGGTATAAATGCGTATTGTCCGGATGTGGTTTCATTGTATTACTTGCTCTTATGGTCAAGCTTTTGTTTTACTTATGTTAAATTGGAATTGCTATTCTCGTGTACTTTGCTGAGTCATCGACTCACGCTTGTTGTTGTGTTGTTGCAGGTACCTTGAAATCGGCATGCATGGAAGGGGGTAGTAGCACAATCACGTTTTGCATCATCACCTTTCCATTGTGTTAATTCATAATTCGATACTCACTACTCTGAGAATAGGTCATCACTTGCCGGTTCGTCACGCCATTCGCCGGTTATGGGCGCGGCGATCATTGGTCGGCGATGATACTCGGGGTTATCCTTTGCCGGTGGAACCGGCGGTGATAATAGATATCCTTGCCGGTTCATTATACAACCGGCGGTGATATTAGACTATCTCTGCGGTTTACACTAGCATCCGCGATGATACTCAACTATCTCTGCGGTTCAACCTAGAATCCGGCGATGATATATGTATATCTCTGCCGCTTATCTGACGAACCGGCAAGTGATACGTGTATATCTTTGCGGTTCCTAAACAACCGGCGGTGACAATCGAATTCGAAAAAATTTGTAGATGTACTTCATAGATTACTCTACCTATGTATAAAATTGTCCCAATTAATCTATGAAGTACATCTACAAATTTTTAATCTATGAAGTACATCTACAAATTTTTTTAGTTTTCGTGACTTTTATTAGTTGGTGTGCACGATGTGTACATGGGAAGGCTGTGTGCACATGATATGTTGCCTTCAAATATATAGTATATGAAGCGTCGTTAGATCATAATTAAAATATATTAAAGCATCACAATATTTAGTTTTTACAATTAATAGTCTGTTCACAAATGTAGTGTGAGTACATCTCGTTCACTTTAGATCGAAGCTTAGTCGTGGAACTCGCCCTTTGGATCGATGACTGTTAGTCAATGAATCGGCGATATGCTCTTGAATTGCTAAAATTTCTTTCGACGATGGCGATTGGTTCTCGGCTTGGGTATTTGTTATTGAAGAAAAAGAAATTTAATTAATGATGATAGATGTTAAATGAAAGAAAAGTAGGCATGAATGTGTAATTATATACCATGGCTTCGTTATAGCGGATCTTCGTGACAATTGAATGTAAATTTGTACATACGTAGTATCTTATAAACTATTTCCTGGTCTGTCTCATGCATGGAAAGTCTGTTATTACTTTGAAAGTTGTCATGTAGGGAAGATCACGGACCACCTTTCTTGCAATACCGTGTGAATCTTGTTGTGAATGATTTTAAATAGTAATTAACCTTAAATACAATAGAATAAAATATTACTAGAGCAATAGCATAGCGATCGAGTTTACTGTTCATCATCTTCCAAAAATTATGTTCATACTCACGAAGTTCTTTTCTCAACGAGTCCAAGACATAAACCCTGCTAGCTTCTAACTTCGATGACGAGGAGGACCCGGTGATAACTAGACATATATGTTAACACGACCTATTAGTCCCACACCGTGTCACGCAAAAATAGTAAAACAATATTAGAAGTAGGGTATACGTCTTGAAAGTTATAGGGTACAAATAAGGAGGTTTTCTTTCTCGGCTTGAAGAAAGTCTTAAATAAATAGTCTTCAACAAACTTTGGGTTATCACGGACGAGTTTCTTGTTAACAAGCCCGGATCGAGAAATCCTAAATCTTCATCCTTATTTTTTGCACATAAGCGTATCTCCATTCTACATATGTAAAAAAAGTTAGACATCTGATTGAGCGGTAGAAGAATATACAATAATATAAATAGAGACTTACAAAGTCCACAGTCGACCCGATGACGCGTCGAGCATCTAGCCGGTACAACATATACAATTCGCGAGAACTCTAACGAACATG
The DNA here is from genome assembly GCA_036346375.1 of Guadua angustifolia. Classification (NCBI taxonomy): domain Eukaryota; kingdom Viridiplantae; phylum Streptophyta; class Magnoliopsida; order Poales; family Poaceae; genus Guadua; species Guadua angustifolia. The sequence goes on from CM070510.1 coordinate 42,890,173, forward strand.
CCATCCCCATTGTGAAAATCCGAATCTTTGTATTTCTTTGGGATCGCCCACATACCCTCTTGGCCTTGCTGCATGTATCTTGATGGGCACCGCAATTTTGTTGTTAGGTTCTCTAAATCTTTTGGGGAGCCATCGGTTGCCCTTAATGTACTTCGGCTTAGACCTAGCTCGTAATTACGGCGTTGTTCGTGACATCTTTTTGAGCTTGCGACATCGGCGCCTCGGCACTAGCCATCTTCAAGTTTTGCTTTACGGAGATCGCTTCGTAGTCCGACATTTCGAAGGTTGAAGCCATACTGTCTCTTTGGCTTTTGCCATACTCAAGAAAAACTCCTGCGCATTAGCATCGACTTTAGTCTTCTCGGGTGATGGCACCTTTTGGAAGTGAGATGTTACCTCGGCCTTCGTTTGCTCTTTGCGTTCTTCTTGATCATATCGGTAGGTAATTTCTACGAGGTGTGTTGCCTTCCTGAGATGACCGAGATTTGGTACAAGGCGATCACGGACTTCGAGATGGTCTTGATGTTCGACTCTTCTTATGTCTTGGTGAGGAGTTGGACTTTTCTGGTGGTCTTGGGAGGAGTTGGACTTTTTTGGATGGTGCCGCGGAGGAGTTGGACTTTTCTGGTGGTGCGGCGGAGGAGTTGGTCCTTTTGTGGATGGTGCGGCGGAGGAGTTGGACTTGTCCTAGCGGTGCCGGCGGAGGAGTTGCACTTTTCGTGGCGGCAGTGCTGCGTGTGGAAGTGCGGCTCATCATCATCGTCGTCGTTATCGTCCTCATCGTCCGAGCGAACATAATCAAGCTCTTGCGCCCGCGAGAAGCCATGCGTTTTCTCCAAGTTTGTTTTTTCCGTCCTCGCTAGGAATCTCTACCTCCATTTTGCGATATTGTCGGACTACCGTTTACTCGCCGACCTGGCGAATCCCAGTGGTATTAGGCGGCGGTCACGAGAAACTGCGAGGCGCATGGCCAAGCCACGCCATCAGCCACCTTGATGGTAATGCCATGTCGCGGACAAATGCAGCTTGCGCGGTGTCGGTTACGTGATGTCATCCTTTGGAAAATGGAGTCGATGCTCTCCGGAATCGTTGTGGGCCTTGTTGCTCTTAAGAACACCGTGGTGAGGTTCGAGGGTTGTCATCGAGTGGCGGTCGTGGTGAGAGCTTTCTGTCTTGCTTGCTCCACAACTTGATCGACCGCTCTCTCTTCATCTAAGCGCTCTTGCCACGACAAGTTGTATTGGCGTTGCGGTTCATCTTCTCTTAGTCTTTTCGATCGCTTATGCGACGATCGTCGGTGGGAAGCCTTCTTTCCACGGCACCAAACCAACTCCTCGGGTGCGCCGGGATGCTCCTTGTTACCGAGGCAACTTGATCGGCTCATCATTCTCCCTTTGTGGCTTGAAAAGCCCTTGGGAAGACTCCACGTGAGCATCTGATATTTTCTGCGACACCTCCCGGGCTCTATCGCTCCTGAAGCTCAAGCTGCCATCTTCTGAGACAGAAGCCCCCCTCCCAAACAACCAGTGCTTTGATCGTGCGATGAACTTCGGCCGTCGCGAGAATGCGCCCTTGAGGATTAGCTCTTGTTCGCGGCTATCCCATGCAGTATTTTCTTCACGTAGCCACGATTGCCTAGTGTGTGAGGTACATATTCTTATCGCGTTAGCCTTGTTCTTCGACTCCTTTATGCAGGCTTCTTGAAATTCTGTACTCCACAAAGTCCTTCCAAAATTCCCTTATCTTTGGAAGCGTGTTAAAATTTGGCGTGACATTCTTCTTCACATAGTTCTTATTCGGTGAGTCTTCCAATTCTTCGGCATGTGCACATGATACTTAGTGCACGTTTCTTTGCAACCAACTCGACCCTTGGAAATGGAATCGTGTTGTAGCTTGCCCCATAGCGAGTCTTTGGTCATCGGGAACCACCCACCGATCACCTTGGCGGCGGTCCATGATCTATAGTGATGGGCACGTTATCCCTAGCAAGTACTCCGCAGTTGTCTGTCTGTCTGGTACGCTGATCTTGGTATAGCGAGTTCCCCGACTTCCGAGAGCTGGAGTATGTTGTGAGCGCCTTGGCATCTTGCTCGGACCCACGACACCTTGCGCGGCTTTGTTCACCGACGTTTGAGCCTACAATTGGATCTTGTTATTAGTCGTATGACCCTACAATATTTTGGGAATCTGGCGTACTAATACTTTACCTCGCCCATGTTAGTCGCGTCAGCTTGGTCCATGGCAGTGGCGTCAGCTTGGCCCATAGCAGGGGCGTCAGTTTGGTCCATGGCTGTGGCGTCAGGTTGCTCCATATCAATATCCTGTAGGTTCAAGTAGCCAGTTGGGCTACCCACTCCTACTTCGTCTACATTCGAGGGCCGAACTCCCTCTGGCACTTGTCCCTGATTCGAGGCCATTCCTAGCAATCCAAAATGTGCACATGTAACTTTAAAATGATACTTATACATGTGAAAAAAATCACATGATACATATACATCTCGAAATGAAAAAATAATATGAAAAAATTCATATATTCTTAAGAATATATTCCACACTAAAATGATTTTAAAAAAATAAGTCCTGCAAGTTCAAGAAGCATGGATGTCACGAGGCGTCCGTTACAGAAGGAAGCCATGAGGAGACATGCTAAGCAGAAATGGACTTGGGACTTAGTTCTTTATCTTCTTTCGCGTACCCTTGTCTATAGGCTTCCTCCGCTCCTCTTCTTCATTGATCATGGAGTCTGCGTGTCCAACTTTTCCAATGAAAAATTTCATGTTCTATGAAGATATAGAACATGAAATTTTTCATTGGAAAAGTTGGACACGAAGACTCCATGATCAATGAAGAAGAGAAGCGGAGGAAGCCAATAATGGCTTTCATTGGAAAAGTCCATTTCAAGCGAGCATGTCTCCTCATGGCTTCCTGAAAGATAGACGCCTCGTGACACCCATGCTTTTGAACTTGCAGGGCTTATTTTTTTAAACACATACATTTTGGTCAACAAAATATACATACACATAAAATTGTAGGATCAAATTCATTATATATCGAGAGTTACAAACAAGAAAATTCTAGCAAGTTTAAACTCTATAAACTTGTCGAGACTTTTCTCTTTTTGTAACTCTCGATATATAATGAATCTTGAAATTTCATACAACTGCTTACTATTACAATTAGTGGCACAACTATTAACTAAATGAACTACAACTACTTACTATTACAATTAGTGGCACAAAACAAATATTTACAACACATGTATACATCAAATATTTACAACACATGAAACAAATATTTACAACACATGTATACATCTTTCAAGAAGATATACAAAGCACCAAATTGAAGTTTACTTTTGGCTGCAATATAAATAACCACAGAGCAAAATGATCAAAAGCAGCACATGTGCAGATGTGAATTCACAAGGCAACTAGCATAAAGCTCAACTTGTTTATTTTGAGTGTTCTCGGATGTCGGGTTGCCCAAAGGCCCTCCTCGCCACAAGGGGCGAGTAATAGACTAATTTGTGACAACCTTACCTTAGTAATAATTAGTTAGTCTTCCATAGCATGTAGCTATCCATGAACACATAATGGCCAACAAAAGGTAATCCGATGAGGACCGACAAAAAATAATATCCAATTATATGACATCATATTACACTAGATTAATTACACTTCTCTCATCAAAAAATGTGTTTGTGATTGTATTAATACAAATGTTTTTATCACAATACATCTTTTGAACCGAACCACTAAAACAATGGAATAACATACTCATGGGATTAAACCAACAATCCCTTCAAAAGAGCATGTGCAAATTACTAATTTTTTCACACATAAACAAGAAGCGAGTCTTGACAAGATAGAAAGGAACCAGATTTTTATGATGCTAAGGCAAATGTGGTACTTAGGACATGCTTCTCCAATGCACATACTAATAGATTAGGCATATTATATCCATTATAAGCATTAGATAACATACTAAAGGTTTCCTTTACATTAATGCCACATTATCCTCCATATTAACAACATAATATTACACTAGATAAATAGCACATTGCACACTCGGGAATGGTGTACTATAAGTCCATAAGTAGGTCTTTCAAGGATGTAAATCTAATTGTTTTGTGTAAGCTCATCTAGCATAGAACCATCCTTCATCTTATTCAAGGAAATGTTACCAAACAACCAAAAGCAACAACCAAATATAGGATATCTATCAATAGGGGTGAAACATATCAACAAAGCCATAAGAAAAATATGGAAGTGGCGCCTCAAATTTATTAGCTAGAAATATCATTTGCATTAATAGGAGATACTCAAATTTATTAGCTAGAACTATCATTTGCATTAATAGGAGATACTCAACTTTATTAGCTAGAACTATCATTTTTTGTCGGTCTCATCGGATTACACCGGTATTAAGCAGTTAGCGAAAGAACTAGAATATATTAATCGAGGCGTGAGCAAATATCAAACTAATCAGGAATTAATGAGTAAGTATCGATTCAGATTCAAACTAATCAAGTCTCATAAGACATAGTGTCACTTGGTAGCAGACTCTAATAGCATCGAAACACAAGAGCTAGCATAACAAGTCTTGATGAAAATATGATTGAGAAAATAACAGGTCTACAGTTCAAGGCCTAAAAAGAGAGATAAATGTTACGGTCATACTTTTACCCTAGTTCATCCAGAGCAACAAGCGAGCCTTTGAAAATCTGAGATTAGTTGTCACAAATTGTCTATTGCAGTCCCAAATCCTCCTTGAACACTATACCCACATGCTAGGTCCCCAAGCCAAATGAATTGGTGGCCCTTAGCATCGCACATGCACATCTGAAACATTCACAATCACATTCACAATCACATGCACATTCACATTCACATTCACATCTGCACATTCACATCTGCACAACCACATTCGCACATCGCAAGAAGCGATACCAAGGCGAGCGGGCGGAGGCAGTGGGGAGGTTGAGGCGACAGCGGGAGGCGGTGGGGAGGTGAAAGGCGACGGTGGGAGGAGGACAGCGGCAAATCTGAGTCGAGGCGACGCGGCGGTCCGGGCGAAGCGAGGCGAGCGAGGCGACGGCGGCGAGTCGGCGGCGGCGGGAGCTCGACGCGAACCGGCGGCGTGTGGGCAGCGCAGCGGCGTCGAGGAAGCTCGAGGCGGCAATGTTGTAAAAAAGCGAGGAGGCGCGGGCTAGGGCTAAGGTAAATGAGAGGAAGGCGGCGTTCTATTTCTATTTATAGTGGTGGAATACCAACCGGCGATGAGATATCTTGCCGGTCCATTGTACAACCGGCGGTGATAGTGGAATACTCTGCTTGGTCCATTGTAAAACCGGCGGTGATAGTGGAATACTCTTGCCGGTCCATTATACAACCGGCGGTGATAGAAGAATACTACTTGCCGGTCCATTGTACAACCGGCGGTGATAGTCAGAATCTCTGCCGGTCCATTGTACAACCGGCGGTGATAGTGGAATACTCTTGCCGGTCCATTGTACAACCGGCGGTGATAAACTCTTTGCCTATGTTACATTAAAATTTGTCTTTTTATTACTCTTAATATAGGACGAATTTGATCATGAAATTTTATATGTAGATGGGGTAAGATGAGATGTACATCCATGATTTTGTTTCAGAATTTTGGAAACTTTTCTTAGTTGGATTGCACGGTGATTGCACCAAATCTTTGTCAAATTCGAACAAATTCAAGTGCGATCAAAATCACAAAAATCCAAATTGATAAAACTTTCAATTTGATCAAAAGAAAGCATAACCTCAATTTCCATTATTGCATATATTACATTAATTGTTACATATGAGAAAATAAACATATCGTTCATACAAAAGCATACATTTCATTACTACAACTAAGCTACGACTCGACCTTCGTTATGATCGCGGCGTATGTATGTAACCGTCAACTTGTCTTCCATGGTACTTAGGTCAACGTCCTCTCCAAAGAAGCTCATCGAATTGGTTGTACTCTTCCTCGTCGACAACATTCTCAACTCCGACAATCCTTCTTTTCCTTGAATAACCACGTGGCGCTCCTTGTTAGCGAATTCGATTACAAAGAAGATTTGTGTCCTGAATTAGCAAATACGAATGGTTCTTCTCTGTATCCGAGCGAGTTTGAGGTCCACGGTAGTGATCTTGTACTTGTCGATATTCACGCCACGGGAAGTCGACCCATTGGCACCGAAAGAGGGACCTTCAAGGACCATAGTCAAGCTCCCAAATCTCTTCTATGAATCCGTAGTAGGTTTGCCTATTTCCATTCTTGTCATAGGCATCTATCACGGATACCGCTATTTTGATTGGTGCTCTTTTTATCTTGCGCTCTTGTATAAAATGTAAAACCATTTATGTCGTATCCTTGGAATGTCCGAATTGTAGTTGCGGTCCACTGAGCCAACAATTTCAAGCGAGTGCGATCTGTCTCCGTCGCATCATGTGTCTACACAACCAATCGCCGAAATTATCTCTGTGCTCTCTCATGAGCCAACCCTCGACCTCCACAGGTTTGTTTTGGATAGCGTTCTTGTGCATGTCGACATATGGGGCCACCACAACCGATTGTCCCAAAAGCTGCGAAATGTGCTTGTGTAAATCTGCTAGATTGCTAATGCGTCTTGATTTCTCGCCTAGTGTCCCTTTCCTGTAGCCTTCCCTCATGCCGAGATCTGAGCACACCAATCGGTTTGAGATCCATATAATCGCCGAGAACTCAATGACCTCCTCGGTTCCCCGACCATCGGCAATGCTGCCTTCGGTCGATTTGATTCTGAACATATTTCTTTATAACCCCATGAATCTCTCGAAGGGTACATCGATGTAGAAATACGGGACCAAGAATTAGTATCTCTTTCACAATGTGAACAATGAGATGGACCATAATATCAAAAAAGATGGAGAAACACATCTCAAGCACGCAGAGTGTGAACCACGTCTTCTGCAGCTTGTCTAGTATTAATGGATCGATGGCCTTCGTGAAATCGCGTTGAAGAATGAACACAACTTGATAATTGGGTCTCGGACTTTCTCTGGCAGAACCCCTAATTGCAATTGGAAGCATCTGTGTCATCATCACGTGGCAATCGTGAGACTTCATACCAATTAACTTTAAGTCTTTCATTGAGACTAGTCTCTTTATGTTAGCGAGTAACGAGGCGGAACTTTGATTCCGTGCAAGCATTCATAGCGCTAATTTTCTCTTTCTTGCTCAAAGTGTAGCAGGTTGGGAAGGTACTTTTGCTGTATCCATTTCTTCGTGATGCAGCTCCTTCCTCGATTTCATATCTTGAGGTCCATCCTTGCTTGAAGTGTATCTTTCGTTTTGCGGTATGTCGATAAGATACCAAGCAAGCTATCACACACGTTCTTCTCTATGTGCATAGCGTCGATTGCGTGTCGAACTTCCAGTCTGCCAATAAGGTAGGATCCAAAATATTGATTTCTTTTTCCACAAAGGAGCCTTATCCGGGAAGTCGGAATAGATGTCTTCTGGCTCCCTTTCCGTGAATAATTGTAAGGTCCTTCTGGCGGCAAATATCTGTTTCCCGATCGATTCTTGAGCTAATGTAGTCTCCTTTGTCCCGTCAAAAGCTCTCTTATTATTGCGGTATGGGTGATCCTTACGGAGGAACCTACGATGCGCATATAAGCCATTTTTTTGTTCTTGACCACCGGCTAGTTGTATCATCCAGTCTTTGGGCGCATCCGTTGAAGCCTTTTGTAAATGCGGCGACAGTTGCCAAGCAGGATAATCATTAATGGTTACAAACAATAATGCCCGTAGGATAAAGTTTTCTCTTTTATACTCATCCCATACACATACACCATCGGTCCACAATATTAGAAGATCTTCAACCAATGGTTTGAGGTACACATCGATATCATTGCCGGGTTGCACGGGCCCTTGGATCAATAGTGGCATCATAATGTACTTTCGCTTCATGCAAAGCCAAGGAGGAAGGTTGTAGATGCATAAAGTCACCGGCCAAGTCTTTGTGGCGACTACTCATGTTGCCAAAAGGATTCATCCCATCGTACTCAACCCGAACCTTATATTCCTCACATCATATGCAAAGCGCTTCTTATATTTTACGTCGATGTTCCTCCATTGCACGAGAATCGGCGAGGTGTCTGAGCATTCCATCCTTCTTACGCTCTTGGCGTGCCATCGTAACAATTGGGCATGCCTTTTGTTCGCAAACAAACGGGATTATAGGAAATACCACACCACCTTACGGGACACCTCTTCTTCTTCGCCTCACCCGACATCTTCGTTCTCGATATCGGCGTCGTTGCCCTTATACCGCTTTGCTTTGCAAACAACACGAGCATCCATGTGCGCAAACTCATTGCGATACAATATGCAATCGTTTGGACATCGTGTATTCTTTGTACTTCCGGTCCCAGCAGGCGGACAACCTGCTTGGCACGATGCGTAGTTGAAGGCAACACGTTACCCTCTGGAAGCAAGTCCCCAAGAGACATAACATTTCGATAAAGCTCTTATCGGACCAACCATTGCTTGCCTTCAAGCTGCGATGAGTGAAAGCACGGTATGCGACTTTACGTGCTCCTCCTTGCGGCCGGGTACAATGGCGTTGTAGAGTCTTCTACCATCTGTTGGAACTTTTGAAACTCCCTTTCACTCGTGAAGTCCCCTCCCCATCACATGACATTTGATCTAGATCATCTTCGTGGGTATCAATGAACGCATCTTCCACCGCCGTCATATCGTTGTCTCCGTCATCTCCATCAATGTGTTGCCCTTCATGTACAATATCATCTTCATCAATGTGTTGCCCTTCATGTACAATATCATCTTCACCGTGCTCACTCCAACGGTATAGCCACCTTGAAACCCCTTGAAGCAAGTGTGCGTGTCGACTCTATGTTACAAAACATCTTCTCATTTTTGCAATCAGCATGGACAACACATATAGTCCGCGGGTTTCTCGACTTGTGTGCCGGAGCCGCATTGAAAACAAGTCACACCATTAAAGAACTCGCACCACGACGGTTAGTGTCATACATCCACCTTCGGTCCATCTCGATTAATTATATCAAACTACATTTCAATTATATGAACAAAGCGATATCAAAATAATTTATTCTTTATAGTAGTCATGCATTGCTAATTAATTAAAGCGATAAACACATTATAAGCACATAGCGCAAATAACAATATATAATTGTAAATGATTAGTTTTACAAATACATCTAGCAATTTTGCCTATATAATACATCAAACCTTTTTCACTATTCAAATATCCATCTAGCATTTTTTAATTATTTAGAAGATTTCTTCATTTCATTTTGTTATGTAGCGCTAGCTATTAAATTAAATTAATCTACAACAAATTAACAAGCATATAATTGAATATAAGGATATATTTCTAAATAATTATTTATGTTCCAACTTTCATTATTGCAAAATCCATCTACCATTTCCCATTATTTAAATATTCAACTAGCAATTCTCACTATTTATAATTGATCATCTAGCAATCTTTACTATTAAAAATCCATATAACAAATTTTCATTAATTAAATTAATTACAATTATGCATAATTGTCCATCTAGCAATTTTATTACTTAAACATCCACTACATCACTAAAATGGATATGAATTTCATGCAAATAACAATATATAATTGTAAATGATTAGTTTTACAAATACATCTAGCAATTTTGCCTATATAATACATCAAACCTTTTTCACTATTCAAATATCCATCTAGCATTTTTAATTATTTAGAAGATTTCTTCATTTCATTTTGTTATGTAGCGCTAGCTATTAAATTAAATTAATCTACAACAAACAAGCATATAATTGAATATAAGGATATATTTCTAAATAATTATTTATGTTCCAACTTTCATTATTGCAAAATCCATCTACCATTTCCCATTATTTAAATATTCAACTAGCAATTCTCACTATTTATAATTGATCATCTAGCAATCCTTTACTATTAAAAATCGGCAAGTGAATTATAATTTATTCAATAATTTAGCTACAATATGAATTATAATTTATTCAATAATTTAGCTAGATCTTAATTTGAGCGATCTGAGCATAAAGCTGTTCACACAGTACAATCAGCAATTATCAACATCTATAGCACTCAGTAAAGTAAAATTTTACGACAAATATAACATACATCAAGTCGGTAACCTCGAAAAATTTTAATACAATTTTTCATGACAACTCCCCAAGATAATACAGCTCCTCTTTGTTTTGCTCGGTCGGAGAAGATGTCGATTCGATGAAAAATATGAACAAAATCTTGACATCAAATTTAATGACACCTCTCCGGAAAAATACACCCGAGCAAAGCGCTCCTCTCTTACGCTTTCGTAGGAAATCGTCGGTCGGTGAAGATTGCTATATAAATAGCTTATCACTGCTGGCTCGCCAAGAAGCAAGCGAGTGATAAGGTCATATTATGCGGAAAATACCTTATCACTGCGGTTTTGTGCGAGAACCGCAAGTGATAAATCATACTGTGAGGAAAATTGCGTTAGCGGCGGGAAAATACATATCACTTGCGGTTGAATATACGAACCGGCGGTAAAATTAAATATCACTGCGGCTATAAATTAAACGGCGATAATATATCCTTCTTGGCTATAGGTATTAACCGGCGGTGATAGTCGATTATCCTTGCGGTTGGTAATACAAACCGGCGGTGATACTCAACGTTCAACTCGCGCCCGATAGCCGTCGCTTGCCGTTCCTCTGCCGCGCCAACCGTTGCGCTTCACATTCCTCTGCCAAGCTGTTGCCCTTCCCATTACGCCTCTATATAATGCGGTATTGTTGCATCAATCCACTCTTGTCACAATCCACACAATCCACTCTTGTTGCGGCCCCACAATCCACTTTTGTTGCAACAATGGCACCCCTAAGCGTGCGTGTTGGTGAGCCCCACCGATCCGTCGCTCTGAAGGAGGAGGAGGTGGAGGCGGAGGAGGAGGAAGAGGAGGCAAGGAGGAGGAGGACGGCGGCAGCGACGACGGCGGCGACGGCGGCGGCGAGAAGCTGCGGCGTTGGGGCAAGACCAACTCCGCCACCGAATCGGATTCGGATGAGAAGGAGGGCGAGCACCGCCGCACATCAGCGGCAGCTCGGTGACGAGGAGGAGGATGGCGGCGGCGGCGAGTTTTGGATATAGGGCTTGGCGCCATTAGACTATTATAATTAGGACTAAATATGTAATCTTGAACAAATTATGCTTTGTAAATGTTATTTTAATTAATACATATCCGCAAATTACAAATTTGCTTTCATATATTCTGTTTTTTAACTAATTATGCTTTCATATGTTACATGCGAGATAAATTACAATGTTTATTATGTTACATGCGAACTAATAATGGGAACGATAATATCCTTATCGGTTCTATAGTAAAACCGGCGGTGAAAATGGTCTTATCACTGCGGTTTTACTATAGAACCGGCAATAATAAATCACTACGGTTTTACATATAAACCGGTAGTAATATCTTCTTATCCTTGCGGTTCTCTATTAAACCGCAATGATATTACCTCCATTGTTGCGAGAAATTGAAACTATTCTTATCTTTGCCGATTGAAGTTTGAACGGCGGTGATAATATTATCCTTTGCGGTTGAATTTGGAACGGCGGTGATAATATTATCTTCGCCGACTCGGACCTACCCGGCGATGATGAAATCGCGGATGAGGCGATGCAGTAGTAGTGCTGCATCTCGCAAGTGTTTTCGTCTCTTGAGTGGATGTCCTACTTTCTAGAGAGGTCATGTCGAAATTTTGTACATTTCGGTAGCTTAGTTTTAATCCTGTTTTAACAGTTTAGAGGTTGTTTTCAGTCTTTTCATAGGGGCGTCATTGGTCATTTAGAGTTTTTGGTAGCATCTGTGGCACGTCCGGCGTCAGGGTGTTACAGGTTAACTCCTAATGTTACTCCCCCATAAAATCTCGAGTTGCACACCAGACACAAGTAACTCTAGGTTCATCTCACATTCAATCCCTTCACTTTACAAGAAGCATCCCTTTAGGAAGGGAAGTAGCACATAAAACCCTCATTAAATCAGTTTTCTTTCAAATGAATACACGCCGAGATTGAAAGATTCACTACGAAAACACTCCACTTTTCAAGTAGACAGCTTGCATTATCCACATAACCCAACGACAAAATCACTTAAATGCCCAAAATTAACAATTTTCATCTTTTATATGAAAAAACCATGCATACCACAAAAAAATAACTTCACCTTTCAAATAGCATTGGTTAAGAAAACACACAAATCATACATGAACCATAAGGTATAAATTTCTCTCAAATGATGAAATTCCAAAACATCAGACACATCATACTTATTTTACCTTTAAATTGGCCACTTCAAATATGAACTCAATCTTATTGCAGTATCCATTCTAGAGAAACTCTAGTATGCAAATCATACAAATGCACTAGCAAAACTCCTTGACTAAAGAAATATTATCGACAGATAATTCCCAATGCACTTAAATATAGATTTCCCATTGAATTTCATCAACTTAAAAAAACTTAATTAAGGGATAAAGAGTACAAAATATCATCCCAAAGATGATCACATACAAGTTCAAATATATCCTTTTGAAGACTACTTTGACTCTATGAGTCTTTTCATTCCTCTGTCTCTTACATGCTTCTCATACGTTGAAGTCGGTAACGCTTTAGTAAATAAACAGCTAGGTTTTCACTAGTTTGAATCTTCTTTATTTCAACATTCTTCATCTCCTGCTTCTCATGGGAATAGAAATACTTAGAAGATATATGCTTTGTCATGTTCATCTTGACTAATTGATCTTCATTTGTGAAATGCATGCTGAATTATCCTCATAGATAATTGTGGGGATTTTATTGACCTCTACACCATATGACTCTCAAAAATGATGAATCAATCTTCTCAATAAAATGTGCTCATGAGTCATCTCATATAATGTAATTATCTTTGAATGATTAGTTGACACATCAACTATTGACCGCTTTATTGATTTGGAAGAAATCTCAATTCTTCTGCTTAGAAAGGCATATGCGACCGAGATCGTATTATGGGGACTAGACAAATAGCTATCATCAAAGTAACCACTTATTTTGATATCTTAACCTTTTGTCTAAAAGAGTCCAATATCCACTTTACCTATCAGGTACGTGAGAATGTGTTTAATTCTAGTCTAATGCCTCTTCAAGTGCTCACATGAACATCTTGCCAAACAATTCACCAGAAAAGCAATGTTAGGCCTGATAAAATTGGTAAGATATAGAAGTTCACCGATAGCACTCAAATATGGAGTGTCCAATATGGCACTAGACAAATTCTCTATATCCAATGTCCTAACAACCAGGTGTGTCCTAAGTGTTTTGCTTCAACATAAGCAAATTTCTTCAATATCTTCTTAGTGTAGGTGGTTTGGTGCAAGAATATGGCACTAGACAAATTCTCAATCTATAATCCAAGACAAAATTTGGTTTGACCCAAATCTTTTATCTCAAACTCTATCTTTAAATATGTGGTAGCTTCGATGATATCTTCGTTGGTTCCAATGATGTTCAAATCATCTACACACACTGAGATGATACATAATCTTGTCAGGGATTTCATTATGAACACATAGGAATATATATTGTTGTTGACATATCCTTTTATTAGAATGTAAAGCCTCTATTTTTTAAATAAATTATCAACAATGGGTTCCCTGTGCATATAGCACTCGTCCCATGAGCAGTGGCTAGTACGCATAGTTTACAAATTGAAATCACATCCATACACATTAATATTACAAACGTAGCGGAGTCTTATGATTACAAAATATCATTACAGTTCAAAAACTTGAAGCTTGTAGCATAAACATTATTTAACTTGTAGTATACCCCATAACCCTCAAGCAACAGACAAGGTAAATCCCTAGAATAAGTTATCATCATTTTCCCCTATTTTGTGTGATCATAAATATCATCAGGGTACTCAGTTTCATCACCTGAAAACAACAATGATAGCAAGACTGAGTATATTGCATACTCAGCAAAACTTGTAGTGTATCGTAAATGTAAGTATAATTAAAATATAGGTCATAGTAGTGGAGAGGTTTTTACAGTTATTTTGCATTAGCAAATTAAAATATATTCATATGATAGATTGCAACCGAGATTTATAAAAGAGTAAGTTTTGTAATAACAAAGTATTGACAAAGTATTGAGCATCACAACACACTCTACCCGACTGATCCAAATCCAATTTCACATCATCCCTTGACATGAAATATATTTCAAAACACCATTTCCCACTAAATCATTTTGGAAACATTAAAACTCTAGCTATGTGATGATGTTACCAAGTGCCTTTAACCGTAGGTGTGACTAATTAATTAGATTTGCACTCTACAGAGGTGTACAACTTTACCCACAAGAAATGATCTACCATTTTTCAGGCCAATTAGCACACTTCCTTTGGTGTATCGGTATGGAGATCATAACATAATCGTTACATTACCTAGACCCAACTTTACACCAGCCCAGTGATGTTAACCCTTGCTATGGAAAGAAACAAAAATGGCAGTAATTCCCTGTCATTTGAAATGGTAATATAAGCAGTAAATCTCTACAATAAAGGTTTCTTCCCATAACAAGGCGTACACAATTGTACCGACATGCATATACCCACACCGAGGTGTGGAAGCCCATCACAAGCAAACTTAACTAGAATGCTCCTACTAACTCCCGCCTACTAATGTGCAAAGCCAGATCTAAGCAACTTAATATATTAAGGCTGCCCTATACCAGCACTTGTGGTTGTATGGTTTTCTTGACTTGAAAATAACCCATAGCTCGGTCCTTAATCTGACACGGGCGATACTTCTCCCTACACTACGTACAAGTACATCTCTTGCACAACTGGCTATTTGTAATATCGCGAAACCTCGCCCCAACCTTTGTACCTTCAGTCAGGTGACCTGGGGCCATCTAGTAGGTATTCCCAGAGGTGGTTGGCCCATCTGGGGGGTTAGGGTTAAAGATTTAGGTTTGTGAGGGGTATGGTTGGAATTTCCCCTCTCCATTACTTTCTTTTACCTAATCTCTCTCTCCCTCCTAATCTGTGGCTGAAAATTTTTGGGCTGTCTTCTTTTCCCAGTTCCCTGCCGATTCCTCCTCTCCTCCTCTAGATATTTTCCTCCCAGGCTGGCTCCTCCTATCTAGCGCTGCAGTCGCCTCTCCAGCCCCGCTAAGTCGCCCCAGCGCCCCATCCTCCTCGCTGGCGCCTCTCCCTGCGCCCTTCCCTGGTCAAGCGACATGAAGAAGAGAGCCAGCCGAGCAAGCAGACTGACGCCTTCTCCTCTCCCTCGCTTAGCAGAGAAGAGAAGAAGAAGACTGAAGAATCGAGCCGAGGCGATAGCGGCTGGCCCTTGGCTGCTCGGCCGTGACAGCAGCCCTCCGTGGCAGGCTTGCCTCGGGTCCCCTTCCCCACTGGCGTCGACGACCTCTCCTCCGGCCAGCACCTCCCCCAACCCCTTCCTTCCTCCATGGAAATAGCTTTGAGGTATAAATTTGGGGGGGAATTAGCTTGCCTATATGGTGTTTGATGAAATGCCTAGCTAGGGTTTTCATGGGAATGAAATGATTTTTGCATGCACTTTGTTGTCTGAGGTGTGCATGTTGAGAATTCTATGTTTAATAAACGAGAGTGGATTTAGTTATAGAGGGTGCGTACTGGACTTTTGCGATTTAGTGAAGCATGTTTACTAGCAAGAGTTGCATATTGTCTAATATGTATGTGTTTGTTTAAGTATCTCGCAGACTAGCATAATATGATCTTAATGCTTGCTATTGTTTAGCTGATGATTATACATGATTAAGGGCTAAGGCAACTGCATGTTAGGGTCAATATGTTGTAATCATGATTTATCTGCTTGCGATCAAAAACAAATATGTATAGCTCTTTGAGTGATTCTCGCTATGCTGTGAGTACTAGTATCTTACATGTATTGAAATGGCCGAATTCTTAGTGAAAAAGATGTCTTGCTGGTTAATGGTTTTGATTTAACCATTAGAGGTATTTTTTTAGCTTGTAGTGATGCTAGAAGACTCTTATGTTGATTAGTTCCAAGTATGAATATGTGGATATGAGTGAATAAAAAATAGAGAGTGGTGCTTAATCTTGTATGACATGCTATATTTGGTAATAGTAGTGGACCCACTATTATGTAGGTCATGCAATGTTGATACCTTAATATCCCTCTTCCTATCACAGTATGCTCAAGAGACTGCATTGATCATTTTATTGTGATATGGAATCATATTCTTAGGGCTTTATGTGTGCAAAAGAGTTGTTTTCTTGTGTCGCTTGTTTCGAGTGTGCATAAAGTTAAGTTAGATGAGTATTGCTTAATTGCAGAGAAGATTCTGTCGGGAGTGGCCTCAACCGTATGCCACTCCATTCTTTGTCGGTAAAAGGCAAGTGCATTCCCTAGATTGTGGCTAGGAGGATTAATCGATTGTTTGCTCTTAGCGTACGTAATTGCTAATGAATACGCAAGAGGTAAGCTTTGCTTGAATATAGCTAGAAGATGCAAGTACACCGTGTTATTGAGTGTGGATGTGTGTTCATATGTGATGCTTCTTAATTTAATTGTTGCTCTGTTAATTAGATGAACTCTAATTGAGACCGAGTTTTTAGTAAGGTTGATTATAGCGAGTATGTTGTTTGAGCGATTGGGGCTAACATGAGTTTGGTTCCAACGGTTAAGTCATTTATAAAGATAGTATATGTGAGAATTTGGCTATATTTATGTATATGGTTACGGCTGTGTTAGTGTTGGCGATGAATGAAGGGTTGCACTTCATTCATGTAAATTGCATTGTGCATTCATTAAAGGAAGAGGCGACCCATTCTGATGCGGGCCTCTGTGTTCACACGTAGTGAACACGAAAGTCCTTCCTCGTAGTCTCATTCATCGAGGTGAATGTGAGCGAGACAGTAAGAGTAGGCACCTTCCACGGGATGGAAGGGACGTGAGGGTGCACACCGACGGGTGGGCACTCGGCAGTATCGGTACGTGCATCGAGAAGAGCATTCATGTGCATTTCATCTTTAATAATGAGTGTTGTGGTAAATGGTATGTCCTATGGGTGGTAATTACGGTAATTGAAGGTTGAGTCGTGGACTCAACCCAAAAAGGGGAGATTGAATTGCATTTGATGAATTAGCGCATTTCTTTGCCCTGCAAAGTATGTTGTATGAATATCGTGGAGTGAAGTCGAGTTATAAACTTAAATGCAATTGATGAAAATGGTTTGAGTTGCAACAAGGGGTAGTTGAGTCGGGAGACATTGTGACTTAGAGTTAAGTATTGCTTCTTTGGCGTTGAATGGGTTTATTATCAAGTTGATGACTTGATTGCGGTAATTTTCTCGTATAGTCAAGTTATTGCTTTAAATGGGTATAAATGCATATTGTCCGGATGTTGCTTCATTTGTCTTCCTTGCTTTTATGGTCAAGCTCTCGTTTTACTTATGATAAATTGGAATTGTTACTCTCATGTACTTTGCTGAGTCATCGACTCACGCTTGTTGGTTGTGTTGTTGCAGGTACATTGAAACCGGCATGCATGGGGGGAGTAGTAGCACAATCACGTTTGCATCAAACCATTTAATCGATTTGTAAAGCCTGGTTGTATTGATTATGGTTGTAATATGTCGCTAAATCGTGGTATAGTTATTAAATTTCATTGGATGTATGATTGATTAACTAAGGACACGCTAGAATGATATCATAACCGCAATTGTTTTCATTCACGAGTGGATGTCCTCTTCTAGAGAGATCATGCGAAATTTTCTAAATTTCGGTGACTTAGTTTTGAGCTAGTTTTAGAGAGTTTCAAGGTCGGTTTCAACCTTTTATTTGAGGTAAAGGTTTAGTGACTCCTTCGTTGAGTCCTTAGGTCAATTGAACTTCTTGTCGAGTTTTTATTTCTTGGATCTTGTTGGGAACACTCTGGACAAGAGCGGTTCCGGAATGTTGTAAGCGTCAATTAGAGTCTTTTGGTAGCATTCACGGTGCGTTTGGCACCGGGATGTTACACTATTGCCAATAATTACCTGTATCAAAATCATAGTTTTATTTTTGGGTTTTTAGTTAAAATACCGGTAATCGACAACATGTTGTATCCAACATTTTAAAATTCCTAAGGAGTTGTTTTGAATTGATCATCTACTTCGTTGCTAATTTAGCATGGCTAAGCATGGTTAATAATCATATATACCCAAGTTGACATTATGTATTGTCTACCCTTTTCCTATAGTTATCAAGGTTTACATGTTCATACTTATTAAGGAATTTCGACGAAATAACAGGTATATCTACCATCATTCCAGTATAGTATTTTTATGAAAAGTACACGCATGCATAATAGTTTTGGAAAGCTTTGAAAAGTAATTAATTTAAATAGTAGGATCAAAATGATCAAGGGGGTACTTGCCTTGCTGATCATCATCCAGTACAAAATCTACGTCGTTGGCGAGGCCGTTGTCTATCAACTTAGGTTCGTCGAAATCTACTTGTCGATCCGTAAAAACATACAAGAAATAGGAAACCAAAATAAGGACAAACAGAAGGCAGATAAAAAATTCAAATAAAAGCTTGTTTATTGAAACCGAAATATTTATTAGTAGGATTATGTTTTGTTTTTATGTGTTTATATTGTCTTGTTATTTGTGTTTAGCATTGTTACTTTTTGTACCAAATGGTATCTAGTATTTCTTTCTTCTTATGAATTATTCATTTTATTTTAACGAATTCAAGAAGCTAAAATTATGTATTTTCATAATTATGATTTCAAATTCAGGAAGCAAACATTATTTGAAGTAGAAAGACTAGTATTACTAAATCAGCATAAGGCATTAAGTTATTAATAGGATTCTGATTCAAAGCAGTACACACATATATATATATTTTAAACTAAACACTCATATCATGTTGCCTGTTACTGTTCCTTCATGATTGCTTATTAGATTAATTTATTTAAATAGGTCTTTACACATTATTAGTAAATGCATGCATAGATTTATGTGATTGTGCATATATAAATACGTACATGTGTGCCTTTTGTAGTAAAACATGATCTACAACCATGCAACAAATTCAAACCATGGCTTCCTAAATATTATTGCATATTCAAATACCCTTTTGCCATATTGTTTTACTGCAATGATTTAATAGGTTTAAAAAATCTTTTGTATAGGTTTATTCATTTTGTATATTAATCACCTTGATGATATTCTCTAATAGAAAAGACCAAAAACAATTTAGATTCCCAAATATTTTTACATATTTGAGGTCCTGGCAGAATGAGGATCACCATAAAATTGGTTTCATCAAAATTTAAGTTCATTTGCAAAATTTTTACATATAGCTTATTTTTTATCCTATTCTTAAATTTCGAATCTCAAAATTTTCCAAATTAGATATTCAAAATATTTTTGCATATTCTGAAAGAACTTGATTTTAGATGAATTTAGAAATTTGTTTCATTCCATTTGGATTAAAAATGTGAAAAATATTCAAGTTGGAATTTTTAATTGGTTCTGAAAATCAAAAGAAATCACAAAATACATTTTGCCTTCGTTCAAATCGATGCGATCATCGACATCTTGGCCCCGCAAAGTAGTGACTCGAGCATGCACAAAAGGATCACTCGCAATCAGCGACAGCAAGACACGCGTTGCCTTGTGAGATAGAACGAGCTCGGCGGACCTAGGCTCTCCAAGAACAATCTATGGTAGGAGGGCAAACCAATGGCACAGTTAGTACCAACAACCCAATGCGATCTAAAGGTGGTACCCATTCCTACCGGTGACAAGCGTAACCACCTACGCCACTGCCGCTATGCGACGGGAAGGAGGCGGCCGTGCAATGAGAGAAGGCGTCTCCGATGGAATCGGTTATGGTTCTAGCATCTGGGGACCCTAAGCATTCCATTTTACCTAACACTAGCTTTGGAGATGAGCTAGCTCATCCTGTCATCGATCGTTGGTTCTGGGTAAGAAGAGAGTACAGTGGCGGTGGAGCTCAGTCGATGATTCCTAGAAATGAGTGAGGGGTTTTGAGCGGGGTCAGTCACAGAAGCTAATGTGCAAAGGAAATTGGAGAATGAAACCTTGTACAACCTCAATTTGAGTTCGATCTCTTTTCTAGGGTTCTTCAACTTTGATGAGGAATGGAGAAATTAGTAGTGCTCAGTGGATGAAAGTGAATGGAATGAGAGTTTTGATGTGCATTCTTCTACGAACTCATACCGGCTTTTATAGCCAAGGATTTGCTGTATAGAAGCTCAATTCCTAGTGTGAACTTGACGGGGGTTTTGCGGCACTGGAACTAAAGCAGGTATGGGCAGTTTGCAGGAAATCAGGGTGAGGTGGACGCGTGGCGAGGAGAGGACACTGCGGTTTCCTCGAGCATCGCAAAATTGCAGCGGTGGCGGATGCTACAACTGGTGAACTGAGCTTGGTCACACATAGAGCTCAACTGAGAAGAGAGGAAGAAGACAATGGCTGGTGCTGATAGGTGGGGTCGCATAGGGAGTCGGACCCGCACGGTAGAGACACGAGAAGAGAATTTCAAGTTCCTCTGTGATCTGAGCTGATATTGATCCATTGAATTGATTACCTATCTTATCTATAAATTAATGAGAATTTTACTGCAAGTACTAGAAATAATGTAGAACACACCGTTAAATTTTCAAACTGATTTGACGCCTTTAGAATTTATAAAAATTTTGACGAAGGCATCGTGCTCAATTTTGTGCTTTATGATTTTAATTTATTTAAGTGATTATATTTTATTAAAATTTTTGAAACTTTTTGTGAAAATTTTTCATGGCCACATTGATCTTCTATAAAATTTTTAACTTCAGATCCTTTATGTTTTATTTAATAAAATTCTGAAATTAGTATTTTTAGATTTTTAGCTTTTCTATTTTTGAATTTTTATAATTAACAAATGTAATCATTATTTCCAGACATTTTTATTGTTGATGGCTTGATCTATAATGAATATAATATAAAATTTTCACATTGAATTTATGACATATTCTTTTTATTAATTTCTGACATATTTGTTGTTTGCAGTTAAGACCTATTAATTTGCCTTTCTTTTCACCTTTTAATGCATTGATATGACTTTTAAATTAAAATTTTAGGGTTCTGGATATCTCCACAGATTTTACAAAAAAATTTCTTATTTTATTGTTTTACAAATCTTTTCTTATCACTTATCCAATGTTTAATTGATTAACGTAAGGAATTTCCCCTTTAAGCAATAATAAAAGAAAGTCAAGAAAATCCAGAAAAACTAGGAAAATACAAATTAAAACTTATTTAAATATTTTATTAAATGTTCTTACCTTATTGAATTTTCAAGATGTTACATAGAAGAAATTTACTTAGTCGGTTGTACCACATACACCCATACTACTTTAATCCGTATAGTGATATTTGGAATTTTACACTCTACATATTATGATTGTCATTCTACTCATACGTGGGATCTTCTGTCCCTTGAGAATCTTCATATAGATTTCTGAATCAAGTGACCTATACAAATTTGTTGTCAGAACATTAATAAAGTTCATATTTAGATTCATGCCCATTGCCATAGATATCAAGTAACGGAATGTAGTGCCATCCATAACAAAAGAATAAGTTTCATTGTAATCAATGTCAGGTGGGTTTCTATGTAAACCCTTGTGCTATTAATCTTGCTTTATACCTCACCTCTTCATTCTTTTCATTCCTCTTTCTCACAAACACCTATTTGTAACTAACAGGTGATATCTCAAAGAGTCTTGATAACTTGTCCAAAGAACTTCCTCTTATTTAGTGAGTTTAGTTTAGCCTTGATTGCTGAAAGACCATGTGGAAGTCTACCCATATTTGTGATAAGTTATTGGCATTGTTTAAGCTAGTAGTGTTTGAGTTTGAGGGAGATTTGGAGTTTAAATCCAAATTTGAAGCATTTTGAGTGTTGTCGAGCAAGGGCAAGCGGCATACTCTTGATGCAGCATAGCCAGAGTACCCATTTGGTGTCTTGAGCACCTGGGCCTATGGTCACCATGGTAGTCCGGTGCTACCGAGCGAGTTGTAGCACCGGCCCTTTGGGGCGGTATGAAAATTCCAGAGAGAGTATTCTTTTTGTTTTGGCTGTAGGGCAGCGCTACTAGCCTGAGGGCAGTAGCACCGGCCCTTGTGAGAGGAATTGGATATATTTGATGATTTTGTGATGATTATTGCATATCTTTTTGGACATTGCTATGTGATGAGTTTTTCTTGTCTTTAATGGTTGCAGGACGTTGGGTTTTGATCATGGTGAGGTGGAGAATGACTGGAACTAGGTGAGGAGCGTCGGAGGTCCAGACAGTCGAGGATCACATGATGATATTTGTACAGGTGGACGGCTTAAGAACCCGCCTGCACAAATGCTTATTTGTACAGGTGGTTTCTTAAGCAGCCCGCCTGTTGTAAGTTCAACCTTCATTAGTTATGGTTTTGGTGTTAATAACAAATCTAATCTTGTGTTAATGACAAATCCAATATTGAGTTTATCCCCTAATGCGATAGTGTTATTAATGCCAATCTTATATCGAGACTAACATGTTTATTTAGATTATCTTTGTTTAGTCTCATCGCATTGAAAAATGGAAAACCCGAGGTATGTATGTGTATTCATTCTAATATTAGTTGCATACATTGGATTCAAGTTAAAGTATGAATGTCCCCGTTATATTAACCACAAAATGTGCATTATGTTTCTCAATCCATATATTACATGGATGCACATATTTAGGGGGAGTTTGTAGTTTAACTTGAAAGTCTCTTTGTATTGATCTATTCTTTATTTACACATATAAGGATCAAGACAAAGAAACTAAATCCTTGAGTATATATTTGAATTGCCTAGTTAAAGTATACTCATGGTAATATAGGATATACTCCAATATGATCAAATCGAATATGTGCATATTATATCCAAGTCAATCATGTCTATGCACATATACATGTGGAGTGTATTCTATAGTTGATGATTTAGAGTAATGATCATTTACATACAATTTACATATAATGGATCATTACTTTCCATCAACATGAGTATATGAAAACTGGTGTAGTTAATATATACTCATATCAATTTAAATGATAATTTAAATTGAGTTCATTTGTCTTGTTAATCATTAAAGAACATTTCATCATGTGTTGATGGTGTTCCGTGATTAATTGAGGACAAATGAATAGTTCTTAAGTATAATAAAGCATGAGTTGCATTATTGTACTTAAGACACAATTAAATCATTCAAATTGATTTAGGGTTGTGCTCAATTGATCTAAAGGCATCCATTATGTGTTAATGGAGTGCAAGAGATAATTGAGACAACCATGCATCTTGGACTAACTATTTGTATGAGTTGTGATTGAGTTAGGTCCAAAGATGGATGAGATGATGAGAACGGGACAAGGACGGCATCATGAGTTGATGGGCGTCAAGAATGGATCCCAAGATAAAGAAGGGTAACGATCCCGGGAGTATCAAAGCGATGATCATAAAGACCCCAAAGGGATTGCTTATCTTGTGCGAAGGTATAATTAGATAAGCTAAGGACTTTTGTAGTCTTTGAGTCTAAGGTTTTATCGCCGTGCTATTAAGAGGGGTCGTTCCCTTTGCTTGAGCTTCATCATGTGTTGGTGATCTCATCCCGCGTTCACTCAAGCTCAAATCATTTGGATTTGGTTTTTGCATATGGGTTAACCATTTGGCATGTGTTGCGAATGGGTTAAACTTATGCTTGGTTGCATTTGGTTTTCGCATAATGCTTTGATTTGCATGTGTTGCAAAAAGTGATAAGCTAGTGCGTTGGCTTTTGTGTGAAGCTCACTTTTGCATGTGTTGCATTAGTTGAAGCTTCATGCTTTGGTTTCGCAAAACAATCTTTCTAAAACTTGTGGTTGCTTGGAGCTAAGTTTTGCATGTGTTGCAAAAGGAGAGAGCTCAAGCTTGGTTTTGGTGTTTATGGTTGTGTATGTGCTAGAGGCTCGCATGTGTTGTGAGTAGAGAGCACATATGGTTGATTTGGTGTTTGTGTGTTTGTATGGAGCTAGAGGCTTGCATGTGTTGCGAGTAAAGAGCTCATACGTGTGATTTGGTTTTGGTGTGAAGTTTGGTTTTGGTGTTGCATTGAACTAGAGAATTGCATGTGTTGCAATTAGAGAGTTCATGCATCTTGATTTGATGTTGCTTGGAGCTAGACTTTTGCATGTGTTGCAAAGAGTAGTGCTCAAGCATGAAATGTGTTTATTGCGTTATTTGCAAGTTCACAGCGAATAAACCGAGGTTTATGAGTCCGAATTCGAGAGCATGTGAGTGGGGCTTGCAACGGGTGTTGGCAAGTTTGACCGGGTCTTGTGTTGACCTTCACATGGCTAGGGGGATTAATCTCATAAACTCGAGTTTGATTTGCTTAATACATTTTGCAAATAGATCTTGAGTTGGTTGCGAAATGTGTTTTCGTGATTTGGTTTGAATTCTTTGAGCATGAGCTAAGTTGGTGCAAATGTGTTTTGCACGTGTGTATGATCATGTGTTGATCATCTAGTGGCTCAAAGAATAGTTTTGGTGTTTGGAGAAATGGTTTTCGGAGTTGAGTCTGAATTTCTCCTGAGGCCGGCACTACCGCAGGGCATGGGCGGTAGTCATAAGTCTTGTACTACCGGGCCTGGCTTCTTGATAGCTCTTCTGATCTTGTGATGTTTTACGTGTTGTGGAGGCGGCACTACATGAGTGGTTGAGCGGTAGTCCGAGTCATGAGTACTACCGAACTGGGTTGCCGGTAGCTTTTCTCAGTATTGTTTTTCTTTGGTGGGCAAGGTCGGCACTACCGCTTAGTGCGCCTCGAGGGCGGTAGTCTGGGATATATGGCCGTTGCCGACCGTTGGAGGTCGGGTCAGTACTACCGGCCCTTAGAGGGCGATGATACCGCGATCACGATTCGCCCATTTTGCCCCCAACGGCTAGTTTTCTTGGTGGGGCTATATATACCCCTTGGGGGCTTAGGGCAAGGGTTCTTGGTGTTGTTCTTTGTGTGTGGGAGTTGTGTGCATGTGTTGCTCTTCTCCATTTGCCTCTTGAGCTTAAGAGTGAGACTAATTGCATTTGTTGCAATTAGGAAGTGGTTTGGGTACCTCTTGTGCATGTGTTGCACTTAAGGGAGGCTTTGTGCATGTGTTGCACTTGGTGATCACCGGTTCTTGATTCGTTGTGCTCGGTGAGGTTCAAGCGAAGGAGCGGCTTGTTACTCTTGGAGGTTGCCGACTCCTAGACGGCGAGGCGTCGTCTTGGAGCTCTCGAGGTGTGAGAAGCCCGGCAAGTTTGTGAAGGTTCGGGTTGAGCCTACGCTGCGAGCGTGAAAACCACGACTAGTGGAAAGAGGCGGTGCTCGGCGGGAGCCGGTCCAAGTGTGGGCTAGCCTCAACGTGGACTAGGGAGACCGCAAGTCTCCGAACACCACGGAAAAATATCGGTTGTCTCTTTTACTTTCAAGTATTTACATTCATTATTGATATATTCATGATAGCTTGATTGTGATAGAATTGCTTAGTGTTAATTGATTGTTCAATTTAACAATTCTAGTTTAGAGACATAAATTAGTTAGTGCACTAGTGAGCCTAGTTGATTTAGGCTTTAATTGTCAAAACCTATTTATCGCTTCCGCATTTATCTTGATTAGGTTTTGTCATAGGGGTTGATTAGAGCGATCGATTTTAGTGAGCGATTAATTTCGTAAAACGCCTATTCACCCCCCCCCCCTCTAGGCGCATCCTCGATCCTACAAGTGGTATCAGAGCCACGGTCACTCTCATTTTAGGCTTAACCGTCTAGAGAGTAAAAAGGATGGCGCCTAGCGGTCTAGTGCACTCTCACGACCCACATATGCTTATTGGCTCAAATTATGCTTCATGGAAAATATTTATGATTAATCATTTTAAATCCATGAGCCCACAAATATGGTGGATCGTAGATGTCGGCATTTCTTCTCCAATTAATGATATTGCTCCAACTAAAGGAGAGGAGAAATGTCTACATCTCGACGCTCAAGCTAGTAACATTTTATTTAGCGTTGTGAGCGTAGAGATATTCAATCTCATTTGCAATCTCAAGAGCGCTCATGCTATGTGGATCAAGCTTCGAGAATTATTTGAATCATCCACATCAACAAGTGAGGATTGCATTGAGGAAGTGTCGGTTGATGATCCTTCATCTTCTACAACAAATGATGAACCGACAACTCCATCAACCTCAACCTCCGCCTCAAGCGACGACGAATCTTCACTTATATCAAAAATTCGTTGCTTCATGGCAAAAGGTAAAAATGAGGTAAGTGATGATGAAAATGATGATGAGCCCTCTTATAATGATTTAATGGATATGTTAGAGGAGCTCAATAATTATCTTGGGAAGGAGAAAACTAAATATAAGATTCTAAAGCTTGAACATGAATCACTTCAAAGTGATTATAATATGCTTAAAGAAAATCATGAATCCCTCCTTCTCAAAGAAATTTATAAGTCTAAGGTGGATATAGGAACCACATGTAATTTAATTGATGAAATGCCATGCTTAGATGTAAATTCTAATATTTCATCAAAAATTGACATGTCCACCTCTTGTGAAGACTTAATTAATTCACCTTGTTGCTCTAATGAAATTGTTTCAAGTTCCTCTATGTCTTTAGATGCTAACCTTGTAGAGGAAAATAATGAGCTCAAGGCCCAAGTCATTAAATTGGAAAATGACTTGAAGAGATGCGTAAAAGGCAAAGCTATCCTCGACGAAATCTTGAGCAAGCCAAGGGCGCCTCAAGACAAGCGAGGACTTGGCTACAACTCCAAGAGGGAGAATAGCAAGACAAGGCACAACGCGCGTCACTCGAAGACCATCAAGTGTTTTGCTTGCAACAAGAAGGGCCATCTCGCCTCCGTGTGCCCTAATCAAGTGGATGTCAAGCCACAAGCATCAATCATGAGGCAAACCGGCATTGAGCACAACAAGAAGGTCAAGAGAGGACCAAACGGAGTAACGTGCTTCAATTGCCGTGAAAAGGGACATTTCGGTAAGGATTGTCCCAAAGGTATAACTCCTAAGCCTATTCTCATTAATAAAAATTATTTGCTTAGAAAGGACAAGAATGGCAATGTGTTTGCCAAACTTGTCAAATCCCCTATGCCGGCTAAAATTGATAATAATCATTTGCATAGGAAGAGTAAATCTAGAAATGGATTTGCTAAAATTGTTAGGACTCCTAAGCCCACTCAATTCAATTCAAATATATTGCTTAGGAGAAATAACAATAGCAAAACATTTGCTAGATATGCTAGATCCTCTAAGCCATTTCATAATTTTAATTGTCATATGCTTAGAAGAGATCAAACTAGAAATAGTTTTGCAAAATATCATTATCCTCCTATGCCCTCTCATAAAAATGCAAATTATTCGCCTAGGAGGAATCATTATCGCAAAACTATTCCTAGTCATGTTAGTCAATTTAAAAATGCTAAAATTAGGACCATATGGGTTCCTAAATCTATTGTGACTAACATTGTCGGACCCAACAAGGATTGGGTACCAAAACCGCCTAAAAGATTTTTAGGTGATATGAGATGGATTGACGCTTGCCACTCAAGAGGAGGAGGATTATATTGATCTACAAGTGGTGTCAAGCATGAAGATAATCAAATCCATCATGAGCCAATGCCATCTCGGTAACAAGTATTTAAATTGATTCTTATGTCTTATAGCCTTGTGTAGGTTATAATGAAATATTAATGAAAATCAATTTAGATTACTTGTTATGGCTACTTGCTCTCGCCTCTTATCTATTCTCTTATTGCAAATCTTGAGCAAGTTTAGAAGTGGCACATTTAGGGGGAGTGTTAATTCATATTCATGTGTACCACATCCCTACGTGTGCCCATATTAATATAAGTGCATATATATATTTTCAAAATCAACCATTTAGCCAAAAGTCAAAATTTTGTATACTATTACTAATCTTGTGAAAAACTAGTTGAAAAATGTATACAAATGCTTTTGAAATGTTTTCCAAAGGTTTTAGCTTCACAAAATCTATTTTGAAAAGAAAAAGAGTTTTAACTCCAAAAGCTAGTTACAAGTATCTTGATTTTGATTTAAACTTATAATTTTCATAGAAATAAAAGTAAAATGATTTTGAAAAGAATTCCAAAACAAAAATCCTAGAGTTGGTCAATTCTAACAACTTTCGTGTTCAAAAGATTTTTAAAAGACCAACCTAGCGAAAGTTATTTGATTTTGAAACTCGCCTAAAAACTATACTTGACCCATAATGGTCATATTATTGCACTTAGTGAGTTTCTCCATTTGGATCCATTCTTGTGTAGAATTGTGATTCAAAATGGTATTTTAAACTCATACACAAAATTCAAATCTCTATATCTTACCCCATGCTCAATTTGAATTCTTGTGTTGTTTGGAATTTGACTTTGCTTCTTAATTTGGACTATTTAGATCAAAAGTCAAAATTGTATTTAAATGACCCAAATTTGTGAAAAGCTTTGAAAAAGTATTCTCTTATGTATTCCAAAGGTTTTACAAGTTTTCAAAATGGAAATTCTATGTTAAAATCGAATTTGGCTCAAAAACGATTTGATTTAATCCGAAATGGCCTATTTAGGCATATAGCTCAAATCGTGGCATTCAAGTTGGATTTCATCATAAATCTTGGCTATACACATTCTTGATACACCTATCTAAGCCATGGAAAAAGAAATTGCATGAAATCCAAACCGAAGTGCATTTTGAGGCTTTTCGTGAAAATCGATTTTCGTTTTTGCCTCAAAACGCAATTTGCCATAACTTTGAAAATAAAATTGTTTTTGAGAAAATTCTTTTTGCAAAACCTTCTAATTAGTCCAAAGTTCATCTCTGCAAATTTTCAAATCAATTGGACTTCATTTGAATCCTTTTTGATAAAATTTGCAAAGAATCCGAAGTCTCAGCCTGCTAGAAGCGGTAGTACCATGACGACCATGGTAGTACCGGGTTCTTGATACTACCGGCCCTGTGTGAGCGGTAGTACCGGCCTGGCAGGTTTGGTTCTGAATTTTCAGATTTTTCTGAGTTTTGCTTTGGGATATCTTTTGATTGGTATTTCCTTTTTCAAAAATTCTTTTTGTAAAAGATTCTTATGATCCCAAAGTTCATTTGTGTAAAATTTGAAAAGCTCTGAAATTTATTTGATCGCTTTTTCAAGTGGTATCAGTTATGAGCACTTTAAATGAACTAAAGAGTGATTTTCACTTGATCTTTTGAAAAGACAAAACTTGTGCAATTCAAATGCAAATAACTCCATGTTTCATTCATTGAACATCTTGGGGAGTTTATCTATATCAAGTTTTGGGCATTTAAATGCGTCCAAGTGATATCATGTCTTTATTTTGCTCTGATACTAAATCCTTGTGATTTTGAGCTTTTCTTCTTTTGATACCCGTAAGTATATATTGCTTTGATTATATTGCTCTGATACCCATCGATGTTATTGATAATTCCTTCAAGTGGTATCAATTCTTTGTGAGTTGATCCTAAGTGGTATCAAGTGAGCACTTATTCACTCCATATGCTTACAAGTGGTATTATTGAGTTTCTTTTTTTCTATAAGTGGTATCATTATTTCATTGCTCATTTCTTACATGATATCCTTAATTATTTGATTTCCTTTTAAGTGGTATCATTTAATTTCCATTTTCTTCAAGTGGTATCATTGAATTCAATTATTTCCTACAAGTGGTATTTCATTGCCTCTTTGTAGCATTACTCCGATACCCACATTCTTGATTAAGAGTTTCCTCTCAAATTAAAATTGTAAGTTCAACCACTTAAGATTTTTCTGTGTGAGAGTCTTTATGGATTGAAATACATAAAAGAGGAAAAACTCAAGTTGAGCATTGTTCTTCATCAAAAATTTGAAAATGCTCATTTCTCTTGGTTCTTCATGCAAAGCCCTTGAGATTAATTTTACAAGTGGTATCTACTTTCTCAAGTGGTATTCTTTTTGGGTTCCTCGTTTACCCGGTTAGGCAAATTATTGGATTCCTTAAAAGAATCATATTGAAAAGTTGCAAAGCCTAATAAAATGAGGAGTGAGTTATTTGAATATGTTTCAAATAAACCGTGTGATACCCTTACTTCGTTTTTCATGCTTATCTTTACAAGTGGTATTTTTTTTACAAGTGGTATCCACAAACCCAAATATAGTCTCTTTTCGAGTTTTCTTTCCTTTTAGACCATATTTCAAATAAAAACTAGTTTTACTTCTTGAATGTCCCTTCAAGTTTTTATTTGGCTTGAAATTTCAATTCTTTCCCAAATGTCATAAGTGTTTATTTCAATTCTTGTATGACCTTCATTAAAAAGAGATAATTTTATGGGGGAGAATTAGGAGCTTAAAAAGAAATTGTTAAATGCCAAAAAGGGGAGAATAATTGAATAATCAAAAGGGGGAGAAATAATTAAAATATTCTTTTAAGATGGTTTATCCTTTTTTTTGGTGTTTAATGCCAAAAGGGGGAGAATTAGGAAGCTTAATGTCATTTGGTTTAAAAAGTAAGCTTGATATGATTAAGGGGGAGAATTAATATGCATATGTATTCAAATGGTTTAAATTCTCTCAATATGTTAGTTTTAATCCAAATGTGCTCATTAAGCTTGGATTTGTCATTAATCACCAAAAAGGGGGAGATTGTAAGTTCAACCTTCATTAGTTATGGTTTTGGTGTTAATGACAAATCTAATCTTGTGTTAATGACAAATCCAATATTGAGTTTATCCCCTAATGCGATAGTGTTATTAATGCCAATCTTATATCGAGACTAACATGTTTATTTAGATTATCTTTGTTTAGTCTCATCGCATTGAAAAATGGAAAACCCGAGGTATGTATGTGTATTCATTCTAATATTAGTTGCATACATTGGATTCAAGTTAAAGTATGAATGTCCCCGTTATATTAACCACAAAATGTGCATTATGTTTCTCAATCCATATATTACATGGATGCACATATTTAGGGGGAGTTTGTAGTTTAACTTGAAAGTCTCTTTGTATTGATCTATTCTTTATTTACACATATAAGGATCAAGACAAAGAAACTAAATCCTTAGTATATATTTGAATTGCCTAGTTAAAGTATACTCATGGTAATATAGGATATACTCCAATATGATCAAATCGAATATGTGCATATTATATCCAAGTCAATCATGTCTATGCACATATACATGTGGAGTGTATTCTATAGTTGATGATTTAGAGTAATGATCATTTACATACAATTTACCTATAATGGATCATTACTTTCCATCAACATGAGTATATGAAAACTGGTGTAGTTAATATATACTCATATCAATTTAAATGATAATTTAAATTGAGTTCATTTGTCTTGTTAATCATTAAAGAACATTTCATCATGTGTTGATGGTGTTCCGTGATTAATTGAGGACAAATGAATAGTTCTTAAGTATAATAAAGTATGAGTTGCATTATTGTACTTAAGACACAATTAAATCATTCAAATTGATTTAGGGTTGTGCTCAATTGATCTAAAGGCATCCATTATGTGTTAATGGAGTGCAAGAGATAATTGAGACAACCATGCATCTTGGACTAACTATTTGTATGAGTTGTGATTGAGTTAGGTCCAAAGATGGATGAGATGATGAGAACGGGACAAGGACGGCATCATGAGTTGATGGGCGTCAAGAATGGATCCCGAAGATAAAGAAGGGTAACGATCCCGGGGGAGTATCAAAGCGATGATCATAAAGACCCCAAAGGGGATTGCTTATGCGCGGCGGCGAAGGTATAATTAGATAAGCTAAGGACTTTTGTAGTCTTTGAGTCTAAGGTTTTATCGCCGTGCTATTAAGAGGGGTCGTTCCCTTTGCTTGAGCTTCATCATGTGTTGGTGATCTCATCCCGCGTTCACTCAAGCTCAAATCATTTGGATTTGATTTTTGCATATGGGTTAACCATTTGGCATGTGTTGCGAATGGGTTAAACTTATGCTTGGTTGCATTTGGTTTTCGCATAATGCATTTGGTTTTCGCATAATGCTTTGATTTGCATGCTTTGACCATGCAAGTGCGGTACTACCGGGCCTAAGCCTGCGGTAGCTCTTTTACAGTGCGCAGTGTTTTCTGTGTTGCGGAGGCCGGCACTACCGCAGTGGTTGAGCGGTAGTACCGGAGTCGCGGTACTACCGGGCCTGGGTTGCCGGTAGCTTTTCTCCAGAGTATTGTTTTTCTTTGGTGGGCAATGGCACTACCGCCAGTGGGAGCGGTGATCTTGCAAAGTCGGTACTACTGCGCCTCGGAGGGCGGTAATCTGGGATATATGGTCGTTCTTAATCGTTGGAGGTCGGGGGCCTGCACTACTGCCCTTAGAGGGCGATAGTACCGCGCTTTGCTGATTCGCCCATTTTGCCCCCCAACGGCTAGTTTTCTTGGTGGGGGCTATATATACCCCCTTGGGGGGCTTGGGGCAAGGGTTGCTGGTGTTGTTGCTGTGTGTGGGAGTTGTGTGCATGTGTTGCTCTTCTCCATTTACCTCTTGAGCTTAAGAGTAAGACTAATTGCATTTGTTGCAATTAGGAAGTGGTTTGGGTACCTCTTGTGCATGTGTTGCACTTAAGGGAGGCTTTGTGTATGTGTTGCACTTGGTGATCACCGGTTGCGCATTCGTTGTGCTCGGTGAGGTTCAAGCGAAGGAGCGGCTTGTTACTCTTGGAGGTTGCCGACTCCTAGGCAGCGTGGCGTCGTCTTGTGAGGAGCTCTCGAGGTGTGAAAGCCCCGCAAGTTTGTGAAGGTTCGGGTTGAGCCCTACGCGGCGTGAAAACCACGACTAGTGGAAAGAGGCGGGTGCTCGGCGGGAGCCGGTCCAAGTGTGGGCTAGCCTCAACGTGGACTAGGGGAGACCGGCAAGTCTCCGAACACCACGGAAAAATATCGGTTGTCTCTTTTACTTTCAAGTATTTACATTCATTATTGATATATTCATGATAGCTTGATTGTGATAGAATTGCTTAGTGTTAATTGATTGTTCAATTTAACAATTCTAGTTTAGAGACATAAATTAGTTAGTGCACTAGTGAGCCTAGTTGATTTAGGCTTTAATTGTCAAAACCTATTTATCGCTTCCGCATTTATCTTGATTTGGTTTTGTCATAGGGGTTGATTAGAGCGATCGATTTTAGTGAGCGATTAATTTCGTAAAACGCCTATTCACCCCCCCTCTAGGCGCATCCTCGATCCTACACCTGTACAAATGCATTTTGTGCAGTCAGGTGGCTTAAGAACCTGCCTGCATAAATAAGCATTTTCACAGGCGCGGGCTTAAGTCGTCCGCCTGTACAGATCCAGAGAATCTTTTTTTAATAATGTTATGTTAATTATATTATAATATTAATAAATGCATACATTTTATCAATCACATCACTGTTTAGCACAAATCCATACACAATGACAAGGTTATATATACCAAGCACATATAAATCATAATTGCATTATGTATATATATACAAGGTTATATATACTCCTCTGATATTCTCCTTGTAAAACTCTCCAGGTGCAGTATCCTGCGCCATGTACTCCTCTGATATTCTCTATCTAATATAAATTACAGCCCTG
This sequence comes from Guadua angustifolia, assembly GCA_036346375.1. Classification (NCBI taxonomy): domain Eukaryota; kingdom Viridiplantae; phylum Streptophyta; class Magnoliopsida; order Poales; family Poaceae; genus Guadua; species Guadua angustifolia. Next base: position 42,923,991 of record CM070510.1, read on the forward strand.
CTGTCTTTCAAAAAAATATATACATCAGTGTTCACGGCCCGTCTATCCTCGTCTCCCAATTACAAAGTCTAGAATGCTTCGCCACTTCACCTCCCGAGTAAAAGAAACTACCTCTCTCATGGATGACTTCACGACGAATGAACTGGCACATGTCCTTTTGCACATTGCAAAGGTCATCATCAGTGAGTGCCAAAGTGGTCTTTGCAATCTTCACCTGCGATAATAAAGTAGGCAATAAAGAGGTTAAACAATAGTGAAATCGAGAATCAGACAATAAATAATCTTGAATCACCAATTTGTATAGGCTTACGTCACGGGGTTATACAGACCTCCGTTGATCCTGAGGAACTCGCAGACGTAGTATCCATAAAGAACACTGCCTGGAGGTTGCTTGTGGCACTTCAAATCAAATAATAATGTATGGAATTAGTACAGTTGGTAATACCCTTCCTTACTAGTGCAATTATGTTGAAGCATTACAAGTGTCTTCTTACCCATGGGTGGACATAGCAAAGCATCTTATTTGACCCCTTCACGGGATCATGTTGCCCCCCCTTTTTTGGTCGTGTAATTCTTGAAAGCCCTACTCGAATGTCAACAACAACAAGTAACTATCATATCATAAAACAAATTACGTTATGTTATGTATGTTTGTGTATATATATTTCTTACGCATTTAAGACGCGGGTGAATTCATTGTAAGATTCTGGTAGGGTTCTGGATGAGTCAAGGACCATATATCCGCTTCTGCTTGAGTGCAAACATGAAACAAATGAAGTGATCCTTTAACGAAAACTTATGTAAGTTTCACGAGTAATTATGGTGCAAACTAAACTTTTAGCAACGATTGACGAATGAGAAGATTACTTAAAATTGTAGGGAGCCATTATGACGTCCTTGTCTTGCATCTGGAGCATTGCTTTTGATATGTATAGCCCCACATCTACTTGGCGTTCTCGGGTCAGGGACTGTCGCTTTTCTTCTATCTCTGTTTCTGTCATCCCCTTATCCTTCAACTCCTTTTCATTGAGTATAGCTCTTAAGCTCGGCTGGCTAATCCGTGCATGGTCAAGGAACCCGACTTGTTTTCCCATCTTTTTAGCATCGATATATTGCATTCTACACAGAAGATAATGGTCAATGCGCCAATATATATGCTGAATGCTGCGAAACATGACATTTTGGCAAATATCAGATTTTGGCAAAATGCATCTTGTTCGATAGATTTGGTAGAAGTTAACTTTATTTAAAAGGAAAAAGCCACTAAAATCGGCCAACTTACGATTTAGTGAAAATTATATGGATTCTGCCAATTTTTGAATGATCTAACAAGCCATTACTATAAAGAGGAACTCAACTTGGCACTCAACCGCTATACATTTGGGGTTTTCTTTATTATGCTATCGTAATGCAATATAATGATATCTTTGTCATAATTTGTTATATCGGCACTTGCTCTTGCAAGAGCCGATATAACAATGTAGGGTAGGTCAATGGCCAACTTACGGGCACCACACGGCGATCAAGTTGATGTCGAGTTTTCCAAAAGCGGAACATTTGTTGCAAGTCACCAAAATTGATCCAGACGTAGCAAGTATCCTCGTGTTTGTAGACATCTGGAGGGACGGCGGCTTGAATGCCCTTCACCCTAAGACGAGATGCCCTCAAGTACCAGTCAGTGGAGTCTCTTCAACTCCCATGGTCCTTCGTTGATCTGCTCCATGGAGAGAAATGGCTTGCCATGCTCAAAAGTCTCTAGTGAAGGCATGGTCTGTACCCGAGTGGAGCTGGCACTCCTCTTTGACTTGGTGGTACTCCGTTGATTGCAATCTACTTCTTTGTTTTTCTTTGCAACCAACAACATCGCCGAAGATGAGGCGCGTTGTGACGGTTGGGGCAACGGAGGTGATGCATGCGGTGCACAAGGCACCGGCGATGGAGATGCGCGCTGTGGTGAAGGCACCGGCAACGGAGATGCGCGTTGTGGTGAAGGCGCCGCCGGCGGAGAAGATGCGGTTTGTGGTGTAGGCAATTTTGGAAGAGGTAGGACGTCTTAACTTGCTGCTGGCGTCTCTGACCTCTCTTGTATCAATGCAATATCTTCTTTGGGCCATACAATAAATGACCCAACTACATCTTGAATGGTCTCTACGTCATCAGGGGTGCTGAATGGTAGCTTCCACAAGCCAAGGCACGGAACAAGCACGATGTCCACTTGCACCTTTGCGTGACCAATCGGGATAGGTTGGTTGTGTATCACGCGTGCGGATATGCCATGCCCTCCATAAGCTCGACGACCAAGCCCCTTGCTCCGGATGTGCCTGAGCTTGCACTTGGTTGCCTCTGTGATATCATCCACAGGATATCGAGGTGTTGGGACTGGCGCGGACCCGATGCTACTCCGGATGCAGGCCGGGCTTGGGTTGTCATCCGACCGTGCTTGTAACGCCCTTTCCGCCTCCTTCTCTTCCCACAGTCTTAAAAACTCTTGTTGGGCCAGCTGTCTTATTGTATCAGCCATGGTCCTCTTATATCTTTAACGTGACTTGTATTGGTCTTGATATTCCGGGAACCCATGCTTGAAGCCTGTAACATCCCAAAATTTGGGTTTTCAAAAATTTATATTTAAATTAGCTTTTCAAAAATTTTACATCAATCTTATTTGATTAAAGAAGCTTAATTTAGAATTTTCTAAATCTAAAACAATTTAATGTACCTTCTGTGTACATCCAATAATTTAAAATTTAGTTTTACAGTTTTCTTTGTATCTCAGGGAATTTTCCAAATTTGAGATTTGATAAAAAATTAATTAAAATTATTAATTTAAACATTTGGATGTTAATTGGATTTTTAATTCAAATTATTAATTATTCGGGCAATTCTATATCCAAATTCTAATTCAAACCTTTCCTTTGAAATTTCATTTAAATTCAAAATTTGGATTTCCCTCGGTGTTCTAATTAACCTGGCAATCATATCCTTCCGAAATTAGAGTTCAATCATTTACCGTCCGCAAAGTCAGAATTTCCAATTTCGGTCCTTATTCGAAATTTCACCCGAGTTTAAAAATACTCTAAAAATCTTAAAATTCATAAAATTAGGTTTCAAATATTCCAAAATAATTTTGGGAATTTTTCCAAGATTTATAGAATCCCTCCGGTATTTTAACTCTCGCGGTCTTTCGTTAAATCCAGTATATTAGTCCCGGAATTGTCTAAATTCCAAAACTTATCAAAATTCAGTGAAACCAATTTTATTGGGTTCCAAATAATCTCTAGTATTTGTAGGAATTTTTCGAAGATTTTTAGATTATTTTTCCTATTTTATTCCTCACGCTTTTGTCCCTTCATTTCTTCCGACCAATGAGAAAGCGACACGTGGCCTTTACGGTTCATCTTCAACCTCCAACTATGCGCACTGTTCACGTTCCAGCCCTATTTGCAGCCCAAACTTCAAATGCTCATAACTTTTGCAATTCTCAACGAAATTGAGTGAGCTCAGTTGGAAAACGACCGTGTCATCAAGGACTTCAATTCTCCTATAGTTTCTCCCACTGAAATCAAGTGAAACGAAATCTGCAAGTACTTCTTTGTCGTTTCTTGTTTTAGCCATAACTCTTCTGTTTCTTCTTCCCTCAACGTGTGCAAGTACTCAAAAGTTTCGTCTCGATGTCCTCCATCCTGTGCTCACACTTGCCCTCCATTTCCAGAACATTTGCCCTTTCGAAAATCGAAGAAACGGTCGCCGGACGTCCTCCGTTGACATCACCGTGTCATCTTTTGATCCGGTAAGGCAAATCAACTTCCGTTCACGTCATCTTGTGCGCATTAGTGTGTAGATCATAACCCCTCAAGAAAATCCAGGTTTCATCAAGAATTGCTCCGGGAACTTGCGTTCGTTAAATGCGTCAAGTCGAGTTCCGTTAAATCATCGATTCCTCCCAAACCGTAATCCCGATCCAATTCCTTTTAGATATAGCCTAGTATGGTAGTGCTCTACATCGTGCTCTCGCTGGTTTTAGAAAAATCACGTTTTGACATAGTTTTGAGCACCATGCCATTTTTGCTGTTCATGGCGTCGCTTGACCATCTCATGGTAAATCGCTGCCGGCCGCCTCGGCCCGCCGCGCCGTCTTGCCTGACACCGCGCCACCTCGCTGCGCCCACCCCACCACTCGATGCGCCGCTCCTCGCCCGCCGTGGCTTGGCGCCTTGGCACCTCACCAGGCCGAGGCCACCTCCTCGCGCATCCCGGCCACGACCAAGTCGCCCGCGACTCCTCGGCCTCCACCGCCTCCGATGCCACCTTGTTGCCTTCCTCATGTGACCATATCACGGTGCGGCTTGCTGCCGCCGCTAGCGCCGCAGCCATGCGGCCGCTTCCATCCTCCGTCGCCGTTCAGTCACATGCTCCGCAGACGCCGCCGCCCTCTTTCCATTTTGCTATTTGCCATGCGTCACCATGTCCCCAAGCTCCGGCAATCGCTTGCCTGAGCTTGTAGTCTGGTTCTGTAACATCCATGGTGAAGAAACGTTTGAAGAAGATGACAGCATGGGCCCACTAGTAAGGGAGAGAAGAAAACATAAATTCAGGAAAAATAAAGATTCTAAGGAATATTCCATCATTTTCGAATTATTCAGTCCGAGCCCATTCTTTTGATCATATCTTTGTCATCGTAACTCCGAATCGAGTGATTCAAATTTCTAAATTTATGTAAATTCAATACCTTCCTGCCAGTATTATTTTTATAATTTTTAGATTTTATTTGTATTTAGGATAATTAATCGTTGCTCCGTTTTGCGTGTCATTTGCCTCGGCGATCGATTCGCCAAAGACAAATTTACCATGTAGTTGCCATGTCGTGACCTCGCTGCCCTATCTATCAGCCGATGGTCGCCACCTTGTTATTTCATATGCGTTCCGTCATCGCTTCGCCTTCGCCGTTAACGTTTCGCTGTTAACATTTTATCGTTAACGTTCCGCCGTTAACGTTTCGCCGTTAACGTTTCATCGTTAATGTTCCGCTGTTAACATTTCATCGTTAACGTCCCGCCGTTAACGCTTTGCTCTCATCGTATCGCTGTCATCGCATGGGTGCATGCAAGTGGAAGCCCTAGTGCGATGTCATCATATTATCTATAGCCTTGATGTGATCTAGCTTTATCACATTAAGCTTAGCCCATCGTGAACTAACAAATCTTCATGGACCCGGTCTATGGATCGAGAGCCATATGTCATTGTCTGTCTAATCAAGATAGCAACTTCAAAGGAAATATTCTTCGGAATACTATTCCTTCTTTCCCAGTTATTAATCTTTCTCTTCGGTGTATTTTCCGAAAGCCGTTCTATTTTATCTAATCATTGACTTAATCCATTCAAGTTCCTAATCTCATCTAAGCCGTTGTGCCCAATGCTATTCGTTCTTAATTTGGAGTTTACTTGATTTGCTTTTTGAGTTTTGTTGTATTCGTGCTTGTTTATCGTTAGACGCGTTGCCGGAAGTCGCTCGAAGGAGCTGAGTATCAAGCAAGCGGAGATTGAAGATCGAGGATCAAGGATCGAAGATAAAGAGTAAAGAATAATAAAATTGCAAGGGCAGAGCAAGTTGTGCTTTGACCATATTGATCCCATGTTTTAAAATTACTTCGTTTGAAATTATTGCATGCTAGTTTGAAATAAACCGATTTCAATTAATCTGGGATTAGATAATCAACCTACTTGTTATTGCCACCTTGTCTCTATTATTTGTATGCCATGATTCATTTGTCGCCTAGATTGTGGATTAATAGTTGGACATTAATAATTTACCAACATGGGTTAATTAGACCGTATGTAGTGTGCTTAGCCACGCTTACGTAGATTTGTCATGATTTTGGAAAATTAAAGTTAATAATGACTTAATGAGATATGGAACATGTTTTTGAGAATGATACATGCGTTATTGAGTTGATGATGGCACATGGTGCATGGTAAAGGACTGAGGTGGGAAAGTGATTTAGACTGAGGCAAGTGGCAAGATTGTTTCTCGTGGGCCAAGAGTGGCAACTGGGCGGTCACATTTGGTTTAAGATTGTTTCTGGTGGGCCAAGACTGGCAATTGGGCGGTCGCATTTGGTTTGGTGGGCCAAGAGTGGCAATTGGGCGGTCGCATTTTGTTTTATGACATGTTGACGTGATGAACTTTTGGTTAATCTTGCCTTGGTCAACTAAAGACTTAACCTTGCGAGCCTTTGACCTGAGTCATTCATACAACCACAAGTTCCAGAATGGGACGGACCTAACTGAGTAAATTGTGAAATCTATTCTTCGGTACTGTCGTGGTGGAGTGAGTCCCGAATGTGCGGGTAGTAAAACTCACAGGCGCAAGATGGGGGCCCTGGATGTGGTAACCAGTCCCACCAGTGTTGAAACCTTAGCGGGCAGTGCTAGGTTTAGACGGATCTTTGGAAAGGCTTTGTTATGATCACTCATTCGCATACTATTGTATGGCGATTCACGGCTGACGTGGTGAGTCGATTATATCATGTGGGTAAAGTGTATAACCTCTGCAGAGTGTAAAAACTATTCGAATAGCCGTGTCCACGGTATTGGACATTGCTCGGGGATTACAGTCAAGGGTTAGATTTTGATAAAAATGAGGTTGGGAATGTGGACAATGTGATATGGAAATTGGTTAAGGATGAAAAATGCTTTACTTGAGAATGATTACGAAATTTATTATGAGTATTATTGTTTACTGCTTTTCTATCTATTATGATTATTTGTGAATGCTACTTTATTGCAAAAGAACCCTTCGCCATTCCTTTGGAATAAGCCATGCATGTAGTAATAGAATTGCATTACATGTACGACTTGTTGAGTACGGTTGTGTACTCACCCTTGCTTTAACAAAACATCACCGATTGAGGATAAGTCTCTGTCTTGAAGAAGGAGAAGTTACGCAAGAAGGCTTAATATCTAGGAGTTGAACCTTGTCAAATGCGTGGTATTTTGATGGGATTCACCGACGTTCTTCGTTCGGCTATTTGTTCGTTTTACTCGAGTTGAAGCTATCTAGGCTTCACAATTGTAAGTTGACCTTAAGGTTGTTCAACATGTTATATTAAAAGATGAATTCTTTATTTATTAATCCGTTGTGTATGATTGTGATATTCATCTTTGTTAGCTGTGGGCACTAGCTCGATCACAGGACTAGTCTGAAAACACGAGGGGTTTCGGATTACGAATTCGGGTCCCGACAAAGCCCACTCGACTTAGGCGCCACGAGTGCGACCTAGGTGTTCCTTGGTTCCCAACGCCGTCGTTAGGTCGTCATTCTCCTGTCGCATGAAAGATCCCTCCGCTTGCTCGCGTGCGAGATCTTCTGCGGCTTGGCCAAACTTCCAGTACGCAGGTCCACCGTGCTTTGCGACCCTTCTTCTTCTGCTGAGTTGGCGAGCTAGGACCCAATTCGCCTCGCTCACTACTGACTCGTCAATGGGTTCTCTATCCCAAAGACGGGCTTCCTATTCTTCTTTACTCCTCCACTCAACAATCTTAGGGGCATACCCTGTGCCCGGTGATGGGGTACTTGTTCTTCTTCGCGAGGAACCTTTGTACACCTCGCTTCGATGCTATGGCTTCACTTGTGGTCTTCGCCGGACAACTCCGCCCATTCACCAAAGAAGTGATTTTTCCATATTTCGGAATGGTGTCCGCTCCGTCTTCACAAAGTACTTGTTTAGCTCATACCACCAGTTCCGGAAGCTCTTCAACATCACATCCAAGGCATTCTTCTTAGCGATGGCCACATACTCTTGGGGGAACCTTATGATTTTCTGCAGCTCGGTCCAAAGGTGTGTGTCGGGACCCGAATGTGCAAATCCGGACCCTCTGTGTATTCAGCACTAGTCCAGGATCACGCTAGTGCACACAGTCTTAACATTGGTACATATCACAGTCATAACCAGCGAAATAATGAAGTACTTTAATTAAATACTCAAACTAGTTGGTAGACCTTATGGCCGAGTTACAAAGATCGCCTCGCAGGCTTAAGACTTATTAAAATATTCAAACGCAATGAAATAAAATAAACTCGTGGTGCCAACCAATTTGCCACAGTAATCGACAGGCTCGCTCCCTAGTTAAATCGGCTCCTCCGATACTCCTCCTCTGAGCAGGATTGCTTCTTCTTCAACTGAAGTTGTGTTATTGTGGGGTGAGTACTTTGAGCACTCAGCAAGTCATGCATAGAATGCAATGCTAATATGCTACATGCATGGCTTAGTACAAAGGATAGGCGGTGGTTCATGCTAAAGATCTGACATTTCAAATGTGATAATAGATTGCAAAGCAGTAAAACAGTAGTAGGAATAGTAGCTTTCACAAACATTTCAATCGTAAATCATTTTTCTGTCCTAAGTCCAGTTCATCATTACCAACCCAAGCATTTTCCATTAACAAGTCGTTTTCATGAAAATCTAACCCTTGACTGTAATCACCGAGCGATGCTCAATACCGTGAACACGGCTATTGAATAGGTTGTACACTCTGCAGAGATTATACACTTTACCCACAAGATCTGAGTCAAATACCACCAAGGCAAGTAACTTAGTAACAAAGCCTTTCCAAAGTTCCGTCTAAACCCGATCTTGCCGCTAAGGTTCCAACTTGGAGGGACTGGTTACCACACCTGTGGCCCCTCTTGCGCCATGTGAGTTCTCACCCGCTCCTCCGGGCCCCACACCACCACGACAGTACCAAAGAATAGATTTCCCAGTTTACTCAGCTAGGCCCATCCCATTACGGAGCTTGTGGTTGTATGAAAGACTCAGTTCAAATGCTTGCAAGGTTAAGTCCTTAGTTGACCGAGGCAACACTAACCAAGAATGACCTTAAATAACCAAAACCAATAAAACCAAATACGACCGCCCAGTTGCCACTCTTGGCCCACCAGAACAATCTTGCCACATGCCTCAGTCTAAATCATTTTCCCACCCCGGTTCTTTACCTTTGCACCACGTGCCATCATCAACTCAATAACACATGTCTCATTCACAAAATACGTTCCATATCTCATTAAGTCAATATTAACTTTGGTATTCCAAAATCATGAAATTTCTACGTGGTAGGGCTAAGCATACTACTTACGGTCTACTCAACCCATGTTGGCCAATAATTAATGTCCAACTATTAATCCACAACCTAGGGTGACAAATGATTCATGGCCTACAATTATATACGACAAGGTGGCATACAGCAACTAGGCATTTAGTTAATCCCAAAATTCATTCAACCAATTTTTACTAAATTAGCATGCAATAAATTAAATCGAAATAATTTTTCTATGATAGGTTCAACATGATCAAACACAACTTGCCTTCGAAAAGTACTGAATCTGGTTCCTGAGCTTGCTCCTGGGTCAGAACCTCTCCCTCGAAACCTTCGGGCACTTCAACGTCTACGCGTAACGCAAATAAACAATAATAAATAAATAATACAGAGAGCAACTCAAGTCAAAAATTCAATTAAAATTCACTAACAGAAAGAGCTTGATTTTACAAATTTATAGAAATTGGAATCACTCAAATCGGAGTTAAAACGCAAAAGTTATAAGCGTTTGAAGTTTCAAAATACATTTTAATTCAATAATCCGAATTAAATAAATATTTTCTTTTTCGGGAAAAATAATTATTGCGTCATCTGTGACACGTGTCGCCACCACAGAATGACACGTGGCCTTCTGCCGACGCCGGCCGAAGCACCGTGCGGCCGTCGCCAAGATGACGTCATCGTGGCGTCCAAGACGACTTCGGTCAACTCAGCGGCGAGTGGGACCCACCGTGGCGTCCACCGGCGTCACCGGTTCGTCTTGGTGACATGCGGGCCCGTGCTGTCAGTGACACATGCGCACAGTGCACGGTGCGGTGCGATCCGAGCCGTTGAATCTAGATCTAACGGGTGAGGTTTGAAGATGAGGTTTACTGTTTGCGGGGCGACGTGGCGAGATCTGGATCGTTGATGCGCGATCGGACGGTCGACGGAGCTCGGGGCGACGGCGATGGTCTTGGCGGTGGCCGGCCGAGAGCTGGGGAAGACGGCGATGCTGCGGCGCCCCGCGGCTCCTCCGGCGTGAAAAAGTGCGATCCCGACGGCATGAAAAGGTGAGTTCGGGGTAGTACACGGCGACGGCGGAGGATCACCGGCGCATTTAAATGACGCGAAGATGTGCGGCGGATGGTGGAAGACTTCGTCGAGCTCGTCGGCGAGGCGGCATCTCGGCGACGTCGGCGGTGTCTGCTGGTGGTGTGCGGCGAGGTGGGGATCACGACACGGTGGCGGCGGCGAGTCCGGCGACAACTTCGGATTAGCGGCGTATGGTATAACGTGGACCGTCGGATGAAGATCGGACGAGCTGCGGCGCTAGGGTTTTTCCGGTGGGCGCATACAGTGTTCGCCCAACACTGTTCATCCGATTTTTAATTCTTTTCCGATTAAAAATAATTCGAAAATCAAATAATTCATTTGGGGCATTAAAAATACCAGAAAAATTCTGGAAAAATTTTCAAAAATATTTTAAGACATTTGTGACTCAAATAAAATATTTTCAGCAAAATTTTATTTTAACTTTTCTATTATTTAATTAATTTGGTAAATGGCTTAATTCCAAATAAATCCAAATAAATTCCAAAAATTTCTCAAAAATTCAAAATACCATTTTAATGCAAGAAAAGCAAAAATTGGGGTGTTACAAACCTCCCCCCTTAACGGAATCTCGACCCCGAGATTCAGGGCTGACTAAGGAATAGGTTGGGGAATTCCTTCTTCAGGTCCTCTTCGCGCTCCCAGATTGCTTCGCTCTCGGAATGGTTACTCCACTGAACTCTGCAGAAGCGGGTCAATTTATTTCTCGTTTCTCGATCCATCGTGTCCAAGATCTTCATCGAATTACTCTTTATAGGTCAAATCCTCCTCTGTTCGGCCAGACTCTAACGGCATCTGCTCTTCTGGCACTCGGAGACATTTCTTTAATTGTGACACATGGAACACATCATGCACACCTGCTAGAGACTGCGGTAACTCTAGCTGATATGCTACTTCACCCCTACGACTTAGGATCTTGAGCAGGCCAACATATCTTGGCGCTTAACTTCCCTTTGGTGTGGAACCTCTTAACTCCCTTGAGTGGGGTAACTCGAGATACACAAAATCTTGAGGCTCAAAGCTCAATTGCTCGTGGCGATTATCAACAGAACTCTCTTCGTCTTGATTGTGCAATCTTCAACCTTTCCCCGATCATGGCTATCCGCTCTTGACTTCTCAAGAATATCCGGCCCAAACATATGACGTTCTCGGTCTCATTCAGTTCAACGGCGTCGGCTGTGGTCTTCCATATAAGCGCTTGAATGGCGACATCTCGCAAACTTGCTCGGTAACTATTGTTGTAGCTGAACTCGGCATATGGCAAACACTTATCCCACGAAGTTGTATAAGCCAATGCACATGCCCTCAACATGTCCTCCGAGATTCGATTAACTCTTTCCATTTGCCCATACATGCATGGGTGATATGCGATCTTGAAGTTCAGACGGGTCCCTAGAGCCTCATGCAACTTATCCCAAAATCTTGAGGTAAACCGAGTACCTCGTCTGATACAATTTTCTTGAACTCCATGTAGACATACAATTCTTGACATATACAAATCTGCTAAGCGGTCCCTAAGTATGTAGTCTTCTTTGGTATGAAGTGAGCAACCTTTGTCAAGCGGTCCACTATAACCCATATGGAGTCATACCATGCTCGGGTCCTCGGTAAACCGATAATGAAGTCCATTCGATTTCCTCCCATTTCCACTCGGTATCTTGATGGTCATGAGCAGCCCTCTTTGCCTTTGATGCATTGCTTTGACTCTTTGGCATATGTCGCACAACGCAACATGCTCTGCAACTTCACGCTTCATGCTTGGCCACCAGAATCTTTCCTTCGGGTCTTGATACATCTTAGCGCTTCCCGGATGAATAGAGTACTTGGAGTCATGCGCTTCCTCCAGAATCAGCTGTTTCAGTTCCTTCTTGTGCGGTACGCAAATGCGCTTCTTGATCCACAATGTACCTTGCTCATCCAGCTTGAAATCCTTTGCCTTACCTTCCTCCATTTTAGACTTAATCCTTTGAATCTTGACATCGTCTTTCTGTCCTTCACGAATCTGACCTTCCAAAGTCGGCTTCACTTCTAGAGCGGCTATAAATCCTTTAGGCACAACTTCCAGCTTCAGCTTCTGAAATTCCTTGCACAACTCAACCTGGCTTTTCTCCACCAACATGTTCACAGAATGGCTCTTTCGGCTTAAAGCATCAGCCACCACATTGGCTTTCCCAGGGTGATAATGAATCCCCATATTGTAATCCTTAATTAGTTCCAACCACCTCCTCTGCCTCATGTTCAGGTCCGATTGAGTAAATATATATTTAAGACTCTTATGGTCCGTGTATACCTCACATCTGTTCCCAACTAGATAGTGCCGCCATAACTTCAGGGCATGTACCACGGCTGCTAATTCCAGATCATGCGTCGGATAGTTCTCTTCATGCGGCCTCAAGCGCCTTGATGCATATGCAGCGACCTTTACATTCGCATTAACACTCATCCTAGTCCTTGGGCGATGCATCACAGTATATATCAAAGCTCTGGCTTAAATCCGGTAGAACTAACACTGGTGCCGATGTCAAACGTTTCTTCAACTCCTGAAAACTCCGTTCACATTCCGGCGTCCATGTAAACTTCTTCTCCTTTTTCAGCAATTGCGTAAGAGGTCTCGCAATCGTTGAGAATCCTTCAATAAATCGGCGGTAATAACCGACCATTCCAAGGAAACTATGGATTTGAGTCACCGTCTTGGGTGGCTCCTAATGCAACACTGCTTCCACCTTACTTGGGTCAACTGCGACTCCTTCGGCGGTCACCACATGTCCAAGGAATTCCACCTTGTTCTTCCAGAAATCACACTTGCTAAACTTAGCGAAAAGTTGCTACCCTCTTAACTTCTCCAGAACTAGCTTCAGATGTTCGGCATGCTCTTCTCTCGTCTTGGAGTAGACTAGAATGTCATCTATGAACACAACAACGAACTTGTCCGGTATTCCATGAAAACCTTGTTCATCATGTTCATGAAATATGCAGTGCATTTGTCAAACCAAAGGACATAGCGTAAACTTCGTAGTGCCCATATCTTGACGAAAATGCGGTCTTGGCACATCCTCCGATCTAATCTTCAGCTGGTGATATCCTGATCGTACGTAGGTCGATCTTGGAGAAAACTCCGGCTCCTCTCAACTGATCAAATAGGTCATCGATCCTGGGTAGTGGGTACTTATTCTTTATAGTGACTTCATTCAAGGCTCGGTAATCCACACACATCCGATAACTTCCGTCCTTCTTCTTGACAAACAGAACCGGTGCTCCCCATGGTGACGAACTTGGTCTGATGAATCCCTTATCCATTAACTCCTCAATCTGTTTCTTCATTTCCACTAACTCATCGGTTGACATCCGATAAGGCCACTTAGCTATCGGGGCTGTTCCCGGTACTAACTCGATTACAAACTCTATGTCCCTGTCTAGTGGCATCCCAGGTAAATCCTCTGGAAATACATCCAGGTATTCTCTGACGACTGGTACATCTCCTATGCTGACGGCCTTCACGCTATTGACCATCAACTGTCCATCCCGAATGGCAGTTGCCTGAAACTCTATTTTTCTCCCACAAGGACTCTCGACTGATATGACTCTTCGTCCACAGTCTAATACAACCTTGTGTTTAGACAACCAGTCCATTCCCAAAATAACATCTACGGTCTGGGTATCTAACACCACTAAGTTTGCTAGGAACTCTATTCCATCTATAAGCAACTTTACCCCAGAACATCCTACATCGGATCGGAGTTCTGATCCCGGGGATTGTACTAGCAATACATGCCTAAGGTTCACCATTTTCAACCCATTGTTCACAGCAAAAATCCGAGATATAAACGAATGTGAAGCACCAGAATCACATAAAACTGTTGCAGGTACTGAGTTGACAAGTAATTTACCCAGTACGACGTCCGATGTATTCTGCACTGCATCTGCGGTGACATGATTGACTCTGCCTCTTACCACAGTTTGTGGGGCAGCTCCAGATTGTGTAGCTCCACGGCTTGCTCCTGGCGCAGGTGTCTTCGTTGGAGTAGTTCCAAGATTGAAGCGAACTGGTGTCACTCCTCCTCCCTTCTTAGGACAATAGTTGGTAAAGTGCCCCGGCTCGTTGCAGATGAAACAACGCCTCACATCCGACTGCTGGCTTCCTGCGGCTGCGTTCCCAACTGGTGTTGGTGTCTGGAAATTTTGTCCAACAGGTCTTGGTACTGGTGGCGGCGGCGTCACCACATTCCTTGGCTGAAATCTGAAGAACTGGTTTGGTGCAACCCTCAAACGCTGCGTCCCCTGGCGTGCTCCCTGCTGTGCCATCCTGCGCTTCCGGTTGTCCTCTAGCTCCTTGCGCTTGTCCTCCAATATCAGCGCCTTGTTCACTAGCTCCTGAAAGTCCGGAAAGGTGTGGGTTATGAGTCCCACCTGCAACCCTGAACTTCGATCCTTTCATGAAACAGGACCGCTGGCCTTGTCCGTTACTACGTCCTCGAGTGCGTAGCGTGCAGTGCGTGAACTTATTCAGATATTGGACACTAGTTGGCCGCCTCGCTTGATTGCCTAAACTCCTCCTTTTTCAACTCCATTATGCCCTCGGGCACATGGTGCGCCAAAAGCATCCGTAAACTCCTCCCGGTGATGTCTGTGGGTGCTCATGAGCAAGACTGAAGTTTTCCCACCATTGGCGGTTCCTTCAAGTTGATGTGAAGCATAGAGTACCCTCTCATTTCCTTCAGCCTTTGGGTGATGTGCAACTTTTCTCTATCATCCTCGGCCAATCATCGCCTCCAATGGATTGGCATTTCGAAAATGTAGGCGGCGAGTCCTCATGAATTCGACAACCTCGAGTGTGGCCTCTGTCTTTGGGTTGACTGGTTAGCTTGGCGGGGCGGCTTGGCGGTGACTCGTCAGATCTCCGTGCATCATGGCATGCATTAATTGAGTCTCAGGCAATGATAAAGGCTCCACAATTCTGCATATCAATGGCGGTGCTGGTTGAGTTCCTTATCCTTCATCATCGATGTTTCGGTGGCGTGAACCACTCCCATTTCCTCCTTGGTTTCCACAGTGTTCACCATCTGCCGATTGCTCCATGGTTTAGAGACGAGAGGAAATAAGAGTAGACAAGTAATAGAATACTTATGCGGGGTCGAAAGTGAAGTAGCAAAAACCAACTTTATTACTTTATTAATACCGAGGTATCGTTGCTCACAATGCCTAGGGGCCATGCAACACATACCCATCACTCACAAGCATGAAAGAAGCAAATCAAACTAATACTCTGGAGTCAAACGCCTCTAAGGGTGACTCTTATTCCAAGACGCAACTCATCGCAGAGTCTCAGCTGCTAATCCTAACGCCACTCCTCGAGCCAACCCCACCGAACTTCTGGTGGATACACCGCGGGTGTCTTTGGTCTTGGTACAAACCTATCCCAACGATCCGTAGGTGGATCGCCTCCTGCTCCTCTGCTGCTGGCTCAACCTCCACGGCTCGGCTTGACCTCCACCGGCTCGGCTCGGCTCTGGCTGCGGCTCTGCTGTGGCTTCTCCGGTGCAGGTCGTGTAGCTCGGCAGCAGCTCCGGCTCAGTCCGTCTGTTGTCTCTAGCTCCCAATCCTCTGGATAGAGTGGGCCAAGTACTCACAAGTCTGCAACAGATGAGCCCTCACCTGCATGAATGCGTCACGAGACCTCTGCAGCTCCTGAACCGCCTCATCGATAACATCTTCTTAAGCGATGACATATCTAGCCAGGTGGGTGATCGTGGCATCCTCCTCCTCTATGGGCTCTCGGTTGTAGCGAGTGTCTCTGCGTGGGTGGTGACGGAACACTGTGCCATCCAACTCCCTGGGGTAGGTACAAGCAATCTGCCTTATCGCCAGACGCGATGTCTCCTGGATCCCAGCATCAAATGACGACCTCCTGGCAGTGATGCGGATGGGACGACTCACCCTTGCCCTATCCCGAGCGTAAACTGTGATGGTGACATCGTGCAATATCCATCTGCACCAGACTGAAGAGTCCCCGGTAGATCGGCTCATCATAACCTCCAAGCGGTGCATCATACGCCAAAGCTCATGGCGTACTCCGAAGGCGCTCACCGAAAGAGTGGATCATCCTCATCTGCCAAAGGACACTCACGTGAAACTCAGATAGTTTAAAACAAAGCGTAAACGTGATAAATTCAGCAAGGGTATGAAAAGGAGAGAAGGGGTAAGTCGAGATTGCATTATCATCTTGGCGATTTTAACTTTTTAGAAAATAATTTTATCCTCACTACGCCATTCTAACTAAGGGCCGATCCTACGATCAAGATGGCTCGATACCACCTCTGTTGGGACCCGAATGTGCAAATCCGGACCCTCTATGTATTCAGCACTAGTCCAGGATCACGCTAGTGCACACAGTCTCAACATTGGTACATATCACAGTCATAACCAGCGAAATAATGAAGTACTTTAATTAAATACTCAAACTAGTTGGTAGACCTTATGGCCGAGTTACAAAGATACGCCTCGCAGGGCGAAGACTTATTAAAATATTCAAACACAGAGGAAATAAAATAAACTCGTGGTGCCAACCAATTTGCCACAGTAACCGATCGGGCTCGCTCCCTAGTTCGCTCGGCTCCTCCCGATACTCCTCCTCTGGCGAGGATTGCTTCTTCTTCAACCTGAAGTTGTGTTGTTGTGGGTGAGTACTTTGAGCACTCAAAGAAGTCATGCATAGAATGCAATGCTAATATGCTACATGCATGGCTTAGTACAAAGGATAGGCGGTGGTTCATGCTAAAGACAAAGATTTCAAGTATGTGAGAATAGATTACAAAGCAATAAAAGCAAGAGTAGGAATAGTAGCTTTCACAAACATTTCAATCAGAATCATTTTTACGTCCTAAGTCCAGTTCATCATTACCAACCCAAGCATTTTCCATTAACAAGTCGTTTTCATGAAAATCTAACCCTTGATCAGAATCACCGAAGCGATGCTCAATACCGTGAGCACGGCTATTCAATAGGTTGTACACTCTGCAGAGATTATACACTTTACCCACAAGATACAGTCAAATACCACCAAGGCAAATAACTTAGTAACAAAGCCTTTCCAAAGTTCCGCTCTAAACCCAGATCTTGCCGCTAAGGTTCCAACACTTGGAGGGATGGTTACCACACCTGTGGCCCCTCTTGCGCCATGTGAGTTCTCACCGCTCCTCCGGCCCCACACCACCACGACAAGTACCAAAGAATAGATTTCCCAGTTTACTCAGCTAGGCCCATCCCATTACAGAGCTTGTGGTTGTATGAAAGACTCAGTTCAAATGCTTGCAAGGTTAAGTCCTTAGTTGACCGAGGCAACACTAACCAAGAATGACCTTAAATATCCAAAACCAATAAAACCAAATACGACCGCCCAGTTGCCACTCTTGGCCCACCAGAACAATCTTGCCACATGCCTTAGTCTAAATCATTTTCCCACCCCGGTTCTTTACCTTTGCACCACGTGCCATCATCAACTCAATAACACATGTCTCATTCACAAAATACGTTCCATATCTCATTAAGTCAATATTAACTTTGGTATTCCAAAATCATGAAATTTCTACGTGGCAGGGCTAAGCATACTACTTACGGTCTACTCAACCCATGTTGGCCAATAATTAATGTCCAACTATTAATCCACAACCTAGGGTGACAAATGATTCATGGCCTACAATTATATACGACAAGGTGGCATACAACAACTAGGCATTTAGCTAATCCCAAAATTCATTCAACCAATTTTTACTAAATTAGCATGCAATAAATTAAATCGAAATAATTTTTCTATGATAGGTTCAACATGATCAAACACAACTTGCCTTCAAAAGTCTTGATTACGTTCCTGAGCTTGCTCTCGGTTAGAACCTCTCCTCAAAACCTTCGCACTTCAACGCTCACGCAGAACGCAAATAAACAACAATAAATAAATAATACAGAGATCAACTCAAGTCAAAAATTCAATTAAAATTCACTAACAGAAAGAGCTTGATTTTACAAATTTATAGAAATTGGAATCACTCAAATCGGAGTTAAAACATAAAAGTTATAAGCGTTTGAAGTTTCAAAATACATTTTAATTCAATAATCCGAATTAAATAAATATTTTTTTTCGAGAAAAATAATTATTGCGTCATCTGTGACACGTGTCGCCACCACAGAATGACACGTGGCCTTGCTGACGTTAGCCTCGCCGGCACCCGTCTTGTCGACGCCAAGATAGCGTCATCGTGGCGTCGCCAAAGACGACTCGGCCAACTCATCGGCAGTGGGACCCACCGTGACGTCATCCTCGGCGTCACGGTTGATCTTGGCCGACATGCGGGCCCGTCTTTGTCGATGACACATCGCGCGACAAAGGCGGTGCGGTGCGATCCGAGCCGTTGAATCTAGATCTAACGGGTGAGGTTTGAAGATGAGGTTTCTTGCTTATGGGCGACGTGGCGAGATCTGGATCGTTGATGCGCGATCGGACGGCCGACGGAGTTTCGGGCGACGGGCGATGGAAAGCGGCGGGCGGTCGACGGAGCTGGGGAAGACGACGATGTTCGTGGCGCTCGGCGCTTCTTCGGCGTGAAGAAGTAACGATCCCGACGCGGCTTGAAAAGGTGAGTCCCGGTAGCACGGCGGCAATGAGGATCACCGGCGGCGATTTAAATGACGCGAAGAAGTGCGGCGGATGGTCGAAGACTTCGGCGAGCTCGTCGGCGAGGGCGGGCGTCTCGGGCGACGTCGGTGTCTGGTGGGTGCGGCGCGAGGTGGGGATCACGACACGGGTGGCGGCGCCTTAAATAGTGCTCTCGGCGTCTGCGGAACGCAGCGAAACCGAGGCCCACACGGCGGTGCATGAGTCCGGCGACAACTTCGGATTAGCGGCGTGGCGAACGTGGACCGCTTGATGAAGATCGGACGCTGCGGCGCTTAGGGTTTTTCGAGTGGGCGCATGTTGTTCGCCCAACACTGTTCATCCGATTTTTAATTCTTTTAGGTTAAAAATAATTCTAAAATCAAATAATTCATTTGGGGCATTAAAAATACCGAAAAATTCTGGAAAAATTTTCAAAAATATTTTAAGACATTTGTGACTCAAATAAAATATTTTCAGCAAAATTTTATTTTAACTTTTCTATTATTTAATTAATTTGGTAAATGGCTTAATTCCAAATAAATCCAAATAAATTTCAGAAATTTCTCAAAAATTCAAAATACCATTTTAATGCAAGAAAAGCAAAAATTAGGGTGTTACAGTGTGCCTTTGTCACGTCGGCCACCTTTGTCCAGTTATCAATCATGATGGAGACATTGTCCTTGACAAGATAGCCACAGCTATTTTGGAGCTTGGATAGTGCCTCACGAGGTGCTAGGGGCTCTCCTAAAGGACCGAGGTCGTGGTTGTTGCAGCAGAGGAATCCATGGGAACATGCCCGGAGGTATCTTCAATTACCTCTTGAGCTACAGCTAGTCGGTGTGATCGCCTTTCCGGCCTCTTCATAGAAATAAACACGAGGAATACGCAAACATAAGGAAATGCAATTATGTCCACGCCAAGCTACAAATAAAACAAGCTCACTCTTCTTAATACCTCTTCATTGGGATCATAGTCGGAGTCGATTTCCCCACGTCGCCGTTCTGGTCGTGGGCATGGAACTGGGTTTGGGCTCTTGTACGATGACGAGGAACCATTGCTGCCCAAGGACAACGATGGGCTCGGTGTTCTTTCCAGCCACGTGGCTGCATCATCCTTCTCGGCCAAGTCTTGCTGCCTTCAGGCATCGCCCTCCTCTTGCTTGCAAGATACCACCGAGCTCTGCAAGTAGGCTCCTCTTAAGCGCCTTCTTGGCGAGCAATTCTTTATCTCCCATCTTACTACAAAACAGATTGCAATGACATCAATTTGAGCCTATTAATATTTACAGTGGGAATTCATTATAGTTTTATTAGCACGTCAAACTCTTTGGTTAAAATTCTATCCAAATCAATCGCTGACATTCGATTTCTACAGATGAGGGGAATGGTTTCTACATCGAAGGAAACAAGAAATATGGATGGTTGATTCGAAGGAAACAACTAAGAAAAAAGAAACCTCTTTAGTGAGATTATATGAGCAAATGCCTGAACCAAAATACTTACCTTGCTAGGCCGAGCGAGGCGGCGGGGCGCCGTCGGTATGGGAATTTTTTCCTTGGTCTTGGGCTTTGCTTGGCGTCGGTGAGGCATCCGCGTCGACGAGGGTGAGTCTTCGGCAGTTGACGGCCTGGCGGAAAGTACGTCACAGGAGCGAGGCCGCGGAGAGGTCACCGAGCGAGGCAACGTGGAGGCGTCGGCGTCGATGAGGGTCAGGCTGCGGCCACCGACGGCGCGGCGGAACGGTCGTAGGAGGCGCGAGCCCACGGAGAGGTCACCGAGCGCGGCGGAACGGTTGTCGGAGGCGCGAGCCCGAGGAGATGTCACCGAGGGAGGAGGCGTGGAGGCATCGACGGGGCTTTGGACCGGGGGAGCACTCGATCTCCCACCTATTGATATTAGGAGTTAGGTATTTGCACAGGCGGTGCACAAGATTTCCACTGGCGGTCCAAACGATTTCTTCAGGCGGCGTCAGTAGAGACCAAGCGGGCATCTCCAAATGATTATCCAGTCTGTGTAAATATTTGTACACCGGATAATCCGTTCGACCAAATGCCTTCGAAGTATCTTGCTTGCCCGATACTCTCGGATTGTACAGATAGGATGATCTGGTTCTTGTAAATATGTGTACACCGGACCATTGTCCCGGCAAAAACCATTACTCATTCTAACACAATGCAATGCAAATAACATTACTGATTCTAACACACAAAAAGCATTACTGATTCTAACACACAATGCGAAAAGCATTACTGATCCAGTCCATGGGAACAATGCAATGCAGATAACATTAACATTTCCAAAACAAATAGATTATAGATTCTAACACACAAAATGTAAATGTTCAATCACTGTTCAGTACATCCAAAAGGGGCGCCAGTAGTACATCGGAATTATGCGCCAACTAGATACCTAGCTAAACTACTCTATCTACATCCAGAAATCGTCATCGTCGTCGTCGTCTTCGTCCGAGGATAACAACATGTTGGCGGAGGAGGAGCCAGAGGAGGAGGAGGTGTCCCAGCAGTAGAGGATGGGGTCGTAGTCGCCGGCGTCCTCTTCACTAACGCCGTCGTC
Organism: Guadua angustifolia; assembly: GCA_036346375.1. Classification (NCBI taxonomy): domain Eukaryota; kingdom Viridiplantae; phylum Streptophyta; class Magnoliopsida; order Poales; family Poaceae; genus Guadua; species Guadua angustifolia. Next base: position 42,945,393 of record CM070510.1, read on the forward strand.
ATTGCTCCCCACCCACATCAATCCTTCCTCCTCCTCCTCCTCCTCCTCGCCGCCCGCCGCCGTTGGTACCACCGCTTCTTTGTTGCCGCCTCATCGCTGCTACCGCCGCCCTTCTTCGCCGCCGCCGCCGCTATCACCGCCGCTGCCTCCGCGGATGGCCTCCTCCACCATGCAGATCGAAGTTCCTCCTCCGGGTAATCCCGAAGAATCGGGCTCCCGGCTGACTTGACGCAGAGCGAATCGCGACGGCGGCCGAGTCGAGCCCGCTTAGTGGCGGGCTCAGTCTCCGTCGAGATTCCCGTGGAGGATGAGGACGAGGACGACGACATTGTTGGCTGTGGGGAGGGAGAGAACGAGAGAATTTGTGAACCGCCGGCGGAAACAAGGAAATATAACCACCGGGAGGCGAAACGTCGCCTCGAGAGGGGAGCCGATTCCAAACACCGGACGATCTGACTGAGGTTAGGATACCACACCGGATCATCCTTTATGCGTAAGGCGAAACGTCGCCTCGGAAGTGGAGCCGATTCCACACACCGGACCATCCAGCCATGGTTAGGATACCACACCAGATCATCCTCTATGCGTAGAACCGTGGGCTACAACGGAACGACAAATCAGGAGGATCCGGTATGTGTAAATATATGTATACTGGGACCATCCTCTGGGCAAAAACCTTCGGTTATCTTGCGTCTTAACTCCAAGTTTAAAGAGTGCAACGTAAAATGGCCATACCGTTCGGTACAGATTTAGTGTTGAAGTAATTAATCACCCGCACGGTCCTAAATGTTCACATCGTTCGCGGGGGGCGCTACATTTCACATGGATCGATCGATTACACCGAAAGGAACAACTACGAGTGGCGCAACATTCAGATAACTCGTCCTTACATGAAGATCCGACAAGAGCTAACACCACTAAAATCAACTCAAAGACTACGTGTAAAATGACGTTCTCGGTAGGAATGCCTAAAGATCGGAGCCGGAGCTGGATCAGCCTCGTGCTCTGCAACAAAGTCGCCGGTAGGCTCGTGGAGGTCATGATATTGAAATGGTCTACTCTCGTCACCATCGCACCGATGGGCTAGCGGTGATGTCGAGGAGCAAAGCTATGGGTCAAGGGCTTGGGGTCTCGGGAGTTGTCTCTGCCAAGACTAACAGGTCCACCCTCGGACCCTAAAACCCATAGTGACCTTTATTCTCTGTGATCATAGCAATCACAAAGAAGAAGTGATTGGCCGAGACCAAAGCTCTACACATGTTGTCTAGCTAGGTGCTCTCCTCAAGCACGGAGCCGATTCCACACACCGGACGATCCGCAATGGTTAGGATAACGCACGGATCATCCTCTATGCGCATAACTTTCACCGTGGGCAACAACGAACTACAAATCGGGAGGATCCGGTATGTGTAAATATATGTATACCGACCATCCTACCGCAAAAAGCCTTCGGGTTATCTTGCATGCCCGAACTCCAAGCTTAAAGAGTGCAACGTAAAATAGCCATACCGTTCGATCATGATTTAGTGTTGAAGTAATTAATCACCCGCACGGTCCTAAATGTTCACATCGTTCGCGGGGGGCGCTACATTTCATATGGATCGATCAATTACACGAAAGGAACAACTACGAAAGTGGCGCAACATTGGATAACTTCGTCCCTACAAGAAGATCCGACAAGAGCTAACACCACTAAAATCAACTCAAAGACTACGTGTCCGTGACGTTCTCGGCCGGGAATGCCTAAAGATCGAGCCGAGCTAGATCAGCCTCGCTACTGTGAGTTGAGTTGCGCAGCTCGTGGAGGTCATGATATTGAAATGGTCTACTCTCGCCACCATCGGGTTGATGGGCTAGCGGTGATGTCGAGGAGCAAAGCTATGGGTCATGGGCTTGGGGTCTCGGGAGTTGTCTCGGCGACTAACAGGTCCACCCTCGGACCCTAAAAACCCATATGACCTTTATTCTCTGTGATTATAGCAATCACAGCAGAAGTGATTGGCCGAGACCAAAGCTCCACACATGTTGTCTAGCTAGGTGCTCTCCTCAAGCACGGAGCCGATTCCACACACCGACGATCCTAAAGTGGTTAGGATAACGCCGGATCATCCTCTATCGCACAACTTTCGCCGTGGGCTACAACGGAACTATAAATCGGGATGATCCGGTATGTGTAAATATATGTATACCGACCATCTTCCGGCAAAAACCTTGATGCTGATTGTCATGAAAGAGTACAAAGTTAAATAAAATTTTCATGAAATGCATCGCTCCAATCTAGGCGAACACAATAAATCGAAATATTACATATCAAGCAAGTTAGAGTGCATAACAACCGAAAAGACAAGTGGCGCAATAAACAAAGAACTACTCGTCTGCTTGGACTAGTACCAAAAGATCGAAGCTAGAGCCGAGTCTTTCCTATCGACCTCGCGCCAACACCGTCGGCGCCAGCTCGTCAAGGTTCTCCTCCAGGACTTTGTAGCTTTAGTCTCCTCATCGGGCCCTGTGAACTGTTGGTGAAGGGGTCGACAATCGCTGGTCACCGCAAGGGGTCCGATGGGCTGTCGCTCGCCTTTGTCGAGGTTGGTTCGGAGGTCGATCCACAACACCGTGACAAGAATATTCTCTGTGATTTGAGTAATCACAGCAAAGGTGTGTTGAGTCCGAGACCGATGTTCTTTACATGTTGGCACGTTGTTATCCTCATCGTGGGCCTCAGGGCCGAGGTGAACTCACAGGAGCACACTCGGATGCAATGACTGGATTGTCGTCAACTTGAGGAGTCGGCACCGCATCGATAGGTGCGGAACTCAACAATACTGCACTCTGAGCGGCCATCTCATCAGTCATGTCAGCATGCACGGACGTATGTTCGGTATCAGTCGAGCACGGGGCAGGCATGATCGATGTGGGTGCATCCGCTAAAGTAGGTGGAGTAGTGGACAACGGAGTGGATGCCTTATCACCGGTGGTGCGGAGAACATCCTGTCAAGACCGTGAGGTTTGGTGGGAACGTGGACGCGGAGTGGGTGAAGCCCCCCAAAGCAAGTGGGGCAAGATCTTTGGTAGCGGAGGTGGAACTAGAGGCAGCTCCAGTCGTAAGACCAATCGCATTGTACAACCGACCAAAGCAAACCGAGAAGAAAGTGAACATCCGAGCCATTTGCATCCGACCGTAGCAAAGCCGCTGGGTCGTCTCACGATGCAACCTCATCTCCTCTAGTAATTGGGTCCATGTGTCTCCCGCTGTTCGGCAATTGAAGCTGCCTGAGACTTCTACAACTCAACAATCGAAGCAACTACGTGAGTAAGCTCGGAGGGCTGAGAAACAGAAGCCGTAGTCATCGGTGTCACGTTAGGAGCTGCTGACGGTGCAGCTAAGTCATCTCGGTCCTCAGGTACAGAGCCTGATCCACCTGCCTCGTGGTCGTGGGCTTGGACTGGTGGAAAGTACTCAGGATCTTCCTCCTCGTCGCCATCGCTATCGGTACCAATATCAATGATCCGCGCCAACCCAAAGATGCTCCTCGGCCTCTGCTAGTGCTGGTCCTCCCTTGAGCGGTCTCTCTCGGCCTCGTATCTGCGCCTCGAGCCCTCCTCATGGAACGCTGGCCTCGTGGTGCCGCGTCAAGAGATGGAGGCATGTATCGACGAAGATGAACTCGCTTCGGTACTCCTCACGATGCTCGTCGGGAGCGAAGGTACGCATATGTAAGAAATTATATGCGCAAATGGTTGTTGTCTAACCAAACTCATAGCATCTGCAATAGCATCTTCAATCTCACAAATGATAAAGTCGAGAATGCGAATGGCTCGTGAGATAAGATCGAATAAAGTAGCCCTCGCCGCAAACTAGTGATCGCCTCAAAGATTCCCAATCCTCGACAATGATGACTTCCTCAAAGCCATGTGGACCGCCTTTGCCTCAGAGTGAGACAGTGCGGATGGCGAAGGGATCCAACGGGAACTACCGCTGAATAGAAAGCGAATCTGGTCATCTATCGGAAACACCCTCCACCTTAGCACGATGAGGCAAGTCTTTGTTGCATACACCACCGATGCAAAGTTTGGGCCTCCTCCTCAAAACCAAACAACTCAAGCAAAGTTGACTGTACACCCTCTGGGGTTCTCCGTCGGCATGAACTGAATGTATCTGTTCAGGTCGATCCAAAGCGTGGCGAGAAGTCTCGACCCACTTTTCCACTACCGTGTCGAACTCACAATAGCCCGTAAGACCTTCGAAATGGTGGAAGTGTCTCTGAACGTCCACCCCACCCGCGGCCCTCTGCAAAGAGGCGAAGTTGAGCGTCCTGTGCATGCTCAACTAGACCCCGAGCTCTCTGTACGTAACATAGAAGCTCTGTTGAAGAGCCGTCTAGAACCTCCTATGAACTCCAAATTCTCTGACTAGCGGAAACCAAACATTGACATCAGAGAAACGAAGGCTCTTTACCCTCTGGGATTAGAGGTTCCAAAGGTCTCTAAGTCTTATCTCAGGGTCAGGATGTGGCACATGGTACTCCTCGTCCTCTTCCTTTTCATCGCCAGTCTCCTCCTCATGCGGAACTATGTTGGGACGAGCACGCTTTGCCTAACAAAGTGTGCTCGAAGATGTCAAACCACCACGAAAAGTCTAACGTGGCTAGAACGACGAGGAGGTGCCGCACCACCCTCTATGAATTGAGTGCCCCCTCCCTCTTTGACCCCTCTGCTGCTGACTCTGTGTGTCTCTAATCTGCAATTGGCGGCCATGCCCGCATGCTTGAGCCAAATTCGCATCTGCAGCCATCTCACTTCGGCTACCTACCTGCCTTGGACTTCTTAGCCTTCTCAACAAGACAACAACTTCTTTTCCTTCCTTTTTCTCGCCATCCGCAAGTTGCTTGGTTGAATGTCAAGAACTTGCGTCTTATTCATATGCATTTGAATGGAGTCCAAAGAAACCAGAGGGATGTGGATCTCACCGCTTACAAATTGAAGGAGAGTCGATCGCCAGTCGAGGGCTCGGATTTGTCAGCGGTGACAAAACGGGTGGCGCGAACTGGCGTGTGGCGGCGCCGAGGCAGGTGGAGGATTGGAGTACGGCGTCGCAAGGCACGGAAATGGGCTGCGGCGCAAGGCGGCGTGGAGGCGTGGAGAGAGGAGTAGTTAGGTGCGGTCGATATTAAAGATCTACAGGCGGTTCTCTGAATGTTGAAGCGTGTTTTTGGCTAAGGTTAAGATCAACATACCGGATGATCCGTTATCGAAAACATCACCTGACCGGATCGATGCCTCTGTTCGACTCGGTGGCAGGATGGTCTGGCCACCTGAGGAAAAAAATCGGATCATTTTGTCTAGCGGTGTGCTAGCACCTAGCAGAGGCACAATAACAGTGAGCGCGGACAATACGAAGACCGAACGATCCGTATAGGAAAAGATAAAGACACTCTTGAATGTGGACGACGGAGGCCTCGAAGCTAAGATTCACATACCGGACGTTCCGTTAAGTCGAGAAAAAATCGTATCGGATTATTGTCCGCATTTAATAGTGCTTGGCTTCCTTGGGCCTCTGTTGGCTTCAATTTACGTGATGATCCGCCAAATAGCTTAATTACCTACCAGATTATCCTGCACTTTCACGCATAGCTTTTACTCAAGTCCAATAAAAATATAAGTTCTATTACATATTAAGTTTTTACACAATGTGTCCCTATTTGCCTTTAACAACTTTTCCGACGCAATCATCACGCATATATGGCATCATTGAAATATCGAGGTTTCTTCTACAAGTTTGATCCTCTCTAGATCTCCGAAAGGCGGTAGGTCATCGAATCGATTGTATTACGCCTAAATCGTGCACATTGTCAACTCCAACGATCCATTGTTTTTCGGGAACAACTATGTTCCTTTTCTTATTATCGGGTCACTATGTAGAAAACTTGCGAGACTTCGAAGCTAGTATCCGGTCGGTTTTGTGGCCAAGATTGTTGAGGTCGGATAGCCAGAACCCATAGTTGTCCACCTCCACACCATTAGGATGTTTGACCTAGTTGCAGCGAAATAGGGGATCTGCATATCCCTTCTATAGTCGAGTTCCCAAATTTTTTCAATGATTCCATAGTAGGTGTTCTTCTCCCTCAGAGCATCTATGGCTTCTACCCTAACGCCTTGCTTTTGGGCCATCGTCTTCTTGTCCTTTTGAATGGTATAAAATGTGTACCCATTGATGTCATACGCTAGCCATGATGTTACCAGACTTGATGGGCCATGAGCCAACATTTTCAATGTTTCTGTATCTTCGTCCTCACCATCTGATATGTTTTGGTTCTTGAACCATGTGGTAAACATACGCTTATTCTTTTTCAGGATCCAATCAACTTGGCGTTATGGATTTTCTCTTTCAAGCTCTTCCAGGTGTTGCTCCATGTACGGCTCCACTATCTTTAGCTGTTGTAAGACGATGAAATGTGCTTGGTCCACATTCTTGTACTCATGGTCGATGAATCTTTTCTTTCCCTTAGTCCCTTTACCAGTCAACCTCCCCTCATGTCGAGGGATAGGCATACCAATCGGCCTTTCCGTGGGCATGAAGTAATCCGTGCAACACTCAATGACTTCCTCAGTATTGTATCCATCAATAATGGAACCCTCTAGGTAAGCACGATTCCGTTGTAAGCTCTTAAGCAAGCCCATCCACCTCTCAAATGGAAACATCCAATGTAAGAATATGGTCCCAAGACCTTTACCTCCTTGACAAGGTGAACCAAGAGGTGCGGCATGATATCGAAAAGGATGGAGGAAGCACATCTCAAGTTGGTTTATAGTCTCCACTATGTAGTTCTGCAGATAGCTCATTTGTTCATCATCGATTTCCTTCGTGAAATCGCATTGCGTAAATGACAAATTGTGTGATGGCCACCTTTAAAAATGTTGAGTTGATACCCCTGATTGCAATTGGGAGCATTTGTGTCATAATGACGTGGCAGTCGTGAGACTTCATACCACTTATCTTTAAATCTTTTATCGATACCAGGTTTTTGATGTTAGATGAATAACCAGACGGGACTCTGATCCCACGTAAGCACTTGCACACTGATCTTTTCTCCTCACCGCCGAGAGTAGCTTGTCGGGGAAGGTAATACTTTCCATGTGTTCTTTCTTGAGGGTGTAGTTCTTTCCGATTTTAAGTACTACTAAGTCTTTATGAGCTTTAAGACCATCCTTTGTCTTGTACTTGAATGTCCAACAAGAGACCTAACACGCCACGAGACATTCTTTATGACATGCATGGCATCGATGCTATGGCTAATTTCCAAGTCCTTCCAAGAGGGCAAATACTTGTAGAAAATTGACATCTTTTGAACAGACAACAGCGGAGGAACCTCCTTATCAAGATTCTTCCTCTTTCGACCCCTCTTTTGCCCCTGCACCGCTTCTTCCCAAAAACCACCTTGATGTTCGGACCATTTCAAACACTTTTTTCCGCTTCTGGCGCTTTGGAGCCTCACCTTCCTCAACCGTATTGTCAAAATACTTGCCCATCTTCTGCGGTATTTGTGAGCCTTGAAGAAAGCGGTGGTGCCGCATGTACACTAACTCGTGAGCATGGAAGGAACGTCGATACGCAGTTTCATCCATGCATACTACACAAGTCGTCTTCCCTTTAATCGACCCGATAGGGCTAGCAAAGGGTAATCACCGATGGTAACAAAAATAATGGCTTTTAGTGTGAATCTTGTTGTTGAACCGATCCCACACTGGACGCCCATCGTGCCACAACATGGCCATATCTTCCATCGCTGGTTCGAGAAACACATCAATATCTACTCCAGTCGTCTCGGACCTTGGATAAGAATGGACAACATTAGGTACCTTCTCTTCATACATAGCCATGGAGGAAGGTTGTAGATGGACAGACTCTTGGCCAAGTGCTATGTGTGGCATTCCATTCACGAAAGGATTCATACCATCGATTTTCAAGTCGTAACCTTACATTCCTAGGTTCCTTGCGAAATCTGGATACATGCGATCAAAATTTCTCCATTGTCTACCATCTACCGGGTGTCGAATCTTTCCATCTTTTCTCGCGCTTGTCGAAATGCCAACCCATTAGTTCGAGTCCTCTCATTCGAAAGTACAAACGCTTTCAAAGTGCCAATAATCGCAAGTACCACATCACCAACGCAGGATTCTTTTCTTCTTGTCCATGCACTCAAGAAGTGTTTTCTTCGTTATTACCAAGAGTACTATTCTTGTTCTTCTTTTCTTTGTAGTTGGTGAAGAATCATCATCGTCGTGGAGTCATCATTCTTCTTATACCGCTCACCTTGCACACCGCATTGATCCAAGTCCGTGTAATCTTTACTAAGAGGATACTGATGGTTCGAACATGCGTGTATCTTTTGCACATCCAATGACATCGAGTGATAAGCTTCTTGCAAATAAGTGCTCGTCGGCAAGGTGGGCAATCCATTAGCCTTCGAAAGTATTTCGCCAAGAGCCTCAACAGATCGGTAGAAACTCTTGTCCGACCATCCATTGCTAGCCTTCAACCGTAGAAGCATCAAGATCAGATGCAACACCGTAAACTCGAGGACAACCCTTGATTCCTCATATAACAGATCATTCGCCGCTTTGTGTAATGCATCGACATTATCTAAACTCTGTCATCTCCTTTAAAACACGTGGTTCGGCATGGCGCAACATTTCCTCTACATCAGCGATGCGACCATCATCTAGCAAACGAGCATGCACGTGAGCTTCATCTCCCAAACCATCAGTGTCGCCTCCGGCACTTCGATCATCCACGAGATCGAGATCAACGTCATCGGTTGTTTGAGATGTACGTTGCTCGCCATGGTTGGACCAACATGTGTAATCCTCTATAAAACCTCTCATGATCAGGTGTATTCTGATTACACTTAAATCTCCCCACCCTATATTGTTCTTACAGTTTTTGCATAGACAAAATATTTCCGTTTCCTTCTTAGTCCAGGCGTACTTCTGAGTGGCTTTAATAAAAGTTTCGAGCTCTTTGAGGAATACACCCTTATTTCTTGGGGCATTGTACATCCATGCCCTTTCCATCTTGAACCTGAAATAGAAAATCAGATCGAAATATCAATTCTTTAGATAGAACTTTAACAAGAAAACCCTAAGTTAAATACTATAAAATGATTTTATTAAAATCACGAAAGAATGTAAGGTCCTCTCCTCTAGATCTAGAGAGGGGATCGCTCTCCCTCTAGAGAGAGGAGGGATACAAGATCCGCTCTCACAGATCTAGAAGGTGAGGGCTTCAACCCTCTCCCATGCACATTCTATCTACACTACATATTCCTCTCCACAAGATATATAAACCTCTACAAATGTCAAGAATAAGATGCTCTTACCTTATAGAGTTAATTATTCCAAGGATTTCAAGTTCAAAACCTAGCTACCCCCTTGTTTTCACAATTTTGGAGCCGCCTGGAACTGCCGCAGAGAATGTACGATCTGTTCAGAGCTTTAAAGCTAAGTTTCCACAGGCTTCTTCCTAAGACAACGGCCTGCAGAAAAATAATAACGATCAAGCAAAACAGCACTACCGGATGATCCGTTAATAGACAAAAGAACCATACCGGAGTATTTTCTGGACATTGGATTTCTCTGTGTAGTGCCGTTGTTGCAACATAACGGATGATCTGGTACGTCAATACAAACTCATACCGGAGTATTGTCATTTACAAAATTTGGACAGGCAGTTTGTTTAAGAACTACACCTTTAAAGACTTGAACATCACCACAGGGGATTCATTAATTAATTAAGCCGTCAATATAATTAACTAAGGCGGCTTGCTTAACATACCGCCTGTGGAAACTACGCTTTCTGGCTTTCCGCATGCGGCTTCGTAAGAAAGCCACCTATGTAAAGATCGCAATTTCCCAAGGAAGTTTCTTAAGAGAGCCGCCTGTGAAGAGAATAGTTTCCACAGGCGGCATCTAAAGGGCACCGCCTGTGAAAGATCAATATTTTCACAGGTGGTTTCTTAAGAGAGCAGCTTGTGAAGATACCTTTACACAGGAGGTTCTTAACCCCAAGGACCACCCGCAGTCATTTGAGGCGGCTCTCCTTTTAATCCGCCTGTGGAAAGAAATCCTTGGTGTCTAGGAAAATCATTTCTGTAGTAGTGTGATCAGTATGACTGGAGAGGGTACGGTATGACTAGCCTTAAGAACAGTAGGAAAAATCAGCACAAACACCAAGAGTAAAAATGATCCAATTTTTGATTGGACGGTCACAAACTCATGAAACTTGGTAGATGTGATCCTAAGGAAGTCAGGAACTCATTCCAACCTTCAATTGCAAGGATTGAGGTCACTTTTTTGACCTTTTTTTACTTTTAAGGAAGAACACACCAAATTTAAGCAAAATTCAAGAACTTGATACGAGACTTGCTTGTGGGTTTTTGATAATCAAGGTGATCTTAGATGACTTCCGACACATCACAACAAGTGAGAACACAAGTCTTAAACCTCATAAACATGATCAACAAAAATGATTTATTCTAAAGCTCAAAACTGGTTTCTTGCAAAGAAGTTACATGGAGTTGCCTAAATGATTCGGATATGATCTAAAGCAGATTCATCCATCAATCACCATCCTTGGCATAAGAACCAAAAGCATGTAGAAGGAGGAGAGGCAAATCCAAATTGCAAGAATGTAAATAGCAAGAATTTAAAAGCTGAATTTAAGACATAAAGTAAATGCAGAATGTAAGCTTAAGCGTAAGAGAAAATGATTTGCATTTCTAGAAGGGAGGTTTACAAAGACTCACAACAAAGTGGGCAAAAGCTCAAAACAGCACACAACCTCTAAAAAATTCAAGAGAGGGAAGGCTACCCCTACCCCTCTATTTATACTACTCTTGGGTCACCTACCACCCTTGGATGAGTCTCTCAACCCTAGAGCACTCCATCAAGGGCTAGGATTAACCCACTCTCTGTTGGGACCTGAATATGTAAATTCGGATCCTTTGTGTATACTTCAATAGTCTAGAATCGCTCTAGTTTACACAGGCTCAACATCAGTAAGATATCATAATCATATACAACGAAAATAAGATAAAAGATATCATATATTAAATATTACTAATTGAATGACCTTATGGTCAACTTACATGACTATGCCTCATAAGGCTGAACAAAAAATTAAACTGCAGTGGAATGAAGACGTAAATAACATCTCAGTATACCATAGGCAACTAACAAGGCAAGCTCCCTAAACATTCATCTCTTCATGATGCTCCTCCTCCAAGCTGATATGGGCTCCTCAACTGGTGATGTTGATGGTGGCAAGGGTGAGTACTTAAATCACTCAGCAAGTTATGCACATAATGCAATTCTAACATAACTATATGCAAAGCTGATTTCAATGGAATTACTAACATGACTATTTTGCAATAAAGCAGCATTTGTAAATGAATACAGTAAATAGATTGAAAAGAGAGTAAAACAAATAACAGTAAGTAATAGTTTCAACATTTCTCAGGTAAACCAAGTTTGCAGTCCTAAGTCAAGATTCAACCTCCCATGGCAACCTCCCATCCAATCCAAGTTTTATTTTGCAAAAGTCTAACCCTTGTCTGTAATTCCCAAGTTATGCTCAATACTATGAGCACGGTTATCCGAATAGATTTACACTCTGCAGAGGTTATGCACTTTACCCACATGACATGATCATCCCTTTTTGTCAAGCTATTAGCACACTTCCTTTGGTGTGCTGGCAAAGAAATCATGACAAGCCTTTACAATGCTCTGTCTTAACTCAGTACTACTTGCTAAGGTTTCAACACAAAAGGGATTGATTACAACAACAAAGCCCCCCTCTTGCGCCATCTGGTTCATAAAAAGGTGAACCTCACCACCACTGATAGTACCAAAGCTAAGACATTGCAAATTAATCAGCTAGGTCCATCCCATTCTAGACATGTGGTTGTATGATTAACTCAGGTCAAAGGCTTGCAAGGTTAAGTCCTTAAGATGATCGAAGCAAGACTTCCACATACCCTCTGCCATACAACCCACCTTGGCATACTGCCCCTTGCCCCAATCTAAATCATAACCACCCCAGTTGATTACCAAGTACCATGTGCCATCAACAATTCAATATTGTTGTGTGACATTCATTCTCACAACAACTCAATCTCATCGTCTGACCACACATGACATACAAGTACATAACATTGTTCCATATTCCATTAGTCAAGATTAATTTTTGATGATTCAAGTACATATGATGACATGGCATGGCTAAGCAAACTATTACAGTCTAACCATCCCATGTTGATTTTGTACTAACCAACTATAGTGAACCAATTTAGGGTGACAATTGATTATGATATACAAATGACAAGGTAGGGTATAGATCAATTTGGTATAATAGCTAAGTCCCAATTTAATTGAAAACAATTATACACGTGAAATAGTATACAACATGGTAAAACAATATAGTAATTTTGTAAACATGGTTTCAACATGATCAAAGCACAACTTGCCATAGCAAAGGTCCTGGTCTTGCTTTGGAACTTGGTCTCAAGTTAATGGATCTTCCTCGGATGCGTCGCACAACTCAATGTCTACGTGAATCGATAGAGAAAATCAAATAAATACTAAAATAAAGAGCAAATAAACTCCAAAAATCAAATAAATTCTACCATTATATAGATCTTAATTTTACAAATTTTTAGAAATTTGAATCACCTCAATCGAGTTCGTATGAGGGAGAACGAGCTCTGAAGATTCAAAAATTCTAAAAAATAGAAAATTAAAAATCAAATAAATATCCAAATTATTTTTAAACTAAAAAACTAATTTATTGCACCAGCACTACCTCATGATGATGTTAGCATCACTGGGTTTCTGATTGAATTATTTTTCAATGGAAAACTTCGATTATGACGTCAACGATACCTGGGACCAATCAGAGCATGACACGAGGCATCTGTCTATGGACTTGGTCTATGGTGTAGTGCAGGTCCACGGTGATTTTGATCCACAACACCTTGGCTGCTACGCCTGACATGTGTCACCATGAGACTGGCTAGAGATGCGGCGAGATCCAGACCGTAAACCCAAGATCAAATGGCCATGGTTGCGAGATACATGGCTTGATCTAAGCCGTTCGTAGCACATCTAATGATCGACAACTTACGATCCTAGCGATGACAGTACGACAGTGGATCTTCACCGGCAGCGAGGAAGAAGACCTGGTCGATGGCGCTCCGATGCTTCCCCGTCAAGATGATACTACGTCTTTGTTGTGGCGCAAGACGACGAGTCCGAACCTGGTCTTAATGCGGCGGAATACGACTTGACGGTGACAAAACCCGGTGAAGACCTTTGGCTACAGTCGCAACAACCTCCAACGAGTTCTTACAAGCAAACAGCAATGGTTCTAGCGATGATGGGTGGGGCAAAAGAAGCGGCGTAGTTTGGTCATCCTCGGGGCAGGGTCCATGGCTTAAATAGCAATCTCGTTGTCTGTGTCCACAGCAGAGTTCATCCCGAATGCAGCAGTGCAATCCCAATCCAACATGGCGGTGGTGCTCGAGTCCGTAGTGAAGATGACGGCTGTGGACCATCCGATCACAAACAAATGGCCACAATTCACTCCCATCGTATCACGATCTTAACCGCTCGCAACAGACTAATGATCCAGATCAGATAAGACCCAAAATGACACAATCTAATCTAATCCACTCATTCACAATCCAACGGCCACCATCGCGGGATTGAATAGTGATCCTCATTTTCTAACCCTAGCTGCACAATCAGAGATCAACGGCTCACGTTTGACATGGCTAACGGGCCGACGATGCTAAGCAACTAAGCCGAATAGACAAGGGCTATGCTCGCACAATGCTGGGCTTTGGCCTAGTATTATTTAAACGGGATTTCTCAGATTTTCCTTTTAAAATAATTCTAGAAATTAGTTAATTAGATTTAGTCAATAAAAATACTAGAAAAAAATTCAAGAAAAATCTCAAAAATACTTTGAGACATTTTGAGCTTAAATAAAATGTATTTAGCAAAACTTTATATAAATTTTATCTTCATATAGCTAATTTTCTCAAAAGGCCAATATACTTAATTTGAAATATTTCCAAATAAATTCCATAAAATCCAATAAATTCAAAAAAAATAACAAACTACACAAATAACAATAAAACAATACTAAGAGAAAATTTTGAGATGTTACACTCACACAGTCATGCAAGGGCTAACCCAAAACCCGCACACATAACGGGTTTTCTTACACTGTTCTCAAAGCACACTAATTAGACCCGCTATTCTATCAAATAGACCGTGATCCGATGGCCCTCATCAATTTGAGCAGCGTTGAACTAGCATCTCATCCATTCCTTATCTTCTAGGCTTGCCAAGACTCGTCTCCGATTATCTTCCAACGATCCTCGACCGTTTGGACCTCCGACGTACCTTGCAAAAAGACCATGCGGAGGTTTACCCATGTTGGTGATGAGTATTTGACTGAATTTGAGCTTGGTTTGTCTTGGTTTGAGTTTGATTTAAATTGAATTTTTGATTTGAAACAATTTGAGATTTGATTACCTTTTCCAGTACTACCAGCCATCATAGTGCGGTGCTACTGGCCGAGCAGTAGCACTGGACCCTAGTTTAGTGTGAGAATTTTAGGAGGGTGTTTTTCGAGATTCACGCAATCCGGTGCTACCGGCCATGTCAACCCAGTGCTACCGGAGGAGCGGTAGCACCGGCCATCTTGGCTGGTGTGAAAATTCCAAAGAGGGTGTTTTCTGGTGTTGCAGTAAGTGTGGTGCTACCGGCCTGGGGACGGTAGCACCGGTGGGCTAAGGGCGATGCTACCGGCCTGGGGTCGGTAGCGCCAAATCTTTTAGCGTTAATGATTTAATTAAGGATTTTGTGATGATTATTGCATATCTTTTTGGATATTGCTATGTGATGGGTTTTCCTTGTCTTTGATGGTTACAGGATGACCATGCTCGATCATGGTGAGGCGGAGGATGATCGGGACTAGGCGAGGTGTGTCGAAGGCCCAGACGATCGGGGATCGCCGGAAGATGATCAAAGACAGAGTCCGTGCAAGCCAAGAAGACAAGGAAAGAAGATGATACTAGCTAGATACCACGTGAATCAATGAGGGCATCGGATCACGGTCTAGTTGATAGGATAGCTGGTCTAGGTAGCGCATTTTGAAAACCGTGCAAGAAAACCCTTTGTGTGTATGAGTTTTGGGTTAGCCCTTGCATGGTTGGTTGAGCGGGTTAATCCTAGCCCTTAATGAGTGCTCTAGGGTTGAGGGGC
The DNA here is from genome assembly GCA_036346375.1 of Guadua angustifolia. Classification (NCBI taxonomy): domain Eukaryota; kingdom Viridiplantae; phylum Streptophyta; class Magnoliopsida; order Poales; family Poaceae; genus Guadua; species Guadua angustifolia. The sequence goes on from CM070510.1 coordinate 42,960,720, forward strand.
TCATCCAAGGGTGATAGGTGGCCCAAGAGTAGTATAAATAGGGGTGAAGGGTAGCCTTCTCCTATTGAAGAAGGTTTTAGAGGTTTTGTGCTCCTTTGAGCTTTGCCCACTTTGTTGTGTGGCTTTGTAAACTTCCCTTCCTAAAATGAAAATCAATTTCATCCATACTTGAATTTGCATTACGCATTTACCTTATGTCTTAAATTCAGAAGTTAAATTCCGCATTAAAATTCTCACAATTTATGTTATCGCAATTTGGATTTGCCTCCCCTGCTTCTACTTGCTTTTGGTTCTTGTGCCAAGGATGATGATTGATGGATGAATCTTCTTCAAATTATATCCCAATCATCTAGGCAAATCCATGCAAGTTTCTTGCGAAAAACCGCTTATGTGTTCTTGAATGAGTGATTCTTATGAATCAAATTTCTGGGAGTTTTGATTTGAATTCTAGCTTGCTATGATATGTGGGTAGCTATCCAAGATCATCTTGATTATCAAAAACCCATGAGCAAGTCTTAGATCAAGTTCCTGAACTTTTCGTAAACTTGGAGTGTTCTTCCTTTTAAGGGAAAAAGATTGGAAATTTGACATCAATCCTTGTGATTGAAGGTTGGAACAAGTTCCTGATATCCCTAGGATCATAGCTACCAAGTTTCGTGAAGTTTTGTCCTGCCGATCAAAAGATTCCTCAAGATTTCCTTTTGGTTCGGGCTGTTTTCAAAGCTGTTCTTGCTAAGTTCTTGAGCCTGGTTCTACTGGCCATTCTATCCCAGTGGTATTGGTCTCCGGTGCTACTGGTCCTCCTAGTGGTAGCACCACCAAACAGGACAAGTGGCTCGTTTTAATTGGTTTCTTTCATAGATTTTTCTTGAGACCTTGTTTGGAGTATTTTGGCGGTCCTTCAATTGGTATCAGAGTGGGTTTTGCTCTTCCGTAGATCTTGACCGGTCTTAAGAGCCATGGCGATGGACAAATATTCCACCAAGCCTCCCATCTTCTGTGGAGTTGATTTTCCTTTTGAAGTCGCGAATGGAGTCGTACATCACTACCCAGGGCTTCCTAATATGATAGAAGGTGAAGCTCTCATATGAGGTTCTTGCTGATGTGCACGTCACGGCCGGCAATATGGCTAACATTGAGGCAAATGCTAAGGCAAGGAACATCCTCATACAGGGTCTTAGCTGCAGTGAGTACGACAGGATCTCTCACCTTTGTTTTGCTCACAAGATTTGGGTGACCCTCGATGCTTACCATGAGGGTACCACTTAAATCAAGACCGTGACGTAGAACCAATACAAGCGTGAGTACAACAAATTTGAACAACATACTGGTGAAAGTCTTGATGAGTATTTTGGTTGTTTTACAAAAATTTTGAGTGATCTCCGAGCAGTCGGTTGCACATACCCTGACTCGGATAACCCTCGACATTTCTTGACCACACTCAATCTTTTTGGGAGATGAAAGTGACCACCATCAAGGACACTACCGACTTGTCAACTCTGACCCTTGGCGGGCTCTATTCTCGACTGAAGACTCATGAGATCACGTCATCTCTCGCAAGACAAAATCTCAGTCGATGGCCTTGGTCACTGATCCCACTGGATCTTCTTCCTCTGGGTTCCCAGCAGGATTCTCCCTCTCTGCTCATTGCGAGCTAAGCAATGATCACCTGAAAAAAATTTCAGAAAATAAGCTTGCACTTTTGGCTCGCAAATTCTCTCATGCATACAAGAGGGTGAGAGAGAGAAAGAGAGGTGGTATGATCACCTGCTTCGAATGTGGTGGCCCCAACCATATTCGAGTGAACTGTCCCAAGCTGGAGAAGGGCAAGAATGATTCCAGTGGTTCGAGAAAGAACGACTACACTGGCAAGAACTGCAACAAGAAGCCTCTAGCTCGCGAGCCGACGCGTGAGAAGAAGTACCGCAACTTCTCGAAGAACAAGAAGCTCATCCACCACGTCCTCACCGCCCTTGATGACACTAGCCTCTCCGACACGGAGACGTGGAGCGATGAAGGAGATGACGAACCGAAAGAGAAGAAAAGTGGCAACGAGTTCTCTAGAATGTGCTTCATGGCGGACGCCAATGGTATCATCGACTCCGAGCTCTACAGTGACTCGAACGAGGTTCGTCGGATGGGGAAGGGAGAGGTTTGGATTGTTGACTCCGGTTATTCTCGTCATATGACCGGAGATTCCCGTTGGTTCTCTTCCCTAGTCCGAGCCCCCGGTGATGAGTTGATCACTTTTGGGGATGCTTCTTTAGGAAGAGTCATTGCCAAAGGTACTATTTGTATTAATGAAAATTTTATTCTTAAGGATGTTTCCTTGGTAAGTAAACTGCAGTATAATTTGCTTTATGTTTCTCAGCTTATCGATGACTCTTTCGAGGAAAGCTTTAAGAGCAGTGCCAGTAGAATCCTTGATTCATCAGGGGAGTTAGTTTGTGGGATTTCTAGATTTGGGAGTCTTTTGTGCTAATTTTTCTGCTTCTTCTCAAGACTCTCTTCGTTGTTTGATTGCTTCTGAGTCCCGTGATCTTTCATTCTGCCAAAGGAGACTTGGTCACATTGGCTTTGATTATTTGATCAGAGTTAGCAGCCGCGACCTCAGTCGTGGTCTGCCCAAACTCAAGATGGTCAAAGACTTAGTTTGCTCTTCTTCCCGACATGGCAAGATGGTTACTACTTCTCATTCGTCAGTCACCATAGTAATGATTGATGCACCATGACAGCTTGTACATATAGACACTGTTGGTCCAGCTAGAGTGCAGTCAACGGGAGAGAAGTGGTATGTTCTTTTCATTGTTGATGATTTTTCAAGATATTCTTGGGTATTTTTCATTGTCTTGAAGGATGAGACCTTTTCTCACTTCAAGGGATTTGTCGGTAGGTTGTCTATTGAGCTCCCAGGTGTCTTACGAGATATACGCAGTGATAATGGCACAGAGTTCAAGAATTCATACTTTGAGAGTTTCTATGTAGAGTCTGGTTTAGAGCATCAGTTCTCCTCTCCCTACGCCCCTCAGCAAAATGGCATAGTGGAAAGGAAGAAGAGGACCCTGGTTGAGATGGCCAGGATGATGCTAGACGAGTACAGTACTCCTAGGAAGTTTTAGGTTGAGGCTATAGCTATTGCTTGCCATGTTTCTAATCGTGTTTTCTTGAGAGCACATTTGCAACGTACTTTTTATGAGTTGAAGCATGGGTGAAAGCCCAGTGCTTCTCATTTTCACATATTTGGTTGCAAATGTTTTATTTTGAAGTCTGGTTATCGCGCGTATTTCGCCGGACAGGACCCTGTCGACGGACAGGGTTGCTCTCCCAGGACGGAGATTAAGGTTCGGTAGATGGCGTCTTCGCGATCGGACACCCTAGTGGCTCTCGCGTGATGGATCCCGGGGGTCAACAGACCAAAGAACACACCGATGTACCCAGCTTCGGGCCCCTAGTGTGGGTAACAGCCCTACGTCCTGCTAGATCTTTGTTGATGTATATTGAGTTGGTTACAATGCTTTTTTCAGTTCGTTCTCCTTCTCTCTTTTTTCTCTCCAAGGCTTGGTCTTTTTTCTCGGTTGACAGGCCGTCCCCTTCTTCGATGCACCAGAGCTCCCTTATATAGACTGGGCTGGCTCGGGCAGGTGAGAAGGTGACATCATACTGATCTACGATTCATTTATTACACCCATCACTGTAGTCCTGTCCCCCAAGCCTCATTTAATGTCGCTGTATGGCTTCGCCCGGTCCGCCCAGATGTGACTTTCCTGCGACAGGTAAGGTGTGAGGAGGTGTCAGAGGGATGGGCCATCCTCGTGTCGACAGCAGAACTCTTCGCAATCAATGGCTCTGACACAACATGTCAGGGGAAGGAGACTTTGAGGCGAAGCCTCATTCTCATCCTTTTGGTCGCCCGCGTGGTCTAGAGAGTGGGGTCTGACCGCTCGCCTGCTTGCCAGGCCGCCATGTGGGCCGCTCGCCCGGCGAGAGGGGCCTGACCGCTCGCCCGCCGCCAAGCCGCCACGTGGACGACGCCTTGCGAGAGGGGCTCGACGCCCACCGCTCGCCCAGCCACCACGCGGGCGGTGCGGCAAGAGGGGCTGACCGCCACCGCCGCCAGCCACCACGTGGGCCGACGCCCAAGAAGAGGAGCTGACCGCCACCGCCGCCAAAGCCGCCACGTGGGCCCGAGGGCCCCGGAGAGGGGCCTGACCGCCCACTTGCTCGCTAGGCCGCCAGGTGGGCCGCTCGCCCGACGAGTGGGGCCTGATTCGCCCGCCTGCTCGCCAGGCCACCACGTGGGCTGTTCGCCCAGCGAGTTGGGCCTGATTCTCCCGCCTACTGGCTAGACCACCATGTGGGCCGCTCGCCCAGTGAGTGGGGCCTGATTCACCCGCCTGCTCGCCAGGCCGCCAAGTGGTCTTACTTATCTGCGGCGGAGAGGGTACCCTGGTGTAAAGTACGCCGACAGTAGCCCCCGGGTCCATTCTGGAACATGCGTCAGTTTCTTTTAGACCTCATTTAGTGTCGGTGCATTCCTGGATGGACCCACCGCTTCTGAGCACGCAACCGTCTCAGTCCTCCCCACTTTCACCGATTTTTCTCGGGACCCGAAACGTCGTGCCTTTTCGCGAACCATCTGTGTGAGGGGCCTATATATACACGCACCCATGACCAGCGGTTCATGCTCTTTCTAATTCTTGCGCACTTTGCTCTTTGCCTTTTCAACTTCCTTGTCTAAAGCCCTTGCTCTTGCTCCAATGGCGCAACCCTTTCCATCTTCTTCAGTTGATAGGGAGAGGGTGGCGATGCTGTCCAAGATCGCGCCCGAGGGTTCCCTCCATTTTCGCCATGGAACCCTCGCACCGCGGAGCGCACCCGGGGAGATCGTCGTCTTTGCCTGGGGATTACTGGCGGGCCTGGTGCCGCCTTTCTTTGAATTCCTTTTCACTGTCCTCCATTTCTATGAAATCCACCATCTTCATCTCAATCCCAACTCTATTCTCATCCTCTCCACCTTCGCGTACCTCTGCGAAATGTTCGTAGGGGTAATGCCCAACCTTCCTCTCTTTCGCTACTTCTACATCATTCGCGGCTCCTCCGATGACGGGATCGCGGGGAGCTGCCATTTTTGTCTCCGCGATGGGTTGGCCCCCCGCTACATTCCTCTTCAGCCAAAGTCCAATTGGAAGTCGTGGAGGAGCGACTAGCTCTCACGCTCAAAGGATGGCACAAGAGGTCAACGCTCTTGAATGCGGCGAGCGCGTGCGGAAGCCCGCGAGAGTTAGAGCTCGCCCGTCGAGGAGACGGCGGAACTCCTGGCGATGGTGGCCCGCATCAACTGGCTGCGAGATGTCGACCTGATTGGGGCACTGGTAGTCCGGGACTTCGTAGCCCGGAGGATCAGTCCCCTTCGTCGTCATGCCCGCCTTGCATAGCAGTACACGAGTGACGACGACAAGACCCGCACTCACCCGGGCCGTAAGTTCTTTATTCTTCTTATGAATACATATCTCCTTTTGTGGTTGCCATCAACCAACAATTATGTCTTCTTTTTTTCCAGGCGCAGGGAACTTGGACGGCCCTGCCATCTCCAAATGGCTGGCCGGACTGCTCCCGCCAATATCGAGCGTCTCGGATTTCCCCGCCGGGGCCCGGCCGCTCTGCGATCTGGAGTCCGTGGAGCGCCTCCGGATCATCAAGCTGTTTCCGACGATGGACTCCACTGGCCCTTCAGTGCTGCCAGCCCGTGGTCCCTTAGTGATCAGGGACCCGGCCCCCGCCGACAATCGGAATGCAGGCAAGCGGTCGTGTGCTTCGGACGTCATGGGTGTGGACCCCAAGAGGCCTCGCACCGAGGACCAGACTCCCGCCGCCGCCAACTCCGCCATGCCTCCGAGCATAGCCGGAGTGGTGGGATCTTCATCCAGGGCCACGATGTCCGCCGCCCCTGCTCCAACGCCGACTCCATCGACGCTAACCCCTCCGGCACCGACGTCATCGGTACCGACCTCATCGGTGCCAACTCCGCCGGCACCGACTCTAGTGGCACCAAGGGTTGCCGCCACTGCCCACCAGGGCGGGCTCACACTTCTAGTGGCTTCCTTCATCTTCTGGTCACCTCCAAGGGCAGCCCCGCAAGGTGCTCCGGCCAAGTAGACATCCGCAACGCCAACGGACGCAACGGAGACTTCTGCCCAGGGGCCACCCGACGCCTCTAAAGTGGCCCAAGTGGACATCGCCAACGCCAGCACCCATGGCCACCCCGCTTAGGTTGTGCTCGCCGCTCCCACCTCCGGCTTGGCTGCACTGCTCGCCGAACTTGGCGAGGCACACGCCTCCTCGGGCGCCCTCCTCACAGCAGCCATCCAGCGCGAAGCATAAATGTCACAGCAGATGGTGGTGCTGCACGAGGAGCTGACACAGGAGAGGGAAAAGGGGGAGCCACTACTGGCCCAGGAGAGGGCGACTGGGGTGGCCCTGCTCGCTCGGGCGCAGGAGGCTGTGGCGGCGCAGAAGCAGGAGGTGGAGGAGCTGCGTCGCACGCTGCACAACTTCGCCGTCTTGCTCCGGCCAGCTTACCGGCGCATGGCGAGGTGCTTGGAGCTACTGGGGGTAGACCTTCGCGAGCCGCTCGAGCCTTTGGTGATGCAGTATGCACACTGCATCACTCGGGTTGCCGAGGCGCTCTTCGGCCTACCCGCCGCCTTGTCCGCCCGCTCCGCCCAGGATGGACGGCAAGTTGCATTCGCCACGGCGGAGTATGTGCTGGCTTGCTGCATCAGCCACGACTCCTCCTTCGACCCTGGCCACCGTGGTCGGGATTGAAGGCAACAAGGCCCAGGCACAAGCACGCGTGTGAGAGGCCTCGGAGTACGTTGCCGGGCTGATGACGGTGGAGGACCCGGACCTCGACGCGGTGGTGGTGGAGGCAGAAGTCGAGGAGGTCACCGAGCACATCCAAGTTGCCAACGACAACTGATGGCCCGAGCCGCTTCCTTATTTTCTTCATTTCTTCTTTTTCTAGTTTTACCTTTCTATGTGCAAAAATTGTCTTAGTAATCACAATGAAATTAGCACCTTTTGGCTTTACCTATATGTTTGTTTGATTGTATTCACTCGTGTTTGCTTGATTGCATCATCGGGCGACCAGCACCCAGACTTGTCGTGATGCAATCTCGAACGTTTAGATTAGGCCAGTGCTTTGGCACTTCATCTGTGATTGCATGCAGCCGCTGCAAACACAAGTAGACGTTACGCAGGGCACATGGGAAATAGGCTAAAAGAACATAAGTCCCCGCGCGGGGTTGTCATAGATCCTTTCTTTTTGGAACTTAAGCCCTTGTGATCTTTCTCGGAACCAGACCGTGGCATTGCGTGTCAAGGTAGCGGGTTCCCAGGAGTGGTTTTGGGCCTACGGTGTTCGCGGTGGCAACCCGAGGTGCGCTAGCCGCTTTGAAGCACCGTGCCGCACTCGCCCCCTGGTCGCCCATCCCTGCCCGACGCAACACCGGGTGTTACCGCATATCAACAAGGAGCCACCAAATTGTCGGTACTAATGACACCCAAGCCAAATACTGCCCATCGGGGCACAAGTAGGAAAGACAAATAGAGTCATAAGTCTTTGCACGAGGTTGTCACTAGCCCATGCCCCTTCGGAACTTAGATCCTAACGATCTCTGAACTGCACCACAGCCAGCAGTCAGCGACAAGGCAAAGAGTCCCTCAGAGCGATTTTAGGCCAGCGGTGTCGCGGTGACAACCTGTGGTGTACTCGCGCGCTTGGACACCGTACAAACTCTCGCTCCGGCCGCCGCCCTGCCCAACATAAACGCTGGTGTCTCCTTTATCGCAAGGAGCCATCAGTTACGGGCTTCGTGATAACCATGAGTAATCCGACCCAACAGGGCACAAATATGAAAGACAGATCGATAATACACAATGCAAAAAACTTATCTTGATCATAGGCCGTCACTGGTTAGCTCTTAGAAGGAGAGTTCCTCCCCTAGCCGGCCGAGGCGAGCAGCCTGACACTTACAACCTCTCATGGGTAGAATTTCGCAACAATTCCAAGTTGTGGGAGTTCGCTATCTCTTGGCCGTCCTCAGTGGCCAGCCGGACCACCCCGGGTCAAAAGACTGAGACCACCTTAAAGGGGCCCTCCCACAGGGGAGATAGTTTGTTGCGACCGGCATGCGCCTGAATTCTGCGCAAGACTAGGTCGCCCACTGCCAGTGTTCTCTCATGAACACGGGTGGCGTGGTACCGCCTGAGATTTTGCTGGTACCGAGCGGCACGCAAGGCTGCCCGGTCACGCACGTCCTCTAGAAGGTTGACTTCTTTTCCGCGGTGGTCTTCTTGGCCTTCCTCACTGAATGCCGAGACGCACGGGAGCCCAATGACGCTCAGATGGAAGGACGGCCAATTCAGAGACTAGGAAGAAAGGTGTTTCTCCAGTCGCATGATTGGGTGTGGTTCGAAGTGACCACAACACAGCCGGGAGTTCTTTCGTCCACCGCGCCCCCCGCTTATGGAGCCGATCGAATGCTCTGGTCTTGAGGCCCCTCAACACCAGCGTGTTGGCGCGCTCTGCTTGGCCATTACTCCTCGGATGGGCCATCGAAACAAAGCATACCTTGGTGCCCATCTCATCACAAAACTCCAGGAAGGCCGCGCTGGTGAATTGAGTACCGTTGTCCGTGATGATACGATTGGCGACTCCAAAGTGGGTAAAGATTCCATGCATGAACTTGGTAGCAGCAGACACTATGATGGCGCGCACCGCCTCGGCTTCAACCCACTTGGTAAACTTATCGATGGCGATGAACAGATGGGTGAAGCCCCTGTGGCCCAGGGGAACGGGCCTAGGATATCCAGCCCCCAGACCGTGAATGGCCAAGAGAGCGGGATGGTTTGCAGTGCTTGGGTTGGTCGGTGGATCTGCTTGGCAAAGAATTGACATGCTTCACATTTCCTCACCAGCTCGCAAGCATCCTGGAGGGCAGTAGGTCAATAAAATCCTTGGCGGAACGCTTTGTCGACCAGCGTCCGACCGACATATGGCTCCCCAAGACATGCCTCCATGGATATCGAGAGAAAATTGCTCCCTCTTCCCAAGTGATGCACTTCAAGAATTCTATTTCTACTCCCATGATATAGGCCCCACCTACCGTGAGTATAGCACTTGGCTTTGCATGCAATTTTCTCGGCTAACACATCATCGTTGGGGATCACTTGGTCCTGCAGGAAGGCTAGGATAGGATCCATCACTGCCCTTCCCGGCCAAGTGTGGCGATCACGTGGTGATCGCCTGCACTCCGCTGGCCAAGCTTTTCTGTGTGCGCGCACTGCCGCACCGCCATCTTCCCTCCCGTAACCGGGCTAAGGGGGCGCGCCTTCCTTCCTCGAATCGGAGGCCACGACAGCCACGCCGCCCTCCCCACCTAAGTCGGAGGCCGTGACGGCTACACCGTCGTCCCCACCTTGAAAGGGGGAAGCGACGAACGATCGCGTAAGTCTTTCTTCAAAGACCCCGACGGGACAGCAGATCTTGATGACGCGAGCTGTGAAATCCCGTTCGCCATATGGTTCTCACATCGAGGGATATGGATATATCCCAGTCCTTCGAAGTGGCATTCCATCTTTATGACCTCCACCAAGTACGTGGCCATGGTGGGGTCAGAACATTGAAATTCCTTTCGCGCCTGATTGATGCCCAGCAGGGAATCGCCTTTGACTTGGAGGGGCCAGACGCCTAACGCAGAGGCAGCGTGCAGCCCCACCAGCAGGCCCTCATATTTAGCGATGTTGTTGGTGGCCTTGAAGTCCAGGGTGACCACGTACTGGAGGGTGTTGCCGGTCGGGGAGATCAGGACAACCCTAGCCCCCGCACCTTCGAGCCTGAAGGAGCCATCGAAGAACAGGGTCCAGGGGGAGGGCGCGGGCATCTCTTCAGCTTCAGTAGTGGCGGGAGTCCATTCGGCAATAAACTCCGCCAGTGGCTTTTGATGGTGGTGCGGGGTACGAACTTGAGACAGAATTCCCCCAGCTCCACCGACCACTTGGCTACACGGCCTTTAGCTTCCCGGTTGTGGAGGATCTCTCGCAGAGGGTAGGCAGTGACCACCATGATCTCTCACCCCTGGAAGTAATGCCGCAGCTTCCTGGATGCCACCAGGACAGCGTACAGCATCTTCTGTGCTTGCGGATACCTGGTCTCCGCCTCGTGTAGCACCTTGATGACGTAGTAGACCGGCTTCTGGATGCCCTCCCTCTCCGCCACCAGTACCGCGCTTACCACCGCAGGGGTAGCGGTGATGTACAGGAGTAATGGTTCGCCAAGCTTGGGGGCGATCAGTACTGGCGGGGAGGAGAGGTACTGTTTCAAGTCTTCAAATGCTCGTTGGGCCTCTTTAGTCCACTCAAAGTAGTTGGTCTTTTTCAGCAGCTTGAATAGGGGTAGGCTTCTTTCTCCCAGCCGGGCGATAAATTGCTCGAGGGACGCCAGGCAACCAGCAAGGCATTGCACCTGCTTGAGCTGAACCGGTGACTTCATGTGCTCAATGGCTGCTATCTTGTCAGGATTGGCTTCAATGCCCCGACTGGACACAAGGAATCCTAACAGCTTCCCAGAGGGCACGCCGAACACACATTTCTCGGGGTTGATCTTTAAGCAGTTCTTCCAGAGGTTAGCGAAGGTTTCTTCTAGGTTTTCGATCAGTTCTTCGCTCTTCTTAACCTTCACAACCAAGTCATCGACGTACACCTCAAGATTTCGCCCTATCTGTGGACGGAAAGAAATATGCATGGCGCGTTGATAAGTAGAACCAGTATTTTTGAACCCAAAAGCCATTCTAATATAGCAATAAACACCCATTGGGGTTATAAAAGCGGTTTTCTCTTCGTCTTCCGCCGCCATGCTAATCTGGTGGTACCCAAAATATGCATCCAGAAAGCACATCAACTCGCACCCTGCCGTTGAGTCGACAATTAGATCAATGCGCGGCATGGGGTAAGGATCCTTCGGGCAGGCCTTGTTGAGGTCGGTGAATTCGACGCACATCCACCACTTCCCGTTGGATTTCTTGACAAGCACAGGGTTGGCAAGCCACTCGGGGTGAGAGACTTCCCTGACGATCCCTGCACACAGCAGCTTCCCTACCTCCTCCCGAATGGCATCTTGCCGCTCTGGTGCCTGTCTCTGGACCTTTTGCCGGACCGGGCGCACTCCTGGGAGCATTGCCAATCGGTGCTCGATCACCTCCCTGGGGACCCCAGTCATATCGGACGGTTGCCAGGCAAACACATCGGAGTTAGACCGGAGGAAGGTGACGAGCGCGTCTTCTTATTTGGCGCTGAGGCTGGCGCCAATGTTGACGGTCTTCCCGGGCTCGCCCTCGCTCAAGGAGACCATCTTAAGCTCACCGGCCGAGCCAGGCGAGACATGGGTCTTCGCTAGAGGGGCTCCCAGATAGGTGGCATCACCGCCTTACATGTGGCGCCGGCCAGTCCACGCGCGGCTTGTGGCAAAGACAAGGCTTCCGGTCTATCCACCTGGATGACTATGGGGCCACCAGGCCCTGGTATCTTCACCACCATGTAGGCGTAGTGGGTCGCCGCCATGAACTTGGCCAACGTCGGTCGGCCGAAAGGTATGCTAGGACGGAGGTCAAGTCGGCATCACGAATCCACCATCTCCGTACGGTAGTTTCTTTCCTCCTCGAAAGTGACGAGGTGGCGCACCTGGCCCAGGGGCACCGAGCCATTCCCCAGGGCGATTCCGTAGAAGGGCAAGGCCGGTCGCAACTCCTGCCGCGATATCTAGAGCACCTGAAATGCCTTGGAGGACAGGAGGTTGATGGAGTTCCCCCCGTCCACTAGCACCCGCCCAAGCTTCACATTCCGGATCGTGGGCGAAACCACGATCGGAAGGTGACCTAGGCTAGCAGAGCTTTCAGGGTGGTCGGCCCGACTGAAAGTGATCGGCTCCTCTGACCACTTCAGCATCCGACCTGCCCCTGAGCTCGGCGCCTTGGCACAGACCTCCCTCCTCAGCCGTTTGTACATCATGTTGGAGGGATAGGTGGCCAAGCCACCATGAATGTATGCCACAGTTTGATCTGCCTGCTAGAAGGCCAGCAAGGCAAGGTCTTCATCCTGGTCATCATCGTGGGGGCGGTGCTCCTTAAGCCGCTGCTCCACCATCTTACTCACAACCTAGCAACTGGCCAGGTCGTGGGTGTTGGACTTGTGGATCGGGTAGTAGAGCCTGCCCTCCTTCTCCTCGCGGTAATCATTCCTCCAACCACGGTGATCATCTCGCCGGTCACGGCGATCGCGCCTTCGTGGCTCGGTATCCCTGTGCTCGCGCACAGTGGTTAGGACACACCTGGTCTCAACCGCCTCCTCACCTTCTTGCTCGCAAGGCTGGGACCCCTCGAGGTCCCGGCTTCGTCTCAGCCGTGACCGCCCGTGGGACCGGACACCAGCCCCCGAGCTTCTGTCGCCCGCGCGCACTTATGCACCAGAGAGAAAAGCTCGGAGGTAGTGGTGATGTTGTGGGTGGCCATCTTCTCCCACATCTTGTGGTCCCGAACGCCTCTCCGAAAGGCGATGATGGCCGACTGCTCAGAAATCTGGGGGATCGTATTGCGACAATGACTAAATCATCGGATGAAGTCATGCAACGATTCCCCTCTTTCTGCTCGAGGGCATGGAGATCGTCCTCCACTCCCGGTTGTGTGTAGGAGCCTTGAAAGTTGGTGACAAAGAGGCCGCACAACTCCTCCAACGAGTGTACCGATCCTCGCGGGAGGTTCAACAGCCAGGAACGTGCGGACCCCGTCAAGGCCGTTGGGAAATAATTGGCCATGGCCTTTTCGGACCCGCCACTGCCTACACCACCGTGGTGTAAATCTGCAAGAATTCCTCTGGGTTGGTGGTGCCGTCGTACTTTTCGATGGATGCCGGACGAAACCTTTCGGGCCACGCCACACGGAGCAGCCATCAGGAAAATGTCTGGCACCCAACGCCGTAGGGGGAATCATGCCATCCACCTGAACGCTAGCCCGGAGACCGTGCCAGGAGTGCGGATCTCGACTCCCTAAAGAATCGAAGGAGTGGACCTCCTCCTTGCTCCGAAGGTGAGAGTCATGGGAGGAGCCTTGATCCCCGGAGCCATCCGCCTATCGCAGCCTTGCCCCTGGGCATGACGGCACTGCAGGTGGTTACGCAAATCATCATCATGCCACCGGCGATGCTCCTCCAGATGAACCCTCAGGTCCTCGCAGCTCCCCATGGAACCGGGACCCATGTCTTGTACACCCTTTCCTTTGCTCTGGCCCTCCTGGCCAGAGCGCTTCCCACTTGGGCGGCTGGAAGCTTGAGTGCGGTCAGCACGCACCCTTGATCGAGGAGTCTCGATGGTACCTGACCGGCCGGGCATCCCCACATGGAGCTGGGCCGCGTCTACGAGGCCAGCAATGTCCCGAAGCCACGGCGTGGCCGGGGTGTCTCCTGCAAGTTCCACCGAAGGGTGGTCCAGGAGGAGACAAACTGCATGCAGGTTCTGGGCCGGAGTGGCCGCCTCCATGGCCAACCGTCGCCGAACCGGATGTTCTACGGGGCCAGGGGGGCACCACCGCCTCCCTGCAAGGGCGGTGTGAGACGATCCCTCATCCCGGGAGTGTCGGGACGTGTCCTAGGCGTTGCTAGCCTCCACCACCTCTTTTTGCTATGAGTGCGAACCCGCCATCACCAGATGCGCGGTCCTTCCAAACAGAAGATCGGGATCCGCCGAGAGATGGTTGGGTGAGACAACCGCTAGCCCCCTACCTGGTGCGCCCCTGTCGGCGTATTTCGCTGGACAGGACCCTGTCGATGGACAGGGTTGCTTTCCCATGACGGAGATTAAAGTTCAATAGAGGGCGTCTCCGCGATTGGACACCCTAGTGGCTCTTGCGCGATGGATCCCGGGGGTCAACAGACCAAAGAACACACCGATGTACCCAGATTCGGGTCCCTAGTGTGGGTAACAGCTCTACGTCCTGCTAGATCTTTGTTGATGTATATTGAGCTGGTTACAATGCTTTTTTCAGTTCGTTCTCCTTCTCTTTTTCTCTCTCTAAGGCATGGTCTTTTTTCTCGGTCGACAGGCCGTCCCCTTCTTCGATGCACCAGAGCTCCCTTATATAGACTGGGCTGGCTCGGGCAGGTGAGAAGGTGACATCATACTGATCTACGATTCATTTATTACACCCATCACTGTAGTTCTGTCCCCCAAGCCTCATTTAATGTTGCTGTATAGCTTCACCCGGTCCGCCCGGGAACTCATAACTCTAGAGAACTAGTTCAATGCCCGTGCGTTGCTACGAAAAATAAAATTGATAGCGAAACATAAAAGCTAAGCAATAAAATAAAATTTTGCTACAAGATCAAACATATATTTATCCTGATTACAAAAGTTTCTACGGTTTCTCCTTGACAAGATATCGCTTCATCTCATCCTCGCCCTCCTCGACGTCCATCCGAATCACCTCTGCGGCGGCAACAGGGGAGCGGGCTCCCGTGCTGCTGTTGGTCCTCCCCAACTGCTGCCGTCGCCTTGAGCGCGGACTTCATCGCCGACTTGCCCAGTGTCGGGAGGCAGAGCATGGTGCCGATCTCGTCGATCCCATCCACCTAATCCGCAACCAACACCCACACACGTCAACAACCATCCCAAACCCAAATCGTCCCAAGAATGCACGCGAGATTGAATACCACACCGAGGTCTTGTGCGGCAATGGGGAGGTAGCCGACGCGCGCGGGAGATGATAAGACATCGGTGTTCTTCGTGACGACGGCGTTGTTGTTACCTGTGTCGACGAAGGAGTTGCCGAACACTAGAATAGCCGGCACCTGCGGCCTCCAGCCACCGCGCCTTGCGCCCGGACGCCACCGTTGAGGTCCTTGCCATACGGCGTGAAGTCGGCCTTGGCGAGCGTGACGACGGTGTTGTTGTTACCCGTGTCGATGGAGTCGCCGAACACCAAAATAGCCTGCACCCGCGGCCTTCCACCGCTATGCCTTGCGCTTGCCGCCACCACAATTGCAGGTTGGGAGGTAGCCGGCACCCGCGGCCTCCCGCCGTTGCGCCTTACGCTCGGACGCCGCCGTTGAGGTCCTTGCCGTACAGCCTGAAGTCGGCCTTGGCGAGCGTGACGATGGCGTTGTTGTTACCCATGTCGACGAAGGAGTCGCCGAACACTAGAATAGCCGGCACCCGCGGCCTCCCACCGCTGCACCTTGCGCTCTCTGCGCCACAATTGTAGATCGGGAGGAATGAGGAGTTGGGGGAACCGTGGTTTACGTCGCTAGCTATCGCGAGGAACAGAAGCGAAAAAGAACAGACCGTTTTTTCCGTCCGCCGGTTCGGTTTTTTTTCGATTTAGAAGTGGGTTGGTGGTGGAGAACGGACGTATCACCACCAACACAAAATTAGAAGTAGTAGAGATAAGCACCATAAACAACTAGATAGAACAAAAGAAAAGAAAGATTGGAAGAAAATATATGATACATAATATACAGACCAGCTCTCCCTCACAATAGGCGGTAAGGGAACACAACCCCAAGCTCACTCCTCTAGTGCAACAAACCTAGAGCTATCCAAAGGTTTGGTAAAGATGTCGGCTAACTAGTGGTCACTCTCCACAAACTGAAGCATTATATATCCCTTCTCCACATGGTCTCTAAGGAAGTGATATTTAACATCAATGTGCTTGGTCCTGGAGTGCTGCACTAGATTCTTAACAATGCAGATAGCAGAAGTGTTATCACAGAAAAGTGGAACACTCTCTATCTCTAACCCAAAATCCTGCAAGATCGATCTCATCCAGAGCACTTGGTTATAGAAACTAGTGCAAAGAACATACTCGGCTTCACGGTAGATCAGGCAACTCGATGCGCTTAAATGATAAAGAAATAAGGGAAGTGCCAATGAATTGGCAAGTGTCAGAAGTACTTTTCCTATTTATCCTATAGCCAGCAAAGTTTGCATTAAAAAGGTTCTAAGGGATAGACAAGAAGAGAAAGAATGCCAAATATTATAATCAATGGTAGCTCGAAGGTATCTGAAGATGTGCTTCACCGCATGACGGTGAGAGACATGAGGAGAAGCCTAAAATCGAGCACACATACACATAGCAAAGTGTATGTCTGGCCTCGAGGAGGTGAGGTACAAGAGAGAGCCATGCTCTGGAACTCCTTCTGATCAGCAGGCTCACCATCCTCGTCGGGCTTGAGGACGGCAGTGGTGACCATAGGAGTCATCACAGGCTTCCCATCAGACATATCAAACCACCTCAAGATGTCCCGAGTGTACTAACCTTGGTACAGGAAAATACCCTCCCAAGTCTGCTGATTTGGAAGCCGAGGAAATAGTTTAACTCGCCCATCATACTCATCTCAAACTCTATGCTCATCACATCTGAAAACTAAGATATAAGAGAATTCGAAGAGCCACCAAAGATGATATCGTCCACATAAATCTAGACAAGGAGGAAATAAGAATCCTGACATCTGATAAACAGAGTCTTGTCTACTGTACCCATTTTGAAACCATGACTAAGAAGATTTGACTAATGCCTCTCATGCCATGCTCTTGGGGCCTACTTATGTCCATACAGAGCTTTGGAAAGTTTGAAGACATGGCTTGGGTATTTAGGTTCTCAAATCCTGAATATTGCTTGACATAAATCTCTTTCTCAATGTAGCCATTAAAGAATGCACTCTTGACATCCATCTGATAAAGCTTGAAGCCCTTGGATGCTGAAAATGCAAGCAGGATCCGGATAGCCTCTAGCCTAGCTACAGGGCAAAGGTCTCCTCAAAGTCAAGACTCTCAACCTAAGTAAAGCCCTGTGCAACTAGCCTAGCCTTGTTTCTTATGATAACCCCATCCTCCACTCTGCTTATTTTAAACACCCACTTGTTCCCAATGACATTATGACCAGATAAGGGCTCAATAAGCTGCCACACCTTGTTCCTCTCGAAGTTCTCAAGTTCCTCATGCATAGCATTAATCCATAACTCATCGAATAATACATGAGAAATATCCTTCGGCTCAAAAGAGGCAACAAAGGCTGAGTGAAGGCAGAAACTGGACAAATCTGATTTTGAGTGAGTGACCTGCTCAAACAGATCACCAATAATCTGATCAGGAGGATAAATTTTTTGAATATGGTGGAGAGGTCCAGCAACAGAAGTGGCATCTATCTCTTGAATAGAAGAAGCAAGAACAGAGCCACTAGCTGAAGGAGATTCAGAAAGCAAAGGCTGGTCTCCTTGAGATGCAGTAATGGAAACAGGCGGCACCTTAGGTGTAGAGGAGACTAGAACAGGTGGAACACTATCATCTCCATCATCCTCATCCTCTACGAAGATGGACTCGGAGGATAAGACCCTGAAATATCAGATCTAGCACCAGGGCTAGTCTCATCAAAGGTCACGTCATAGGTCTCTATGATCCTATTCGCATCACAACTCCAGACTCTATAGTTACGAGAAGAAGTCAAGTAACCTAGAATACCATCAGATGAACAAGACTCAAACTTGTCTAAGTTACCAGACTTCAAGATCAAAACACTTGCAATCAAATACACAAAAATGAGAAACACTGGACTTTCATCCATACCTCAACTCGTAAGAAGTGCAATGCAAATGTGCTCTCAAGAAAACGTGATTAGAAACATGGCAAGTAGTAGCTATAGCCTCAGCCCAAAACTTCCTACGAGTACTATATTCGTCTAGCATCATTCTGGCCATCTCAACTAGGGTCCTGTTCTTCCTTTCTACTACGCCATTTTGCTGAGGGGCGTAGAGAAAGGAGAATTGATGCTCTAAACCCGACTCCACACAGAATTCTTGAACTCCATGCCATTATCACTGCATATAGCTCGTAAGGCACCTGGAAGCTCAATAGACAACCTATTGACAAAACCCCTAAAGTGAAAAAAGTCTCATCCTTCGAGGCCATGAAAAATACCCAAGAATATCTCGAATAATTATCAACTTTAACAAGAACATACCACTTCTCTCCCACTGATTGCACTATAGCTAGACCAATAGTGTCCATATGTAAAACCTATCCTAGTGCATTAGTTATCACAACGGTGACTGAGGGATGAGAAGTAGTAACCATCTTGGCATGTCGGAAAGGAGAACAAACTAAGTCTTTGACCATTTTGAGATTTGGCAATCCATGAATGAGATCATGGTTACAAACTTTGGTCAAATAATCAAAACCAATGTGACCAAGTCTCCTATGCTAGAAGGAGACATCATGGGACTCAAAAGCAATCAAACAGTGAAGAGAATTTTAGAAGAAATAGAAAAATCAACACAAAAGACTCTTCTGAATCTAGAAATCCCACAAACTAACCCTCCTAAAGAATCGAGAATTCTACATGCATCACTCTTAAAGCATACCTTGAAAGAGTCATCGATAAGCTGAGAAACAAAAAGAAAATTGTATTGCAACTTACTTACTAAAGCAACGTTCTTAAGAATAAAATTATCATTAATACAAACGGTACCTTTAGCAATGACTCTACCTGATGAAGCATCTCCAAAAGTGAACAACTCATCACTAGGGGCTCCGACTAGGGAAAAGAACAAACAAGAGTCTCCGGCCATATGACAAGAACAACCGTAGTCAACAATCCAAACATCTCCCTTCCCTATCCGATGAACCTGATCAAGCCAAGAGAGAGATGACTCAGTACTAGGATAAAGTGAAGACCTAGGAACCCAATACTGAACCACACGATGCCTCAGAGTATCAGCTACAAAAGAAGAAAACTGGACTCTAGTGTCTCTTTGATGCTCAACTCTCACACGATCAGGAACAACATTAGTAGAAAATCTGGAAGCTGGAACTGGGATGGTCCACTGTTGAGCAAAGGCCAAACCATCCCAGTGAGGCTGTCCAAATCTCCTACTATGAACCACCTCACGCTGCTGATATCTACCTCGATGGGAAAAATGAGGAATATCAAGAGGACAATGGTAAGACTGACTACAAGCTGCTCCAGGACTAAAACTCAAATGAACAGTATAAAAACCAAGTCATGGACGCTGCCCAAAAATAGATGACTATCTAACTTGTCTAGTAGCAATGTGTGCCTTATGAGCACCTAAACTCTAGAGATGACCCTGAATACCCCTAAGAGCAGCAACACGCTCATGCCTTGTGATCTTGGTGCATCTAAAGTAGAAATCTACTATGTGACCTTTCTTCTGATAGAAGGTGCATGAGTACTTCGCCTTGCTAGATGTAGAAGTAGGAGGAGTAGCAACCTTCTGGTTAGAAGTTCCATGGACAACCCAAGCAGATCTCAACACAATGGTACTCACCATGGGAGCTACCACGATCTCACAACTCTTGTAGCCACGCACAATAGTGGGAGGATAAGCCCGAGCGTGCTCCAAGTAGTCAAATCCTAGACCCTGATTAAATCGGCTAATTTTGGATTGGTCTAGAATGAGATTGAGCTTCTTCTTGCCTCCTATAAATTTTTAGAGAGTGCTCATGAGATACTCACACTTTTGGAAGAGAGAGACATAGGAAGAATAGGGATGAGAAGAGGAAAAAGAACCAGAAGGAGAAGAACTATTAGCACGTACATTTTTCTCTCTCAACACAGCTGCCTCAATCTTGAGAGCCTCATAAGAAACGCAAGGAGCATTTCTAATCCTATGGGTTTGGTCTTCTAGTTTCTTTCTAAATTCGACTTGGAGTTTATCCAAGTCCCCCTCAATCACAGAACATCGCAAGCAAGTTTCTTGTGACTTATTTAGTAAGTCCTTAGCAATTTTAGCACATTTGATATTTACAAATTCATTGTCAAGTTTTAGTTACTTATAGCCCTCACATGAGCTGACTG
Organism: Guadua angustifolia; assembly: GCA_036346375.1. NCBI lineage: Eukaryota > Viridiplantae > Streptophyta > Magnoliopsida > Poales > Poaceae > Guadua > Guadua angustifolia. The sequence goes on from CM070510.1 coordinate 42,980,639, forward strand.
GGTCCTTAGAAGTATGCCTTTCAAGTTTATCATTTCTAGAAGAAAGCTTACTAAGGTGAGTGCTCATGGCATCAATTTCAACAAGCAGTTTAGGGCAATTAGTACAAGATGGAGTAGAATAAGCATGAAGAAAACTAGCATCTAAAGACATTAAGTGCTAGCATTGTTCGACCTAAGATTCTCAAGCTTAGTAAGCGCACTATCATGCATAGTCCTTAGGTTCTCTAGCTCCACAAGCAAAGCATCATACAATGAACATCATCAGAAACTCGGGAGGGAGAAGATCTAAGAGAAGCTAACTCCCGAGTCAAGGTACATACTTCCTTCTCAAGCTTTGTACACCTAACTCTAACTCTATCATGAAATTTTTGCTAGTTTGTAAAAAGCTTCATTGAGCTGGTCATAGGAGGGTACCTCGTCCGAGTCACTGTAGAGCTCGGAGTTGCTGATGTCATTGGTGTCTACCATGAAGCACATGCCGGAGAACTCATCGCTTCCTTTCTTCTCTTGTGATCGTCCTCGCCTTCGTCGCTCTACATCTCTGTTTTAGAGAAGCTGATGTCGTCAAGGGCAGCAAGGACGTTGTGGAAGAGCTTCTTGTTCATCAAGAAGTTGTGGTGCTTTTTCTCACACGCCATCTCATGAATTGGAGGCTTCTTGTTGCGGTTCTTGTCGGTGTAGTCGATCTTTCCCAAACTGCCAGAGTCATTCTTGCCCTTCTCTAGCTTGGAGCAGTTTGCTCGAATGTGGTTGGGGCCACCACCCTTGAAGCAAGTGATCATGCCACCTCTCTTCCTCTCTCTCTCACCCTCTTGTATGCATGAGAGAATTTACGAGCCAAAAAAGTAAACTCAGTTTCTGGAAATTTTTTCAATTGGTCATCGCTTAGCTCGCAAAGGGCGGAGAGAGAGAAACCAGCAGAAAGATCAAAAGAAGATCTAGTGGGATTAGTGACCAAGGCCATCGATTGAGATTTTGTCTTGTGAGAGACCACATCATCTCATGAGTCTTGAGTCAGGAATAGAGCCCATCAAGAGTCAAAGTCGACAAGATAGTAGTGTCCTTGATGGTGATCACTTTTATTTTCCAAACTCGAAGATCGAGTACGGTCAAGAAATATCAAGCATTATTTGAGTCGAGTATGTGCAACCGACTGCTCAAAGGTCGCTCAAAATCTTCGTAAAACAACCAAAGCACTAGTCAAGACTTTCACCAGAGTGTTATTCAAATTTGTTGTATTCACGCTTGTACTGATCTTGTTTCACCGTCTTGATTTGGGTAGTGCCCTCATGGTAAGCATCAAGGGTTACCCAAATCTTGTAAGCAGATCGTAGGTAAGAAACCCTATCGTACTCACTGCGGCTAAGGACCTATATGAGGATGTTCCTTGCCTTAGCATTTGCTTCAACATCGGCCATATCGCCGGCCGTGACGTGCTCATCGGCAGGAACCTCATATGGGAGCTTCACCTTCTGCCATATCAGGAAACCTTGGGCAGTGATGTACGACTCTATTTGAGACTTTTAAAATGGAAAATCAACTCCAAAAAAGATGAGAGGCTTGGTGGAATATTTGTCCAATGTCATGTTTCTCAAGATTGGTCAAGATCTATGGAAGAGCAAAACCGAGCTCTGATACCAATTAAAGAATTAAGATGACAATCATAGGGTGGTAAATGATCTCAATTAAAATTTTCCCCCACTCAAAATAATCCAAAACAAGTCCTCAAACAAATCTAACAAAAGAAGCAAATTAGAATGAGGTTTTTTTTTCCTGTGATCCAACTTTTGATTGGATGGTCACAAACTCATAAAACTTGGTAGATTTGATCCTAAGGAAGTCAAAAACTCATTCCAATCTTCAATCGCAAGGATTGATGTCAAAATTCTGACCTTTTTTACTTTTAAGGAAGAACACACCAAATTTGAGCAAAATTTAAGAACTTAATTCAAGACTTGCTCATGGATTTTTGATGATCAAGGTGATCTTAGATAACTTCACACACATCACGGCAAGAAAGAACACAAGTCCTAAACCTCAAAAATACAATCAACAAAAATGATTCGTTCAAGAGCTCAAAACTGGTTTCTTGCAAGGAAGTTGCATAGAGTTGCGTAGATTATTGGGATATGATCTCAAGAAGATTCATCCATCAATCACCATACTTGCATAAGAACCAAAAGAATGTAGAAGGAGGGAGGCAAATCCAAATTGCAAGAATTTAAATGCAGAATTTAAAAGCTAAATTTAAGACATAAATTAAATGCGGAATGTAAGCTTAAGTATAAGACAAAATGATTTGCATTTCTGGAAGGGAGGTTTACAAAGCCTCACAACAAAGTGGGCAAAAACTCAAAGGAGCACACAACCTCTGAAACCCTGAAGAGAGGGAAGGCTACCTCTACCCCTCTATTTATACTACTCTTGGGCTACCACCCTTGGATGAGTCTCTCAACCCTAGAGCACTCCATCAAGGGCTAGGATTAACCCGCTCACATAGCCATGCAAGGGTTAACCCAAAACCTACACACATAACGGGTTATCTTGCACAGTTCTCAAAGCAAACTAACTAGACCTGCTATCCTATCAATTAGACCGTGATCCGACGGCCCTCATCAATCTGAGTAATGTCTAGCTAGCATCTCATCTGTTCCTTGTCTTCTAGGCTAACCAAGACTCGTCTTTGATCATTTTCCAATGATCCTCGATTGTCTAGACCTCTGACGCACCTCGCCTAGTCTCGATCATCCTCCGCCTCACCATGATCAAGCATTGTTGTCCTGCAACCATCAAAAACAAGGAAACCTATTACATAGCAATATCCAAAAAGATATTCAATCAAATTCATCAAAAATCACAATTTGAAGAATCACTCTCGCTCATAAGGGCCAGTGCTACTGCCCTCTGGCCGATAACACCACTGCCCGGTCATATCGTCCCCTGGCCAGTATGACCGGCCCCCAAAAACTCAAAGAACTCCTCTTTGGAAAAACCACACCGGCCTGGGGCTGGTGCAACCACCCATGCCCGTTGTGACCAAACACCCACCAGTAGCACCACTGGCCGGTATGACCGGACCACAGCCAGTCATATCGCCCTTGATTGATAGCATTCAAATTTCTTCAAATTTTGATTTAAACTTCAAATCCCCTTCAAACTCAAACACTCTCAGTTTTAAATATAGTCAATAACTCATCACAAACACATGTAGACCTCCACATGGTCCTTCAATACTTGTCAACTGCTCTTTACAAATTCTATTTGTAATCTACTATTTGTTATGGTTAAAAAAATCTCACTTTATGCAAAAGAACCTAGATTAACTATCACCTTTAACAAAGCTAAACATTTACTTATACTTGTGATACACTATAAGTCTTGTTGAGTATAAATGTATTCACCCCTGCTTGTTGATATTCAGAGCTTAAGGAACTTGTGATCCCCAATGACTTTATCGCAGGTTATGGGGACTACAGTGATGATTTTTTTCTAGGACTTACTTCTTATCAGTTGCCTGTGGAGTAGTTTGGGTTAAAGGCATATTGTTGGACTTTTGTATCTTTCGCTTCACTCTATTCGGCACTTTAGACCTTATTGTACAAACTATGTTCCATTAATATATTTTTGAATTTGTGTATAGATATGATAACAATGTTGTAAATATACGTACTAGCCACTGATCATGTGACTACTACAACGTGCACAAGATACCCTTTGGTATTCCATGCTAGAAGGATTGGTCTCGACAATGATGACCAAGATGTTCATGTCACGTTTTGAAATAATCTGATCTACTGAGTTGTATACTCATCGCAACATATTCATCATCATGTTTAATAAACATGTACATTTTGAAGGTATAAGCAAGAAGTCTCTCGTGGTTTTCTTTCTGATATCATACTTTTATTGTTAAGAGAGTATTTTGATCCATTCTCTTCTTCTGTTTCCAGATGAAAACCATTATTTCAGATGTCTTTAAAACTCAAGCGATGTAACATCCCAAAATTTCGGCTTTGCAATTATTAAACATTATATTATTGCTAATTATGGATTTTATGATTTTTCTGGATTTTCGAGATTTATTTGAATTATTGTGAATTAAAGAATATTATTTCTATTAAAGATTAATTATAAATATATAAATCTAGAATAAAGTTTTGGTGACAATATTTTAATTAAGTCCATAAGGTCTCAAAGTATTTTTCTTAGATTTCTTTTTCTCTCCGGATTGTTCTCGATATTTTTCTTTAAAACAAACCATGTGGCTAGGGTTCTAGATGGACCATTGTCATCGTTATATCCCGATCGAAGCGCTCAGATTTAACCTTATTCCCATCATCAAATCTCGATCGGGGATTCGATCGAACGGTGAGAATCATTTGCATCGTTCGAACTCCGCTCATCTCGGCGTTAGTTTAACACGTGTTTGGTTGGATCAAATTAGCTGGGTGGATCGTGACGATGGAGGGTACGCATGGACGGCATCACGCCATTATTCTCACGTGTCCATATGGGACTCGCCACCCTCAACCGTTGCGCCAAGAATTTTCGTCGAGCCCTTCCGGCGCGCAGAGAGAGGATAGCGTGGCGATTTGAGTCCGCATCGTAGGCGCCAAAATCTATCGGTCACGGAAGGTCTACCAGCGGAAGGAAACAGCAAGTGGCTGAAGTCGGCAAGGATCAAGGACCTTCCATCGCGGAGAAGACCGTAGCGCCAAGAGTCCGGCGGAGAAGACCGTAGCGCTTAGCGCAGGATTTTCCTCCGTTACGTGGCCGCTTCCAAAATTCATGCGCGGGGACGCCGACTCACTAGCATGGCGCCGATTCGGCCGAGACTCGAATCCTCCACGGTGCGCGAGAAAGGAAAGGTGGCGTGGCCGATTCAAGCGCTGGTCATCGTCTTTGATTTGGTTTCGAAAATCCCGCCGCTGCGCGTTGCCGCAGTAAGTTTTCGCCTTCCATCCTGCGCGCAAGCCAAGGCTATAAAGCCCGTCCGCACCTCGAGGTCCTTCATCCTGGCGCATCCACCGTGCTAGCCTTCTTCGGCGAATCGCTGCATGACCACCGCAATCCAAGGTTTTCCGGGCGCCGTCATCCGAGGAATCGCGGGGAATAGCAAATATTAGATTTCTAAAGCACTGTACGCCGAGTTGTCGTCAAGATCGTCAACTTCGTTTTCGGTGAATTCAAGCCGTCATCGCCTCATCGCCGATCGGGAGCTTCGTCACCGTCGGATCGTAATCAAGCGCACGGAATTCGCTCACGCCACCGAATCGAGAAGCGTCTCCGATTAAATATCCATTGTTGGATTTAAGTCGGACGGTTGATATTAGGCCACGAGTAGATTTACCGTAACCGTTAGATTGAGTTCATCAGTCTAGATTTCGCCACGTTTTGTCCGTGTAGTAGGGGCAGAAAATCCGTTTTTCCTTTACGTAAATAATTCGGAAAATAAGAATTTCTAATTTCGAATTAACTAAACTTCCGGATGTTATAACTTTTGCATATGAACTCCGATTAAGGTGATTCAAATTCCTAGAAAATTATAAAATTAAGATCTATGCAATGGTGGATTTTATTTGAATTTTTGAGTTCATTTGCTATTTGTTCTTGGTCTTGGTGTTTATTTGCTATTTCTTCTCGATTCGCGTAGACGTTGAGTTGAGCGAGGTTTCGGAGGAGGAATTATCGTTTCAAGAGCAATCTTTGAGTAATACCAGGAGCTTAACCAAGGCAAGTTGTGCTTTGATCATGTTGCACCCATAAATTAGATTGCATGCTATTTTGGTTTACTTTATCACTTGTTATTTCATGAGTACAAATGATTTTGACCTAGATTGGGATTTAGATATTATACCCTCTTGAATTACACCCTACCTTGTTAAATTGTATGCCATGATCCACTTGTCACCCTAGGTTGGTTAATTATAGTTGATTAATAGAAAATCAACATGGATGGTTAGAACGAATAGAATTGCTTAGCCATGCCACGCCATCACATGTTCATGGAATATTGCTTAATAATCTTGACTAATGGAATATGGAACAATGATGATAACTTGTGGGCCATGTGTGGTCGCACAAAGAGATTGAGTTGTTGTGACGGCGAGTCACGAACGATGTTGATTTGTGAAAAGCACGTGGTGCTTGGTAACCAACGGGAGGGTAATCACTTTAGATTGAAGCAAGTGGAAGGGGCAGGTGTGCCAAGGTGGGCTCAGTGGAGCTGAGGGTATGTGTATGTCTTGCTTTAATCAATCCTAAGGACTTAACCTTGAGCCTTTGACTGAGTCAAACTTGCGTACCACATCGTCTGTTATGGGGCGCCTAGTGACTAATTTGCAAATGCTTAACTTAAGTGCTATCTTGGTGGTGTGAGTCCGGGTGCACGGGGAAACTCACATGGCGCAAGAGGGGGGCCTGTAGGCGGCGTAGTCTCTTCAGTGTTGAAACCTTAGCGGTAGCACCGGGTTAAGAGGATGCATTGTAAAGGCTTTGTTATAATCGTCTTTGTGTGGTGTATGGTTATATCGTGTGGGTAAAGTGCATAACCTCTGCAGAGTGTACAATCTATTCGGATAGCCGTGCTCACCAGATTGAGCAATGCTCGGAATTACAATCAAGGGGTAGTTAATTAAAATGAATAACTGGATGGGATGGCGGGATGCCATGTAGATAATGGAACTTGATTTAGGATGGAAAACTTGGGTTTGATTTGAGAAACAATGGAATCTATTTACTTGTTATTATTTGTTTTACTGTCTTTTCAATCTATGTACTGTATGATTCTTAAATGTCGCCATCGCTATGAGCCACTTAGCCATTCCTTTGGAATAAGCCTGCATATAGTTATAATAGAATTGCATTCTGTGCACAACTTGTTGAGTACGTGTTGGTGTACTCACCCTTGCTTACAAACCAACAACAGTGGAGGAGTCATCGCCTGTGCTTGAGGAGGACTTTCAGGTGGACGCGAGTCACTAGGCCAAGCCTTGTCAGTCGCCTGTGGTGTACTGATGAGTCACTACGTCTTCTACGAATTTTCCGCTGCATTTGTCTTATTTTATCTTAGTCTTGCCCTATGAAGCCGAATAAATGTAAGTGATCATAAGATCATACACTAGTTATATTAAATAAATGAAGTCTTATTATTATTATCGTTGTGTATGATGTGATGCTTACCGATGTTAAGCCGTGTGCACTAGCATTGATCCTGGGAATAGTGCGGCATACACGGTGGATCCGAATTGGTGAATTCGGGTCACTACAGAGGTGGTATCAAAGCATACTAACTGTAGGTCTTGGCCCTAGATAGTTGGTCGTCCCTATAGGTCCTTCAAAATTATATTCTAAAGTAAAAGTCCTAACCTGGAAGAATAATGTGTTCTTGACTTACCTCATTCTTCTATTTATGTCCTTACCAAAATTCTACCTTTTCCTTGCTGAAATTCCTTTCCCTTACCTTTGCTGAATTGAGTTAAATTCTTACCTGAATTATCTTAAATAGAAAACGATATACCACACTTTGGAGATGACATCAAATGCATGTTGCTACCATCATGATCATAACGGAAGGAATCATCAAGCTCATGGAAGAATGGATCAATAAAGTGTATCAAGAGCTAGAAGACTCAGTACTTCAAGTAGCCAGTTGAGACTCGTGTGTGGGAGTCGCGTTTCCTAAGAAAGGAGAATCACCCATGTAGACGGTAGTTGTTGTGTGGATAGGTCGAGTTGGTTCTTCATTGATTGCTGAGTGAGCAGTATGCGTTGCAAAGCTTTTAGGCTTATATAAGCAGCCATACCAAGTTACTAATATTGATTGCTTAAGTTATTGGGTTAAACCTAATTCCCCCGCATTAGGAATTCTTACATCTTACCTATGCTAACTCTATCCTTCCTAAACTAAAAACAAATCAAGCAGATAGTGATAGCAATAGAGCCAGAGAAAATGGAAATCAACCCAATGGAAACTCCCAGGAATGGTATGGTCATAGTGAATTCAGAGAAGGACGCTACCCCTGCATCTTGCTCGAAACCTAGATATTGCTCTATGAAGCGCAGTCAACCAAACAAGTTGGAGAATCGAGCGTGCATTCGCTGTGAGGAAGTTAGTCATACCTCAAATAAGCATGCGATCAATTATTCTAGTCGCAAGGGAGATCATACAATTAGAAAAGGTCCTATGAGTAACATCACCTATCACCTTTGTGAAAGACAAGACCATTGTCCACCTCAGTGTCCCTTGGATCCAATAGTTACTACCGTAATCTAGCATTAACGGAATCTACAAACCCTAGTTACTCGAGAATTATCAATAAGAAGGGGAAAATTTGTTGCACCAGATATGTCACTTGGAGAGTAAAAAAAATGCACCCTCCTAAAACCTATCAACCTTAAACAGAAAAACAGTAAGTGGCTATCACCCACAGTAGGTCCCTTGTATGGTGAAGAAGATCGTTTTACTAGGGGATGTATTGCGAATTAGGAAAGCAATTGCGTTGGCTCAAGTCAATTCCAACTCCGTTCCTATCAAAACCCCGAGCGTCAATGCTAAATCAAGGAAGTTAGGAGCTGTGAGTTTACTTAGTGCAATGTCGTAAACCTATCGGTAAAAATAGAGGGATTAGTAATGTATTCCATGTAAAAGGTTCCTTGTTGGAATAAAGAAGCAATAATGGGGAAGCGATGAGTTAGATGTTCTCTAAGAGTATTATTGCGTATATGGTTCATCTAAAAATGATACGTGTGCAACGGTAGCTAGTTAGGAGTACCCAGCCTAAGCTTGTTAGATCGAGGATTGGTCATTTTTCGGAAAGCGCTTAGTTATACTGGATCTATTCCAGGAAGTTGAGAATTCAGTGCTTATTAAGAAAGTAGAGTCCACGCAAATCCTATTGGGTTGGATATTTAGGTTATTCTTTAAATTAAGGAGGTACCCAAGCCTAAGGCTATTTTTGAGAGATGTATATCGATGATAGTTTATGCTAGTCAACTGATGGATAACAGTGTGGAATTTGCCAACTAGAAAATGCACCAGTTGTTAGAGAAAACCTTGATATATTTCCTAAGAATTTGTCTAGCATACCGTCATAATAGAAGATCAAGATCGTGAGCAAATTAGTACCTGATACAACCCAATAGTGAAAAGACAATGTCAAATGTTTCTAATTAATGGAAAATGGAAAGGTATGACGAAGAATTATTAGGAAGAGTTTTGAGAAATCTTAGTGTGTTATTTGTGGCTAACAAAAAGGAAAATAGAAGCTCGGAAAGGTGCAATGAACCATGCTTTAAATAAAGAAAAGAACAAAAACAAATATCCAGTATCAGGATCGACAACATGATTGGACAGTTTAGAAGAGAATTGGAATTTATTTGGGACAAAATTTCGCTTAGGTTATCATAAATTTAGGAATTAGGGGAAAGATGTTTCTAAGATTGCGCTCTCTACATAAACGATATAAGTTTTGGCTAAATCTCCTGAATTGACCGATGCCCCGCATATCTAATGAACATGATAAGTAAGATATTTATGGAGTAATTGATAAATTCATGGTTGATGACAATCTAGTATACCCTAAGACAAGAGAAGATCATGTAGAACATGTTAGATGGGTTAGAAAGATTGCAAGAGTAGTAGTCATATGCTAAGTTCAACTAGTGTGAATTCCGGAAGTGAAATGATCAAAATCTTTAGTCATATAAAGACTACTAAGGGAGTTATTGTTAAACCAAGCAAGGTGGAAGTTGTGTTACATTGGAATCAACCAAAATCCGTTACTAGGAAGGGCAAGATAGTATCATAAAAAGATTTTCGACAACAGTTAGATCTCTTATGCGATCGTTGAAGATAAAAGCTACATGGACGCTAGATTGTGAAAATAGTTTTCGAAAGTTGAAGAAGCGGTTACCATTAACGCATGTGTTAGTATTACTAGCTGTGCGGAGTAGTTTCAATATATAAGGATGATGCTTCTAGATATAATCTGAGAAGTGAACCAACGTTGTTGCATAAACGATGAGGCAGTTGAGACTACCCTACGTATGACTTGGAGATAGTCATTGTAGTAAAATGGTGTCACTATCTCATCGAAAAAATAATAATAAAATGATAATAATAAGGTATATATGAGCCTTAAGAATCTAAATATATTTACTCAGTCCAACCTTAATATAGGACAAAGATAATGATTGGAAAGGATCAAAGAGTCTAATGTCAGAATCCATAGGCATTTCAGTAAGGCTAAAGTAGTAGTTGACGTTTAAGTTACGAGGTAATATGTTGATAATAAACAGTTAACCAGGGTATGTAGAAAAATCTAAGAAGTTTAAATTAAAGGTCGCCCCACAAGGTTTCATAGTTTCCTTGGAAATGGAACCAACATTAGAAGATCAGAATATAAGAAGTTCGAAGGTAGATGAAGTACAAAATCAAGTTAAGGAAAGAAGAAGGCATAGCCAAAAAGTAGAAACTTGAGTGGTTAGGATACCATAAGGGTTTAATGCTGAACCAGTGTGCCGGATAGGAAGATCCTAAGGAATTGATATTTGAGAAAACTCATAATTCTAAGTATTCAATATACCCAAGAAGTGCCAAAGAGAATCAATATCTTAAGGAAGGGTTTTTGGTGACCTAAGGTGAAGGGCGAAATTATTGGTTATGATACCCAATGTGATGTGAATAAAAATAATAATAATAAAGCAATGCATTAGTGATCTAAAGGTTCGTTGCAAATCATTATATATTCCTATAGGAGGCAAATCATTAAAATGATCCCTAGTGTAAATGGACCATTTAAAATTCTGAGCCGCCGAGGGGAGGTTGCGTATCAGTTGGAGTTGCCACAGTCACTAGTAGGAGTCCACAATGCGTTCCATGTGTCTTAGCTCAAGAAATATCTTCGAGTGCCAGCTGAGCGAACGCCGTTAGAAGCAATTGAGTTGCAAGAAGATTTGATTTATAAAGAGCAGCCTATTAAGATTTTGGATGTAATGGAGCATAGGACCAGAAATAAGTCTAGTCGCTTTTGTAGAGTCCAATGAAGTAATCATTCAGTGAATGAAGCAACTTGGAAGCGTGAAGAAGATTTGAAGAAAGAATTCCCAAACCCATTCTCTAGTTAGCCCTAAATCTCGGGGTCGAGATTCCGTTAAGGGGGGGAGGTTTGTAACATCCCAAAATTTCGGCTTTGCAATTATTAAACATTATATTATTGCTAATTATGGATTTTATGATTTTTCTGGATTTTCTGAGATTTATTTGAATTATTGTGAATTAAAGAATATTATTTCTATTAAAGATTAATTATAAATATATAAATCTAGAATAAAGTTTTGGTGACAATATTTTAATTAAGTCCATAAGGTCTCAAAGTATTTTTCTTAGATTTCTTTTTCTCTCCGGGATTGTTCTGGATATTTTTCTTTAAAAACAAACCATGTGGCTAGGGTTCTAGATGGACCATTGTCAGTCGTTATATCCCGATCGAAGCGTTCGTATTTAACCTTATTCCCATCATCAAATCTCAGTCGGGGGATTCTGATCGAACGGTGAGAATCATTGCGTACCGGTTCGGAACTCCAGTTCATCTCGGGCGTTAGTTTAACACGTGTTTGGTTCGGATCAAATTAGCTGGGTGGATCGTGACAGTCGGAGGGTACGCATGGACGGCATCACGCCATTATTCTCACGTGTCCATATGGGACTCTGCCAGCCCTCAACCGTTGCGCCAAGAATTTCTCGTCGAGCCCTTCCGGGCGCGCAGGAGAGAGGATAGCGTGGCCGATTTGAGTCCGCATCGTAGGCGCCAAAATCTATCAGGGTCACGGAAGGTCTACCAGGCGGAAGGAAACAGCAAGTGGCTGAAGTCGGCAAGGATCAAGGACCTTCCATCGCGCGGGAGAAGACCGTAGCGCGAAGAGTCCGGGCGGGAGAAGACCGGTAGCGCTAGCGCAGGGATTTTCCTCCGTTACGTGGCCGCTTCCAAAATTCATGCGCGGGGACGCCTCGGACTCACTAGCATGGCGCCGATTCGGCTGAGACTCGAATCCTCCACGGTGCGCGAGAAAGGAAAGGTGGCGTGGCCGATTCAAGCGCTGGTCATCGTCTTTGATTTGGTTTCCGAAAATCCTGCCGCGCGCCGTTTCTGTCGCAAAGTTGCTTCGCCTTCCATCCTTGCGCACAAGCCAAGGCTATAAAAGCCCCGTCCGCACCCTGAGGTCCTTCATCCCAGGGCGCATCCACCGGTGCTAGCCTTCTTCGGCGAATCGCTGCACAGCCACCGCAATCCAAGGTTTTCCGGGAGCGCCGTCATCCGAGGAATCGCGTGGGGAATAGCAGCGCTAGGGGATTTCTAAAGCACGCGCTGCCGAGTTGTCGTCAAGATCGTCAACTTCGTTTTCGGTGAATTCAAGCCGTCATCGCCTCATCGCCGATCGGGAGCTTCGTCAGCCGTCGGATCGTAATCAAGCGTACGGAATTCGTTCACGTCACTTCGGAATCGGTAAGCGTCTCCGATTAAATATCCATTGTTGGATTTAAGTCGGACGGTTGATATTAGGCCACGTAGTAGATTTACCGTAACCGTTAGATTGAGTTCATCAGTCTAGATTTCGCCACGTTTTGTCCGTGTAGCTGGGGCGAGAAAATCCGTTTTTTCCTTTACAGAAATAATTCTGGAAAATAAGAATTTCTAATTTCAGAATTAACTAAACTTCCGGATGTTATAACTTTTGCATATGAACTCCGATTAAGGTGATTCAAATTCCTAGAAAATTATAAAATTAAGATCTATGCAATGGTGGATTTTATTTGAATTTTCGAGTTCATTTGCTATTTGTTCTTGGTCTTGGTGTTTATTTGCTATTTCTTCTCGATTCGCGTAGACGTTGAGTTGAGCGAGGTTTCGGAGGAGGAATTATCGTTTCAAGAGCAATCTTCGGAGTAATACCAGGAGCTTAACCAAGGCAAGTTGTGCTTTGATCATGTTGCACCCATAAGTTAGATTGCATGCTATTTTGGTTTACTTTATCACTTGTTATTTCATGAGTACAAATGATTTTGACCTAGATTGGGATTTAGATATTATACCCTCTTGAATTACACCCTACCTTGTTAAATTGTATGCCATGATCCACTTGTCACCCTAGGTTGGTTAATTATAGTTGATTAATAGAAAATCAACATGGATGGTTAGAACGGAATAGAATTGCTTAGCCATGCCACGTCATCACATGTTCATGGAATATTGCTTAATAATCTTGACTAATGGAATATGGAACAATGATGATAACTTGTGGGCCATGTGTGGTCGCACAAAGAGATTGAGTTGTTGTGACGGCGGAGTCACGCAACGATGTTGATTTGTGAAAAGCACGTGGTGCTTGGTAACCAACCGGGAGGGTAATCACTTTAGATTGAAGCAAGTGGAAGGGGCAGGTGTGCCAGGGTGGGCTCAGTGGAGCTGAGGGTATGTGTATGTCTTGCTTTAATCAATCCTAAGGACTTAACCTTGCGAGCCTTTGACCTGAGTCAAACTTGCAGCCACACGTCTGTTATGGGGCAGCCTAGCTGACTAATTTGCAAATGCTTAACTTAAGTGCTATCTTGGTGGTGTGAGTCCGGGTGCACGGGGGAAACTCACATGGCGCAAGAGGGGGGCCCTGTTGTGGCGGCGTAGCCCTTCAGTGTTGAAACCTTAGCGGGTAGCACTGGGTTAAGAGGATGCATTGTAAAGGCTTTGTTATAATCGTTCGCCTGTGTGGTGTATGGTTATATCGTGTGGGTAAAGTGCATAACCTCTGCAGAGTGTACAATCTATTCGGATAGCCGTGCTCACGGTATTGAGCAATGCTCGAATTACAGATCAAGGGGTAGTTAATTAAAATGAATAACTGGATGGGATGGCGGGATGCCATGTAGATAATGGAACTTGATTTAGGATGGAAAACTTGGGTTTGATTTGAGAAACAATGGAATCTATTTACTTGTTATTATTTGTTTTACTGTCTTTTCAATCTATGTAATTGTATGATTCTTAAATCTTTGCTTATCGCTTATGAGCCACTTAGCCATTCCTTTGGAATAAGCTCGCATATAGTTATAATAGAATTGCATTTCATGCACAACTTGTTGAGTACGTGTTGGTGTACTCACCCTTGCTTACAAACCAACAACAAGTGGAGGAGTCATCGCTTTGTGCTTGAGGAGGACTTTCGGTGGACGCGAGTCACTAGGCCAAGCCTTGTCGATCGCTTTGTGGTGTCTTGATGAGTCACTACGTCTTCTACGAATTTTTCGCTGCATTTGTCTTATTTTATCTTAGTCTTGCCCTATGAGGCCGAATAAATGTAAGTGATCATAAGATCATACACTAGTTATATTAAATAAATGAAGTCATATTATTATTATCGTTGTGTATGATGTGATGCTTACCGATGTTAAGCCGTGTGCACTAGCATTGATCCTGGGAATAGTGCGGCATACACGGTGGATCCGAATTGGTGAATTCGGGTCACTACAAGCGAGTATGTATTGATTTTCGGAATAATATTGCATCCTCAACAATTATTTTAGTTCCCATCGGTAGCAATACCAAAGCTCTTCCAGATGTATTACACCATAGTACAACACTAAGCCTGGAATGCTACTACTATCTACTTTCACTACAAAATTTAAACCATGATTACAAGAATATAGCAACACATTTCCTCTATATACTACGTACAAAAGGCAATCCGCATGGCATTTAAGGTCTATATTATACAAGATTCACACTAAGAACACATACAGTAGTCATAACTTAGCCATATCAACATCCATGTATCACTATGTAACATAACCATGTCATTATCCATAAATCTATTTTTTATATTTTCTTTTCATTAATGCAATGCAATGACATGTTCATATGCACCTTTTTAAACTCATATTGGTATAGCTGAGGGAACACTCATCGATGTACACCCTCTAGCTTCATCCCATAGAGGTGCCTACCGATGTAGTTCTTACTTATGAGCGCTCTGAACTAGTTATATAACATTCTCACCAACATAGCTCATACAGTCTGGACTAGTTATGTGACTTACTCACTGACCTAGTTCATATGCACTTTTCAGGATGTGAAAGCAAGTGATGCAATACTCTCTACAAATATAAATTTGCAGTTGGTGGCAGCGGTCCGTTCTTCCTAGCCCCCCTGACCATATCTCCAATAATGGCAGGTCATTATAGCTAGTTATTTTTTCCTGATTTACAACCAGCCATATCTCTCTAAATATGGCTGATTATTTTAGCAAAATCCCTGATTATTGCTGGTAATTAATAGCCGGCCAATCGTTCCTTTTGTACTCTATATATGATGTACAATTTTCACAGAATCAATCAAGAGAATTCATTCAAGATCTCTCATGTCGTGTCGCCCTGGCGAATAAACTCGATGAACTGATCAATAAGTGACGGACCGATGTACATGGCCACGAGGCGCAGGAGGCCGAGCACCGCGGTCAGTAGTAACTGCGACCAGAAGGACAACCAGAGCGCGACGCCCACCGGATGCCGTGACCCCAGCGTCGGTCAGTTGGATGTGAACAAAGCGTACGATGCTTCGACGCGGTTGCCCGGCGACACCGGTGGGACGTCGTCGGCGGTGAGAGAGTCATTGGCATACCCCTCGGAGAAAAACGGGTTAATCCAGCTGAACGTCACGAAAGAGAGGAACGATGCGGTGGCGCACGATGTGGCGGGCGTCTCGGCGCTGGTGTTTTCTGGTTCACCTTCATGGGCTGCAGCATCATGGCCGATGAAGCCAATGATGGCTAGGTACGCCAGAGGCATGGAGACGAGTAGGTCGGCAAATGCGAGAGGGTCATCTGGGAAAAGTAGCGAACTATTAGTGCAGCGGACCGCCGTCGAAGCGGAGAAGAGTGCGGAGCCGAGGGTGGTGGCGATCCAGAAGACGCGGAAGTGCAAAGGTTGGGTGGCAGCGGTGGCCTCTTTCTCTGAGGTGACTGACCACGCGGCCATGGCATGCGCGACGAAGTGGGCGGCGAGGAAGGTGGACTCCACAGCGCGCTATGGCGTGCTCGGCAGGAGGAAGAACGCGAGTGTGAGGAGGATGGCGGACGCTGTGGCGAAGACGGCGGATACCCTGAGCGCGACCACGTAGTAGCCAGTGGTTCGGAATGGTGGTGGCTTCGGCAGCTGCACCTCGTGCTCGAGGGAAGTCCACGTGTCGCCCCTGCGATGGCGGTGGATGACGAGGACGAGCGAGGCGACGAGAAAAACGAGGTCAACGGCGCCGAGGAGCGCGCGCTATGGGCATGGCAAGAGGAAGAGAAACGGGAGCTGCTAATATAAATTGCAAAAAGGGATAAAAATGATTGATTAATTTTTGAGATTGGTAATATATATTGCTACGTACAATATATTTGGTTTTAATTCATACCGGAGAAGAAACTATAAAAACTTTTGTAATCGGGAGAAATAGATGTTTGATCTTGTAGCACAATTTTTTATTGCTTGATCTTTATGTTTCGTTACCAATTTTATTTTTCGTAGCAACGCACAGGCATTGATCTATTTCCAATAATCATTTAGCATATACCCACATTACCAAATACCATCACTATCATGTAAGCATCATATTGAACAACAGTAAAGTAAATATAGCGTGGTGAGTAAATTTTGATAACCAAGAGTAAGAATAAACTATGTTTATCTTTCTACTATGGACTTGCCTTTTTAACCATGTGGAGTGGATTGATATGAAGTTGATCCAACCTCGAAGTTACTCCTCCTACAGTAGATATCTAACCTAAAAAATGTTCCATAATAGTACATAATATTAAACAAAGCAACATCATCCTTACGCACGAGCTCGACCTAAAAAACCTTTCCCCGCTGGACAATCTCCTCCGTTGTCACTTTGGTCAAATGACATAACTTTCGGCTCATTAATCTAAATATAGCAAACCATATAGATTTTGGAAACTACACAATATTTCCTACAAGTTTCTAGTTGGCCAAAAATCTCGATTAATCCATATGAATCATCATTTTTATTCCCAAAATGTTTTCTGTTGCATTATTGGACAGCAAGCTTAACGAACTTATATCTGTTTCTCTACAACACAAAAAGTTTTGTGGCCAAAAATATCACTACTGAAAACTACACAAAATTATCTACAACTTTTTTGTTATCATCAAAATTTAATTCTATTATCTACTAGGATTAAGTCACATCACAACATAGCTGCGTACAGATTATATATGCACTGCAACATACACCACTCTATAACGCCACAACATTTGATCTACCCAATGGGTTTTCGTGTTCCTTAACTCTTTAGACAGCTAAATAAATTTTCTACAACTTCTATAACAACACTATTCCATCCGAGGCCTTTAAATTCGTTTGACATCAGTTTAATATACACCATGCAAAGCTAGAATAATAGAAAATTCTGACTTCTCAATAAGCACGTCTACCTGGGAGGTTATCTGTTAAGGGGTTGTCCGATCTTTATGTTGTAGGATCTGGATACTCATGTGCTCTCTTGATGAACGATAGTTGATTCTTTGCTGCCAAATGCAATGGGCTTGCAACCCTTTGATTCCCCAAGATCACACACATACTGAACTTTACAGACACCAAGTGAAGTATATCAATCTCCCAATTCCTAATGAAAAAGTAGAACCCTCTTTAGAAGAAGTCACCTAATTCCTTCTCTGTAGCGCATGTAATGAGAAGAACAAGTGAAGAAAGCTAGTAGATGAAAATAGCTATCTTATTAATATGGTGTCTGGCATTTTACAATAGAACAGATGTGAATATAAGTGAGAGAGGTAACATTACTGCTCCAGAATTAGCCAAAACATGGATTGGATTCAGTGTGAACTGAATATAGTTACAATCTCTTACTCTTAATTTTAAATAAGATATCTAAAACAAATAAAATACATTTATCTATAGATACATTGAAATAGTGGCCGACCGGATACCGTGTCATTTTCAAAATTTCTATCAAAACCATCTCCAGTTTTTTTCTCCTCTCAAAAGCAGCTGGCTATTCTTTTCTCTCTACTGGACTCTGTCGGAGGTTGAGGCACTGTTTACCCAGAATTTTCATTTGGTACAACCACACGAGGCGGCGCATATGGTGAATCTTTATTTAAGACTTTATCCATTCTTCTTAACTCGGCAGAACATTCTACTGTTCCTTTTTGTATGCCTCTACTAAGTGCTTAGCAGTTTTACACTTGCTAGACTTGTGTCTTGGACGACCACATCTAGCACATATGATACTCAAGTCTACGCTCTTCTTAGCATTTACCTCTTTCTTCTTTTCTTGATGTTTCACTTGATGTTGATGTTGATGTTGTTTCTTTTGAATAACTTTCCATTTTAAAGGCAACATGTCTTTCCTTCTTGAAAAATTTAGCCTCTTCCTTAGGGGTTAGGAATAGGCATGATGGCGCACAATCGTATGGTGCATCATCACCGAATGCCCTCCACAAGCCTTCCCAAATGCCTTGTGGATCATTTTATTGTGCAAATAATTCTTGTTGAATATAGTCTATTATTTCATAGATAAATTTTTTGGCTAGGTCTTAAGTAGCCCTGCTACATGGCCTACTTTTTCTGATGGCATCCCCAATATTATTGTACTCAAGATAATCCCTGACATTTGCTGTTCATACAAAGTAAATCCTCCATCACATACAGAGTAATTCCTCCATCGCTTTACAACACTTGGAATTCTTCCAAGCAAAGCAACCATGGATAGCTCAATAAGGCTACTATAATTAAATCATGCAGGAAGTAGTAATTCAATTTATTAACATACTAAATATGAATATATGAATTTTCAGCAATTGTTTGAAATTTTTGGCTAATTTTTTGGACATAGAATCAATTTCTATGAATGAAAATAGCATAAAAACAATTTTTGATAATTAAATAAAGCCTAAAATATTTAAATATAATAACTATAAACTTTCCTTGGTTTAAACCACCTATTTACATGTGGTAGAAGCCCTAAAACTTTAAATAAAAAATTTCATGTGTTTCTGTGTAAATTTCGGCCCTAGGAACCTAATTTCAATGAATTAGGGACTTGTAATTCTTCAAGATTACAGGGGTTTTATGCAAATGTTAGACTGTTCGGTGATTTTGGGCTATATCATGTTCTTGTCTGGATTCAAGCTGCTCCGATCCGGATTGGACCCGCCTTTTTGCCTAAAATACGTTAGGATTAATTAACCCGGTAAGATCGACTTTGATCTCAATCATGATCGGTACTTCAACCAGCAGTGGCGGCGCCAGAGCTCTTTGCCATCATTTTTGGCAATATCCTCAGTAGCACAACTCGCATGTCGCCCACGGCAATAGCAGCGACGGCGCTCTATCTATCCACCGTCCTTCAGTGGACTCGGTAATGGTAGCCCGCATGCACATGGTAGCTTCTGGCGGCTTTGCTCTGACTCGGCATGGCTCAAAGGCACGGTGTTGCCCGGCCGTATGTCCATGCATGGCCGTATGACGGCGACCTGCCAGCGTTCTCCCTATGTGGGACATGCCGGTGACTTCTCACCCCCGCGCCCAACACACGGCGAGGAAACTAACGACGGTAATCAAGCTGACCCATGCCTACGGCACGGTGATAATGGCGTTTCTGCCATGATGCACGCATAATGCGTTGATCATGGTGCCTGGCTGCATCCCGCACATGATGGCAACATTGACAGTGTCTTGGGCTCGGAATGGGCCTAGCGGATTGATGATGGCGATATTCGGCATCTCGCCATGACGGAATCATGAGTGACATCCCACGTTGACAGCGCAGTGTCCCGCACGCTCTCATGCACGGCGCAGTGTTGACGGCCGGCGTGCCATGCCATGGCGCGGTCTCGACGACGTTCCAACGTTCTCGCCATAGCGAGGCACATGGCGGCGTCACACACATGGCCTGTCCCATCAATTGGCTGGTGACCATGCACAAGGCACGGCATGATGTTGGTCAAGCCACAGCATCATTTAGCTGGTGCATTGATTTGGTGGCACCAAGGCGCTGCCCGATGACTACATCTATTCGGCGGGCAATTTAAGACGTGACACAAACGTTGATTACGCCAAAGCATGAATTGATGGCTGAAGAACCTAAGCCATAAAACAACACCGATCATGCCAAGGCCTCGAAACGATGTTTGGGGTTTTGTTGATGCTAATCCCACCTAAGGTGAGACATCGATTGGATCAGAAGAAGAAAATTAGGAAGAGGCCTAAAAAATCCAACAAATGGATTGATCAAGAAAGATCAAGCAACAATCTTTGATGTGTGAACAATCTTGCTGAGGAGCACTTTTGTGAGGAGCACTTTTGTGCCAATAACATGTTATGTATGAAGGTCATTGTTGACCAATCAAGATCAAATAAACACGAGATTAGATCAGAGACACAAGATATAGAGTGGGTGTGTGTGCAATGCACCTCTATGCGCCGAGGAGGGGGCTTTTCCTAAGTCCTTATTAAGAAATTTTCATGAGTTTTTTTAAAAAAAAAAACTTCTAAGAGTCTATTAAAGAAAGTGTCCACATATATAGCAACAGAAATGTTTTCTCAAGTACGTTTTCTAGATGACTTGGAACAGAGCTACCATTCAAAAGTAGAGACCAAGCACAGGTAAGTGGAGGAGTGGGGAAGGCACGGCGAGCCTATGACAACATCCGGGACCTCAGGAGACATCACCGAGGGCAAGTGTGTCGATGTGCCGCCGGCACTAAGAGCAACTCCAATTTAAACCCCTATATTTCCCCTTAAATCACTCATTTAGGAGTGGTATAAAAATTAGGGGCACTCTATATCAAATTTGTCTCCAACCCACACTTCCTATTACTCACCTTTATTATTTATCTAAACATTGTTATTACTATGCACCCATGAATTAATGAATAAAAAAAATATGAAGAAAATAATAGGGGAAAGAAGAAAACTCATAGATTTAAAAGTGAGGAGTGACCTCCCTAGAATAGAGATTCCTAATAGGGGATGGGTTAGAACTTATATTTTTTTAATTCTCCTTATAATTTAGGATAGGGAGAGGTATAAAGGGTGGGTATTTATTGCAAGCTAAGGTTTTTTTTCTGTTATATCAAATGTTTTAAGTTGCAGTTATTTTCGGGGAATGTTGCAGACTTGCGTACTAAAAATTGGTATAGGTGAAAATGGAACTAGAGTGACAATTCATGCAACATTTTATCTCCAAAAAAAAAGACTGCAGCAATGATGTGATTTTGAGAACAAACGTTTTTTTTCTTTCATTTCTCATGCGATCGTAATTATATGTACAACATTTTCACTGTAGTTTGTGGCACTGGATAGATGACCTATTTGATGGATGCACCAATGAATGGCGAACTGTACAGTTGCTTAATCGCCACCCAGGAATATCCAAAGTGTGCAAAGCAATACCGAGATACCGGATGTAATCGCCAGCGGACACAACGTGTGCCAGAAACCTAAAGACGAGGATTAATTTTCGATCTTGTCGAATAGTATGGATAGAGCTTTGTAGAGAGTGGCGGCAGCAGGTGGCCTGGCCAATGAACCAAGAAGGATTTCTGATGCCTTAATTGGACCACCATAAAATCGGGCATTTTCTGTGTTTCGAGTTGATACCACACTTCCATTGAGCGCAAAGCCCACAAAGGCACCTGTCAGAGAAAAAAGAATAGAAAAATGACAAAAAAGGAATAAAGAAACAGCAATTGTGGATAACTTATTCAGTTGATTTTAACAGATGTATTCATCACTGACATCAACAGTATAAATTTAACATTCCAAACAAACAATGGAAACAACTACACAAATTGGATATCAATATGCATCCAATTGTAGTAACTGAAACCATATCAATTTACAGCAGCAAATTATGCTTAATTGTTCTACTCTTCACTGTTTACAGCTGCATCGGCATACACTTAATACTAATAATGTGATTAAAAATTCCATTGCATTTATTTTAGTTCAACAGTCAGATTTGAGCATCAAAAAGCTGCAATGCTATTTATCACATTTCTGTTACAGAGATACGCAAATAGGCAAATTAAATACATTTCATAAGTTATCTGTAACAATGTACTTCTCAGGCTTTAAGCACCACATATTGATTTATTAAATTATCTGAATGTACTACTCTGAAGCTGCTAGCTGCAATACCTTACCATGTTTCCACTTTATTCAACTGCCCACAAGTACAACTTTGCAGATGCTATAGTGTCTGTTATTTGCTGCCATAGCCCATAAGCGATATCCATAACCAGGGTATCTGGCCACTGCAATGGCCACATGGCTAAAGGTCTACGGATCATTTTTCAGAAACATAATTCTTGGTCTAAATCACAAACTATTATAGGAAGTTGAGTCGGAATGTTGGATGTATGTTTTAAAGAACAAACTACTTTGTACAGACGAAAGATATTAATCATAATCTTGATAGTCCAAACTTTGACAGTAGAGTACTGTGTACAGTATTGAATGAATAGTGCTGGATGACAACTAGTTCCTGACAGGGATCTGCCAGAAGTCCAGAACAAAGCCGTCCTGGCAGTCATTGTTTGGCCAAAAGTCAACAGGTAATAGATTAGAGCTGGTTGGAAACTAACCCTGGTGGAATCAACAATTTGCAACTTGACTTTTTACTGCACGTTTCCAAGTCGAATGTGAAATAAGTAGTTCACACTTCACAATCAATAATGTGAAACACACATAGATTAGTGTGAATCATTCAAAACTCAGAATAAAAAGACCTAACATCTACTCCCTAAACTAGCTTATTTTCAAGAAAACTTGGTCCTGTCTAATTTTTTATTTCTAACTAGTGAACAGATTAAGGAACATCAGAAGAGTATTTTCCTGGACCAATGTGGACAAATGGTAAAATGGGTTAAAAAAACTAGTTCAATCCTGCTCAGCTGCTAATAGTTTACACCATACCTTTGCTACAACTGTATGTGTAACAGGCAGCATAACCACCATCACCTGCACGAAAATCAGCCTCTGCCACTCGTCCAAGATGACCAGCAGAAGCACTAACACCAGCCCCAACTGACAGATGAGCATTTCCACTAAAAGTTTTGATGGCATCAGTGTTCCTCAGAACAATAATGAAATCAGCTATCTCACCTCCAGCCTGCAAGGTGCAACACAGGCAAATATTTCATGTATTAGCAGGTCTTAGTTATAATAATAAACAAGCATCTTTGATGAAAAGAGAACACTTGACTGTTACTGTGACCTGAGCTCCATATCCAACACCACAAGTAGAGATGGCAGAAGGAGGGGACCAAGAACCATCAGCTCTGCGAGCAACAACCAGGCCAGTACCAATTTTGTACGTGACCATCATTCCAACATTTACCACAGTAAGTATTGCAAGCCCTTTTGCTTGTCTAAGAATTGAATCAGGGATAGATTTCTCTGGTCTCAGCTTTCCCACCTGAACATTGCATTAAAACATAGAAAATTTGATGAGTAGTGTTCTAATTGATTCCATACGACTGATTGAATAAGCAGCTGGCAAAAAAAAAAACTTTAAACTTTATAGTGATCTCAAAATTAACAAACATTCGATCAATTCATGTAAACTGAACCTATGAAACAGTGAATACTGAAAAGATCTATTCAATGCTTCAGCAGCAGCATATGGTGTAACTTAGTGTAGTGTAAACGAGAAGGTGGAATTTCAATGGTCTAATTTAATGTTGTCAAATTCATAAAGGAACAAGTTCGTTTCAGAAGGGACTTCTGCAGGTCGTGCAAAGTTTGTCAGTCTAACAAATGTAAGATAGAGAATGCATAAGAATGATTTCATGATTTGGACAAATCAAATCATTCTGGAAACTAGAATAAATGTTCCTTTTACTTGTATGGTTGTACCATATACAAGGTGCCTGGAAAAGTTAGGTAGTTACGTTTTACAAGCTTTTAGAGAACACTGATTTTTCAAATTCATGGAAAGCATGATGTCAAAATTTTTACTTTGTGCATATAAGAATTCAATCATATAGGCACTTACGCAGGCCTGTAATGGGTTAATAAAATGCATGCCATTAAGTGTAATGAAAAGGCTTCGAAAGAAAAATGGTTGGGTGGAGTTAGGTTTGCTAAGAAGTAAGAGCTTGGGTTAGATACTACCGCAGCAGAGTTTAAAATGGGCCAAACCCATAAGGTTAATATAGAGAGTGGCCCAATAAGAATTGTCATTATCTCTACCCCAGCACTGCTGAAATGGGTTGGAATACGAAATGACGCATTGGGACTAAGGTTGTTTAGGGTTATAAACAAAATGTAGTTTAGGTTGTATTGGATAGGGTTCAGCTGGCCTAGAGATTTACAACTGTAGATAAGAGTTCCGTTGGCTTTTGGTTGGTTCCTAGTTCCTACCCATTAGCAGAATGATACTAATGTAACACGGTAGACAATGAATACTTCTAGCATTTGAGAGCTGCTCATTGAGCACAGATATGTTTCGAGAAGAAAACAAAGGCACAAGAACATATATTTCGTAGAAAAAAAAAGATGATATACATGAGAATGCCGAAACAATGGAATGGTAAGCAACCAAATTAATTAACATAAGCAGTTACTAAGAGGCATACCTTACAATACCCATGTATGGAATTTGCAGCTTTGTATATCTCATACTCCATGGTGTGTGCCCATGGGATGTTTAGCCACGACCTCAAGGTGCTCAGGTCTGTCAAATCATTCGTTGGATGTTGACAAGCACGACTGATTTGATTCATCAAATATGGTTGAATACATTCAAGTCGTACTCCACAAACATCACAGACCCTTAGAGGATCTGAAGTCCTGAATTTTGGAGGCATCAAGCTTCGACCCTTTGAACAGCCAGCACAAAATATCCCACCACAGAAACGACAATGATGGCGAGAGCAAATTATTGGATGAAAATGCGCTCCACAAAGCATGCAAGAAGGAGCAGCACTATCAGGCAACCACTTTGTTGGTTCTGTCTCAAGGAGAGCATGTTCAAGACCAGCATCAGCATCTACAAGTGTTTGAGCCTTGTCCTTCAAAGCCTCTTGAAGAAGAAGATGTGAAATCAGAGACATGCTATGTCTGCCAAAATCATATGATGCAATGGATAATACTTTATCTTTTCCTGCAACAATCATCTCAGCAAACACGTCCCACATTGTCATCTCCTTGTTTTCTTCATCGATGTCCCACTTATATTCTTCTTCCGGGAAGTACCCACCATTAGAACCAACAAAGCCCTTTTGCCACTCCTCATGATCCTGTTTTGTCATCGGTGGAACAGAAGGAGGTACCCATATCCCTGTTTCTGTTTGTTTACGGAGTGGGCAATCATAATAGATGTTTGCTCCTGATTCCTTTATGGTGCTCATTTCACCACTGCATTCATAAACATTGACAACACCAAGGCTGCCCACTGTGTTACTTATGTCAGGATGATCCTTTGTCCCTAGCTCAAATACGTGGGTTCCCTGATTTTCGCAAGAAATCATAGCCAGAAATAATAAGTCCACAGCTTTAACACAAGTATTTTTTGGGCACAAATTAGAAAAAAAAAAAAAAGAGGCATAGACAAGACAACTGATTACTATTTTAAGTAACTTCCACTCATTGATCATGGTGATCATGGGTAATGCATAAGTTCCCAAGCATATACATCTCATGCTTCTAAATATAGAAGATAGTAAATTTATCTCTTTATCTTTCCTCTTAGGGTAGCATATGAATCTAAATAAATTAAAGTACTCAACACACATAGAGTACAGTCAAAAAATTTGCTTGGAAAAGGCACATTTTGTGCATCTAGCCAGTGGTGAACCTTCAACCTACAGCCTTAGCAAACTTCGGGGTATTTCGATATTTGACACCCAATTCGCATGCCTTTCGGGCTCTGTGTATGACATGTGGGTCCATCTGAGTCAATGACAATGGGCAGGTGTCAAATATTGAAAAATTCGTTTTTAAAGGGTGTCAAATTTCAAAATCTCTCGCAAACTTCAATCTACAACGCAAGTGCAAAACAGCAAAAGTGAAAAATTGTTGGGTTCGTGCCCTGTACAGTCTACACCCGCAACAAGTAAAACAGCAACTCACCGCACAAGTAAGTAACAAGCACAATCTTCCCCAAATAAATAAATAAAATAAAATAAACTTCCACATTTTCACCACGTGCTCTGCTCCTTAATCCTAGGCGCTCAATACAGCATCTCACAACCTCTTTAATGCGCCAATGCTACTGCTAATCAGACGTGCACTTTTTCAATCTAGAAATAACTCATCACGCAGCTACTCCAATCTACAGCGAAAGCGAACTCGACATAGGATAAGCAAAGAGGGGGGAGCAAGATTACCGCCTCGGGCTCGTCGTCCCACCTAACAGGCCGGTCGCTAACCCTAGCCTCGCCCGCGGCGGCGAGGGCGGCGGCGGGGGCGGCGCCGAACTGCAGGGGCTCGAGGTCGTATGGCTCGATCGAAGGGTAGAGGCGATCGGTCCCCGCCATGCTACGGAGGACCGGCAGCTTGGCGTCGGAGCTTGAGGGATTCGAGGCGAACGAATTGGGGGTTGGGGTCTTTTGGATTTCGTGAGGAAGGTCGCGAGTTGGAAGGGGAGGAGGGAGACGGGGGAACAAGTTAAAAATTCCGGCAACGTGTAGACTACAACAATGAAGTTTTTTTTTAAAAAAAATAATATATTCTTTAAATAATTAAAAAGAAATATTCAAAAAAATTTACAAAAATATACCTACAAAAATTCTATGTGAAACTATGACTGAGGTCTATTTTATCGCAAATTAAATTGACCAACAGATTATTTTGTTGTTGATTCATTTAGTCGATAAAATTGTAGCTTCTGTTGCCAAATAATTAAAAAGAAATATTCAAAAAAAAATTACAAGAATATACCTACAGAAACCCTATGTGAAACGACGACAGAGATCTGTTTTATGGCAGATTAAATTGACCTACAGATTATTTTGTTGTTGATTCATTTAGTCAGTAAGATTAGAGTTTGTTGTCAAATGAATTAGTGTCAGATCACAGACTTTCTGTCGACCAATTCATTTGATGATAAATCTTCTGTCGCAAATTGAAATAGCAATAGAGGTATATTTTTATAATTTTTACATTATTTTTTTATAAAATTATTTTAAAATGTATTATTTTAAAAAAATCCTAAGAGCCTTACGCGTGCGTAGTATTTTCAGTTATGTCATGCTTAGTTGGTTAGGCACGGGTGGACTGGATATGCATATGTATAGGGATGAAAATGGATCGAATAGTTTCCGATCAATCCGGATAATTTCAGATACGGATTCTGTCGGATCGGATATTTATTGGATAGTATCGGATCGAATACGGATTCGGCAGCTCACTATCCGTCAGATACGGATACAGATTCGGATAATCCGAATATTGATGGATTGAATATCTAGATATGCATGTGGGCTGGGCCAAGACTATTCTTTTGACCCAAAAGGTTTTTTAATTTCAAAATTGTTTTCTAATTTAATTAATCCATAAAGCAAGTGTCAATTATTAAAATTGGCAAAGTAACTCCAAAAATTATGAAAATTTTTGAGAAATTTTTAGACACAATCTAACATTTTAAAAAATATTTTCAAGATTTTATTAGATTTTAAATTTTTCTTAAAAATTCAAATATTACTGTTCTTAATAGGAAAACATTTTAAATAAGTAGCTAAAAATGCATAAAACTCACATAATTTATTATTTTAAACATAATTCAACAAAAAATATAAATCTTGAGTCATTACATGTAAGTGTTATATACTTTTTCTAGAGGCATGATATCTAAGTATTATCAAACTTTTAGAATGTTATGTGTTTGCTTCCATTTGTATCTCTGAGCAAAGATTGCCTTCATTTTATGTTTTGATCTATGTGTATGATGAATTAATCGTTTGTGTGTGATAAACTAAGTCTTACATAATTTTATTTGTGACATGGTATCTAACTATTGCCTAAGTGAATTAAAATGCTTATATTTGTTTAATTTTAAATAATGTTTTAATCAAATCAACTAGTTCTTTGTTTTTGTTGATTTTTATGTACAATCTAAAGGGTCATCATGTTTCGATAAATATTTGAAACCATATCCGATTCTATTCGTATCTGTATTCAACACTATTCGTATACGCATCCGCATCGGAGAAGAAAATATGAAAATAAATCTAGTAGAGCTATTATCTATCCATATCCAATCCATTTTTATTTCTACGTATGCACAACTTTTTTGGAAGAAGAAATAAAGTACATTCGACCAAGCGCAACTCCTGCTTGAGTTAGATTTCTATGCTCGACTCAAAAAATCAGAAATTAAGTTCCTCTCAAGTATTTACAAAACAAAATACCCTCGAACAATCCAGCCCTGTTTTGGTCTGACGTGGCCCCCATTAAAGATCTCATTGACGGCCTTTTCAGCAACATCGCAGTCATCAACACAAGTTTTGTTTTGTTGTTCATTCTAGAAAGCTAGGTTAGGAGCGCGTATCTACTCCGCACAATATTGGCTTAAGATTCGTGGCTCTTCTAAAGCACTTCTTTTGAAGGGGATATATCCAGTGCAATCAGCACTTTGGTGCAATCACCGTGCAATCCAACTAAGAAAAGTTTCAAAAAATTCTGAAAAAAATCGTGGATGTACATCTCATCTTACCCCATCTACATATAAAATTTCATGATCAAATTCGTCCTATGCTTGAAGTTACAAAAAAGACAAATTTGAGGTGCATTTGAACTATTCAAGTTTGTCAGAAATTTGTCTTTTTTATTACTTTTAACATAGGACGAATTTGATCATGAAATTTTATATGTAGATAGGGTAAGATGTGATGTACATCCATGATTTTTTTCAGAATTTTTTGAAATTTTTCTTAGTTGGATTGCACGGTGATTGCACCAAAGTGCTGATTGCACTGGATATGTCCCCTCTTTTGAATATAACAATTAGTCAAGAACATTTAGCAAAGTATTACTGGAATCGATAAAGATTTTTTTATTATAACTAACCGCGATCCTCGAACTGAGAAGTTGGAGAAACTACAAATCCACATTCTTTCCGTAACATTCTGCGGTAGACTTTCATCACAATTAAAACGAGCCAAATTAGGTGTTGTTTAGAGCTTGTTTGGTAGAGTTCTAGATCTCAGCTTCACCCAAAATCTGAAACTTGTAGGTTAAAATAAAGTGAATTAAGTTTATATTTTTTGGTCTAAAATGTAAATAAGATGATCCATCTAAACACTCTTAATGTAGCCCACTATGTATTAACAAAGTGTGTTGTCCAATAAATGGTTTCAAGGCTTTGTAAGCAATCTAGTTGGGCCATGTGTTTTACTGCCCACTCGGCCCACGGGGCCTGCAACCCAATTGAAGCGCCGCCCGCCCGGAGGCTAACTCAGAGACAATAACGAGGATGTTATCGTCCCAAAAATTAATTAGATAAGGTTCCCGATTTATTTGAACTATGGTGTTTTTTATTACGAGATCTTCAAAATAAGGCCTCACTTACATATACTTTTAACATCACTTTATTAGATATTTTGCCGCATGTTCCGCTGACAATGTCGATTTGTTCCGCGAACACATTTGATTTGTTCCGTAAGAGGATTAAATTGTTACACACTCACGTTTGAATTGCCTAGGAACTATTCCCTCTAGTCATAAATAATTGTTTTGGATATCAATAGAGTCTCTAAAAATATAACTTTCACTACTAATTTCTATTATAATATATTTACAAAACCTAATAAAATTATAATATTATGAAAATACATTTGAAACAAATCTACATTTATGGTTTTCATATATCTAATTTAAATATTTAAAAGATATTAACAGTCAAAGTTTTGAAAATTTGACTACATCTATATCTAAAATGACAACTATTTATGACGGAGAGAGTATTGGAAGAATAGAACATTAGAAAGTAAAAGTGTGGAGTATTTCTTTTTTTTTAATTTTGGTTAGGAGTTCTAGCATTCACTATAGAAGAAATGGAATAACCACCGAGCTACAATCGCAACACACACTCTTACATACGCATGCACTCACCCCACACTCACGCACACACGCCACATGCGAAAGCACTCGGCTCATGAGCATCCGGACAAGCCGAAGCTTCGAACCCAGGTGACCAACAAGCACACTGCGTCACTTAGCCACTGAGTCGAAGCTCGGTTCTCAAAAGTGTGGAGTATTTCATTTTACCTGCTCGAGCATCCGACTCCTAATCGGTTCAATCCCATACCTAGCATAAGAAATAAAGACCGGAACATCATCTATGAAATATTAGAAAATTAGAAAGTAATGCGTGGTACTTTTCGTTCTACCTACTAGAACATACGACTCCCAACCGGTTCATTCCGCCAAGTACCAAAATGCTAGAATATTATCCATGAGCTACCAGATATATCATTATTAAAAAGTTATGCCTGGAACATTTTATTTTACCTACTAGAACATATAGCATAGATGCTCCACTATTACTTTTGCCGTGTTCCGCAAATCAAAATAAAAAGAAGGATGGCATCCATGAAGTTCTTATGCACATACAATGGAGCCCCCAAGTACCGATAGATTGCTGTGGCCTAGAGGTGGATATCGAGCTGACTCGACTCGACTCGGTAAACTCGTTAATATAACGCGCCAGCTCGACTCGACTCGTTGTCTTAACGAGCTGAAAGCTCAACTCGGCTCGACTCGTTAAAAACTCGAGTTGGCTCGTTTAACTCGTTAGCAATGTCAGCAAATTCTTTTGTTCAGTATAGAACACAACACGACATGCAATAACATATTACAGAACAACATCGAAAGTATAACTATATAAGAGAAATGATAGAAGCATGCAAAAAGCATAGTCTCACGCATTGGAAAATTGGAAGCAAGGCAAGTAAATTCCGCATAGTCTGCAGCAAATAGCAATAGGCTACAGATATCCTAAAAGGTCCATATGTGAACTTCAAAGCATAGTAACATATTTTAGCATGCGTCAAACACTGATTATTCCTACAAACATCACCACTACATAATAAACATCCTTCAAAATTAAACACCTCAAGCGAAGGGAAACATCATATCCACATTAGGGGAGAAGTAAGAAGTTCACTCGATTGAGGCATCAAGTGGGGGGCACAGCTATACTGAACAATAAAGAGGAGAAGCTTATAGGAATTCTGTCAGGATACTTTTCCCTGATACGGTTAGCCTCAGCCCGCTTCCTCTCTATAACACACGACATAAACAGCTAAGAACTCTGTTATTCTAAACTGACAAAGACTGAAGCATCTATGTCAATAAATAACTAAACCATGTACAGTTCAACTACAGAGGTGAAAATTATCTAGAAAGAATTAACTTGGCATAAAAAGCATGCTGAAAGTCTAACTTTCTACTAAATCATCAGGAACAGGAGGTATAAAAAAAACAAATAATTAGCTCACAGCTCTGAGTTGACCAGCTCAATTTTATTATCTACAACTACTGGACAAAAAATGCACCTATGAAGAAATCAAGTCAAGCATATTGAATCTCTTTATAATCGATCCATCAGAAGCCACAGCCTTTTCACATTAACCAGCTCATCAACCCGCAAGATTAAATTACAAGATTAATGTTGATACGATCACCATGAAAAGTACTTATTCCAATTAATCGCAAGCATGTTTACTACCATCAATCCAAACCAGCCACACAACCTTATGATAATCACAAGCTCCTTGCCTCGAAAACAACAGCATCTCAAAAGACATCTAATATATAAATTAAACATATTAACATAGCATACAATTATGCAGGTAATTGATCCTCCCCTGAATTCCTAGAAATCTACGCAACTATTCATATTATTCTGAATCAACTGCATTGATACAAATCTGATCATCTAAATCAAAGATGTCATGGTAATTTCACATTGCAATATAATTTCTATTGGAAAAATGCATGTCTTTAAATTATAATTGTCATGCAGGACAGACAGGCCCAATCATGTCTTGGCTAAACCGAAACCATAGAAAGATCACCCTGATAAGAAATGGTCAAGCAAATGAGTAGTGGAACTCACATATAAGCTGAAACTAATCCTGACAAAAACACAAAACAGTAGTTTTATTATACAGACAAAAGATGTCACAGCCTGATTGAGATCCATACCTTGGGTATCCTGGCTTGCCTCTGGCTCATATAGCTGCACTGCCTGGAAGGACTCAATGAAATTCAACTGTTGAACTACAACTTGTAAAATATATAAAACCCTTCATAACCATGAGAGAAAAGGGTTGATGACAACAGAATGAAAATGAATCGTGGGCAATTTTTTCATAACAACAAGCGCATTTCATGCATGTTTGCAACGAGACAGAACCCAAACAAGCTGTTTTAGCTCAGCCAAAAAGGCCACGGTTGCGTGTGTTCCCTTGCAGTTCTTTTAGCCGTTGCTCCTCTAGAGGATCAGGACCCTTAGTTATATACTCAATCAACTCCCAGCACAACCCAAAAACCACAAAGCTAGCACCAATGCAGAGAGTAAAACAAAATATCATCGATTGAACTACATTCCAGATAAGAACAATACCAATCAAACTCAGTGAAGTCCATGATTGAACTCGAAGACCCAAAATATCATCTCGCCGGAGGGGAGGACCTCGGATCTTGCGGTGGACCTCGATCGGGAGGAGCTCGGATCTGGCGGTGGAGCTCGACCGGGAGGGTTGCCGCGGCGGAGGATGAGGGCAGTGGCTTGGCGAGTCGACCGGAGGGGAGGTGGTGGATCGTCGGGGCGAGGGCTGGGGCGCAGGCGGCGTGTCGGAGGGAACGGGAGGGCGAAGAGTCGGGAGACTTGGATGGGAGGCCAAAGCGTCGGGAGAGTCTCGGGACGTAGCCACACAGACACAGGGGCAGGGCGAACTGAACAGCCGAACAGGGAGTTAGGGTTACTGACTTACAGCGTTTTTTTAACTCGTTAAACTCATTAGCTTGCTCGTTAAGCTTGTTAGCTCGCTCGTTTAACTCGTTAGCTTAACGAGCTCAAAATCCAACTCAACTTGACTCATTAAGTAACAAGTTCGAGCCGAGTCAAGTCGAGTTTCTGAGTACTCATTAAACCCATGAGTTTCGAGTTTTTTCTCCACCCCTACTGTGGCCTGATGGTGTACATCCAAATCGGCAACCTCACATATGAAAAGTAGTTTGATTCATGTCTCTGTTCCTTAAGCCAGACAATAGAGGGATGTTGCATGCAGCACACAGGGTAACCTTACATCCTTTCTTTTGATTTTTCATTTGTCTTCTTTGTAATGTTTTTTAGTATACCACTCTTATATGATAAAAAAATATAAATTAATACGTTATTGTACAGTTTACTTTAATAGCTTTTAGTATATTTTAAGCTAAATTATTTCTAATTGGAACACAATTGACGAACCAAAATCAAGTTGGTTTTTACTTCTGTCGTCCTTGCTCCTATAAATTCATAGTGATAATTGAGACCTATCGAAAAGATCTATGATGTCCTATGCAACCTAAGAATTTGTAAAAAAATGCCAAAGTTGTAAATTCATAATACATATTAATATTACTTTAAGCATTTGGTTACCTACGTGGTTTTATGTTCCCTGTTTTAAATTTTGGGAATGAGTATAAATAATGCCGATCTAGGTCCCTATGTAGTCTCCATCTGTGTTAGAACATGTGGATATTAATTGAACAAGGTGAAAATTTTGTGCTTGCATGGTTAACACTGAAGTTTGTTTTTTTAAGAAAAAACAGAGATTTTTAAAGCAACTCTGGCAGTAGGCAATTAAAGTTAAAGTTTTTATGTACAAACTTACTAATATTCATACTTCTTAAGATTTTAAATTAAGAATTTCACTTTTCCCAGGGTATTATTAATTATTAAGTTTCCCTTGGATTATTGTGTAATACTTCCTAATTCGATTTGCATTTATACAAGTCTTACTACTATCCCACTAAGATTTTTAACTTGAGGTTTCAACCCTTAATACATAATTTAATTATAATTACACAAATATTTCTAGCAATCATAGCACACGCAAATGCATGATTTGGCGACTACTGAATAGATAATGTTGCACATCGCCACCATCTTTATTGAGCTATCGCACCTGACCTCGAACTATTTAACATTCAAATGTTTCCTCCTTCAAATATTTGATGAAAATCCAACCATCCAAATCTATCCCCTCTCTCCTACAACTAGGGTTGAAAACAGAAAGAAATTTTCGACTATTTCGGAGAAAAACGAAAACTAGAGCCTCTTTTAGGAAATGAAAATAGAAAATATCAGTTCGGAAATGAAAATAGAAATTTGTTTGTCAGAAACGGGAGAGTTAGTTCTGACGGAAACGGAAATTCCGTATAAATGAAACCGAAAATTCTGTTTTCTAATTTAAATAATACAAGTAATATATATTGCTTTATAAAAATATCAAATAGAGTTAAAAATTATACAAAAATTCTCAAAAATATTTTATAATATTTTGAACTTAGGAAAATTATTTCCAGCAATATTTTGGTTTTGCTTTTCTCAAGTAAATTATTTATTTAAATCTAAAAGTAGCAAAACCATTAATTAAATGCTAAAAATTCAATAAAATTCATAAAATCTGAATTAAACAACTAGGAATATACCTGGATGGAATTTTCCTCTTTCGTTACGTATCCTCTCTATTCCATTTCGCATCCATTTCCATATCCTTTTTCGGGGTTTTCGATTTCGTTTCCGTTACCGGTAAAAAATGTGAAAATAGAAATGAAACAACTATTTACCGACCATTTCGATCTGTTTTCATCCTTACCTATATCCACTCCTGCTAGATCCACCGCGCAACATAAAAGGCTATAGTTGAGCAAGATGGGCACTCAACAACGACATTGATGGAGCCGATTTCACTGGAGCTTGGTGCAAAGGCACTGGCGGTACAACAAGTTATTTGCCTTCACCGAAGAGTAGGTGGGCCATAGCACGAATCTTGAAGTATATCTAAAGATTAGAAATTCGACCAAAATCCTCCAAATTATGCGACACATGGATTCCTTTTTTTAGCAAATCCCTTTTTTTCCCTAAAACACAAGAATAACAAATTTAATCTGCACAAAACATGCAACAAAATTCCTCATAGAACTTTCCTCCCTCAGTACCACACTATAAGGCCATTCCTAGTGGAGGGTTTCATTCTGCAGTTTCTATCGCACATGTAATAGATTACATAGATACTAGAGATTTTTTTTCAACGGTGCCTAGACCTTTGCCAAATATGCTCAATCAAATCTTTCTTAAGTTGAAAATGAGTTGAACTATCTTGAATATCAGCTTCCTTCTCTAGCACTCTTTCGAATGTAACTTGATCTTCAGGGGAGAGTTCTGGTGCTTGAACAATCGTTGTACTTGGAGCCTCGTTTAAATCAAGATTATCTTCAATGTCCTCTTCTTTTTCATCTTCAACTATTATATTATGAAGGATGATGCAAGCTAGCACAACTTTCTCAAGTTGTCCTCTATCATATAGACGAAGTGAGTCGCTTCAAAATGCAAAACCGACGTCATAAGACACCAAATGCTCGTTTAATATCCTTTCTCTTCGATTCTTGTTGCTTTGCAAATAACTTGTCCTTGTCGGTGATAGGCAAGGATATTGACTTCTAAATCTGACCCGCTTTGGGCATATTCCATGTGCAAGATAGTAACTTGTGTTGTACTGGTTCCCGTTCACCATGTATTGCACCCGAGGAGCTTGCCCCTTTAGTTCTTGGATAAATAGAGTCGACTGGTTAAGAACATTGATATCATTGTTGGAACCAACAACTCCAAAGAATGCATGCCAAATCCAAAGATCATGAGAGGCGACGGCCTCAAGAATTATGGTTGGGACTTTTTGATCACCCCGGGTGAATTGGCCCTTCTATGCATTGGGACATCTTTCCCAGTGCCAATGCATGCAGTCAATGCTCCCGAACATACCAGGAAAACCTCGACTCTCACCAATTTTGAGCAAACGCTTAGCATCCTCCACAGTCGGACGCCTCAAGTAGTGTCCACCAAAAACTGCTATAACACCTTCTACAAACATTTTCATAGCCTCCAATGAAGTACTGTCACCAATCTTCAGGTACTCGTCTATATGATCTACGGCACTACCATTAGCCAATTGGCGAATAGCCGCTGTACATTTCTGCAATGGTGTTAGACCTTGGCGATTAACGGCATCCACTTTTGTAGTGAAATAATCGGACCAGTTGCCTAACGCATTGATGATGCGTACAAACAGTGGCCTTGACACATGAAATCTCCTGCGAAAATTTTTGGATGTATATAGTGGATTATTAGAGAAATAGTCATCAATTAGATGTTGATGAAACTCCTCCCTTGGCCTCTTGATGTACTCCCTTGGACCACTTCGAGGATCATACGCCGCTTCCTGAAGAGCTTCCATGGTAGACTTCAGAATGACCACGGTCTCGTCGACTAAATCATCTAAAATATCATCCTCCGCAAGAAAATCATCTAAAATATCAATGGTGTGGCTTACTGGATCATCTTGATCAGTAGAGAAAGGATCACTAGGCTGGCCTGACATCTTGTGGACGTCGATCTAGAGTGGTGAAAAATAGAATAGCTTGCCTGTAGTATATATAGGTGAGTCACAGTGAAAAAATTCATGCTTTCACACTGAGCACGGTTTCACACAAGAAAAAATGAGTAGCATTGAGACTCATCAGCACAGTTTCACAAAAGTGCATGCTTTCACACTCATCAAGACTATTTCACACAAGAAAAAATGAGTACCATTCAGATTGGTCACCACAACACAAAATTCAGATCGAGAACTCAGATCGCATGAGTTTAACAGGAATTGATTCTCTCTAGAAAGAAAAATAACTCAAACATCATGTTTTGCAAAGATGTCTACAGTTTGAACATCTCAAGCAGAACCTTGCTCGAGCTCGCTTGGTGGGCACATCAGTCCTCTTCTCTGTAATCAAAACAATGAGAAGCAAAGCTTCTATCAGGTGAGTGAGTCCAAGTCAGAAAAGGGAAACAAAAACAGGAAGACAAAAGCATTTGTGTATTTCTCCAACAGGAAAAAAACAGTTGGCTGCAAGAAAAAAATTTAGAGTAACCACATAGCCACACAGTACCAATTGTATGATCAGATCACTTTATTCTTCGTCATCATCTCCAAACAGCTTGAGCTCCATCTTCACCAATGCCTTCTCTCTTCTAGCCTTCGACTCATCGGTCATCTGACTTATGTCTTGTTTCAAAAGTGAATTATAAACTTCCAGCAACTTTGCCTCCTTCTGCTCCTTTGCAGCCTTTAGTTGAAGCTTCGAGATTTCAAGGTGCGCATTTGTCACCTTCTCACGCTCCTGCTTATGCTCTTGCTACACCGCAACTATTTTGTTTACATTCTCTCCTAGGAGGGCAATAACATACATAACTTGCTCCGCCTCGTGCTTTCCATTGCGTTGGGCCTTTGCTGCATCTCTCCCAATGGGATGCTCAGCACTTTTGTCATCATCAATATTAATAGGCATGCTCTTGTCCTTTTCTTTCTCTATTTTTTCTTTCTCCAATTGCGTAGTACACCATTTTGGTTCGTTTTTTAGAGTCCTCCACCAATGCACCAACGCGAAAGGCTTGCCATGGTCTTTTATAAACAATTGTTGTGCCTCATCTAGCAATTGGTCGTCGGACATGCCACTTCTCTTCAATTTAGATACCATACTCCAACAGCCATTAAAATCATTGATCACTGCCTTCAAACGTGACCAATGTATTTTAAGTTGGTTGGAGTCTCTTATGCGATCTGGTGCGGCATTCTTGTTAAACTCATCAGTGATCTGTCCCCAAAAGGTATCACTTCTCTTGTCGTTTCTATTGATCGAGTCATTAGAATTGTTTAGTCAAGCACTTGCCTACAAAACATGGAAAGAAAGCAACTTAGTAAAAGGAAACATTCTGCCACTTCATGTACGTTTTTTGAAGAAATGTTTCATATAGTGTGATTACCAGTCTAACTTCCTCATCATGTATCTAATGCCTCTTCTTAGCTGACCTACTTGCCTCAACAC
The DNA here is from genome assembly GCA_036346375.1 of Guadua angustifolia. Lineage (NCBI taxonomy): Eukaryota > Viridiplantae > Streptophyta > Magnoliopsida > Poales > Poaceae > Guadua > Guadua angustifolia. Next base: position 43,018,813 of record CM070510.1, read on the forward strand.
CATCATCCCCGTCAATGTTGATTGTGCCCTTTTTCTGTTTTGATGAAGCTTGTTTAGCCGATGCTCCTGATGCCGATGGTGGCGGTGGTGGAGATATTGGGTTCAAGTCTAAGTAAGTCCAACAAGATGCAAATTTTCTCCTAGTGGTGGTGGCTGCGAAGGCGGAAATTGTTCTTGATTTAACATATTACAAAACCCCAAGGTGGATACCTGTATACAAGTACATACTTGCAAAACTCAGGAATTCAATTGTGGCTAACAAAACATAGGAAAATGACTAGCATTCTACATATTGACAAAACTCAGGAAAATAAAAACAGCAAAGCATTCTACATATTGACAAATTAACAGGCAGCAGCATCCAATTCAATGTGCTGCTTTCCAAGACAGTTTTGAAACTGCAATGCTTCAAACCTCTAAAATGCATCTCGTTATCTCACCAGGAAGCAAAAATAATTCCCATGACACCTTAAAAAGATTACTTTTCCAAACATCATACTCTCACTAGATTGCCTAAGCCAAAACAGAGCTATTGGGCATTGGAAATTCAGGGTTTTTATCACTGAACTGATATATTTAGCCAGATTATTGGTCAAGGTCTAAACACGTTTTTTACAATACACATCTATGCAAACCACAGATCACTTCATGCTCGCGTACCAGAAACTTAGAAAGCTGCTACTTGGTCAAATCACCAGTTATGGTAGAGATGATAACAGCATTGTTAAGCTCTTGTATAACTGACCATCACTCCACTGCAGGTTCGAGATGGTGATTGGAAATATGGAACAAAGCTACGGGTGATCTCAATGAACATACACAATAAATAAATAACGTTGGCAAATGTACAAAACTCTATAGCTTCAAAGATGAAAAACAGGAAAAAACAGAATAAATACATATGAGCCCTTCTACAGAAAAGGTACAGATGCAGAGCTAATGAGCAGCAGATGTATTAGCCTCAAAATTCTACTTAACCAGTAATCACAAATTGAACTGAAGAAACTATACCATGGATTTGCTGATTGGGTTCCATATGGGTAATGACTTGAACCGCTGCTACCTTCAGAGTATTGCCACCATCCTACGGTTGGAGGTTGGGGCGGCGAACTCGAGTACACGAAGCCAGACGGCGGTGGCGTTGGCGGCGGTGGCGCAGGCAGCGTTGGAGCTGTTGGCGAAGAAGGCGAGGCGGTAGATGCGCCAGCACCCTTCTTCTCACGGCGAGGCATCGCACCGCCCGCTTGCCTCTGCCACAGCCGCCGCCGCCCGCTTGCCTCTGCCTCAGCCGCCGTCGCCGCCCGGTTGACCCAGCAGCAGCCGCCGGATTGCGGGGCGAATGGCGGGAGATTGGGGCCGAGCGTGGGAGAAGGAGCGGGCGCTGGGAGATTTCGAGAAGGACCGCGCGCACGAGATCCAAAAGCACATGAAAATGAAACATTTCCACCCCAATGCAAGTTTCATATCGTTTCATTTGTGTTGGAATCGATGACTGACGAGTTTCATCTCCATGAAACGAATTTCCTCTCTCTCCTCTTAATTAGTTTGTCAAATCATCAGTTTTGCTGATGTGTCACAGTATTTAATGAGAATAAAACCCATTTGAAACCCCCATTGGAAATAGCTTAAGTCGAAGCACATCATATACACAGACTAAGTAGATATTAAATCTAAGAAAAAGTTAATGTTAGCATATCCCTATTAAATAGCATACTTACAACTTATCATCTACTTTTTCAGTATTAAAGGAGTAATTTATGGTGGAACTAAATATTGCAATAACTACACATTAACTCTCTACAACGGACTTATATTGTGTGACGATGTTTTTTCAATAATAGTGACTTATATTATGGGATGGAGCGAGTACAATGTCATGTATATGCTGCCGTGCAGCTGCGCACGGACGCCTAGCAATGCTGATCACGACGCGCATCAACATCAACTGAGGTTTTTGTGTCCATCTGGACATTTTTCCCTCTGTCCAGTCCGTTGGATTCGTTGGAGTTCTCGTTTCCATTTTGTCCAATTCAGTATCTTCTGCCCCTCCACGGCTCTCGCGTGAATCTTTTATCTAGTTGTTTCCAACCGTATCCCTCATGATTAAAGTGCCAACAAAATTATTCTGTACCACTCTCGGCGAATCCAAAGAAGGAAGGAAATGGACAGAGCATCGTCGAGCAAAACAAGTCGAGGCGCAAATACTCTGTGGATGCTGATCGAGTGGGTATGCGCCCACGTCACATGCAAAGGCTACCGGTTGCTCCTTGCTCGATCCTATGTATATCAGTACTCGACTTGCTCCCGGCCTCTCTCAGTTTCTCACTTGGTTTTGTCACCCTCATGGCTTCAAGTGTACCAGGAGAGGGAGAGATGGCACGGGGAGAAGACGACTCTTACACGAACGGATCGGTGCATGCGGTGTCCGTGGAGGAAGGGAGGAAGAAGGATAACGAGGTGGTGTATGACCACCACTCTGACCTGGCAGACGTGGTTTGTGGCATTCCCGTTTCTGTTTCTTTCGTTCAGATGGTGAGTCTGTATAGCGATCGATCCCTAGTTTATGTTGTATTCTTTTTCATATAAATGCATCCACCTTGTGCTTGGCTGCTGGCGTGCAGCTCCTCGCCGAGTTCTTTGGGACGTACTTCCTCATGTTCGCCGGCTTGGGCGCCATCACGGTGAACCAGAAGAAGGGCATGGTCACGTTCCCGGGCGTCGCCGTGGTGTGGGGGATGGTCGTCATGGTCATGGTCTACGCCGTCGGCCACATCTCCGGTGCTCACTTCAACCCCGCCGTCACCCTCGCCTTTGCCGTCTCCGGCCGGTTCCCCTGGAAACAGGCAAGCGCCATTGAAACATTGATCTCCTTATATAACTGGTCGTACTTCTCGTGAATAGACAACCAGGAACACATTCTAGGTACGATCATACTGTGCTTGGGCAGGTGCCGGCGTACATGCTCGTGCAGACGGTCGCGGCGACGATTGCGAGCCTGATGCTGCGGCTGATGTTCGGCGGACAGCACGAGCCCGTCCCGGTGACGCTGCCGAAGGGCTCCAACATCCAGTCGCTCGTGATCGAGTTCATCATCACCTTCTACCTCATGTTCGTTGTAATGGCCGTCGCCACAGACGACCGAGCGGTAAGCCGGCCATGCCCATGTGCACCCCACACCATGCACGGATACAAAAAGAACTGAACTGAATTGTTGAGACATGCACACATGCAAGATCAGAATAGCTAGGCGCCGTTAATTCACCGTGTTCGTCGAAAAATTTTGTGCAGGTCGGGCAGATGGCCGGGCTGGCTGTGGGCGCAACCATCCTGTTGAACGTGCTATTTGCTGGGTACGTACGTAATACACGCGCTGCTACGTTGTTGTTGACGGCATTGCATATACTCTAATTAACTTTGGGAGTGTATAGGTATCATCCGGATGTTTTTTTGGTTAAAATCACCTAAATCTAGAAACATTGGATTTCGGATCCAAATTCACCGGGCCGTTGGATCAAATCATACGATCGGATGTAATCGGTACTCCCGAACATCCAAATTCACCGGGCCGGTGGATCAAATCATAGGATCGGATCCAAATTCACCGGGCCGTTGGATCAAATCATAGGATCGGATGTAATCGATACTCCCGAATCTCAACAATGATCCAATGGTTCTAGATTTAGGTGATTTCAACCAAAAAAAACATCCGGTTGATGTTTATCAAATCCCTTAACTTTTCCCTTGTACTACTGTATCCGATCGACAGGCCGGTGTCAGGAGCATCGATGAACCCGGCGAGAAGCATCGGGCCGGCGCTGGTGGGGAGCAAGTACAGGTCGCTCTGGGTGTACATCCTGGGCCCGTGCGCCGGCGCGGTGGCCGGGGCGTGGGCTTACAACCTTATGCGCCGCACCACCAAGACACTCCACGAGATCACCAAGTGCACGAGCCAGACCAACTGATCATCCGGCCCAAGCACGCGTGTGCGCGGTATGTTGGGATCGATCGATCGACGCGGAGCGAATAATTGCCCCCCCCCCTCTCTCTCCTCTCTCTCTCTCTCTCTCTCTCTCAACTTAAAATTCTCTTTTATCATTTTGGCTACACTCATATACTAAATATAAGATATTCCAAGATAAACTACATGAAAAAATTGCAAAGGAATGCATAGTTTTTATATGTAAAAGGAATGCATAGTTTTTATATGCATAGTTTTTTTTTTGTTACATACTCTTTTCCATATGTAAAAGGAATATATAAACAAATTATGCTATTGAGGGTGGATTTTGATGAAATTTTTTGTGCAACTCACTTTGGAGTATCTTATAATTAGTATTAGAGTATACTCAAAAAGATAAAGATGTATAATAACATCATTTAAATGGTATATTGGAGGTGGGAGTACATATACCCAGGAGTATGGAATCATTTTCCTATATATATATCTAAAAAATTACATACCACATCTGAAAAAATGTAAATATCACATAACTAGTCTTATACACTCACTATACCATGACATATTATTCGCGTCTAACTGTGCGTCGGAAAAGACCTCATATAACGACAGACAGTCCGTCGGTAAAAAGTATTACCGACGGATTAAGAGTGTCGGCTAAAGTCCCGTCGGCAAAAATCTTTACCGACGGATCTTATATTATCGACGGATAAATCGGTAATAATGACTTTTGCCGACTAACATATTTTTACCGACGAACTTCGCTTTCTTCGTCCGATTTCGATTTTTTTGCCGCGCGACTTGTGTTTCCCGACTTACAATGTGTCGGTAATGTATATTATTGCCGACGCACAGTTCGTTGCTATAATCAGATCGCTTCAAAAAAAAATAACAGCACAATTCATCCAATTGAGACATGACATGATATAATTCAAGCATCAATAAAACATAATAGGATAATTCAAGCATTCAAAGTAACAACTTGCTCTACTAATAATCAAATTTGTCCAAAAGATAGCATATCATCCAACTGAGACAATTAACAATTACATATAACACCAAAAGTATATTACAATAACACCAATATATAGCTGATCCCCAAAAGATAATAGTTTGTACAAGCATATATATAACACCAAAAGAGAGGTATAGAGTCTCCACGCATGAACTAGAGGTGTAAGAATCGTTGAGCTACGCCCTTCCTTTTTTACCTGCAGAAAGAACATTTATTAGCATCAAAAGATATATAGATCAATACTGCAACAATAAAATTATTGATGTTTCAGAAATCAAGATTGATCTTAATTGGTCTGCAAAGTCAAACTGGCAAAACATGAAAATGTCGATCGAAATTTGTATAATATAAAACCTCTGTTGAGGTGATGCTAGTCATCAAGGACTCGAGATGACTTTACTTTGTCGCTATTTATGTTGCTAAACTAAAACTAAGTTGAGACACATAACCAAGGGATTCTAGCTAAGACAAGTCCGACTCGACATTTTGAGTTTACAAGTATGTTTTCTCTCTATCCCACAAGTGCGATTTACTTTAATAAGATACAATGTTTACGCTTTGAGGAGCAAACACTTCTTCCAGGGAGCAGATTGACATGCCCTTAGCAAAGAAACTACAAGATTCGGCAAAGAAAATTTTCATTGGTACATAATTGTAGCAACTTATACTTCTCGGGGTTGTTTAGTCATGTAATTGTAGTGGGGTCATACATAGAGAGAAAGCATGCCTCTGGAAGAGATGTAAAGTATAAACATAAACCAATTGTATATACCCAATTCGATTTATAAATTCATGTATTTCAAACGCCAAATTATAGTGTCATTTTAATATTCCAAGAAAATGTGTTTTTAAACATGCATAGTTATTTATGTGAATATCATAGCACAAAAGTAATTTTTGCTAAACTGTAAGTGTTCAGAAATATGTGTAGTTAAAGGCTTGTGGACCATCCAAATTGGTTAAGTTAGCTAATCTTCATGCAAATCTAAAATGAGAACATTTTCGGTGTGGGCGATTACATAGATAACACTAGCACACTACTATGTTCAATACTAGCTAATGCAAATTGTGGAAATGAGAAGTCATGATTAACAACAACTAACCTCTGGATGTAGCTCCCTGTCGTTCCTCTTCATCGAATATACACAGGAGCGTTGCTTCTTGTAGGAATGCATCTGAAGCTTTCACAATATCTCGGACAAGGAAAACACGAACTCTCCGGCCTTTCCTCGATAAAATAAAATGGAAAAGATCTTCAGTAGCTGCAACCACGAATGCATATCAAATGATCTCCACCGGTAATCGCCAAAGACATTTTCATCGATTCATCTCCGTGTTTATTTGAAGATTCCGAGGACTATCCAGATATAGTTTGCAATCTGAATCTCGATGGATATTAGCAAGGACCCAATACATAAAGAAAACTAAATAGCACACGAAGACCAAACATACTGCGCCAAATAAGTTAATGGTAGCAAATGATCATAAAAAGTTCTTTTTTAGTCAAACATACAATCAACTTTGGTGGCATTGTACAACCTACTACAAGGATTAGAATTTGTTGGCTAAAGTGCAAATTAGCAGACCACAGCAGCTCATGAACATTCTCACAACAAGACAAATATTTAAATGAGCATGAATAAATTTCATTAGGGATCTCATAACGAACCAATAAAATGATAGTTGACAATAATTATAAACATGACGGCACATATACATATCATCATTCCAAACAAATAGACAATACCATATAGCATAAGTATGCAATATTTTTAATTGAAACATCATAGAGCAAAATTAATTGATTTCCTTTTGAAGAGTCTTTGTCTTATAGGCAGAAATCTCGCATCGATTCTTTGCTGAATCATCTGTAGCCACATATTTCTTCTCTTGACTTCAGAGCAAGCAACACCTCCTCTATTTTGTGCTCTGCGAGCAAACTGTCTATTTTATCCAGAAAAATAACTTTGGGATCTTGGGTGTCATCGAGACAAGATTTCATTCATTCAGTTTGAAAATCCTTTTCTTCCACATGTTCATCCTTGCTATATTTTTGCCACATTTCTAGTTCACGGCACACACCACTCATCAGATCTTGCACAAGAATCCCTGGGCAGACACATGCTTCTGTAACTCAATTAACTCTTGCTCTGCTTCAACAACCTCCTCAGATATTCTGTGTGAAGAACCAAAGGAAGCAAACATTGTGGGACAATGAATGCATGGAAGTATGAGGCATAGACGCACAAGACATTATTGATTACAATACAAATTTGTAACAGAAACACAATACAACAGAATATATATTACAATCAAAATATCAACTAAATCGAAAATAACAAAGGTAAATCTGAATCATGCATCACCAAGTATTGGCACACTTAGAAAAAAAGGTTGACTTTCGGGTTTCAGCTAATGGGCAAAAATAATGAATCTCGAATACATGCTTAGCATGGATAATATCACAGATTTACTGATGTATTTGTTTCAAGTTACCCAAAAAAATTTAAAAAATGCACTCGAAAGAAAGTTTCATTATTCGATTCCTCATGGCTGCTCTTTTAGTAAAATCCAAGTCAACGTAATTAAACACACGCCAATAGTTCCGAGGAATGCAGTTTTCTTAACACTATATAAATTGCTTAACACTTGGTAACTTAGTATGACATCGGTGAAAATGTGTGACAACCACCAAGAAGAAACTATTAACAACAATGTAAAGTGCATCATTCATAGATTACTTTCTGAATGGAACGAACCAATAATTATTAATTACCCGAGGAAAGCATGGTATTTCGATTGCATATTCCCACACGGTTTTCGATTGCATCCTTCAACTCCAGAGCTCGAGCAAATTTTCCGATACTGTTCAACACAATAGCCATTATCATTGAGTACCATCACCACACTAAAGAGAAGGTTTTGGCAACCACCACAGTCCCCACCGCCCCAACATACAAAGATGCAAAGGACCAAAATCCCCATTTAAATCCATTGCGATAAGGTCAAGCTAGGTTAGGTCAGACTTCCAAATTTGTTGCGAGAAAGTCCGGTTATAGAACAGATTGTGATATAGAGCACCACATATTCAAGATTCACAAATCGAATTCACCAAAGAGCTCCGTGACTCAATGCTGCATAGATTCATTTCCCTAAGCGAATGCCCCTCCCAACACCATCGCACCCGCTCCAGATCCAAAGCGCAAATCTAACTTAAGCACAAACAAAACAGGGCAGCAGCAACAGGAAGACGCAAGAAGAGCGGCAGGGAAATCCCGGCGGTGGCGAGTGGAACGCAGGGGAAGAAGTGAAGAACCGAAGCGATCTGGGGAGGAGGAGGCCACCACCTTCTCGGTGCAGGACTGATGCTTGGCGCGAGACGGAGGATCTGAGGGTGATCCACTCGTGGCAGGAAGTTCTCCTCCAGCTCCTCCTCGCTGAAAGGACGGCGCGGGGCGGAGAGGGGCGCGGGGAGGAGGAGGCGGAGAGGACGGCGCGGGGAGAAGGCGGAGAGGATTAGGGTTTTGGCGCGGAGAGGACGGCGCGGGGAGGAGGAGGCGGGGCGCAGCCGATCTATTTGGCGTGCGGAGAGCATATTAGGGTTTTGGCGCTAATTTTTTGACCCCCGCCCGCGCGCGTCAAAATAATTGCCGACGGACTGTAGGACAGGAAAACTTCATACATTTTTACCGACTGATTGTAGGACAGAAAAAATTAAGTTTTACGATAGACGGTCCGTCGCTAATAATAAGTATTATTACCGACTGACCAGCTGACACTGTAGAGATAATTCCCAACTGGTCATCAGTTGCAAACTTTTGCCGACTGCTTGTCTGTTGGCATTTACCCGCTATTACCGTCGGACGTCCGACGCTAATAGTGTGCTGTGGTATAGTGACTTGTGTACTACACATACATACCATCCGTTGTGCGAGATACTTCCTACATTGTGAGATACAGCATAGAAAGTAACTACTCCTAAGAGTAGAAAAGAGGCTTCCTATGTATGTGCATGCATGTGTGTGTATATATATATATAGAGATCTCGTTCGCACCAGAAGATAACGAATGCACGTACTTCATGCTGTGGTTGGTGTCTGAAACCACGTATAGCCTAGCTATCATGGATTTACTTCCAGAGGAGAGTATATATATACGAACGGATAAAGAAGAATATTCTGTGATTTTGCTGGTTGGTATATTGTGAGGCGATAATCGATATGTATTGGGTCTTGTACTATTTTACTGGTTTGTGTTTAACTTGTCTCTTTCTTGTCTCTTGCGGTAAATATATACGCGAATGTTTCACTAATTTTCTGCACATGCTACAAAGCACGTCCTCTTCTGTTCGTACGGAAATACCGCTGGAATTTGTAGGAATTAATCCTGAATTAATTCAATAGAAGAAATTAAAGGGGTGTTGAGTTAAAGGTGTGATCTTAAGTACCATATTACTTAGCTAGGTGAAGTATAACCAACTTATAAAGGAGTTCATGCATGGACTCTAGTATGAGTTGATGGCAAAACTTGAGGTACACATGGTTAGCTATACTAAGGTATGTACACACGCATGCAGCGTCGTATATAAATGTATTTCACGTGTTTATCGCATGACCGTGGATCGAGATGTGCTAAGTGTAGTTATCCTTTTGCCACATGTACTACTATGTCACATCACCTTACACCTTGATTTCCGACGTGGTCTTTGTGGACTCAAGTAATTCATTAGCTAAGTCGTACCCATATAGACTTTGTGGTTGTACGGTAACACTCGATCCATAGTAACATATGTTTCTATCCTTAATTGACTAAGGCGGAACATTTACTTTACAAGGTCTCGTGCATCTAGCACCCGCCAAACATCCATCCGCCCCGGTCTAAGCTATTTCCACTTTATTTCATTTAAATAACAGTAGCAACACCAATTGCCGCATCTTTACAAATAAGGTTTAAACAATGTTTAAAAAGTTTCCCATAATAGCATAATACCGAAACGATTAAGCTAAACTAAGCAATTCTACTGTCCCATGCTACATTATTGGTTATTACCAGATAAAGTAGCTAGTATCATTTAGGGTGACAAAGGTTGTCATGATTAAAGTCAATGAGGGTATACCACAACTAGAATTTAGCTAAACCTAAACACTACATTTAAAGTACATTGCGAAAAATAATAAGCATGCATAATTTAAAACAACATAAGGTTTTCATAAAATTTGGGATCAACATGTTCAAGGAAAACTTGTCTTTGTTGACTCTTGCTGGATCTACCTCTGCCTGTGGATTTGCTTGTGTTTCGACTAAGTCGTCTACACGTGAAACGAGAACAAATAAATAAAAAAATTCAAACAAAATTCAAAAATTGAAAATAATGGTACTGAAAGATAGATCATGAATTTAGATAAATTTAGAAATTTGAATCACTGGAATCGGAGCTCGAACGAGGGAAAACGGGCTCCTGAAAGTTCCTTGGATCAGAAAATCATAAAAATCAAAAGGGGTGACACGTGGCGCTCTGCGATTGGATGGAATTTTGGATTTTCGAAAAATCAGAAAAAGGAAAAGAAATGTCGACTAACATGTGGGGCCCACATATCAGTGGCTTTGTCCACGGTAGACAGGGAGCACCTAGAGGGAATTCGGGTGACGCGGTAGATCGGCTGAGGTGGGTGCCACACGAAAGGCTAGGGCTGACGTGGCATCGATGTGGCAGCCACGAGGCTGGTGACGCGGCGCAAGCGCAGGAACCGAGGCGGTGCTGATGCGACACGACAGCGGAATGACGCTGCAGCCATGGGACGACACGCGGCGCTGACGGAGTGGGACGGCGGCTATGCGGCGTGGACGGCTGACGTGGACACACCACGCGTCGCACATCCAGCGGTGGCTCGGGATCGAACGGTAGAGGGACAAGAGCGTGCGGTGGCGATGTGGCTTAATCCAAAAACGCTGGCAGGCGATCGGACGGCCAGAGATCGATGAAGCAGTTCGACGGCGAGGGCGGCGGCGCGACTTACCGGACTCGGGGAAGAAGGCACGGCAAGCGGCGGAGGAGCGGTGATTTGGACACGACTCTGCGCGGATAGGGAAGAGGGTGATGTGGGTAACTCAGACGTGCAGGCGGCGGCAGCGGAGATGGACCGGTGGCGGAGATCCAGAGGAATGCTTCGGTTGCGGCAGCGAACTTTGGCGAGCACTTGCGATCAAACGGCAATCCTCCGACGGCGAGGCGCGGGCAAAAGTGGCGACGTGGCGAGAACACAAAGACGGTGTGGTGGGCCTTAAATAGGCCTCGGCGGTCATGTTCGACGCGAGATATGCGGTGGCGATTGCGGCGGCGAAGAGTTCGATTGGATCCCGTGGCGTGGCGTGGCTCAATCGGATCGCCCACACTGCTAGGATCGAGACGGTTCACACACGCATGGCTACGTGGGCGGCGACGGGGATCCAACGCCCGGCGCTAGGGTTTTGGCCATGGCCGAGGTGGGCTGGCGGACACGAGTGGGCGGAGCGGATCGGAATGGGTCAAAGCGGCGAGCCAAGTGGGGAAGTGGGCCAAACAGGAATGGACCGACAGAGGAAATAGGAACAGGCTGGGAAATGAACAGGAGCGGGTCGAGGAGAGGATTTGGCCGAGAGGGAAATAAAAGAATTTAAAACATTTTCCGAATTAACAAAACTTCAGAAATTCAAATAAATCCAAATAAATTCAAATAAATAGCAAATAAATTCGGCAAAATCTCCAAAAATACAGAAAAATCTTTTGTTTGATGGATAGATTAGTCAAATTAAATCCTTTTATTTTAGAAAATTCAAATTAAGCTTTGATTAATTCCAAGAAAATGCAAATGGTTCATTTTCAAATTCAAATACTCAAAAACTCAAATTTTGGAATGTTACAATATTTTAAGCTAAATTATTTTTAATTGGAGCACAATTGACGAACCAAAATCAAGTTGGTTTTTACTTCTGTCGTCCTCGCTCCTATAAATTCATAGTGATAATTGAGACCTATCGAAAAGATCTATGATGTCCCATGCAACCTAAGAATTTGTAAAAAAAATGCCAAAGTTGTAAATTCATAATACTTATTAATACTACTTTAAGCATTTGGTTACCTACGTGGTTTTATGTTCCCTGTTTTAAATGTTGGGAATGAGTATAAATAATGCCGATCTAGGTTCCCATGTAGTCTCCATCTGTGTTAGAACATGTGGATATTAGTTGAACAAGGTGAAATTTTTGTGCTTGCATGGTTAACACTGAAGTTTGTTTTTTAAAGAAAAAACAGAGATTTTTTAAAGCAACTCTGGCAGAAGGCAATTAAAGTTAAAGTTTTTTATGTACAAACTTACTAATATTCATACTTCTTAGGATTTTAAATTAAGAATTTCACTTTTCCCAGGGTATTATTAATTATTAAGTTTCTTTTGGATTATTGTGTTATACTTCCTAATTCGATTTGCATTTATACAAATCATACTACTATCCCACTAAGATTTTTAATTTGAGGTTTCAACCCTTAATACATAATTTAATTATAATTACACAAATATTTCTAGCAATCATAGCACATGCAAATGCATGATTTGGCGACTAGTGAATAGATAATGTTGCACATCGCCACCATCTTTATTGAGCTATCGCACTTGACCTCGAACTGTTTAACATTCAAATGTTTCCTCCTTCGAATATTTGATGAAAATCCAACCATCCAAATCTATCTCCTCTCTCCTACAACTAGGGTTGAAAACGGAAAGGAATTTCCGATTGTTTTGAGAAAACGAAAACTAGAGTCTCTTTTAGGAAATGAAAATGGAAAATATCAAGACAAAGAATGAAAATAGATTTTTTTGTCGAAACGGAGAGTTAGTTTTGACGGAAACGGAAATTCTGTATAAATGAAACCGAAAATTCTATTTTCTAATTTAAATAATACAAGTAATATATATTGCTTTATAAAAAATATCAAATAGAGTTAAAAATTATACAACAATTCTCAAAAATATTTTATAATATTTTTAACTTAGGAAAATTATTTCCAGCAAGATTTTGGTTTTGTTTTTCTCAAGTAAATTATTTATTTAAATCTGAAAATAACAAAAATCATTAATTAAATGCTGAAAATTCATCAAAATTCATAAAATCTGAATTAAACAACTGGGAATATACCTAGATGGAATTTTCCTCTTTCGTTTCCATATCCGCTCTATTCCATTTTGCTTCCATTTCCGTATCCAATTTTAGGGTTTTCGATTTCGTTTTCGTGACCGGTAAAAAATTGGAAATAGAAATGGAACAACTATTTACCGACCATTTCGTTCTGTTTTCATCCTTACCTATAACCGCTCCTGCTAGATCCACCACAACATAAAAGGCTATAGTTGAGACGGGCACTCAACAACGACGTAGCACGAATCTTGGTGCAAGGCACTGGCGATACAACAAGTTATTTGCCTTCACCGAAGAGTAGGTGGGCCATAGCACGAATCTTGAAGTATATCTAAAGATTAGAAATTTAACCAAAATCCTCCAAATTATGCTGACAGGTGGATTCCTTTTTTTAGCAAATCCTTTTTTTTTCCTAAAACACAAGAATAACAAATTTAATCTGCACAAAATATGCAACAAAATTCCTCATAGAACTTTACTCCCTCAGTACCACACTATAAGTCGAAGCACATCATATACACAGACTAAGGAGACATTAAATCTAAGAAAAAGTTAATGTTAGCATATCCCTATTAAATAGCATACTTACAACTTATCATCTACTTTTTCAGTATTAAAGGAGTAATATATGGTGGAACTAAATATTGCAATAACTACACATTAACTCTCTACAACAAACTTATATTGCGTGATGATGTTTTTTCAATAATAGTGACTTATATTATGGGACGGAGGGAGTACAATGTCATGTATGCTACCGTGCAGCTGTGCACGGACGCTTGGCAATGCTGATCACGACGCGCATCAACATCAACTGAGGTTTTTGTGTCCATCTGGACATTTTTCCCTCGGAATGACTTGTGCCCGAACGTCCGACATTTTCGAATGTATTGCAACATTTTTTTTTCTGCATGTGCAACATTTTGTTACAACACGTGCAACATTTTTCCTTCGACAAACAGTGAAATGCGCTACAGTAAACGGATGTTACAAGCGTAGGCAAAAAATGTTGCAAGCGTAGAAAAAATATGTTGCAAGAGGTGTTAGATGGCATGAACAGAAATCAGACGTCCGAACGCTAGTTTCTCCTTTTTCCCTCTGTCCAGTCCGTTGGATTCGTTGGAGTTCTCGTTTCCATTTTGTCCAATTCAGTATCTTCTGCCCCTCCACGGCTCTCGCGTGAATCTTCTATCTAGTTGTTTTCAACCGTATCCCTCATGATTAAAGTGCCAACAAAATTATTCACCCTCAAGGCTTCAAGTATACCAGGAGAGGAAAGGGGCAGAGCATCGTCGAGCAAAACAAGTCGAGGGCAAATACTCTGTGGATGCTGATCGACTGGGTATGCGCCCACGTCACATGCAAAGGCTACCGGTTGCTCCTTGCTCGATCCTATAAATATCAGTACTCGACTTGCTCCCGGCCTCTCTCAGTTTCTCACTTGGTTTTGTCACCCTCAAGGCTTCAAGTGTACCAGGAGAGGGAGAGATGGCACGGGGAGAAGACGACTCTTACACGAACGGATCGGTGCATGCGGTGTCCGTGGAGGAAGGGAGGAAGAAGGATAACGAGGTGGTGTATGATCACCAGTCTGACCTGGCAGACGGGGTTTGTGGCATGCCCGTCTCTGTTTCTTTCGTTCAGATGGTGAGTCTGTATAGCGATCGATCCCTAGTTTATGTTGTATTTTTTTTCCATATAAATGTATCCAGCTTGTGCTTGGCTGCTGGCGTGCAGCTCCTCGCCGAGTTCTTTGGGACGTACTTCCTCATGTTTGCCGGCTTTGGCGTCGTCATGGTGAACCAGAAGAAGGACATGGTGGTCACGTTCCCGGGCGTCGCCGTGGTGTGGGGGATGGTCGTCATGGCCATGGTCTACGCCGTCGGCCACATCTCCGGTGCTCACTTCAACCCCGCCGTCACCCTCGCCTTCGCCGTCTCCAGCCGGTTCCCCTGGAAACAGGCAAGCGCCATTGAAACATTGATCTCTTTATAACTGGTCGTACTTCTCGTGAATAGACAACCAGGAACACATGCTAGGTACGATCATACTGTGCATGTGCAGGTGCCGGCGTACATGCTCGTGCAGACGGTCGCGGCGACGATTGCGAGCCTGACGCTGCGGCTGATGTTCGGCGGACAGCACGAGCCCGTCCCGTGTCGCTGCCGGGGGGCTCCAAGATCCAGTCGCTCGTGATCGAGTTCATCATCACCTTCTACCTCATGTTCGTCGTAATGGCCGTCGCCACAGACGACCGAGCGGTAAGCCGGCCATGCCCATATGCACCCCACACCATGCACAGATACAAAAGAACTGAACTGAACTGTTGAGACATGCACGCATGCAAGATCAGAATAGCTAGGCGCCGTTAATTCACCGTTTTCGTCGAAAAATTTTGTGCAGGTCGGGCAGCTGGCCGGGCTGGTTGTGGGCGCAACCGTCCTGCTGAACGTGCTATTTGCTGGGTACGTACGTAATACACGCGCTGCTACGTTGTTGTTGACGGCATTGCATATACTCTAATTAACTTTTCTCTTGTACTACTGTATCCGATCGACAGGCCGGTGTCAGGAGCATCGATGAACCCGGCGAGAAGCATCGGGCCGGCGCTGGTGGGGAGCAAGTACAGGTCGCTCTGGGTGTACATCCTGGGCCCGTGCGCCGGCGCGGTGGCCGGGGCGTGGGCTTACAACCTTATGCGCCACACCGACAAGACACTCCACGAGATCACCAAGAGAACGAGCCAGACCAACTGATCATCCGGCCCTAGCACGCGAGTGCGCGGTATGTTGGTATCGATCGATCGATGCGGAGCGAATAATTGAACGATATATCGATGGATGCGGAGCGAATAATTGACCGATATATATATGTGTGTATATATATATAGGTGATGGCTAAGATTTTATTTAGCTAGAATGATTTTCCTACTAAATGAATAGAATATCACATCACAATTACATCAAGATTCTTTCTGTTAAGCTTGTGGTGGCTGCCCCTCTTGATGTAACCTAGGAAACAGAACCTCATGGATTTGCTTCTCTACACCCAACTCTGAAGTAGCTTACAGTGCAAAAGATTGAGAATGAAATGCAAGTATCTTCTTTCTATCAAGATTCTCTCTTTTTCCTACATGTTTGAAAAGTAATATTCCTTCACCTTTCATCTATTTCTCACACATTATACAAATTCGAACACACAAAGTTTCCATTGACCTTTGCAGGGAAAGCAGCTCTCAATGTCTACACTTGCGTTCCAGAGCACACTCTTAAGTCAAACCTAAGGCAATCCACACCGATGACTGCTACTTCCTACAAATATATAGCCGACACAGTGATTTAATACCTCTCTTCCATAATGTTCAGTGTTACAAGAGTGCTCACAAGCAATGTGAAGAAATTGTACCTACTTGAATTACCTTGCACCTCCAACAGAGTAATTTCAAGGCTTGTGTCATCTTGTCTCCACCAGTTCTCAAGCGAGATATTATGATCAGTGAAGAATGTGCAATGATGTTCGGTCTAGCTTTACGGTATTCTCTAATCTTTACCTTTGGCTGGAAGGAATTAAAGGGATGAAGAGAGCATTACTAACGGTCAAAAATATATAATACCAATTCTACAGAGCACCGGCTTTCATTAACATGGAGGTAGTAACATAAAACAGAAAATAAAATTGCCAGGGCCAAGGAATTAAAATAAAAATGTTAAATTTCGAAATAGTCATAACAAAATCAAATAAGAATATATGGTAGTACCTTTTAGTCGTAATCAAGTTGCTTATTGAGGGCCTTTTTTTTACTTTCCTCAACCTATAATTGATTCCTACATTCCCGGCATAAAAATAACATGATTCAATTTCTTGGGAAACTTGACATCGAAAAGTAAGTTCAGGTATGTAAAAGTGATAGTAAACTATAACTAAATTTATGCGACATTTTGTAGAAGCTAAAGAAGAAAATAATATACACTCTGCTGCTCCAGCTCAACGCATGCACAAACCAAAGGAATATATCCATGCATTGCATCGATTAAAACTGTGTATTCCTTCTTCTAGATGCTTAGCCATTAGTGATGCTGCCCGCCAAAAAACACCTATGCAAATATACCGAAAACAAGATGCTCCATTGATGCGGCCCAAGGTCTGGACCACGTCTACTGCAGGCGCAATCGCCAGGGGCAGGGGGAGTAGTCTTCCTAATGGAGTTTATCCCTTTCTTTATTAGAGTTTATCTTCTTCCTTAATAGAGTTTATCTCTTTCTATTTGTTGCAATTTCAATTATTAGTTACCATGATTTTAGGATCTGTTAGTTAAATTTGCATGAATAAAAAGGGAAGAGCTAGAGAGAAAAAGGTACGCTTTCAGTACCACAAAATAAGTCTCGGTATTGTCGATAACGGCCGTTGGCTCGTCTGACCGACTATCTTCCTATTCTTTCCTCGCGCCCGGTAGCTTTGGAGCCGGCGAAGTTCATCCTGTCGTGGGGTTCGAGGCTGCTGCGGGCGTATTCTCGCCTCCTGGCGGTAGCAACAATTGGTATCGAGCCATCCGGTCCTCGGCGTCTGCAGCACGCAAGATGGGTTCGGACGATGAAGAATGGCGGAGCAAAATGACGTCTGAAGTCGAAGGATTGAAGGCCACGGTGACCGAGCTGCACAAGACCGTCGCCGATTTCATCAAGGCCCAAGGAAAACGGCACGAGGAGGAATACCCCAATGGAGATGCCGGCGGCTCGGGACTTGGCGTCCCTAGGCGCCAGGGGGAGGGTCCCTATGGCGGGACAGGGTAACCATGGGGTGATAGGGATGGCCGTGAGCCCGCCCGTTCCCGTCAGTCCCTCCGGGATGAGTGGGACGGGGTGGACGACCGGAACCGGCAGGAGCCGCCGCGGCACCGCCACCAAGACCATGAAGACTGGGAGGAAGTGCCGGATCGCGACTGGCTGTTGCCGCGGCGCCCGCATGCGAACTTCCGATTTATGATGGGAGTGAAGACCCTCTCCTTTGGCTCATAATCGCGAGGTTCTTGTAGCGCTATGACATTCGCGCCGCAAGTATGTCGGATGGCCGGCCTTCACGTTCGAGGCAAAGCCCGGAGGTCCTCGACAAGCGGGAGGCTGGAAGGAGGCGCCATCACTGGGAAGACTTCTATGAAACCTTCCTCCAGCGGTTTCGCGACATGCCTGGTACCGTCCTCTAGGTGATCTGGTCAACCTAAAAGCAGGGGAATCGCGTGTGGGCGAATATGCACGTGAGTTCAGCGTCTCCTCGCTCGAGCTCGCGCATGAGCGGGAAGACCAAATTGAGACCTTCTGGTAGGGCTCTCCATTACGCTTCTGAGGCGATGTCTTGCTGATCGACCCGCGACCTAAGCGGAGGCGATCGCTTTGCACGGAGTCGAGCGGCGCGAGGGCGCATGGATCGCGCGGGCTTCGCGGAGTTGGACTCCTCCGAACCGATCGCGTCTTCCTTTTAGTCGTGCGATCGATGGCGGGACCAACACGGCGCCCTCTCTGGCCGGTGCTGCTGTCGGCGGGACTCTCTCCGCCCTGCGGTGCAGCCGTGGGACCACGAGGAGGATTCGGCGGCTCCACTCGAGCGGGACCGGCGGCTTCTCAAGAGTCATCAGCCACCTCTCCCTATCGCCGCCGTCTGGGCGCCGATGGGATTGCAGAGCGGCGAGCAAAGGGGTTATGCTTCAACTGTGATGAAACATATACTCGGGGACATCGTTGCCGTCGTCTCTTCTATCTGGAAGCAGTAAGCGAAGATGAAGACGAACCTGAGGCAATTGAGGAAGAATAGCCGGAGTTGTCCTCACTAGCGCTCCGAGGTCCTCGCAAGGGCTGTACCATGCAGCTGGAGATCGCTATGCGGGGCAAGATGTTGCGGGGATTGGTCGACCGCAGGCGATCGCGCATAACTTCCTCGGCCTTTATCTTTGCGGACCAGTGTTGGCGTACAACGAGGAGGCATTTGAATGACATGTCCGTGTGGCCAATGGAGCGGAGCTGCCCTGCCTGGGCCACACCACAGAAACCTTCGGAGTGGGTATTCACACCTTCCAGGCACCATTCTATGTCATTCCGCTGGAAGGATTTGACATGGTGCTTTCGAGTCTGATGGCTCAAGCCTCTTGGGAATGTTGTTTGGAACTTGAGTCTCTCACCATGTCGTTCCAACGGAGGGTAGCGTGATCACTTTGCAATTTGGGCGCGAACTCTGAGACCCGGGCACTCAGATTGATGGCCAAAGAGGTGTGGTTGCTTTGCTCTCGCCTTTGAGGATATTTTCATTTGAGCCACGAGTGTCCGCCACCTCTCTGCATGCGATCACGCATTTGTTTGCGAGAAAGGCACGGATCCGTGGTTGTTGGCCATCCGCTACCCTTCCAAGCAAGGGACGAGATTGAAGCGGTCGCAGCGATGTTGGCTCAAGGCATCATCATGGCCGTCACCCTTCTCTCTCTTTGTGCTCCTTGTGGCAAAAAGCGGATCACGGAGATTTTGCGTTGACTATCGCGCCCTCAACGCCAAGATGGTTAAAGACAAGTTCCTATTCTGTGGTGGAGGAGCTCTTGGATGAAGCGCATGGCGCCAAAATTTTCTCCAAGCTTGACCTCGCTCCGGGTATCACGGTCGCGTCTGCAAGGAGGAAGACATCGAAAACTTGACATTCATACGCACCATGGTCACTTCAAGTCACGATCATGGCCTTTGGGTTGTACAACATACGATCGACCTTCGAGCCCTTATGAATGAGGTTTTGCGGATTTCTTGCGCAAATTTGCGCTTGTTTTCTTTGATGATATTCTCATTTCTGGTATCGCCAGTAGAAGAACATGCCCTCCATCTTCGCTTTGGTTCTTGATCATTGCGGCACCATCATCTGTTCTCAGCGCTCCAAATCGCTTTTCTTGTGCAGAAGTGGCTTATTTGGGCCACATCATATCAGGCAGTGGCGTGGCGGCTAATCCGGCGAAACTCCATGCCATTGCCTCCTAGCCAACCCCGGTATCGGCCACGGGAGTCCGGAGCTTCCTTGGCTTGGCGGGGTACTACAGGCGCTTCATCCACCAATATGCCACCATTCTTGAAGCCCCATCCGGCCCTCCTCCGCCATCGCTCATTCGATTAGGGGCCAGCCGAGGATTGCTTTCTTAACGCCTCAAGTCGCCCTCCGATCGTATGCGATTCTGCGGTTGCGACCGACATCACTTTCGTGGTCGAGTGCGACGCGTCGAGCCTCGGCATTGGCGCGGTTCTCCAGCAGGAGGGTCACCCTATGGCTTTCTGATAGGAAACTTCTTGGCGGCAACGTTCGCCTCGCCAGCGTCTGGCGGGAGCTCATCGGCCTCTCCAAGGCCATCCAAGACCGGCGGCCAGTATCTTTGAGGCGTCCTTTAAATCACGCGCCGACCATGCCAGTTTGAAGTACCTCTTGGAGCAGGCCTTGGTTACACCGCCACAACAACACTGGCTCAGCAAATTGATGGGCTTTGATTTCATCGTCGAATACAAACCCGGCCGGACCAACTGTGCCGCCGACGCCCTTTCCAGAATGCATGAAGAGGCCGTAACATGTGCTGCCCTCTCCTCTCCAACGGTGTCTGTCATGGAGTGGAAGGCGCTTCTTCGCCAAGATCCCGAGGTCCAACGCCGCTGCACCGAACTCCTCCAGGCCGCGCCAAGCGCTTTCGAGTGCTTGGCGTCGAGTGGTCCTCGATGTGAGCTCATTTTCCAGCGAGCAAAATTGCACCTTCCTGCGTCCTCGCCGGTCCGTCACATGATCGTGGCTGCGTACCACGACCTGACGCATGAGGGCGTCCATAAGACCCTTCACCGGGTCAAGTCTCATTTCGTTTGGGACAAGCAGCGGCAAACCGTCGACGACTACATCAGCGAGTCAAGTGTGTGCCAAAAAAACAAGGCCGTTATACATCTCTGCCGGTCTCCTTCGGTAGCTCCGGTGCCACACCATGTTTGGGCGATATTTCCATGGATTTCATCATCCGCTTGCCCAAGTCACAAGGGATGTCTGCTATTCTCGTGGTCGTCGATCGGCTCTCGAAATATGGCCACTTCATCGCCCTCAAGCGGCCTACCACAGCACCTCAGGTCGCGGCCATATTCTTTGACCAGGTGGTCCGTCTCCATGGTGTGCCCGAGACAATTGTGTAATAGCCATGACCGGTGTTCTGGCGCCTTTTGGCGGGATCTATTTAAAAGGTGTGGTACGGTTGTTGACATCCTCGACTTATCATCCCCAAGCAGACGGTCGGGCCAGAGGTGGTTAATCGCACATTGGAGATGTACTTGTTGCCTGTCCGTCGCGATAATCCATCGTCTTGGGTTAAGTAATTGCAGTGGTGAGTTTTGCTACAACACCTCCTACCATTAAGACCTCCGGATGGCACCGTTCGAGCTTCGTCTATGGTAGCCGCCTCCGACATCATCCCTTATCGCAGGCAACACCACAATTGATGCGGTCATTGTCGGTTGGTCGAGAGGATGTTCTCTGGAGCAAGCTCGCGAGAAACTGCTGCGTCGCGCAAAAGCAGATAAACAAACAATATGATGGGGGCCCCGTGAGGTCTCCTTCTCGATGGGTTCGTGGGTGTGGTTGCGCCTTGACATCACCGCCAACTCTCCTTGCGCACCTTGCCCGCCAAGACAAGCTTTCTCCCGATTTTTGGGCCTTTAGGATCGATAGGGTCGGGGAGGTGGCTTATAGGTTGGACCTGCCAGAGGGCGCCCGCCTTCATGATGTCTTCCACGTGTCGTTGCTCAAGCCGTTCCATGGCTCCCCACCGTCCGGACCTCCACCGCTTCCTCCGGACATGGTCTCCGACGAGTCTTCCTCTCCAGGTCGGGTCGAGCCAGCACTTCTCTTGGGTCAGCGTTTTCTCGCGGACATCGTCGATTCTTGGTCGATGGGCAGTGCCAACCAACGTCCGGCTACATGGGTGGATCGGGTGTTACTCTCATGAGTCATACCCGATTTCAAGCTTGAGGACAAGCTTGATGTCGAGGAAGCATTGATGCGGCCCAAGGTCCGGACGCGTCTCTGCAGCGGCGCCGAAGGAGGGAGTAGTCTTCCTAATGGAGTTTATCCCTTTCTTTATTAGAGTTTATCTTCTTCCTTAATAGAGTTTATCTCTTTCTATTTGTTGCAATTTCAATTATTAGTTACCATGATTTTAGGATCATTAGTTAAATTTGCATGAATAAAAAGGAAGAGCTAGAGAGAAAAGTGCGCTTTCGATTACCACAAAATAAGTCTCGGTAGCGCCATCGATAGCAAACCGGTGGCTCAAAATCTGACCGACTATCTTCCTATTCTTTCCTCGCGCCCGGCCGGCTGCTGCGACGGCGAGTTCATCCTGTCGTGGGGTTCGAACTGTCTGCACGCGGTATTCTCGCCTCCTGGCGGTACCGCAACATCCATCACAAGAGAGCGAACGGGAAGAAAGGGAATATGTCACTGGATCATACATAGTATTCGTTCTCCGAACAAAAGGAATTATTGCATGGTTTGGTTGAATTGTGCAGAAATATGGCACCCATAGAAAAACTGATTTTTCCTCCCTAACGAAAGAGACAATTAAGAAAAATAAATTAAGCGGAGCATAAAGAAAGCACAAGTTACGTGAATCGCTTGGCCATAGTGCATGCACCACCAAATTGAAAGCATCACCCGTTCAAGTACCTGGACAAAACCCAAACGTCACAATTCCAACACACCAACTGTGATTTTGACCCCCTAACGAAAGAGAAAATTAAGAAAAATAAATCAAGTGGAGCATAAAGAAAGCACAAGTTACGTGAATCGCTTGGCCATAGTGCATGCACCACCAAATTGAAAACATCACCCGTTCAAGTACCTGGACAAAACCCAAACGTCACAATTCCAACACACCAACTGCCAAGGCAAGCTGTCTGAAAACAAACTATCAAGGCAAAACATTCGCTATCTGGATAACAACGATAACAGTTGCCATGAGCATCCCCACACCTTGAGAAGGTGAGATTCTAGGCACAGAAAGCTTGTCTTTTCTTACAATTGGATTGTAGCTCAAGTTCACACATTTTCTGCTTTGCAACTGTACAAGCATGACCCGTCCAGAGCAAATACAGCATCCAATTTAACCAGACAGCAACTTCATGAGTAAAACAGTAAATGATCAGTAGTTTGCAAAGAAGATAAACAAGGGTGATCAACAAAATGCTGGCATGCAGCATGCTACTGTGACATTCAAAATCAACTACTGAAGACAATACTCCAAATACTGGTATCCAAAACCATGAATTCTATTATGCCATCGCAGCTGGTATCCACAGGAGAAAGTTTTAACTGTGGGTCTGTCCAAGCAATGTACGTCTAGCATCAGTTAAGCATATGTGCAATGATGTTCGGTCTAACTTTCCGTTATTCTCTAATCTTTACCTTTGACTGGAAGGGCACATAATTGACAATGCTGAATTACGCTATTCATTGATTGACTTAAAATTGTAGCTGCATTGCAACAAAGGCACAAGGTGCTTAAATATTAACATTTTATCATCCATCAACTTTGGTACCTGGAGAATTGTCTTTTAATCAAGTAGAAGACAACATCCGAGAGTGTTAAAATTCAAAGAGATCAGATCCTGAAAAACAACATTATCATCCATCAACTTTGGTGCCTAGAGAATTGTCTTTTAATCAAGTAGAAGACAACACCCGAGAGTGTTAAATTCAAAGTGCTCAGATCCTGAAAAACAACATGGATGGTATACACACCTGAATAACTCTGTTATGGTACTTCTAGCTGAGATTGTGACCAATTGTGTCGAGAACCAAGTTTCTCACTCCTCCATTGAAATATACCTAGAAAGCTGTAGATGAGTAAGCTCAAGAAACAGAGGGCATCTCAAGGTCATGACTTGGGACAAATGATACCGTAAAGTCGATAAATATTACATACCAGTTTTTATCATTACTTTACATAGAAACTTTTTCAAGTGATCATGAAAAACAGCTCAATGGCTGCAAGGATGAATGCAATGAGTTGAATCAACAACTACAGTTAGCCCATAACAAGCCCAGATAAAATAGCTATAGTGGATCTGATTACACACTAAGTCACATTGTTCCCAGTTCGTCCGGATTAGAGAGCGGGTACACAGGACATGGATCGATGTCTTCCATGTTCCCGGTTCGAGTAGGGGTATATCTCTTGGAGCGCTTAGTGCGAGATGTGGGCGTGTACCAATTATTATTGGAGCGATAATCTGGGACGAACCATCCAATCTAGCCACGGAGGAGGTTTATTCCACTCTCCACTTAGAGAGCAACAGCATGACAGACGTCACCAGTCATCCTCATCCCCCTTCGGCAGTACATGAGCGAAGCCCAGAGTTTGTATAGGGACACTTATTTGGGCACCAGACCAACCACCTCGTCTCCCCCTGTGATCCATCCAATTCCAACCTAATCGCCGCACGGATCTAGGCGCCGACGCTCCCTCCCATGGTCCCCCGCGCCGAGGGGACCTCCGGCCGGTGGCGCTGCGAGATCTTGAGGCGGGCGCCGCCGCCCACGCGCCTCGGCCTCCTCCTCCCTCTCGGCGTCGGTGGCGGCAGAGTTCTTCAAGTCAGCGCCGAGCCCTCATCTTCCTGCCCCTTTGCTCTGATCGCGGCGGCATGGACCTCTCCGTCGGCAAGAAGCTGCTCAGTCCGTCCGCTCAGCGCTCCTCGTGGTTTCTCTTAGTGTTCGCCGGCATTGGGACGACGTCCCAACTTCCGTCGAGCATCGACCGACAATCGATCCGTGTCGATCCGTCCTCGATTGGGAACGACAACCCCGGGACATGGAACGCCGCATCGTTCCCCGTTCCGTGTGACTTAGATTACACATCAGTAAGATATCAACAATTTAGTGCTTACTCTTGTTCCTTAAGCTCCCGAGACCAGCAGCATTGTTTTGATGAAATTGATCTCTAGAAATACAAGTCCGGAAGAATAAGGATTTAGCAAGGGCAAATGATATTCATTGGGCAAAGGCTGCTGGTGACAGAGACTTGTTGAACCTACTATGACTATTTGATAACTAATGAAGGCTCATTTTATTCACTTTTGGAATAGCTGATGGAAAATCTTTTCCATGTAAATAGAAGTAGAACTTCTAGACACCTTAACAAAAAACATAAATGCACAATACTGTAACCTATAGAGGCAGAAGTTGATGAAATAAAAACATTAACTGGGTTAAGAAAGACAAGAGTCCTAATGCATGCAACAGATACACAGTTGTGCATAGAACACACACAGAACTTTTTTTTTTTGGCACGTGAAACACAGGATGAATATTGATTGGCCATTCACAAAATTGAATATTCAGTTGAGATTCTAGCAAAGAATCCACTATTGCTAATATTGCTATGCATTGAATTGGGACTCCCACTTGAACTGAAGTTCATGCAAAAGAGCAGCCCAAGAATCACAACCAAGTTGTTTTACACAAAGTACAGCTCGTCTTTGAAGTTTCAAGTGAGCCAAAGCAAAAGGTACACTATGAATTTGACAACTCCCGTTGGTTGCATCACTTAACGGTAAGAAAATTATTAACACAATGGAGGTTTCAAGGAAAATAAACAGATCAAACATGAATGAAGTTTCTGTCATGCACCAAACGCTTTGGCTTCCTCATCTCAATCCTGTCATATATTAGAGATAAAGTCATATTATTTAGCCAAAGTCATATTGTGTGAGTAGGCTAAAGTTCATGAGCTTCAGCATGTCAAACCCAACAACTACCTACATGCATATGCGATTGTGTGATTTACTAATATTTCGTTGGTTTAGTGTCATATATGACTACATGCTGCCTTTACGTTTTGCACTTTAGAACCAGTGTTCAGCAAACACAACCATAAGCCTAATCAACAATAAATAATCGGCAGAGTATCACAAGAACTGTGCACTGCCACCATTGGCACGACCTAATTATCACAAGAACTTCGTAGTCCATACTCCATACAAGGCATGGCAGCACGGAACACAAAAAAACCAAATACAGGCGAGAGGGGGAGCGCACCTGGATCCTGTAGGAGGCGCGGGTGAGGCCGATAGAGGAGCAGAGCCAGACAGTGACGGCGACCAGCGCCACCACAGTGACCCACAACCACACTGGCTGAGAAGGGTGGTTTCGGCCAATGAACCAATGGAGAAAAAACCACCAAAAAACAGCAAAAAAAAATATATGAATACACATATTTCTCGGGGGAGACGCTCATCACGAAGGAGGGGGCTAGATCCGAGTGGCTGGGGAGGGAGTGCGGCACGATCGGAGAT
This sequence comes from Guadua angustifolia, assembly GCA_036346375.1. NCBI lineage: Eukaryota > Viridiplantae > Streptophyta > Magnoliopsida > Poales > Poaceae > Guadua > Guadua angustifolia. Next base: position 43,045,292 of record CM070510.1, read on the forward strand.
AATCGGGATCGAGAGGTGGTAGGCGGAGCGAGGATGGCGGCAGGTGGGGATCTCAGACGGGAGTTCTTGGGAAGAAGCAGGCGGGGAGGGGGATCCGGACGGGGATTTCGCCTAGGGGAATCGCAGCATTTCGCGGAGTCAGGGGGAAGGACGGGGATTTCGCCGCGTGGGGTCGGGGAAGGGCGGAATTCGCCGCCGGGGAAGGGAAGGACGGGATTCGCCACGCAAAGGCGAGGATGTAGAACGGACCGCTGCGTTGTGAATGTACCTGTTATGGCCGGAGGTGCCCGCGACGGTGGCGGAGCTCGCAGGGCCTCGCTGTCGGAGTCCCTCCGCCAAATATGCGCTGACGTCGCGCCGCTTGGACCCCCTCTAACCCTTCCATTAGAGAGGAGGATTTGAGGCTACGACAATCCATCGTCGATGGCTATCCTTCCACTGCACGCGCCGCTTGGACCCCTCTGGCCCTTCTGCGCATTGCGCCATCGAAGCGAAGCGGTCGGATGGACCCTACGGCCTTCCGCGCATTGCGCCATCGAGCAGAGCAGATCGGGAGGAACGAGGAGTTGGGAGAAATGTGGTTTGTGCCGCCTAGCTATCGTGAGGAACGGAAGTGAAAAAGAACACCGTTTTTTTCGTCAGCCCGGTTCGTTTTTTTTTTTTTCGATTCAGAGATGGGTTGGTGGTGGAGAACGGACGTATCACCACCAACTCAAAATTAGAAGTAATAGAGATACACACACACACACATGACTTGAAATACTTCTTTATTACTTTGGCTGCACTCATATATCAAATATAAGATATTCCAAGAGGAACCACATGAAAAAATTACAAAGGAGTACATAGTTTTTAGCGTATTTTGCAAATATCTTTATATACGAACGTAACAAGGAGTACGTCTAAAAAATTACATATCACCTCTGAAAAAATGTAAATACCATAAATGCTTTCACACATAGCTGGTTAGTTAAATCTCAACCTTCAAAACTTGATCCAAGGATCCAGATTAGATTTTAGCATGTTAGCACTGAAATCACCTTTAGCACTATATATGTTCCCTATATATATATGTATATATAAAAGATACTCCAATGTGATATGATTGAAAAATTTCATGAGCCCTTTATTTTTTTTATACCCTTTTCCATATGTAAAAGGAATATATAAAGAAACTATGCTATAAAGGGTGGACTTTGATGAAATTTTCCGTGGAACTCACATTGGAGTATCTTATATCAACGATAGAGTATACTCAAAAGAATAAAGAGGTATAACAACATCATTTAAGCGGTATACTAGAGGTGGGAGTACATACACCGGGAGTATGGAACCATTTTCATATCTTGATTGTTCATACCAGAAGATAATGAACATACATACTTTATCTGTGGTTGTTATGCGAAACCATGTATATATCTGAGCGGATAAAGATGAATATTCATGTGATTTTGCTGGTTGGTATATTGTGAGGCGATAATCCATATGTAATGGGTCTTGTACTATTTTACTGGTTTGTGTTTAACTTTTCTTTCTTGTCTCTTGCGGTAAATATATACGCGAATGCTTCACTAATTTTCTGCATGCTACAAAGCACGTCCTATTCATACGGAAATACTGGTGGAATTTAGCACAGTATCAGGTGGAATTTAGGGTGCGTTTTGTTGGGTGTACGAGGATGAATGAGATGGGATGGTACAAGATGGATAGAATGATCCTGGATGAGATGGTACAGGGAAGGTGTTTGATTACCTTAATAGAATAATACAAGATTTTGTTTGGTTGCTTGGATGGAATCATACAGGATGGTACGAGATAATGTTTGGTTGAAGGGATGAGATTGGATTGAGGGGTGATGTTGGTTTGAGGGATGATACGAGCGAATGATCCAGTCCTGGACCGATTGGTTAGGCCAAATTGCCCGTACGGGATAGTGCCGCATCTTTTTAGAATATTCCAAGAATCTGTACTATCTCATCCTGTACCAAATAGTTCTATTTAGCCAACCAAACGCAGAGATAGAACCAGATCCTGTATGGAACGGTTCGGTTCACCCTCATACACCCAACCAAATGCACCCTTAGTATTCGGGAAGACGTGGCATGTAGGAAAGTGCATCCTCTAACATTGCAGTTCCCATTGGATGAAAGAAACAACGGGAGAAACTAGCACTCGGACGTCCGATTACTGTTCATCCCATCGGACGCCTCTTGCAACATTTTTATCCTACGCTTGCAACATTTTTTGTCGACGCTTGCAACATCCGTTTACTATAGCGCATTTCACTGTTTGTCGAAGGAAAATATTTCACGCGATATAAAGAAATGTTGCACGAGTTAGAAAAAAATGTTACAATGTGTCCGAAAATTTCGGACATTCGGACTGAAGTCATTCCGAAGAAACAATAAATCTCTAAATGAAATACTACAGTTAATCGCTATCGTTGCTACAGCTATTGTTAGAGTGCCGGAATGCATATTATGCCCTCCATATTAGATCCATCCGCGCCTTTCATCAATCACTGTACCTAGCAATATTTTGTATTCTTGCTCATGTCTTTGTAGCACAATCTGGACTGTCTGATGCTGATCCTACAGTCGAGACGAGAGCTAAGGTACCCATTTATAGTTACTAATACAGAAAATAAAATCACACATGGTTCGAAACTATCATCATAGACGGTTTTCCGAGCCGTCTATAACCAAGTGTCAGTAATAATAATGGCACATCATAGACGGGTTTTGAACCGTCTGTGAAAAACCTATTACAGACGATCCTAGCCAAGAACCGTATGTGATAACCTATTATCACAGATGGTTCATGGCTAGAACTGTCAGTGATAACCTGTTTTACTAATCAACTTTAAATTTGCATGTAATTTCCTGCTGCACTTTATGCTGAATTATCTGGAGATCTACTCCAACGTTTATATAGACCGGTAATAAACGTGAAATGTAGTTCGAACACATAGCACATGTACCTCAGCAAAAGTTTTCAACAGAATGGATAGGCAAGCCATGCAAACATGCATTGGCTTTTATCACTACTCACAGAAATGTCAATATGGAGACTTATGTACATGAATACTATTCAGTTCAGGGGTTTAGGGCTGCATATCACATTTCTCAGTGGCCCAAGGTTCATGTAGGGTTTTACTTGCTACCACCCCTTGCAAAAAGATCTACTGCTAGACCAACAAAATTGTGGATTACGAACTAGTTTGAGAAGGCATCCATCATTAAAAGGCAAATCAAATGCAAGCTGTGTGGGGAACTATGTCATAGGACAGATGGCTGTCATTTTAATGGGAAAAAGAAAATGTACCTTCTTTTGTCCAATTTTTATTGGCTCATTCTTTTCACAACTCTACTCAACATAGGAAATGAAAGAACAAGAGGAAAGGCAGTTAGAACCAGCAAGAAGGCAAAGCCATCTGGTCCTAGCATAGTTCAACTAGATACACCACTGAGAGCAAGGGTCACCCTACCTCACAAATGGAGCATAGCAACACTAATTTTCTGAAGTACTTTAGATGCCAAGCAATTTTTCAACACATGGACTAAAATATCATAAAATAAAATACTTTAAGAAAATCCATTGACGCATATTGCATCTACTATAAACTTCACAATGACACAAACTAGTCACTACCCATCATAAACTTCAGAGGTTGAAGTCAACAAAATTCTGCAATTGAACACATAACCTCCATTCAATATTATCTCATGAGATGTATTGAAAGAATTGATCAGCGGATCCCAATAACATGTGTCTTGCTGGTTTGTGAATAATCACAAGATAAAAAGAAGTGACAAAACAATATTTGAAATGGTTATACTAAACATATGTTAGAATAAGAACAATTAAGATGAGCACAACAACTGTCCTATTGGCATGTTTATATGATTGGCCTAAACACTTGGTCACACAATATTGACATGCATGGACGTATTTTTGTTTAGAACATTAGTTGCCAATATAAAGTCACATACACATAGCCACAGTCAAACGATATATTTAATATGTATTGACTACAAAGGCTTCAATGACCAGTTCAGAAATTTTTTATATCCATTCAACAGAGAACTCAGAAATGTTTTTGGGCAAGCATTGAGTATATGCCAAGATAAACTTATGGTACTTTGTTTGTCATTGACAAAACTACATGATAGAGCTCTCAACCCTTACCATGGCAGTCCGCATAATTCAAAAACTTTCTCAGCTACCTGACAGCACAAAGTACTTGCAGCAAGATCTCTAAAGCATTGCCATTGGATCTCTGTGATCTCTCATACTCCCAAACAGAAACAAATTAAGCTCAAGACTCTAAATGAAGTAACTGCAGCGAGGTCTCTAAAGCATTGCCGCTGGATCTCTGATCTCTCCCATTCCCAAAGATTCTCAGGTACTCAAAGACTAGCAAAGCTGCCAGCTTAAGCTCTAGACAGCAATGCCCCACACCATGAAAGATTTAACAAAGAAGCTTGCACCCTGGACATCTGGCGGAAAGCAGCTCCACTCACAACGGCCCTTTTGCACAGATTTAGACCCCCTAACTATATCACTCAGATCTAGCTACTTTCCCTCTGACGGGACCATGGAGTTGACCTCGCTCACCAACACAGATAAATATCACAAACCGCAACAAGCAAGCAACACAATGATCGATGCCACGGGATCTCGTCCATACCTCGTGCTTCTCGTTTTCCATGAGCTTGTCGATGAGGTGCGAGCCGATGAATCCAGCTCCGCCGGTGACCAGGATCCGCAGATCTAAGCCTCCCAGATCGGACACGAGGAGGCGACGCATTTGAATCGGATGAGACCGGCGTCGGACAAGGAGGAAGCCTGAGCCATACTTACGGATGCGGTGGTGGTGCGGCGCTAGGGCAAAAGCCTCGCTTCTCCGCTTCTGAGAGAGAGAGAGAGAGACGGGGATGGGCCGATGGGGGAGGAGGGGAAATGGAGGAGGCGCTGCGATTTGTGAGGCCTTCCCCGCTGCTCTCCCCCGTTCGATCGGATGAGGCGTATTGTATGATGTCATCTCAGACTATTCAGTATAAAATCACCTGTGAGCTGTGATATCTCGATAATATTACAGACAATTTTTTTTGCTAAAATGAACAGTGATAAGGTTTTTTTTAGAATGGTCACTGACGAGTAGTTATTACAAACAGGTTTTTAAAACCGTTAATGATGAAGGGTTAAGTCTTTTTGTATTAGTAAGTGTCTGCCTTTAAAATATCACGGCCCAGAATCTACTTTCAACTTGATCACCTTGTTGATGACTCACAAACAAAGATTCTACTTGTTGTAAAAGTTTACCGCTACCACCTCCATTTTAATATAAGGCTCTTTTTCTTCACAATCTTGAAGATGTTCGTCGGTTTTTTAGAGTGTCAAAATGATTGGCCTATGTAGTTACTCGCAACCTGTAAGTTGTCACGCATTCAAATTCTGAAAAATCATAGCATAAAATTAACATAAACGACCCACCCAATATTGAGCTATGCTATATGGTTGGTATATGATACTACTACAGAAAAGCATATATTAGACGTCTCATCACACACGGTTTAGAAAAACCCAATGTGCTAAGGAACATCATTGACGGTTCTATACCGTAACTGTCAGTGACATCATCACAAACGATATTTTTTATAAATCGTCAATGATATACATCAATATCACAAACAGTTTTAGTACTAAATCGTCAGTGCTTCTATCACAAATGGTTTTAAACTAAAATCATCTGTAATAACAGGTATTATTCTAAAACCATCTGGGATTCTATGTAAATCACTGATGGTTTATAAATAAACCGTTTGTGATATCTCCCAGAGATATATAATACAGAGACCCGAGTCACTTAGTGCTTTCTAGGGTTTCGGGATCTACTTTTAGGTGGCTGCGGCTGTGAAGCGATATTGTGAAAGAAGGCAGTTGATTTTAAAGGGTGATTGTAGATCATGTGTTCTTGGTAATATAGGTTCTAATTGCATTATATTCAAGGTCTAGCTTGGTAAGGAGAGAATTTAAAAATTATTTAGATTTAGCCTGTAGATCCATGTGTTCTTGGTGATCTAAAGGTTAGTAATGGGTTCTAATTGTATTATATTCGAATTCTGTTAAAGGGGGGAAGAGTGTAATACCCCAAATCGTTTACCAGGATTTTGCTCTCACCTAACCTCATATATCCTTCCATTGTGTGGCTATCATTCCAACTGGCGGATCTTTTCTTTCCTCAACAGAGCCAACTCCTCCCTCTCATTTTGGATGAAGCGCACCAGGCGTTGCCCTTGCTCTGGCCGAGCCCCGTCTGCATTGCCTCCCACTCTTCCCTTGGCGATTGCTCCCTGGTTGGCGCTTGCAAAACCCCCAACCGACGAGTGCATACTCCCATGCCGCTCCAACACCTCTGGCGCGCCTGCCTCCTTCCTGGCCGGCGCTCGGCACCTCTGGTCGGCGCGCCACCGCCTCCCCTGGCGACGCCCGGCTCCTCCTCTGGCAGTGGCGCTCCGGCCACCTCACTGGCCGGCGCCCTGCCCTTCTACCTCCTGGCTCGGTGCCTCCGGCCTTGGTGCCCTGCTCTGCCTCCCCTTCCTCCATGGCTCCATGAGGAGGTCTTTGAGTATATTCTTCTTGGGGTCCAACTTGCATGCCAAGTGTTTGTGCAAATGCCTAGCTAGAATCCTTGTTTTGAGATGCAATTAATTGAGTGGATCTTGGATCCTGGATGCATGTGTGCTTGCTATGAACATGTTAAATTCTGTTTAATGTCATCCTTTTTCTTTGAGCCCTGTCAAATTAATTGTGGTATTTGGTTCCCTTAGCATGCTAGGTGATTGATGAAATGCCTAGAAGGTTTAGATTATTGGTATCATGATGAGTTAAGTATGCAAGGTTGAGGATGAGCTTTGAAATGCTAGAATCGATGCATTGCTAATTTATGTGTATGAATCCGATCGCAGCAGAGAGTATTAACCTGTTTTCTGTTAGTCATTTGAGCCATTGAGGGTAGGCCATGTGTTATTAAGTTAACCAATTTTTGTGGTTTGTTGTTTAAAGCTATATTTATGGTATGTGTTCTCATTTCAAACTTTCCCTACTCTTGGGAGGTCATGCTGATGTTGATACCTTATTATACCTTTTCCTATCTCGGTATGATGATCATAATTTTGCATGGTTCATTTAAGTGAGACATAGAATCCGATCGATGATCTTGAATTTGTCGGGTTTTATGCTCATGATTTAGGTGTGTAGTTTTGAGCAAGGTGATATATGAGTGTCAAAAAGATGTGCTTAGCCTCGAATGGTGTGTACTGACTCTGAAGTCTTTCTGTGTGATGTGTATTAGTATAAGGATGCATTTACTGTTGTTTTGTATTCTAGAGTTATCAATGCCAAAGCTATCTTGAATTGTATAAAGTCTGAATTGTATAAAGTCCCTTGTCAAGTAGTGTGCTATTATACTCTTATTTAACCGCTTCTTTAATTTCCGTTAAGTTTGTGATTGTGACAATCGTGCCTTGCCCTATCTTGGGTTGCTGTTCTCTAGGGTTGGTGATTTCTAGCGCTGCAATGGGCCGTCAGTTTCTCGCCGAGGTAAAAGGCAAGTGCATCTCCTAGAGCGTTAGTAGGGTGTTAAATGCTCTGCTTGTGATAAGAGTATGAAAATTCTAATGATTTGGTTATGTTTAATAGCATATCTAGAAGTTGTTCTTATCATGGTAATAAGGATGGATGAATGTTAGCAATGGGAAGGTAAGTTATTAAATTTCTAGTATTGTAATGCCTTACGTATTGTACAATTGTGTAATACCTCATCCACTTAACCTCACTTTTTCCTTGTGTGGCTGGAAAGACTCGGTGGGCAGTAGATTTTTCCCAATACTGGCCTCCTCCCGGCCTCTTCAAGCGTCTTCCCAGCCGATCCTCCCGGCGCCCGGCGCACCTTCTTGTCTGCGCCTCCTCTCCAGCAATCGGTGGCAGCATCAGCAACAGGAAGAGCAGCAGCCGCCCTTGGCCTTCTCCTGCTCCCTTCCTCCCTGCGCCCCTTCCTCGGTGGTTGCCTTCTCCCCCGCGCCCCTCCTGGTCTTTGCTCCTCCGGCGCCTCGACCCTGCCTCCTCCCTTCTCCTCCTCTCTGGCTCATGTGGCAGCTCTTCCAGCATTCAGCGGCGAGGAGGCTGGTGGCAGCAGCTCTGACATGATCCAGCAGCAGCAGCCGGCGTGCCTTGGAGGTTTCGGCGCCCCTGGCCGGCAGCTCCTCCCAGCGCCTCCTCTCCGACAGCTGCACCAGTAGCCTCCCCCTCACTTCCCTCTTCACTCCATGAGAAAGCTTGAAGGTAAAACCCTAGGTCTTTGGGGGATGTTAGTGCTTGCATGCAAGGTGTTTGTGTTAATGTCTAGCTAGGTTTTTCATGAGAATGTTTGGTATTGCTTGCGACTTTGATTCCCGGTAAATTGTGAGCTTGAGGTACTGGTATATTTGAAGTAGATTGTAGTGCATAGTTGAAAGTGAAATTGATCAGCAGTTTGTTCTTTCTCGATACCTTGATGGTGTATGTGACTCGATCTTTTGCTTTGGGCATGAAATGGAAATGCTATGGGAGTTTACGTGTTATGATTCGTCCCCTAGTTAATCGTGAGCTAGACATGTTTAATTTTATCTTTAATAGTCGACATTTGAGCTATTTTGTATTTGTGGCTTATAAGGTATTCATGTGTTTTATGCATAACCTTGATGTTGAGTATATTCATGTATGCTTGTTAGGAACACATAAATTTCGTATAATGTCATCCTTTATGAAACACATCAAAAATATTGGGGTGGCAGATTGCCTTATTGATGTCATAAACCCATAAATGCTAGAATTGTAACTCTAAATTAAATTGCTTTCTCTTACGATCACGATGAACCATAGGCGAGAATCGTCTTTGCTTTATTTAAAGTCATGTCAGGAAGCGGAATCAATAATTTTATCATTTGAGCTTGTCTTGATTTATATTAAAGTTGACAACCGACACCAATGTTAGGCTGTGGCGAGGACTACTGGAGGAGATCGCGCTTGTAGATAGATCTGGTTGATGCAAACACCGTCGTCTGAGAATATTTAGGGTTTCGATAGAAATTGTGATCTTAAGCTATTGTGTAAGCTTTGCTAGAGGTTGAATGAGAATCTTCCAAATACACATATAAAGTGGGAGAATTTCTTGTAGATCATGATAATGTTTTCGAATGCTTAATTCGGATTTGAATTGAATTAATTATGAGAAGTTGAAGTGAGCTATCCAGTTTTAGTAAAAACGTTATGGACTTGGTTCATTGAAAAATATGGAGTTAATTGAATGTAATTATGAATGTTTAGCTGATTTGAATTGAATGTTGAACTTTCTCGCTTGCTATTGCTATTTCCAGGTAGTGGGTCTTGAGGTTGCCTCGACCCACATCGCTCGTCTGCAATAAAAAGGCAAGTGCATCTCCTCGATCGTGGTTGAGAGGATTCCTGGTTTGTTGCTTTTAACATACGTAATGGCCGATGGCTACGTAAATGATATATATATATATATATATATATACGTGATTATGAGTATATTTAAGAAATAGTTCATATTATGAATTTGCTAATGTTGGTGAGAGTGTTACATTGTTATACTTGTTGCATCAATTGAGTTAAATTGAGGAGCCACTCCAATATTGAAAAGGGCGAGGCGTGTAAGCCTGACCCTCTGGTAAGTCCGAGTTATGGCGAATGACAAAGTGAGTATCTATCTTTGCATCTTTGAAAATATGAGTTTTATCTTGCATCCTTGCATTCATGATATGCATTCATAAAAGCGAAGAGGCGACCCATGTCGATCACGGGCCTCTGTGTTCACGTAGTGAACACGAAAGTCCTACCTCGTAGTCCCATCCACGGATGGGGCGAGTCGATAAGTAGGCCCCGCCACGGATGGTTGGGAATGAGAGGGTTCACACCGAGCGGTGTGCACTCACTATCTTAGGTATACGCTTATGACAATGTGCATTATGAGCATGCATGGTGCATTCATTTGATGATTCATGAGAAAAAGGATGAGAGCATAAAAGCATTGCATTGTATGTTGCAATTGGTGAATGTTAATTGATGAGAATAGAAATGACAGGTTGAGTATTGACTCATGGACTCATTCTGAAATGATTGTTGAGGCATGAGTAAGGTTATTTATGTTTCCGAGTTAGGTGTGGTAAGTAGGGTTAGATTCTGATTCGTTAACTGGATAATTTCAATTAAGTAATGATTATAGCAAATGGTGAAGTAATCGTGTTCTTACGTTTTGAAGTTATATGAATTCAAATTGCTCCCTTTATTTAAGGATGTTAAGTAAAGGAACTAGTACAGTATGTCTTGAAGTCGTTGTATTCTAATCGAATTCATTACTTTTATGTTTGTTAGCACTTTGCTGAGTCTTGGATTCACACTTGCTTCGTTTCTTGTTTTAGGTACTTGAAGTTGGCTCGTCGGGTTGGGAGTAGAAGCACGTGCGACTTGATCGCCATCTCATTTAATTAATGTATAAAGCTGATTGTATTTAGTGGGGTTGTAATATGTTATTTGTCGTCGCGTAGTTTATCTTTTATTAGCGAATGTGTGATTGATATCTAAGGACACGCTAGAATGTAAACCGTGATTGAATGATTGACTTATCTTGTTATTACTTTACATCTTTGAGTGGATGTCCTCCTTTCTAGAAAGGTCATGCCGAAATTTTGAACTTTTCTTGACTTAGTTTTTAGTTGGTTTTAGAGTTAGTCGTTGTTTTTAGACAATTCTGTTGAGTTGTCGTTGAGTGTTTCGAGTTTTGGGTAGCATTCGCGGTGCGATTGGCGCCGGGGTGTTACAAATTGAGTAGGGTTATATTGATGCAAAGGATAAAGTGATTAACGGTAATGTGTGTGTTATATTCATGTTTGTGTTGTGCTTATAAACATGTCATTTGCATTTTGCATTCATTACAAAGAGCGACCCATGTTGATGTGGGCCTCTGTATTCTGCGTAGTGAGTACAAAAGTCCTACCTCGTAGTCCCATCCACGGATGGGAGCGAGTCGATAAGTGTAGGCCCGCCGGAGATGGTTGGGAATGAGAGGGTTCACACCGACGGTGTGCACTCAGCTATACTTAGGTATACGCTATGACAATGTGCATTACGAGCATGCATGGTGCATTCATTTTATGATTCATGAGAAAGAGAATGAGAGCATAAAAGTATTGCATTGTGTGTTGCAATTGGTAAATGTTAATTGATGAGATTGGAAATGACGAGGTTGAGTATTGAGTCGTGGACTTATCTGAAATGATTGTTGAGGATGAGTAAGGTTTATTTATGTTTCGAGTTGGAGGTGGTAAGTAGGGTTAGTTTACGCTTCTTTAAGCTGGATAATTTCAATTAAGTAATGGTTATAGCAAATGGTGGAGTAGTCGTGTTCTTACGTTTTGAAGTTATATGAATTCAAATTGCTCCTTTATTTAAGGATGTCAAGTAAAGGAACTATTACTGTATGTCTTGAAGTCGTTGTATTCTAATCGAATTCATTACTTTTATGTTTGATTGCACTCTGCTGAGTCTTGGACTCACGCTTGTTTGTTTCCTGTTTTAGGTACCTTGCAGACAACTTGCTGGGTTGGGAGTAGAAGCACGTGCACGACTTCGGTCGCCATCGCATTTAATCAATGCATAAAGCCTGAATGTATTTAGTGGGGTTGTAATATGTTATTTGTCGTCGCGTAGTTTATCTTTTGTTAGCGGAGGTGTGATTGATATCTAAGGACTGCTTGAATGTCTCTTCGTGATTGAATGATTGATTTATCTTTTGTTATTGCTTTCATCTCTGAGTGGATGTCCTTCTTTCTAGGAAGGTTATGCGAAATTTTGAATTTTTGCCGACTTAGTTTTAATCTGGTTTTAGAGTTAGCGGTTGTTTTAGACAATTCTGTTGAGTTGTTGTTGAGTGTTTAGAGTTTTGGGTAGCATCTGGTGGTGCTTGTTGGCCGGAGGTATTCTGACGATTTATGTCTTGTCTGTGCATTGACTGCGATAATATGAAAATGTTTTGAAACTCTACGCAAATCGAAGCACACTTGATTCCAAGGGGTTTCAAAAGGGGGTATACATATTGGACTTGATACGGTGAAGAGCAGGATATATAGAAAGCAGGTAGTATTAATATCGTCGACGAAGTCAATGATATGATGGATGATCATATCGATTGTGCTTCTGAATCAGATGTTGTGCAACACAGAAGAGAACCATGATGAGAGAGAATATGGTAAATTCCGGAGTTTGATGGAGGACTCAAAGAAACCTTTGTTCTCAAGCTGCAAGTCGAAATACACAAAGTTGTCATCTGTACTTGAACTTCTGAAATTGAAGGCAAGTAACGGTTGGTCCGACAAGAGTTTCACAACGCTGTTACGTCTATTGGTGGATATGCTTCCAAAGGGAAACGAGTTGCTGACAACCACCTACAAAGCTAAGAATGTTCTTTATCCCTTGGGAATGAAAGTAGAAAGAATACATGCATGTCTGAACAACTGAACCCTATACCGCAAAGAGTACGCAAACTTGCATGTATGTCCTATGTGCAATGCATCCCAATACAAGCGCAAGAGTCATTTAGATGATGACAGCAAGGGCATCGAGGTGAAGAAATGACCTCTTTCTAAAGTGGCATGGTATTTGCCTATAATTCTTTGTTTAAAGCGTTTATTTGCGAACCCAAATAAGGCAAAACTATTGCGTTGACACTCGAAGGAGCGTAAGAACGATGGAATGCTAAGGCACCCTACTAATTCCATCTAATGGAGAAACATCAATAGGAGGTTTCAAGAATTCAGTGCGGATCTGAGGAATATAAGGTTTGAATTGAGTATAGATAAAATGAATCCTTTCGATAGCATGAGCAGCCGGCATAGCACTTGACCCATGAATCTTTGTATCTACAACTTTCCTCCTTGGTTCTCTATAAAGCGGAAGTACATTTTGTTGTCTGTACTTATCCAAGGACCAAAACAACCTAGGAATGATATTGATGTGTATGTAGCTACATTGGTGGAAGATCTGAAAACACTATAGGTTTCCAGGGTACAGGTATAGAATGCGTACAAATGAGATAACTTCATTTTGCATTACCTTTTGCTCGACACCATAAATGATTACCACCCTTGGTAACCTATCGGCCAGTACAAAAGGAACCTAAACTTGCACTCTTTGCTAGACGATACCGAGAGTGTGTGGTTGAATCACTCAGCAAAAGCGTATACATGCGTCCTGAGAGGTTCCTTGGAGGAATCACCTATACATAAAGATGAAGAAATAATTCGATGGAGCGAGCGAAGACATTCAGCTCCAAAGCCTTTAAGTGGGATAGATGTTCATGATATGGTTAAGAATTTAGATGTTGCATTTGGAAAGGGGCGAATCGAGGTCCCATGAGAAGAGCATGTCGAAGAAGAGATCAATATTTTGGGACCTACCTTATTGGGAGCACCTAGAAGTTCGGTATTGCATCGACGTGATGCATGTAGAGAAGAATATCTGTGATAGCTTGATTGATCTCTTCCTGAATATTAAAGGGAAAACAAAGGACAGTATCAATGCACGGCTTGACTTGGTCGTATGGGCATAAGACCTAAGTTAGCATCGAAGAAGCGTCTGAAATTTGAGCGTCTTCGCGAACACCTTATTACACTTTGTCCAAGGCCAAAAGAACTAAACTGTGCCAGTGCTTGTATGGTGTGAAAGTTCCGTCCGGTTACTCCTACAACATGAAGAAACTTATTTCGATGCAAGATTTAAAATTAACTAGCATGAAGTCTCATGATTGTCATGTGTTGATGATACAAATGCTCCTTATGGCAATTAGTAGTATTTTGCCAGTTAAGATCTGGGAGACAATCACGAGGCTGTGTTATCGATCTCGAAGCACTAGATGCTCTGTAGGCTAAGATGGTGATGACTCTATGTAATTTTGAGATGTATTTCCCTCCGTTATTTTTTGATATCATGGCCCATCTCATTGTTCACCTTGTGATAGAGATAAAAATGTGCAGACACGTGTTCCTATGTGGCATGTACCCATTCGAGAGGTATATGGGAATTCTCAAGTCCTACGTATAGAATCGATCCCGGCTGTAGGGTAGCATTGTCAAAGGTTATGCAACCGAAGAAGTCGTGGAGTTCTACGTCAATTTCATGGCTCTGGTCGAACCAATAGGTGTGCCTTGATTTCGCAACGAAGGGAGGCTCCAAGGCATCGAAACTATCGGAAGGAAAGCAATCATGCCTGGTCCGGCTGCCTATGCTCAAGCTCATTTCACAGTTTTGTAACACATGGCTATAGTGCCCCATACATCGACAAGCATAAGCACTGGCTATGGCTAGAGAATCCAACACGGCAAGAGTCTTGAATCACGAAACAATATAACCTTCAGTTCAATAGATGGTTGAAGGAGCGCCCATCACTAGGACCTCGTCAGGTAGAATGCTCACACATGGTTGGCAAAAGGGCCAATATTTACAGTTGTAACATGGAAAGGATCTGATTTAAATGGGTACACATTTTACATGAGAGATTAGGATATAAAGAGTACAAATCAGAATAGCGGTGTCTACATAAATACGTTCAATACCGCTGGATCGATGAGGAGATCTTACTATGTATTCATAGAGGAGATTTGGGAGTTTGACTATGTACTATTCAAGATCCCTTATTTGATGCCGTTAGGTCCACCTCCGGCAGTGAAGGTTGACAAGTACGGTGTCACTATTGTCGACTTCGCACGTGTCAGATACCAGGATGAACCATTCGTACTCGCTAACCAAGCTGTTCAAGTAATCTATGTAATCGACCCATCCAACAAGAAGAGACATATAGTTCTTCAGGGAAAAAGGAGAATTATCGGAATAGAGAATGTAGTAGATGAGGAAGAATACAATCAATTTAATGAGTTGCTTCCTATCAAAAACGACATCATTGTCCAGGAAGAACAACCTAAGGAAGCTAGCTACACACACGTCGATCATCATAAAAGGCTAATTTTTATACAAAAGAATAGGGAAGTAGAGTTATGATTTTAAGTATACTCTCTAACATAATAAGTTTGTTTTCAATAAAATTCTCGAAATTTGAAATAACTCTGTGTATGCATCTAATTTATTTAATAAATTTCCTTTCTTTTACTGATGTTGGTTCATCCACAATTCCATATACATTATGCAATTTCTTCATGATGTTGGTCCATCCACAATTTCATTTACATTATTCAATTCCTTCACTAATGTTGGGTGCTGATGGACATTACAGACGGTTGTAGTTTAGAACCATCTGTGATAAAACACTATCACAGACGGTTCTAAAATATAACCGTCTATCTACCATAGACGGTTCTAAACTAGAACCGTCTATGATACAGACTCTATAAATAGATCTTTCCCGCAGACCCTTCAGTTACCACTCACCAGCGCTCAAAACTCTAGCTTTGTCTCCCATTGTGGCACCTCCCATGACCTCATCGATGCCCTTGGCCTCACCGTCTCCCCGGCTGGCCTCTCCCCTGCGGCGCCTCACCTCTGGTCACCGCCATTGTTCCTCCCTCCCCTATCACCATCGAGCTCAAGAAGTCACCGAGCTCCCCCTCCCTACTGACCCGGTTGGCGTCGAGATCCCCGTCATCCGCCATATATTACGCCATCTTGATTATTGGGATACCAGGTATTCATTGTTAGCCACTAGGTTGGGACATTATTAGTTGGACATAATTATATTATCAACAATGGGTTATCGTAGATATGCTTAGACATGCTTAGTTATATGTTGAGATTCATATCACATGTGAATTAATGTTAATCTTGTTTTAATGAGATATTGAATCGTGGTCGTTAGTCACTGTTATAAAATTTGTTGTACCATGGCAGGGTTTGCCATTGGTCTTGGTTGAACAAAATGTTTTCCCTCGGGCAAGTGATTGTGCAGTAAAGGGGTGCTTTCTAGTACATTGGAAATCCTTTTCTTTAAATAGAAAATCAAATAAACCCCAAGCATTCACAATAAATCTAGATAGCATCTTGATGAGTTTGTTTTTATTTTGGTGGATTTTTCAGATGTTAAAATTATTTATTATTCTAAATTTTATTATTTAAGGATTTACTTTGAAAATCGTATGTAAGTCAATTTGCTAATTTCACTTAATTATTTATTATAAATTTCATTTAATTTATATTGTACTTGACATGGACTCTTTGTTTTAATTTTCTAATTTTTATTTAGTTATTATTCTAAATTTTAGTTATTTATGAATTCAATTCCAAAATTGTATGGAAATGAAATTGCTAATTTTTCTTATTTTTATTACAAATTTCAGTTAATTTAGATTGTACTAGATATAGACTCTTTTTTTAATCCAAGCTGTTATTGTAGATAGATGGTCAAATCTTTCTGGTAAATATTGGAGCTTTTTTTAGAGTGTCTAACTAGTATAGGTATAGATTTGACTTCGTGCATTTAAGGCATCATTCTTTTTTTATTGTAGGAAGTTGAATAGGGCAAGCTTGCAAGGATGATTAATTGCATGAATTTACAATAGTATTGTACTCTGTACATGTGGATCTCAAGGAAGATTGCAAGCTTAATCTTCAGGTATTGCAAATGGCTCTTGAGTCCACTCTTGTGCGACCTTCTGGCCTCTGGTAATCTAGTACAAGATTAAATTAGTGTGCACATGGTAGTAGGAACTATTGCATGCAGATCATTTGCTAATGGTAGCCTATAGACCAAAGGTGATGTATTTGGTTGTCGTTGTAGCACTCCACATCAGTCCTTAGCAGTGGCGAAGCCCGGATCAAAATGGAGGGTAGGCTTGAAGAACTAAGTTAAATTGAGACAAACATACCAAATATAATCTTGTACAATTCAAATTCATATAAATAAAAGAGAAATATGGCAAAAAAGAAAAAGACAATAAAGGAAGGTACTCGACTAATAGAAATGCATCCAAAAACACATGAATATGCGTCCAACGCGATTTGTATATCAAATTTACAAAATTAGTGATACAATTCCAAATGATTATGAACATTCAAATAAAAAACATGCCACAAAGGTGCTAGCTTGAATCATGAGGCAAATTCATTCTACAAGTTTTCATGCCTTGAAAGTATTTTATAATTCTAGTTTCATCAATGTTTGTAAATATCTCTCGCTCATTGTAGCATACCATCAAGTCATTGAGCGGTCATACGCTACTTTGTTGTGTAAATCTATTTTGATAATATTTATTGCCAAAAATATTCTCTCAACAGATGCCATTGCCAATGGAATGATCAATTTCAATTCAATGAGGTGACATACCAATGGAAAATTTATATCTTTTTTGGTTTCAACCATCATTTCAGCGAGTTTTGAAATATCACAACATACATGAAATTCCTCACTTCTCCTAATATTGAGAATGAAGGTTTGAAGCTGACTTCTTAATAAGAACCGGTCAGCTACTATGAAATTATTAGCATAAATCTTAGCAAGTCGAACAAGTTTATCAACGTCAAACTAAGAGAATGAGTCACTTGGATCAAGACAAGACATGCATATCAATAACTCGAAGGAAACTTCATTGAAGCGATTATTCATCTCATGCTTACTTGCATTAAGAGCAGTATTGAAAATATCAACTTTGTAATAATGATCTTGAGTCATTGTGTGCTTCTAATGTACAGATTTACCCATTACCCCAATAGTATCATCCATGTTTGCCACATCAATCTCATAAGCCTCACAAAATTTTTTGACTTGTTCGAACAATGACTCCCACCCATTGTCCCTCATATCTTACAAGTGTTCTTTCACATTGTATATCAAGACCATAGCTTCAACAATGTGTTGTTGCTTTCTTTGCAAAGCAAGTGATAGCTCGTTTGTAATGCTCAACAAGGTTATTAAGAAATGCATGATGAATACAAATTCAAAACATTTCATTTTTTTAACAAACCTACTGCTTCACTATGACTTGAATTTTGACATGCATTATCACTTATAAACTCTAGCACATCCACCACTACCTCCCACATTTGGTATATATGAAGCAATATGAGTGTGAGCCCCATCGAGTATATCTAGGTTTAGCTAGGCTAGCATCCTAATGCAACTCTATCCTAACAGAAATCAAACCATTCTCCAACCTTCTGCAACAATTCATCATGATGCTTTTCAATCAACTTTTTTATTTTGCTAGAGGCACTCACAACAGTTACTATCAGAAGAACATAGTTAAAGAAACTAGCAATAGCTCTACTATAACTTGCAACAGTGACAACCACCAACTACAACTGGTGGGTGAAACAGTGCACGAAGAAAGTTGATGAATTCTCGTCTCAGATAAGTTTTTGAAAGCCATTAAATTCACATCTCATATTTGAAGCTCCATCATAGCCCTAACCACGTAGCCTGAAAATGGGTAAACCATGTAAACCAAGAACACCAACCGAAGCTTACTTCAATGCTATAGATATATAATTTTAGATATGCTTAATAGCAAAAAAAATCTTTCTATGACCTTTCCTTGATTGTTGACAAATATACATATCACAAATTTTGTAAAGTTAGAACAACACAACAATGTATAAATTGTATGACTAAAAAAAGATATACGACTAACCTCATAATATCTGCCATTTGCTCCTTTGTTGATACATCTTTGGACTCATCAATAAGCATAGCGAAATTTCGATCTCTAATCTCACCCTTAATCACTCCAGTTACCTCTTGTGCACAACATTTCAAAAGCACCTTTTGAATATCTGAAGAAATCATAACTGCATGCCCTGGAGCTATATCAAATGCTTCCTTCACTTCCTCCTTATCTTTGTACCTATCCAACAACTCTTTGAAATTGCCCTTATTAATGAAAGTGGATGATTCATTATATCCACGAAAAGCTTCATGTTGTGCTATGAGATATCTTGCACAATCTAAAAATGTTGTCAAATGAATTTTATATGTAATCTCTGCCTCCTTAGTGTAAGTATTCAATTTATTGGACACATTTGGTTGTTGATTTTTTAAGTCTTCACACTGATTCCTTGCAATGTTGTGGAAACTATTTGGACCACCAACATGTTTATTTAAAGTAGCTAAAGCTGTTTTCCAACGAGAGAACTCAACTTTTGTAAATACATCATTCTTAAATGTGTGGGTTTGTAACAATTTCTTGAAAAGAAAATAGTAGAAACAAAATATGGCATCGCTTTCCGCACTATATTCCAACTAATCAAACTTATTAAACCATTGTTCTTGAAAGGATCGCCACCGCCATGGGTGCCACGGGATCGCCAGCCGGGCGGCAGGCGTGCTCGCCCCGCTTTCATGGGCGCCACGTGGTCGATCGCCGAGCGGCAGGCATGCTCACCCACCGCCGCCGGGTGCCACGTGGGATCGCCCGGGCGGGCAGGCGTGCTCGCCCACTGCATTTGGCGCCACGTGGATCGACCAGCCGAGGCGGCGAGGCGTGCTTCGCCCTGCTCGCCGCCGGTGCCACGTGGATCGCCGCCGAGGCGAAGCAGGCGTCTTTCGCCCACTGCTCGCCGGGCGCCACATGGATGCCCGCCGGGCGGCAGGCGTGCTCGCCACTTTCGCCGGGCGCCACGTGGACTTACTGGCCGCGGCGGCAGGCGTGTCCGCCCACCGCCGGGCGCCACGTGGGTCTGTCATGTTGACCGCCGTGTTGATCGCTTTTGTCTGGCGAAGAGGGTACCCAGTGCAATCTGCCGACAATAGCCTCCGGGCCGCCAGAGCGCTGCATCAAAGCTTACTTTAGAACCTTCATTAAATGCTTAGCGGGCTCTGGGTGGGGCCACCACTCATGAGGATACAACCGCCTCGGTTCCCGCGTATGCAGATTTTCTCGGGACCCGAGGCGACGACGATCTTGTCTCTTCGCGAACCGGCCGGTCTTTGGCGCATATATAGATGGGTTAAATCAGTATCAAAGCAGTTACGCCTTCTTCTTCCTTACGCACCCTTAACTTTCGCTTCCTCAACCTTCTTGCTCGAAAAACTTTCAACCTTTCTTCATCCCTATGGCACCTTCTATCCCCGCCTCCACCGCGGACGCCCATGCGGTGGGGAGGATGGCCATCCTAGCACCAGAGGGCACTTTCCGCTTCGGCGGGACCATGCCTTGTCTGTGCCTTTAATTTAAATCCTCATCCATACCTAGGCTATGATGGCTAGCCTAGCCCTGCCTTTTTCTGATTTCTTCCTTACCGTCCTTCACTTCTACGGGATCCACCACCTTCACCTCACCCCCAACTCCATTGTCTTTCTTTCCATCTTCGCACACCTCTGTGTGAAATGTTCATGGGGGTGATGCGAATCTTCCACTTTTCCGCCATTTCTTCCTCTGCCGCCTCCAACGATAATGAGGTAGTGGGGCGCTATTTCACTTGGCATGATGGGATGGCCTCCGCTACATCTCTTTCGACCTAGGTCCAGCTGAAGTCATGGGCGGCCGAATGGTCATACATCGGGGATAGCAATGGCGTTAACGCTTGGGCGTGCCGGGCAAAGGCGGAGGCCTCGAGGATCAGAACTTCGCCGGTCGAGAGAGCGGCGGAGCTCGCGCAATGGCAACCCGCATCCTCCGATTTGGAAGCGGACTATCTGGGGAAATTTGGTAGACCGGGACTTCGTGGCGGAGAATCGGCCCTCTTCGCGCCGTCGTCCGTCTGCATGGCGATACATGGGCGACGACGACCGACGCGCCGTGGCGGCCGTGAGTCTTCGTTCTTCTTTAGCTTTTTCGTGCACATGCTTCTTTTGTGGTCTCCTACCAACCAGCGCCTACTTTTTGTCCATTGCGGCGCGAAACTTGGATGAGTAGCTCGGGGCGATGGCTCACCGTGCTTATGCGGCCGGTTGTTCCACTGCACCTTTTTTCCGTGGCGGCCCGGGCCTTCGCCGATCTGGGCATGCGGGCGCCTAAGAGTCGAGGTCGCCTCCGCCGATGGACTCCATAGGGCCCACCGGTAGTGCCGCCGTCCGGCCGGTGATCGAGGACACGGCCCGCCAATGATCAGGCGCGGGCAAACTATCACTTGCCGGACACCACGGGCCCGGATCAAAGGCCCTCGTGGGACGCGAGCGGACCTCACCGCCCACGAGTTACTGCGTGGCGGATCGCCAGGCGGCGGCCACAAGCCGCCCCAACCTCGATTCATCGCCGGTGGCGCCGCCGCCCATGGCGCGCCCGCCCGACGTCTTCTCCTCCGGCCGGCCTCAGCGGCCATGGCGTAACTCTTCGGCCACGGAGCCTGTGCCACCACCCAACAAGGTGGTCTCACACTCCCAATGGCGGTCTCGGCTGGTACCGCCAAAGGCGGTCCCAGACGCGCCAAGGGCAAAGAACGCCCGCCACCCCGCGCCAAGCACCTCCGCCCAGGTGCCTCCGGCCGCTGCCACGGAGAGGGCCGGAACGGATGATCCTAGCGCCAGCGCCGAGCCTCGCCCCTCGGACCGCCATTGCTCCCGCTGAACGCCACGTCGAGCTCTTTCTTGGGCTCGAGGACTTGCACGGCTCATCGGCATCGCCCTTGCCGCAGCCGCCGAGCACGGGGCGATCTCGCCAGCGATTGGCGCGGTGAGAGGCGTAGCGGGAAGCGGGTGAGCGCGACACGCGAGGCGGCATTGGCGCAGAGAGAACCGACGCCGCCGCCATGCGAGCGGTAAATTTGAAAAAGGTCATTGGAGGACTCCGCAGCGCAATTCGCCCACGCCGCGACCAACCGAGCCGCGAGGCGCTCGAGGATCGCTGTGGCCTTAACCGCTTCGCTCCACGAGAGAAGGTCGAGAGGTTGCGATCATGACCGCGACCTATCTGGCCGCTCTTTGGGCAGCCGCGACGCCGCTCTTGATCCCATGGCGCGTGATAGCAGTCGGCGCCGAGGAGATGTGGCGCGGCGAGGCGAGTGCTGCACACCGCCGAAAGCATGCGTGGCGAGATGTCGCAAATTGAGCGACCTATCATGGATGTCTCACCCGTTGGCCGCGGAAGGCGGCAGGGCGACGACATCGGCGTTGGCGAGGAGTGAAGGGCGGGCGACCTCTTGGTTCTTTTGCTTTTCTTTCTTTTGTTTGATCCACCAGTATGTACAAACACTTAAGCGGTACTTAGCGATCGGATATTTACGGTTCGGTACTATTTTGCATGTTCATTCGTTTTGTGTGATCAAGTTTGCTAGGTTAAATCAGGCGGCCACCTTCTAGCTTATTGGAATGCCCGAGAACGCTTAGGTTAGGGCGGTATCCTAAGCTCTGCCAGTGATTACGCGTGTTCGCTGCAAACACAAGTAAGGATCACACAAGCCATACGGGACTTAGGCAAAAATGACCTTGAGTCCATCAGGAAATGCTAGATGTAGCTCGATCTTAGCGTTTGGTTTTTTGCGCGGGATTGCCACTTGGTTCAAACTCTTCTGGAACTTGGGCCCTGATGATCGCAAAACGCATGCCGCAACAGGCGTGGCGAGGCAACAAGTTTCGGAAGTGTTTTAGACCAGTGCACACTCGACGGTGACAACCGGTGCTTCAGAGAGCCAACCCGAGGCGTACGAGCCGTGTTTGAGTACCGCGTCTAACCTGCACTCCGGTCGCTTGGCCGTGCCGAACGTTAACACTTTAGCACATTTCCTCGTATCATGAGGGGCCGTTAATTTTTGGTACTCACGACAATCACGCGTAACTTGACCCATCTCAGCGCATGCACATAAGGAAATGGTCAAAAATGCGGTATGAAGTACTTATCTTGCTTTTTATATCATTGGGCGACCAGCCCCCAAGCGTCTGGGCGGCCACGGAGAGACTCGGGGCGACCACGAAGGAGCTTGGGGCGACCAGCCCCCGAGCTCCTGGGCGACCACGAAGAGGCTTGGGGCGACCACGAAGAGGCTTGGGGCGACCACGAAGAAGCTTGGGGCGACCAGCCCCCGAGCTCCTGGGCGACCACGAAGAGGCTTGGAGATTTCATGCAATGAGCCGGTGACTCCATGCCTTGGTGCATAGCTACTAACAGAATGAGCAGGCATATGCAAGATAAATCCGAACGATATAGGTCCCCGCATGGAATGAACCCTGGTCCCCTTTTGATTTCTAAGTCCTTGCGATTTTTTGGAGATCGAACCATGGTGCTGTGCGTCAAAGCTGCGGGCTTCCAGGAGGGGTACTAGACTAACGATGCTGCGGTGATAGCGCCGGTGCTTGAGAGAAACCCGAGGCGTCGGCGAGCGCGTTTGAGCACCGCATCTAGCCCGCTTGGCCGCCCGTCTTTGTCGGACACAGACACCAGGTGACCCAGTAGATCACCAAGGATTTAGCAAACATACGGAACCAGCGACATTCATGCAAAAAACTTGCCGCTAAGGGCACAGAAAGGACAACAATGGTAAATTGAAAGCCTTCTAGGCAACAACTTTACTAACGCTGAAGCCACCAACCGACCAAGGAGAATCTTACCTCATGGTGATCGGAAGCAATGGCACTTACAATTTCTTCAAGGATAGAATTTCATAACAACTCTATGTTATAGGAATTAAATCGGTTCTTCGCCATCCTTAGTGGCTCTTAGGACCGCCGGCCGAGATCTCGAGACCACCTTAAAGGGGCCTTCCCATCGGGGAGACAGTTTATGCAACCCGGCATGCGTCTGAATCTGCGCAGGACCAGGTCGCCTACCGCCAGTGTTCTCTCAGAGACCCGGGTGGCGTGGTACGCTGAGACTTTGTCAGAAGCGGCGGCGGAGCAGTAGCGATCCGCACCTCTTCAAAAGGTTGACATCCTCTCACGGAGATCCTCTTGGTCTTCTTCGTTAAACACCGAGACGCAGCGAGGAGGCCGAGCCGGCTTGACTCGGAGGAAAACTGACCTCGGCCCATACACCAAATGTAACATCCCAATTTTGAGTTTTAATTATTAAATATTATTTTACCGCAATTTATGATTTTTCGGATTTATTGGATTTTCGAGATTTATTTAAATCATTTGAATTCATTTATATGGTTTTGTTAAGAAATATTTATAGTAAGGAAATTAAAATAAAGTCGGCCAAAAATATTTCATTTGAGTATAGAAAGTCTCATAGTATTTTTGGGAAATTCTTTTCGGATTGAAGCGGATTAGGACTAGATTCTTTGACAAGCAATTTGGAAATAGAGTTCTTTGCATGTGGGAATTCTTCGTTTTCCCAAAGACGTGGCCAAGCGCGAGGCCATGAGCGAGATTTCCTTCGTGGCATGGCGTTTCCATTTCGAGGTTAGCAAATACGAGTATTCGAAAGGCGGCTCGGCGAGAAATGCGTCTTGCGAAGTTTGAACCCATCTTGTTGGCGCTAGGCCTTGAAGGTTGGAAGTAGTCCAAGCTGCTTGAAAGAGGGCGTCTCGGTGTGTGGCGATTTTTCTCCGGCGAAGCACAGCGTCAAGCCTTTCCATGCGGGAGAACACGAGCCGATTTGAGTTCGTGAGCTAAGCGCCGTTCGAGTCCTTCCATGCGAGGAGCCACTGCGCACGATCAATGACAACGCCACGGAAGCCATCGAATTGAGTCGTGCTCGGGCGGGATAAGTCTGGCGCCTCGTCCTAATTAAATCACGCCAAGCCATCGCGAGTTCAGAGAAGTATCGCGCGGAAGGAAGGCACGTGGCCGGGTCCAAAATCAAACGTGGGCGCTGATAATCGCCAAGGAAACTGAAGTCTCCGGGCGGGAAAGGAGTCGCGCTGGCGCCGATTGTTGGCAAGGAATCGGAGACCCTTTCCGAGCCGGGATCGATCTAACCTGGGTGGGCTATAAAACAAGACCCTGGCTGCGCTAGAGCTCATAGATCAAGCCTCAGGCGGTGTGCCAAGAAGAATCGCCGATTGTCGGGATTTCGCACCAGGAGCAATCTCGTCGCGAGGGTCTCTCCATTGACTCACCTCCGTCCGAGGAGCTCCAAGGCCATCTTCTAGGCTGGTCAGTCCGCCGAGACTCACCACACCTAATACGCATAGCGTTACTGTCGGAGACCACCGGAGCACTGTCGAGGAGGTTTCTTCTTCAAGTCCGGTGAGTTCCGCGCCGCCGCCAACCATCACCGTTCACGAGGAATATTGACCGTCGGATCACCATCGCAGCGCCAGGAATCGTCCACGTCGCCAGTGAATAGTGGAGTACACGGGTAAGCCTCAGCCGTTGGATCAAGATCGTGGGGTCTAGGATCGGCTACGTTATTTATAAGCACAGTGCACCGTAGGGGTAAGCATCGACCGTCGGATTTGGGTCGGGCGGTTGATGTTGAGCCACGTTGGTAATTTAATCAGAAGCATTAGATTGATATCCAAGGGTCCAGAATAGGCCACGTGAGTCCGTACAGTCGGGCGGGAGGAAAATCGGAA
The DNA here is from genome assembly GCA_036346375.1 of Guadua angustifolia. Taxonomy (NCBI): domain Eukaryota; kingdom Viridiplantae; phylum Streptophyta; class Magnoliopsida; order Poales; family Poaceae; genus Guadua; species Guadua angustifolia. The sequence continues at coordinate 43,070,747 of CM070510.1, forward strand.
TTTATGAATTTAGGGATTTTTCAGGATTTTAAAACTTCTAAATGCTATAACTTTTGCATATGAACTCCGATTTGGGTGATTCAAATTCCGAAAAATTTGTAAAATTGAAATATTTTCAATGGTGGATTTTATTTGAATTTTTGAGTTCATTTGCTATTTAGTTTTGGTGTTTATTTGCTATTTCTTCTCGATTCGCGTAGACGTTGAGTTGAGCGGGGTTTCGGAGAAGGAATTATCAACTCAGGATCAATCTTCGGAGAAATACCAGGAGCTTAAGCAAGGCAAGTTGTGCTTTGATCATGTTGCACCCATGAATTAGATTGCATGCTATTTTGATTTACCTTATCACATGTTATTTTATGTGTATAAATGATTTCAAACCTAAATTTGGGACTAGCTATCGTACCCTTTGAATTATACCCTACCTTGATATTTGTATGCTATGCTTCATTGTCACCTTAAGTTGGTTACTATTGTTGGTTAATAATGAAATCAACATGGTTGGGTAGGACGGAATAGAATTGCTTAGCCATGCCACGTCATCACATGCTTATGGGATATTGTTTATTAATCTTGACTAATGGAATATGGAACTATGATGATAATTTGTGAGCCATGTGTGGTCGCACAAAGAGATTGAGTTGTTGTGGCAATGAGTCACATAGCGATGTTGATTTAATGAAGAGCACGTGGTGTTTGGTAATCAAGCTGGGGTGGGAAAAATGATTTAAACCGAGGCAAGTGGCAAGATTGTTTTTGTGGGCCAAGAGTGGCAATTGGGTCGCATTTGCTTTTTGGTGGGCCAAGAGTGGCAATTGGGTGATCGCATTTGGTTTTTTGGGCCAAGAGTGGCAATTAGGTGATCGCATTTGGATTTTGGTGGGCCAAGAGTGGCAATTGGGATGCATTTGGTGGGCCAAGAGTGGCAATTGGGCAGTCGTATTTGGTTTTATGATGAACTTTTGGTTAGTCTTGCCTTGGTCAACTAACGGTAATTAATTAAAATAAACAACTGGATGGGATGGCGGGATGCCATGTGAATAATGGAACTTGGATTTAGGATGGAAAACTTGGTTTACTTGAGAATCCTTGAATCTATTACTTGTTACTATTTATTTTCTTGTCTTTTAAATCTATTAATGTATGTGTTTCAAATGTTGCCATTGCTTATGAACCATAAGCCTTCCTTTGGAATAAGCCCGCATATAGTTATAATAGAAATGCATTCATGCACAACTTGTTGAGTACGTGTTGGTGTACTCACCCTTGCTTAACAACCAACAACAATGGAGGAATCATCTTCAATATTGGAGAAGGACTTTCGGTGGGACGCGTGTCACTAGGCCAATCCTTATCGATGCGCTTTGTGGTGTCTTGATGGGACATCTACGTTTTCTACTACTTTCCATTGCATTTGTCTTATTGGTCTTATTATTGCCTTGCAAGGCTGAATAATGTAAGTGATCATAAGATCATACACTAGTTACATTCAATCAATAAAGTCCTATTATTCTTATCGTTGTGTATGATATGATGCTTACCGATGTTAAGCTGTGTGCACTAGCGTTTGATCCTGGGACTAGTGCGAGAAAAACACAGTGGATTCGAATGGTTGGATTCGGGTCCTTACAAAGGTGGTATCAGAGCATACTGACTATAGGACTTGGCCCTAGTTGGTAGAGTGTCCAGAAATTATTTTCTAAAAGGAAAAACTTAAATTGATTAAAACAACACTCTTGACTCATCTTATTCTCTACTCCTTACCTTTGCCCTTTCTTTGAAATCTACTTAAATTTATCGGGGTGGCCATTAGAAGATGAAATCCGAGTAGAAGAGCAACCGGTCAAGAACGTTGGGAGCGATTTGTCTGCGGCGCCACCGTCCTTGCCAATATATCCGCCAGGAAGTTCCTAAGGAGGATGGCTCGAAGAGTGAAGAGACCTAGTTTAAGTCGAAACTCAAGTATTGAGTTGCGTCAAATAGAATAGTCTTACCCAAATGTAATAGACGTTAAGGTTGAGTGTTTAGTTTGGATTTTAATGTTTCTTTGAGTGCAAAGATATGTTGCGTAGCTTTTAGGCTTTTGTAAGCAACCATACCAAGTTAATTAATAAAGGATATAAAGCTTTGGGTTTAATCTATTCCCCCACATTAGGAGTTCTTACACCTTACCTATGCTAATTCTATCTTTCCTAAAAACAAATCAAAACAGATGGTGAACACTCGCGGTAACAATGGAGCTTGTGAAGTGGCCTTGGCACGGAATGACGAAGTTCAACGATGGAACGCCATCGCAACCAACACCACCAGTAGATGTGCAGAACTTGGGAGCTTTTATAGCCGCACAAACTCAACTTATGCAAACCATGATGCAGCAGATGCAAAACATGACAAATCAAACCATAGGCAACACTAATATACATCAAGGCAACCATGAGCCGCGTTCTCATTCTAAGCTATCAGATTTCATGAGAACCCGTCCTCCAACATTCTCAGGCAATGCAAATCCTTTAGAGGCCGATGATTGGCTAAGGACCATTGAGAGGAAATTGCATATCACGCGGTGTGAGGGCAACGAAGGTGTTGTATGCTTCAGACTTTTGACTAGAAGGTCTGCCAGCGAGAATGGTGGGAGAACTATCTGCTGAGCAAAGACAGAAGCACCCCAGGAAATTACTTGGGAAGAGTTTACAACTGCCTTCCGTCAATATCATGTACCGGAAGGAATGATGGATCTCAAGAAGGAAGAATTCAGGGCACTGAAACAAGGAGGCCAGTCAGTGGCAGAATATCTGAATAAGTTTACTCAGTTGGCACGTTATGCACCAGAAGATGTGGCTACAGACAAGGCTAGGCAATCCCATTTTGTGAAAGGCTTAAACTCTGGATTGCAGGTGGGATTAATCACCCACAATTTCCCTGATTTCCAAGAATTAGTCAATAAGGCTTTAATTCTTGAGGATAAACGCAAAGAGTTAGGTGAAGATCGTAAGCGCAGGATGGCTACTCAAGTAGGGAGGCCCAACCAGCTTAGGTTAAGAATGACACCGCAGCAATTTGCCAGAATCCAGCCACATTGGACCAACAAGACGCCAAATCAGTCACCTCATCCTGCTAATCAAAATTTTCAAACCCGGTAGCGGAAGTAATGCACCGGCGAGGAGGTCAAGATCTTTGTTAAGAAATGCTTTTCTTGCAATGAGCCGGGACATTTTGCCAATAAGTGTCCGAAGAAGGGAAATATTACCCCAGTGCCTTTTAACTTGGATACTACCCCAACTAAAGCTCCAAAGGATGTGAAGTAACCGAAAGATCGAGGCCGAGCGCCTCAAACAAAGAACTCGTGGAAGGGTCAATCACATCACGACAGATGAGGTCCAGTGACCACCGTGGAAGTGGTACCGAGATACAGAAGTTGACACCGCCACTGGTTCGCAAGAAGATGACTTCGCTTTTTCGTGAAGGCGAAGATGGCAATCCAAAGGCCTGTGATCCTCTGTTCGATATCTGCGGTGAAGGAGGTGAAGAGGAGGAGTAGTCAGACGCCTGGAAGTCGCGTTCCATACTAGTTATTGTTCCAGCTAGAATAATTGTTAGCTTAAAGTTTCGGTTGCTGTGTGACCCATGGGTCCATCCTTTGTAATAAGAGGAAATGTCAAGCAATGCTCCGACATTGATATTTAAGTTACTGTTAGTTTTGCGTGCAATCTTCTCAGCTGAGGCATCATTGTTGGGGATCACTTGGTCACGCAGAAGGCTAGGATAGGATCCATGCACCGATCTTCTGGTTGCTGCCGCGACCACTCGGTGCTCGCCTGGGTACTCCGCTGGGCCAAGCTTTTCCCCTGGCGCTGCCTCGGCAGCACCGCCATTTTCCCTCCCGGACCTGGGGGCTAAGGCGGGCACGCTGTCCTTCCCCTGAATGGGGGCTATAATGGGCACCGCCTTCTCACTTTGAGCGAGAGGTCAGAACGGCCTTTGCCGTCGTCCCCTCTGGCCCGGGGGCAGCATGCGTCCCCATCGTCCCCACCTGAATCAGGGGCCGCGATGGATGGTCGCGATAGTCTTTCTTCGAAGACTCCAACCGTAACAGGAGCCCTTGAGGACGCAAGCTGTGAAAGCCCGTCCGCAAGGTGATTGTCGCGCCGGGGGACATGGATATATCCCAAACCTTCAAAATGACGCTCCATTTTTCGGACCTCACTTGCACGCCGCCATGATGGGGTCTGACCTTTGAAACACCTTCCGCGCTTGATTGATGACCAGCAGGAGTCTCCTTGACTTGAGGCGCCGAATGCCCAACGCCAAGCGACACGCAATCCCGCCAAAGAGCCCTCATACTGCCACGTTGTTTGTGGCTTTGAACTCGAGGGCGACCACATCTCGGAGGATGTCGCCGGTTGGGGAGACCAGGACAACTCCGGCCCCCGCGCCCTCCAACCTGAAGGAACCATCGAAGAACAAGGTCCAGGGAGAGGGCGCGAGAGCTTCTTCAGCTTCTGGAGCGGCGGGAGTCCATTCGGCATTTAACTCCGCCACTTCTAACTTTTGATGGCGGTCTGAGTCGAATTTGAGGTTGAATTCCCCGCCCCGCCCATTTTGCAATCCTACCCTCTGCTTCTCGGTTGTGAAGGATCTCTCGCAGAGGGTAGGCGCGACCACGCGGTAATTTCCTACCGAAGTAATGGCGCAGCTTCCTAGAGCGCCACCAGATCGGCGTCTGACATCTTCGAGCTGCGGTGTCGGGTCTCGCCAGGCAAAGACCTTTGCGATGTAGTACACCGGCCTTTGGGCGCCTTTCTCTCATCAAGCCGCGCTCACCACCTCGAGGTGGCGGCTATGTCTGAGAGCAACGGCTCACCCAAGGGGAAACCAAAGCAGGGGAGAGGAGAGGTACCGCTTCAACTCTTCAAACGCCTCTGGGCTTCTTCATCCACTCAAGTGGTTTGTCTTCTTAAGCAGGCTTAAATAGGGGCAAGCTTTTCTCTCCCAACCGCAATGAACCGCCCAGGAGGCCAAAGCGGCCGGCCAGCATTGGACTTGCTTGAGTTCGCCACGGCTTCATGTGCTCGATGGCGATATTTTGTCGGGGTTGGCTTCAATGCCCCTACTGACACCAGAAGCCATGACTTGCGGAGGGCACACCGAACACGATTTCTCTGGGTTGAGCTTCGCACAATTCTTAGGAGGTTAGCAAATGTTTCCTCGTGTCTTGGATCAGTTCTTCACTCTTTTGATCTTCACAACTAAATCATCAACGTAAACCTCAAGATTTCGCCCTATCCGGGGGAAGGTAATGCATGGCACGTTGGTAAGTGGAACGGCATTTTTAAGCCAAAAGCCATTCTTACATAACGAGAGACACCGTAGGGGTTACATTAAAGCGGTCTTTTCTTCATCTTCAAGTGCCATGCTAATCTGTGGTATCCGGATACGCATCCAGAAGCACAAGCTGATTCGCGACCCTACCGTGGAGTCAACAATGAGATCGACCCACAAGGGGTAAGGGTCCGCCGGGCAAGCCTTGTTGAGGCTCGGTGAAGTCGACACACATGCATAATTTCCCATTGGACTTCTTGACGAGCATGTGGTTGGCGAGCCACTCAGATGAGAGACCTCCGGATAATCCTCGGCCAACGGCTTCTCTACCTCCTCCCGAATGGCATCTTGGACGCCGGGCGCCCGCCGACCTTCTGCCGGACGGACGCCTCGGGAGCGTTATTAATCGATGCTCGATCACCTCGGGGACCCGGTCATGTCGGACGGTTGCCAGCTAACACGCCGGAGTTAGATCGAGGAAGGTGACGAGCGCGTCTTCCTATTTGGCGCCGAGGTCGGCGTCAATGTTGACGGTCTTCGGGGTTCGCCAAGACTCGGCGACCACCTTAACCTCACACGTGAGCCGGGAGGCACGGGTCCGGCCCGAGGGCTCCAGGAAGTGGCGTCTGGCGCCCGACGCAGTGGCACCGGCCAGTCCTCGCGCGACCTTGAAAGCAGCGAAGGCCTCGGCCTTATCCACCACGATCACAATGGGGCGGCGGCCCGAGATCTTCACCACCATGTGCGCGTAGAGGGTGGCCGCCATGAATTGGGCCAACGGTCGCCACGAGTATGGCATTATAGGGGAGGTCGAGTCGGCGACCTCAAAATCCACCAACTTCGGTGCGATAGTTATCCCTCTCCCGAAGGTGACGGGAGGCGACTCGACCGGGGCATCAAACCAGCCTCGGGCTCTGGGGCTACCTCAAGAAGGGCAGTAGCGCGCAGATCTGTCGTCGGGATCTCAAGCGCCAGAACACCGAGGAGGACAGAGGTTGATAGAACTCCTCCGTCCACCAAGACGCGGGTAAGCCGCGACATTAGAACAATCTGGCATACACTACGACCGAGATGCCCCAGTCGTTGGCGCCCTCGGGATGGTCACCGACTAAAGGTGAGCGCTTGCTCGAGACTACTTCAAAGATCCGACCGCCCGAGCTTGATGTGGCGCAGACACATTCTCCTCACCGCTTGTAAGCGGCGTTGGAGGAAGGTGGACGAACCACCATGGATATAGGCCACCACGTGATCGGCCGGTTGGAAGGCGGCGGGGATCTTCATCTTGATCATCGTCGGGTGGCGTTCCTTGAGCCGCTTCTCCACCATTTTGTCCACGACCCGACAATTGTTCTGGGTCATGGGTATTGGTTTTATGTATCGGGCAGTAGGGCCCGCCCTCCTTTTGGTCGCGGCGATCATTCCCACGACCGCGGCGGTCATCCTTTTGGTCGCGGCGATCGTTGCGCCGGTCACGACGGTCGTCACGCCGCTCACGGCGATCATCACGCCGGTCATGCGGCGGTTTGCGCTTTCGAGGCGCGGATCTTCTTCGTCTGTCGCCACGGCGGCTAGGACTTGCTCGTTTCTCCGCCTCGCGCTTCGCGCCTGCTTCAAGACGGCTGAAACCTTCGAGGTCCGGCCTCGCCCTTGCCTTAGCCACCCTTGGGGGCAGCGCAGTCCTCGCCTCCGCGGCCGCGCACACTTATGTGCGAGGAGAAGAGCTCAAGGTGAAGCCGATGGTACGGGTGGCCATCTCTCCTTCATCTTCTTGATCGCGACGCCCTCCCGGAAGGCGATGACGACGATTGCTTGAGATGATGGGGATTGTGTTGCGCAAGGGCGAATCACGGATGAAGTCGCTGGCGACTCTCTCTCTTGCTCCGAGCGTGGAGGTCGCCCTCCGCAGCGGGCGCAAGAAGGAGCCTCGAAAGTTGGCGACGAAGAGGTCGCACAACTTACCCCACGAGTGCACCGATCCTGGGAGATTTAGCGAGCCCAGAGCTGCAAAGCCTCGCTCAAGGCTATTGGGAGGTAGTTGGCCATGACCTTTTCAGATCCGCCACCGCCCGCACCATCGTTGTGTAGATTTGGAGGAACTCGGGTTGAGTGGTGCTTAGTCATATTTTTCTATGGTCGCCGGGAACCTGTTCGCCACGCCACACGGCGCATGCTGGCCGGAGAAGGCCTGCACCCGACGCCAGAGAGGAGCCGAGCCGCTCATCGGAGCTCCGGTCCGGAGACTGCTGATGGGAGCGCGAGGCCCAGCCTTGAGAGTCGGAGGAGTGAACCTCCTCCTTAGCGAGAATGAGAGCCACTGGGGACTCTCATCGTCGGTGCTATTCGCTTACATGGCGGCGTTCTTGGTCCGGGTGGCGCGGCGGCGACCACGTAGGTCATCACCGCTGGCCGGCCTCGTCAAGATGAGAGCGAGGTCCCACGGTTCCTCGGGAACCGGATCTTGTCAGACGCGCCTTTCCTTGACCGGCCCCTGCCGTGGCCTTTTCGTTAGGGGCGGATGGAGGCTCGAGAGTGTCTCCGCATGCGCTTTAGGTGTCAAGGCACGACTGCGACTGATCGCCAGAGGCCCTACCTTAAGTGGGCAAGGCCCACGAGGCCGGGCGATGCTCAGAGCCGCGAGTGGCCGAAGTCTCCCACTAACTCCATCGAGGGTGGTCCGAGAAGAGCACGAGGCTGCGTGCAAGTTACGGCAGGAGTGGCCGCCCATGGCCGGCTTGCGACGCACGGGCCGCTCCCCGCCTAAGGAACAAGCGCCGCCTTGCGGCGGGTGAGACGGTCCCTCAACCGACACGATGACCGGGAGGCGCCTTGGTCGTCGCTCGCCCCCGCGATATTCTGATGCTGGGAACCCACCATCTTCAGATGCACGGGCTTGCTTCTAAATCACGGACGCCGAAGTTCGCCGGGGAGTTAGCCGGGGAAACCAACCACTAGCCCCCTACCTGGCGCGCCCCTGTCGGCGTATTCCACCTAACAGGCCCGGAGTCTACAGACCGGGTTTGGTTCGGAAGGAGGGCGTCTTCGCGGCTGGCTAAACCTAGAGGGTGAAAACCCTAGAGACTCCCACGCGAGGGATTCCGGCGCCTATGAGCTAGGGATGACACAAAGATTTTACCCAGGTTCAGGCCCCCTTTGCCTTGGGTAATAGCCTTACTTCCTGCTCGATTGTTTAAAGAGTGTTTTTTGAAGGAGTGCAGTACAAAGCCTTTGGGTTACAAGTTCTCCCTTAGGCTCTACTACGGAACTCTCTGCTTGCTTGTTCTTCAACCTGCGACCCCCTTTTCCCCATGCACCGAGGGCCCTTATATAGGCTAAAGCCCGGCCAGTCAGTACCAAGGAGGGTCATCATGCTTATCTTCATACATTTATTACCCTTCCGCGGCTGTCCAGTTCCTCAAGCCTCATTAAATGCCGACGCATGGCTTCGCTCGTCCGCCGGATGTGACCCCTTCTGACGGGTTGGAGAGGCGCCGAGGAATGGGCTTGTAGCGAGAAATCCTTGCAGTTGATGTGTTCGACATCACTGTCCCGCCGCCTGCACGGCACGCGCAGAGGAGCCGAGGTGAAGCCACCACACCACCTTTTTTGTCTTTGCGGCGAGGCGGCGTGCGTTTCGCCCATCTGCCGCCGGGTGCCACGTGGATCGCTCACGGGCGGCAGGCATGCTTTCGCCACCGCCGCTGGCGCCACGTGGGATCGACCGCCGGCGGCGAGGCGTGCTCTCCCACCGCCGTTTGGTGCCACGTGGATCGCTTCGCCGGGCGGCGTAGCGTGTTTCGCCACTGCCGCGGGCGCCACGTGGATCGATCGCCGGCGGCGCAGACGTCTTTCGCCACCGCCGCCGGTGCCACGTGGATCGCTTCGCCGGGCGGCGAGGCGTCTTCGCCCACTGCCGCCGGGCGCCACGTGATCGAACGCCGCGCGGCAGCGTGCTTTCGCCCACCGCCGCCGGGCGCCACGTGGATCGCTTAGGCGTAGCGGCGTCTTTCGCCACTCGCCGCCGGGCGCCACGGATTGCCCGGGCGTAGCGGCGGCGTGCCGCCACTGCTCGCCGGGCGCCACGGACTTCTGGCCGGGCGCAGGGCGTGTCCGCCACTGCCGCCGGGCGCCACGCGGGTCTGCTATGTTGACCGCCGTGTTGATCGCGAAGCGCGAAGAGGGTACCCAGTCACAGAATCTGCCGACAACAAGTATACGTCTTACCATCTCACAACAGCAATTCCTCCCACTGACGCTGAATGGCTTCTCCTAGACTCTTCTGTGCTCCATTGGCTCTACGGCTCCATCGCCATTGATATCCTCGACATGGTGATGAAAGACACAACCTCGGCATACGAGGTGTGGAAGCACACCAAGGATCTCTTTTGGGACAACCAGAAAGCCCGTGCCATGTACCTCAGGTAGGAGTTCTGCAACCTCATGCAAGGTGATAGCTCCATCACCGATTACTACCACAAGACAAAGACGATCGTCGACGCCCTCACCGACATTGGTGCCCTAGTCACTGATGAAACTCTCATCTTCAATACCCTCAAGGGCTTAAACTCATGATTCGACAATGTGGCCACTCTTGTGCCCTTATTGAACCCCTTCTCGAGTTTTCCTCAGACTCGCAATGCTACTTCTTCGGGAGCTTAAGTCATCACTGGGTGGTGACTCCTTGGCCTCCGCCTTCTACTACAACAATATAGGTGGCAGTTCCAGCTCCAATTCCACCTGGCACAATGGTGCTTTGACCTACTGATAGCATCTAGGCCCCCTAATTATTTATTTCTGTTAAGAACATGGTTTTGCTGATGATGACTAAGTCAATAATCTTTAAAGCTATGAAAAGCATGGGCTGAAATCATAAATGAAGAATTTTGGACTTACAAGATTAAGGTGCTTTGTTACTAGTTTATGGCTTGGGAGATGATTCAAGCCAAGTAGCTAGAGTTATTTTTTTTCTCCGTTCTATGGCCCTGTTTGTTTCGGCTTTTTTACTAGCTTAAAAGCCAAAAAGCCAAAAGCTAAAACAAACAGATAGCTTTTAAGCCGGGCTTAAAAAAAGCCAAAAGCCTCCCATGAACTAAAAGCTAAAAGCCAATGTGAGATGGCTTTTTTTGGCTTTTGCGGATTGAAATTTATATTTGCCATTGAAGTTGTAACATATTTACCCACCAATGCCATCCATATAACGATTCACTAAAGCGGAGAATTGGAGGCCAACCAAGGTGGCCACATGTCATGTTTTTTTTTAAAAGCCCTCCATAAATTTCAGAATTACGCTTAGGTCCTCGCCTATTATTTTGCAAAAACCGTAGTCTCAGATATATTCATGAATAGGTCCTCCCGGTAGTTTTATGAAACAAAAATTACATCCAGTGCCCTTCTATCGTAATTTTGCAAAAGAGCCCTATAGTTTCAGATATTCACAGACGGGTCCTCCACCTTTATTTTTTCGCTTTCTTAAAAAAGCTCCGTAGTTTGTATATTCGCGGTTGGGTACTACGGTGGGTAGTTTTGCAAAAACAAAAATTACATCCGCATCTTTCTAGGTAATTTTACAAAAGAACCCTATTATGGAGAGGCGTGAGCGGGTTCCTATCTAGTATAAATGAAACTTCTTTTTTGTTTTCAAGGCGTCTCCTCTCCTCTTCCTCACAATCTAAAAGGGTATTTTAGATTTTTCAACAATAAGCTACACTATCCAACCCATAAAAAGCCAAAGTGCCAAACAACGCGTTTTGGCTTAAAAGCAAATGGCTTAAAAGCTCATTAAGCCAAAAAGCTGGCTTTAAGCCAAAAGCCAAAAAGCCTAAGCTGAAACAAACAGGGCCTATAAAGGGGATTGTGCACAAGTTCTTTGGTTCATGAGTATAGAGTAGACCGCTGGAGTTAAAACTTTCTTGAAAACCTTCTATTCCTTGAACCAAGATCTTCTCCATGTGTCAAAATCCAAGTTTAACCCCGATCTGAATCTACATTTTGCATTCCTAAGTCCGGAGTACCTTCATTGACAAAAACTTCATACACCAGACCATTATATGTAAGTCTGACTCAAATCAGTTAGAAACAATCCTAACCGAGCACTCACCATTCACGCCGGACCAAATTCTACTGTTACTCAAATTCAATCCCACAAGAAAAGCAAATCTCTGCTATCCTTGTTTTTCAAGTTCTAAAAGTCCTTTGCATAGAAACTGAAATTTCCCCTTCACGACGGACCAAATATTTTAGTCCGGCGCTCATGTCGAAAACCTTTATCTTTTCGCCAGACCAAATTCATTTCAGTCCGTGGTAGAAGATTCTTTAAATAATTTCTAACTGAGCAAAATCCATTTATGTCGAAACAATTTATTTATTTTTTAAGTTGAGTTCTCACATTTTTAGTCCGTACTTGCACTCAGTTTGGCTAAAAGTTCCAGAGTGATTGATCAACCTTTTTAGCCAAAATTTCCTTGTTTAAATTCCCAACCAAGAAAATATCCATTCACTACGGACCAAATAGTCATCATATAAATTTTAGTCCGTCGTAAGTATTTTACCTCGGACCAAAATTCATATAAGTCCGTAGGTTCCTTGAAGGAATTCTCAAAGCAAGCAGAGAGTTTTCCATTTACGCCGGATCAAATCTTTCCTTCAAAATATTTAGTTCGGTGCCAACATGAATCTCTCGGTTAAACCTTTTTCTTTGTCAAAAGGTCCGTGGTTACTGGTTCTACAAAAAGCCATCTACAACAGACCAAATATTTTGGTCTGGCGTACATATTGAATACCCATTCCTTTGTTGTACCAAATCCCATCTACGACAAACCAAATTATTTAGTCCGGCGCAAACTCTCGAATTTGGTCCATGCTACACTAAATTAGTATCACTAACCACTTACACTTAGTCCGTTGTAAACGTATATTTTTTATATTCTGACACGTCCAACGGTCGATGTGGTAGGTGTAACGACTATATTCATTCCAAATGTCTATATAAGCATTTCCTGAGCCATCTACCATGGAACTTTATGATCTCCTTGACATTTTAGCAAACTTAGAACTTTCATTCCTTCAAGGAGAGTGTGCTGAACCTCTAAACCAAAACTCTTACTTTTCAAGAGTCTTTAGCTCCAAGCTTAAGTCTAGTGTTGTGTTTGTGAGTGAACCAAGAGACAGGGCTTGTGCAGAGTCTATTACTCTTGGGTCTTAGTGATCCTAGATGACTTGGAGGCTGTGAAGGTGTGACCTGTCCAAAAGGAGTTTGTGGAAGGCCACCTTATCTGTGAAAAGTTTGAAACTCACATCACCGGAGTAGTGAAAGAGTTGTCATAGTGGAGACCCAAAACTACTGCGACTAGCTTGTGGGGGAGCTATACTTCTTGTAGAAGTGCTCCAACGTGGATTAGGAGATAGTCTCTGAACCACGGGATAAAATCATTGTGTCCCTTGTTTATTCTTGTTTCTATTGAACCTTTTTCTTATTGTTGTGTTTTCTTTCCGCTGCTATTGTTGCTGCTCTTTACTTTTGTTATCTTACCGAGAGTAGCTATCAATTTGATTAAGTTATTTATATTGTTTCTTAGGAATTTAAAATTTTGAAAGTTGCCTATTCACCCCCCCCTCTAGGCCATCTTGATCCTTCACCTACGGCAACTGTTCCAACGGTGGATAGTACGGACTAGGTGGCTCCAGCCATGGCACTACTTCCCAAGCCGGCAACAAGGGCAAAGGGAAGAAAAACAAGTGGCCTTTTGGCACTGGTAATGGCAGCAGCACTAGTGGCCAATCGTGGCCCTTGGTTTTCAACCCTTGGTTAGGCGACATACACATGTGGCCTACACCAGTCCCTATGTCCCTTACTGGTGGTCTCCTTGGTCTACGTCTCGGTGTTCTTGCACCGCATCCTCCATAAGGCTTCGTCACAATGCCGCACCAACCCCCATCTACCAATCTTCTACTAGGGTGTGCCGCATGGGAGCTACACCATGTCCTCCCCTACTCCGTCCCCTACACCGTCGTGGGATGCTTCTATGCTCATCAACCACTTCAACTACATGACATTACAGCAACCCAACAACGATGAGTACATGGATAATAGTGCTATTGCACACATGTTCGCTAACTTTGGTAATCTCCACTCCTTCCCTTCCCACACCCCTTTTCAGTGTGTCGTTGTTGGTGATGGTTCCTTTCATCTCGTGACAACATCTGGTCATGCCACTCCATCATCCTTTCTTTCTCATCGTCCTCTCCATTTGCATAATGTCTTAGTCACTCCTCACATAATCAAAAACCTCATTTCTGTTTGTCAATTCACTTCCGACAATACTTGTTTCGTCGAATTTGAACCCCATGGTTTGTGAAGGATCTCCCAACCAAGAGCAAGATTCTCAAGTGCAGTAGCACGGGCGATCTCTACCTCGTTCGTTGCCTCACTACACCACCTCGCACTTTTGTAGTCTCCACCGACACCTCCACCCTCTGGCATCAATGACTTGGCGACCCAGGTCACGATGCTCTTCGTCGCTTGGCAGCTTCCTCCACTATCCCATGCTTATTAGTTAGGGTGCCATGTTCGACTGCCATTTTCTCCATCTATTAGTCATACTACTCATCCATTCGAAATTATCCATTGTGATATTTGGACATTGCCTATTACCAGTGTGTCTGGCTTTAAATATTTCCTTGTTATTCTTGATGATTTTACACATTATCTCTAGACTTTTCTTTACGACAAAAATCTGAAATGTTCGATCATCTTGCTTCGTTTCGTGCACTTGTCACTACTCAATTTGACACTTCACTGCAAACAATCCAACATGACAATCGTCATGAATTTGACAGTCGCATGCTTCACAATATCGCTACTACGCATAGTTTCCACCTTCGTTTCTCGTGTCCTTATACTTCTTAGTAAAATGGCAAAGCCGAATGCGTCATCCGCACAATCAATGATATTGTTCGCACTCTCCTCTTCCAAGCTAGCATACCACCATCTTCTTGGGTTGAAGCTCTCCATGAAGCTACCCATCTTCTCAATTGTCTTCCTACTAAACAGTTGTCCGCTCCTTCCCCATATTTTGCTCTTTTTCACACAACACCATCTTACTCTGACTTGTGTGTCTTTGGCTATTTATTCTATCCAAACAACACATCCACCATGCCGCACAAGCTTGCTCCTCAGTCAACTGCCTATGTGTTTCTCTGTTATTCCTTCCATCACAAAGGGTATCGCTGCATGGCTATATCTTCTCATCGTGTCATTATTTGTCAGCATGTGACATTCGACGAGTTCTCTTTTTCCTTTGCCACTGACGCACCTCCTCCTGCAAACTCCTACGATTTTTTATAGGAATTCCCTCCACCGGTTCATGCCTCGTGTCACGCATTCTTCAAATCCTTGCTCCAACTCCTATACCACATCTTGTTGTGCTGCTTCCCGCACAAGCACGACTTGAGCTAGAGTCCGATACACTCGCTATCATGCATGCACCAAACACTACCATCGCACCTACTCTCCCACCTACACTTGCGCCTGAACCACCGGTCAAGTCTGCAACACCCATTACTACTGCTCCTCCAGTCACCGTGCATCAAATGCTCACTCACCGTCGTGCTGGTCTCATCATCCCACCCCCATATCGTCTCAATCTTCATGCCATTTTTCTCAAAGATGTACCGCTTGTCCCCAAATCAGGCGCAAAGGCACTCAAGGATCCTAATTGGCTTGACGCCATGACATTTGAGTATCAGGCTCTTCTCAAGAATAACACCTGGGATCTTGTGCAACCTCCATCTAATGCCAATCTCATGTCTGGTAAATGGATATTTCACCATTAACTTCGTACCAATGGCACATTTGAGTGATACAAAGCACGTTGGGTGCTTCGGGGATTCTCGCAGCAGTAGGGCGTCGATTTTGTGAAGACTTGCAGCCTAGTTGTTAAATCGGCTACCATCCTTATTATCCTCTCCATCGCCCTCTCCCTCAATTGTCCTATTCACCAACTCAATGTCAAAAATGCTTTCTTGCATGGTACCTTTTCAAACGTCATGTTCTGTCGACAACCAACTGGCTTCATCGATCCTTCATGACCTCACCATGTGTGTTGCTTGAATCGCTCTCTACGGTCTTAAGCAAGCTCCTCGCGCATGGTACTATCGCTTTGATACTTTCCTTACGACCATTGGCTTTACATGTTCAAAGTCCGACACCTCACTCTTTGTTTTGCATAACACGTTGTAGTCGTGATTTTGCTCCTCTACATCGATGACATCGCCTTGACTACTTCACACCCTGGCCACTTCAACAGATCATCAGCTCCCACAGCTCCGAGTTTGCCATGCTAGACATGGGCGATCTCCACTACTTCCTGGGCATCTCAGTCACATGCACGCCTTCAGGACTATTCCTCTCACAGTCCAAGTATGCTAGTGAGCTTCTTGAGAAGGCGAGCATGTCAACATGTCGGTCTTCACCCACCCTGGTGTACACATCACCCAAGTTGGCTGTTGACATTGGTCCTCCAGTGGCTGACCCGACGGCTTATCGCAGCCTCATTGGAGCACTTTAGTACCTTACCTTCACTCACCCTATCGTGCAGCAAGTATGTCTTCATATGCACGATTCGTGTGAACAACATCCCTTGCTCCTCAAACGCGCCTTGAGGTATGTCCAAGGTACTCTTCGTCACGGCCTGCAGCTTAGTTCTTCGGCCAACACTCTCATCGCCTACACCGATGCCGACTGGATGGGCTGCCTGGACACGGGTCGCTCTACTTGTGGTTACTGTGTATTCCTCGGTGACATCCTTGTTTCCTAGTCTTCGAAAAGATAGCACACTGTGCCTCGCTCCAGTGCCAAAGCGGAATACCGTGCTGTGGCAAATGCCATTGCTGAGACTACTTGGGTTCGGCAGCTTCTGTAGGAGCTTCAACGACCACTCCCCACAACCTCCATGGTATTCTGCAACAATGTTAGTGCCATCTACATGTTGACGAATTCCATTCAGCACTAGCGTACAAAGCATATCGAGATTGACTTGCATTTCATTCGTGACCTTGTTGGTCTGGGCACGTGCGGGTTCTCCACGTTCCTTCATCACACCAATTCACTGACATCTTCACCAAGGGCCTGTCATCATCATTATTTTGGGATTTTTGGGACAGTCTCAACGTTCAAGTTCCTCCCATTGCGACTGCAAGGGAGTATTAGGCAATATAATTGCCGTATCGTGTAATCCTGTCTAACCATACTTAGAAGGGTAAGTATAGCACGTAAATCCACCTAATATGGCTAGTATCAACTATACATGAGTACTAGGCAGCCCAGGTGTGGCTTATTCCAAATCCTTCTTTCAAGGAGGACCTGTAAAACTTCTAGGAGATTGAAATGACTGATGCTATTTCATTGCCCTAACGTCATTCTATTTGCAAATTGAAAGCAATCACTACCTTGAAAAAGGTCATCTGTGGCAGTTCATAAATGCCATTAGTGGTAGTTTTTGAACCGACATAGATAATATTATCTATGGTGGTTCTAGCCAAGAACCGCCATAGATAATAGGTATCTGTGGCGGTTGTAGCCACAAACTGCCACAGATAACCATATTATCTATGGCGGTTCTAGCCAAGAACCGCCACAGATAATAGGTATTTGTGGAGGTTCTATCCACAAACCGCCACAATATTTTAGTATCGGTATGGCGGTTTTTGGCTAAAACCGCCTCAAATACTCTTAGTATCAATGGCGGTTTTAGGTAAAAATCATCACTGATAATCCTAGTCCACAAAATAAAAAATTGATATTTTAGGCTAGACACAGGCAGTGCTAGCCATACCCTCTAAAACAACATACACAAAGAACAGATATATTGTACACATTGTAACAGATGTATACACAAAGTAGCATATATTATCCAAAATGAAACATCAATTTACACTTTGTAATGAAACAAAATTTAAATAATAAAAGCCTAAACTAGTTTTCTAAACTACAAGCCTACGAGCCTTTGGTGTTGGTTGGAGACGCATGATATGTAACATGAGTATGAATGACTGGATCGTTGTTGTCTTTGTCATAAAACTTGCCTTTTTTGTTGATGACTTTCTTCATGATGAAGTGAGCGAGCTGTCCCTGAATGGCTTGGATTTCAACAGGAAGCAGTCCTCCCATAGGCAACTTGAGGCTCTATAAGTAGCAAAAATAAATTTAAGAGAGTACATAAAAATTGAGTGGTGCGAATCAATGTGTGATATGAACATGACAAACCTCTACACCATTGTCTATTATTGTAGAACCTAAGATTTCACGTATGTATTGGCACACGAAGTACCCACATAAAATTGTGCCTCGTGGCTGCTTGTGACACTACAAAAAATAAATAAACTAAGATGTCATGGAAGGAGTTATTTATTATGAAATGCAATATAAGAATATTGCTTGCATGCGTACTAGAAATTTAGCTTGTGTGCGTACCAGAAATTTAGTATGGATTGAAAGGGAATTATGATATGGGTGGTATCTCGAGCTATTTTTACAATATCTTTTGAATGCCTCATTCATTAGACTTATTAGCTCTTCGTAGTCTTTATATCTTTATCTAGTGGGTCCATGATTAGTATCTTACTCTTTTCTGGAGTAATTACTATGAGAATCTAGTGGAATCTATATACACTTGTTTGATGCCACAGTCATTAGTCCTAAGATCAGAGTAAAGAACGAAATCAACAAGTAATTTAACTAGCGAGTGAGAAACTTACTTAAAATTATATGGTAAAAATATAAAGTCCTTATCTTATAGTTTGATCAAAGTGTTATATACGTATTCCTCGACCTCTTTTGGTACTCTTGTGATTTCGGCCTGGTAGACCGTTCCTAGGTCGAGGAATCCCACTGGCCCCTTGGTTCTTCTTAGTTCAATCATCTCGTATCTAGATAAGGAAAAACTTAGACATGGCATTTATCAGTATTACATGAATGTAGATCATGATTTATATATTAGACACTTACAGTGACTAGCATCTCAAAAAAGATATGTTGAGGGCGTCGTGATAGTACAATTTGTGCAAGTTATCAAATGGCAGTGATCACCTTCGAGAGTATCGCTTGGTTGGATCGCTCCATATACCAGGTATGTAATTGCTGCATCATGAGTGTTAGGCTATTTAACTTCGAAGGGGTGACTAACGGTTTCCCCAGCTTGAATTTCAATCTTTCTTGGTTATCTTGTATTTCAGACTTTGCCTTGCCCTTACTTTTTTCTCGCACAAATCATACTCTGTTCTGGCTTCACTTGATCTAACTGATATGGCTTGTCTAATATGCCATTTCTTCGGATCAGGTGTTATAAGTTTATCCTCTGGAGTACTCACACCAACCATGTTTTTGGGTCCTCACAGGACTTCTTTGCTGCTTCATCTTGCTTCATCACTGTCGAAGGTTAGTAATCGACAATAAACTTATATTTCGGGTACCTTCGAGATACATAGAGTCAAACACACAATCAGGGGCACACGATATAGACAGGTTCAGACCACTTGATTGAGTAACACCCTACTCCTATATGGATGATGTATGAGATCGATGAACAGATTACAGGTCGGGATGACTAGCTCTGATTACAAGGAAAATGAATCTAGGGGTGGCTAGGTTATGGCTAATGGATGTTTTGCTTGGAAATCTTCTCGTTCGTCTAGCTCCAGATGGCTGTAGCTTGAGAATTGCTTGTCCTTGACGACGTCTCCCCTTGCCCTTATATAGTCAGGTTGGAATGTCGGATCGTAGTCAATGAGAAGTCCATCACCGTTGTGATCTCCGTGTCATATTTGAACTTCTGCGATTGCTAGGCGTATTCGAGTGGGTTTCCTCGTACCGAGAACACGATCGAGTCCTTCCCTGCATGGAGATACCCCCTTCGTGTATATCTTATCCTATCAGACTGGGCCCACGATATCCGGAGTTTCCAAATGCTTGGAGTGATATATGTGGTGTGATCCTTGAGTTTATGGCATACGTCCATATCCCATATTTAGATATTCGATAATAGCCATTTCACGCTCAGGTGCTGGTGACACATGCGTGAGTTCTACTGCAGGAGAGGCAGGCACTAAATGGTCCAAGATGATGTCACGCATGTGCCACTAGATGAATGAGTGGACGGCACTTCCTAGAGTTGTAACCTCATCGTTGGAGGCATTTCCATCCCGATATCAACAAACTGTGGAAGTACCGTGTCCACCTGGACCTTTGCATAACCTGGCGCTATCAGTGATTTGTGCAAAACACCCCCTTCTTGGCATGGATAAGCTATTCCTATACCAGCCTATAGGAATATGTTCATGACGGGCACATTGAGCTGGCAGGGTGTGGGGTCTGTATGTCATCCACAGGATAATAGGTGTTATCCGGTTCTATCAATGGCGTGGACACGCAGCTGCTGCGACGATTCGTAGGGCTGGAGAGAACGTTGTGGACTTGTGACTGGCTCATAGCTTGTACTTGTCGTTGAACTTGTTCTTCTATGGTGCCTTGTATTTCTCGAAAAACACTTTCCTTCATCTTTTTCCAATTCCCGTTCGGTACGCTCTTCTTTGGCTCTCTTCCGACTCCTATAAGAGTTTCCGTGCTTTAGGAATCCCATCTTCCAAGTAACCTTAACCCCAACGTCTCGTGTCCAACTAGGGTTCTCTTTGTTTCCCATGGCCGCTGTTAGTTCGTCTTTCTCCCTGTCTAGGTGGAAAGTTCCTTGGCTGGACTCGACGTACAGCTCCTAAACTCTTTGCGACATTGCTTCATCATCGCTACTTTTGAATGATAAACCCCCACTAGACGTGGTAGATGCCCTCGCTAGCACATAATGCTTGACTCGGTGTGGTAGTCCGGTCAAGGGACTTGCGCCAGTCAATCGGACCACATCTAATTCCTGCTTCTCCCATTGAGGAATTTTACCCGCGTACCCACTCGTGCCCAGTCTATAGGAGTGAATATTCCTCCTTGCGATGTTTATGTGGTCCTCACTGAACTTCTTTGCTGCTTCATCTTACTTCATCACTACAAACTCATCCAAATATAGCTTTAATTTTGGATAGTCTCCAATGGCTGACTGATTTTTCTTCACATAGTTTGCATTCAGCCTCACCTTGAAGTTCCTCCATGCTGCATTCATCGTCATTAATGCATCGCGACGCACGAGTTCTTGGACTTTTTCAGGGAATTTGAAGGTTTCTTTTAGCTCTGTCCATAGATCCTTTTTGGTGACGTGGGGCTCTTTGTGCCAATCCAAATAGATGATTGGCACTTTATCTCTTATGATGTACCTGCATGTTGACCTGTATTTTGCTGCTAATTTTTGTGATGCAATAGGGGCCCCAACATCTAATACCTTTGAGATGGTATACCAGCCTTTAGGCTTCTTAGTTTTCCCTCAGCCTCGATGTCTTGCAACGGGAGCATCATCTACAACAGCGGTGGAGGCCTCGACATTTTTGGTGGTTGGGTGGATGTTAAGGTACCTGCTCGGGCTCAGGTTGGAAGTCTCCTCCATTACAGGCTCGAGATTGGGCTCCATAAGAACTACATTTCCACTTGAAATATAATTTTGGTCATTTATATATTAAGTAATATTACTCGATGGAAATACGCTCATGAGTTACTCAATGGCTTTATTTTGTCTCTGTTGTAATTGGCATTAAATCTTGCAATAGCATAGACATCATTTACACCTTATATTATCTCCGGTCATAAATAGTTGTCGTTTTGGACATAGGTGCAATTAAACATTTGAAACTTTGATTGCATCTTTTTAAATATTTCAATTTGACATATAAAAACCATATGTGTAGATTTGTCTTGAAAAATACTTTCATAATATTATAAGTTTATTAGGTGAGGTTCAAATGAGCCATCAGATGAGGCTCAGAGTCCAATCACATTTAGATGGAATTGAAGAGAACATGAATGCACAATTTTGTGAAAAAAGAATTGATTTGTTAAGTAAAAAAACAAACAACAACTTTTTGCTCTAGCACTAAAATAACTAAATTTTTTCCTTGACAATGATACCAAAGATACGATACTCTTTCGCACCACATAATGTAGCGTAACCCAGATTTTCTTGTTAAGGGAAGATATAGGTCTACTACAGTGAGGTCTAAGGTAACCTTCGCTTTTAAGAACATGAATCGTTACATATCTTGCATTGAAATGATTATCTAGAGCTTAGAATGAGAAAATGCTGAAACATTGGTAAGGAACTTATATTCAGGTCCTAGCATTAAGATGAACATAAAAGCATTGAATAAAGCATCCAAGAAACCGAATCAAATACTCGGCTTCCAAACAAAAAATCGGTTTCAAAGAATCCAATTAAGCATAGGAATCTTAGAAGTTAGAAGTGATATCTTGTGAGCATCTAGACCAAGGTAAAGCCAAGATATGTCACTAGACAAAAACATAATCATGAACAGAAGCTAATACTAGAAAAAGAACGCGATCCGAAGCTTGTATAGTAGCTTTAATTAATTTCTAATCAAGAAAAACTTGCGACTCAATTGTGGTTGAATGAAATGATTGAGAGTGACATAGACATCATCAATTCAGTCAAATCATGATGAGCCTTATAGTCCATTGTATGAATTGTAATTTGTACTCAACATGTACAATATTAGCAAAATTTTAAGTGATAAATGAAGAAAAGGTGTCCTCATTTGGAGGGGAGCAAGGGACATGACACTAGATAAATCGCATGAGCTAGAGAAAGGTCTTGAGCTATGGATTTACCAGATGCGCTACACAAAGGTAAGACAATAGTTCACCACAAATTTTTTCCTAATTTCTTCAGCAGCAATAAACCAATATGAAATATCCTCCATCGATGCAGATCATGCAACAAGAGATACAGCTTAAAAATAAGGTCAGTCTCTCATATCTTTTTTCTTATTCTAAGCACATGTTTTGTCTTTTCACAAGATAAACAAATAAAGAAAACGAAAGTCTATAACAAAGAAAGAGAAGATGGTGATAGTTAAATCAACCTTGGATCAAGATTTGACAATATTTGAAACTATGAGAAAAAATAATACTTTGAAATATATTATTAAAATCAATAATTAATACTTTGAAATATATTATTAAAATCCCGAGAGTTTAATGCTAGATTATTTATTTTGGTTGTGCAGAAGGCATCTTGAAGCGGCAAATGAAATCCTTCAAGCAAAGGTAACACTAGACATAAATTTTGTATTATTTGCATGGAAAATTTCGATGATTAACCTTACATAATTGACAAACGACACTTTTATATAAGGTTAGCACAAACTACAAACCCAAATTTGAAATACACATTTAGGAGGAAAATACCAAATTTGGCCACTAAATTTAGGCTTCAAATTTCTCAAGGCTGACTAGCAAAACAAACCCTTCATTTGTAGGACAAGTCCAAATAACACCTTCTATTATACAACTTACACATCATATTTTTTTTAAAGAAAAGGGTACAAACATGCTCTCAATCTTTGTTGGTTCTCCATATTCAACACAACCAGTTACCAATGAAAATGGCTTCTTTTCCATCTAGTTTGCAAACTACCTTTGTCGTTGTTATTTGGTGTGTGTCTCTAGGATATTTTTATCCATCGGTTTATCATTCAGAGTGCAAACCCGATTGAACAACTCATATGAATTGAACTATTGAACTATATCAGATTCGGTGGTCCTTCCGACTAAGGCGTTTCTCGTACTAATTTTTGCAATCTAAGTGTGTGCAAAGGTTTCCTGTATGCCATAACATTGTGTAGCAGTATAGTGTAACACCTCGACGCCCAACGCGCCACAGATGCTACCAAAAACTCAAAATAACTAATAACAAATCTACAGAAGGACTGAAATCAACCTATAAACGCTTAACACCGTTTTAAAACTAAGCCACTGAAATTTACAAAATTTCGGCATGACCTCTCTAGAACAGAGGACATCCACTCAGCAGACAAAAGAATAGCATCAAGTATGATATCATTCTAGCAGGTCCTTAGTTAATCAATCACACACCCAACAGAAATTAATAAATTTCATCACGATGAACAATAAATTACAATCACATTAATTACGTCCAGATTTGATGAATTGGTTAAATAAATTGTTGGAGACCGCAGCTTGTGCACGTGTTACTACTTCCAACCCGATTTAATCAGCTTCAAGGTACCTAAAACAGGAAGCAAACAAGCGTGAGTCCAAGACTCAGCAAAATGCAACAATAAAGAAATGTAATACATTCAACTGGATTACATTTAATTTAGAATTTACTATAGCCAATACTTAAATGAAATCATTAAGTACAAGAAGCAGTACCTACCTCCACTTACCACAACCAACTCAAAAAAAACGTAAGTAAACATGACTCATGCCTCGCTAATCATTTCTGGATGAGTCCATGACTCAATCCTCAACCTGTCACTTCCATTCCCATAAACCAACAGTTATCAATTTCAACGCAGTGTAATGCAATGCTATATAATGCAATGCAACCATGCTTTCTTTCACATAATATCTCATGCATATCTTATCTTGTCTCATTTCACCACTATATCTCAATGTACATGATGCATTATGCATGTCTCATCTCTTCTTTAGCACATACCGATATTGCCGAGCACCACCCGTCAATGCGTGCCCTCAAACCAAACCATGCATGTCTCATCTCTTCTTTAGCACATACCGGTATTGCCGAGCACCACCCGTCGATGCGTGCCCTCAAACCCAACACTACCACAAAATAGCACATAGGTGACGCCTTATTTGTGACGGTTCTTTTGGAACCGTCACAAATACACTTATCCGTGGCGGTTCTAAAGTTTAAAATGGTGGGAAGACTATTTGTGGCGGTTTTTGTTTTCAACCGTCACAAATAAGTGATTATTTGTATGTTTTATTTGGAACCGTCACAAATAATGTCGGACTATTTGTGACGGTTTTTGTTCGAACTGTCACAGATAATCCATTATCGATGGCGGTTCTAGCTAAGAACCGTCACTAATAATGTGTATCAATGATTTGTTCTAGCCAAGAACCGCCATCGATAATGTGAGTATCGATGGCGGTTCTAGCCAAGAACCGCCACTGATAATGTTATCAGTGGCGGTTTTAATTTGAAACCGCCACAAATAATAAAAAATAGAAAAATTTAAATATTGCTAATTACCTCTCCTGCCTTCTAATTTGAAAGAATTGAAATTAAATAATATTACATTTAAAATAATTGAAACTAATATTCCATTTGCAATAATTGAAAAACGATCAAACAGATTCAAAACTTCGAGGCCGCTTTTGAGGCCCTAAACGATGTTTTTGGAATTCGTCGTCAAGACACATCAAGACAAACCATCAAGATCCGACCATCCGATTTTTGCGACTTTCAAACGAGCCAAAGAACACCCCGATCGAGTTACGAGTCAAAAGTTATGACCATTTTAACAAAAGTGCCCGGATTTCTTATATGCAAACTAGAATCGAGCCAAAAAATATAATCGGAGAGCTTATCGTTCGATGATTCCGAAAGCTCAAGAACACCAAAATCGAAGGTACGAGTCAAAAGTTATGATGTTTTTACAAGTTACGTGAATAGTACTAGCACATTATATTACAAGCATCATTAATAGTCAAAAGTATGAAAAATAAATTTGAATGTTTTAAATTTTACTAATTACCTCTATAGTTTGCTAATTTGAAATAATTGAAAATCGGTGTTTGGGTTCTTCACAGGTTAAGAGGAGGAGGGACACATTATATATCGATGTTATCATACCACCACTAGAGTAATGGATCTCATAAGAACTCGAAGTTAAGCGTGCTTGATGGAGAGTAGTAATAGGATGGGTGACCTCTCGAAATGAAACCGAATACAATTAGAATTTGAAATTGAGTGTTCTTAGGCAAGAGGAGTATTAGGATGGTATTATGATGGGTGACCTCCTAGGAAGTCCTCTAAATTAGTGTTTTAAAGCGCCCATTAGCAAAAAAACACTAATGATAACATTATCGATGACGGTTCTTGGCTAGAACTGTCATCGATAATATTATCGATGGCGGTTCTAGCCAAGAACCGCCATCGATATTATTAGTGGCGGTTCTTGGCTAGAACCGCCGCGATAATATTATCGCGACGGTTCTAGCCAAGAACCGCCATCGATAATGTTATCGCGACGGTTTTGAAATCGCCATCGATAATCTCCGATTATCATGGCACTATATCGATGATTCGCTGAAAACCGTCACTAATAGCATTTACGAACCGTCATCGATGTGCTTTTTTCTAGTAGTGCAACCATCCGTGGAAGGGGCCTCGCCGAACAGACTTACCCGCTACCCAAGAGCGGTCCCACGCTAACACCGCTCCCATCCACGCCAAAGAGATGGGACTACAGGTAGGAACTCCGAGCACACCGGATTAGTCATACATTCCGTATGACTTTCTCACCGCCCTGGCTCAATGCACTTTTCATGAAAGTACATATGCAAATGTCATTCCTCACATTCATATCCATATTCTCAATACTCATATCCGCATTCCCAACATTTATATTCATATTCTCAACTCTCATATTCATATTCTCAACATTCATTTTCATATTCTCAACATTCATTTTCATATTCTCGACACTCATATCTACATGGTCACCATTATCCTTAATACTCCCGTTAAAGTCATAATCCATTTTCATGATCACCAAATCATCCATTCTTATTAATCCAACCTTATTACTTCATTATTCACATTATTCTACCATACTAGTGATAATAGTATGATATCTCAAACGATAGCTCTTCATAATCGCAAGGTATCATGACATTCAACTTTCGACACAAATCATTTCAATCAACGATGCACTTGCATCTGATTACTTAACCTTTTCATCAAAAGACAATGACCCTACTAGACGTGCTTATAAACACAAATGCAACCATAGCGTAAGCATATACATAACACAAGCAATTAACTAAATACCCTATAAGAGATATACGGGTTGCACTTGCATATAAACTCGGTTTAAACAATAGTATAACCAATTAACCATTCTCATTCATCATATCGCATGCAAAATCAAACATGACAAAATTAAAATAACACATGGATAATTGTATTGTTGCAAAACCTAATGGCCACCTAAGCCACAACCGATACAATGCACTTGCCTTCAACCTCTTGAAACAGTGTGGCGAGAAGATTGATGCCACCCCTAGGGTTCCAACACCTGCAAGTAAACAATCTACTCAAAACATACCAACAAAACAAACACAAGATTTATAACGACTTCGATTCTCCGACCCACTCCTAAACCCTGAAAACGGAAAATCTGACCAACGGGGATAGCAGCCTTCCAACGAGCCAAACTTTTGATTCACTTAACCAAATGGAGTGAACTCAGCTCCTAATTAACCATAAGAGGATGCCCTCCAGCTATCTCAAAGCCAATCATGCGGGAGATACCTCGAGGGCCTCCAAATCGAATACTAAACTCCGACCAAAAAATGGAGCATGCTGCAGATTTCCAATTTCAGCACCGAGACTTCTAAATAGCGTAACTTTTGATTGGCTTAATGGATTTTCGAGTTTTTGAGCTCAAAACGACCGTGAGGAGACAAACTACACATATAACACAACCATTCACTTAGCCAATGCCCCGCAGTTCCCAGATCAAAGATGAACACAGACTGTACTAATCGTGACAAGAATTGGACAACATTCGGTAAAATAGTCATAACTTTCAAACGGCTGAACAAAATTTAGCGATTTCAGTCTCTATTGAAAGGTAATTTGATTATCTACAACTTTCGCAATAGCTGCACCCAGAAATGCAGAATTTTCAATTTCACATAAACAGAAAGCACACGAATCTGCTCGAAAATCAAAACTACACAGCTTCTAGGGTTCCACCTCTAATCCATTCCACACACAACAAATCAACCAATAAGACTCCATGGCAAGAACCCTAACCCAGCCACCCAACAACACTCAAACCCTAGCTAGGCATTAACACAAATACCATGCATGCACAGAACAAACCCAAACTAATATACCTCCAAGCATATCCATGGAGGGAGAAGGGAGATGGGGAGAAGGAGCTGGCCGAAGGAGGGGTCGCCGGAGCTGGCTGGAGGCGCACGGAGGAGTCACCAGGGATGGCCGACAGGAGGGAGGCGACTGGGGCTGCAGTCGTCGCACCTAGGCTCTGGGCCGGGCTGCTGGCTGGTCAACTGCTCCACTCGCCGCTGCCGACCATTGTTGCCGCCTCCATTGCTTCATGCCGGGCAGGGGAGCAGCTCGACTGGAGAGGAACGCCGGCCAAGGAGGGCAGCAACGCCAGGGAAGGCTGGCCGGCTGGAGGCAGGAGTCGCAGGAGGAGAAGGCCAGGGGAGTGGCGCACGGCTGGGAGTGGGGAAAAAGAACAGCCAGGGGAGGAAAAAGCAGGGCTCGCCCAGGGAAAAAAACTGCCTCCAAGCATTTCAGCCACACAAAGAAGAAAGAGAGAGAAAGGTTAGGTGAGGGAGGGGAAATTCCTAAAAACCCCTCCAAACCAAAGTCCATCTTTAACCATTAGCGCGAACCAAATAATTTAATTCTTGGTGCAAAAAGACAAATGTCAGGATAGACAACTCGCCACAAAACTATACGGCACAGAGAAAACACCCATTCCGATAAGTTTTTCACGGAAAAACCCAAAACCTTCAATAGAATTAATAACCGCGCGACGGCTGAACCTTGAATCAAGAAGGTGGAAAACAATTCTGGTGAAAACCCCAGGCAAAGAAGATTTGCGGTATTACATATAGTCACAGAGCGGAGTTCATATCCTGGCCGTGAAAATCCTCTACATTGTTTGACTGAACCATAAAAAGGAAAATCACACAAACAATCACAATCCTATGTTTTGCTTGCCCTTTACCCGACCATCTATTGCACCGATTTTATATCATCCAAGGTCAACTTTGTCTCTAGACCAATTTTATATCATCTAAACGTTAACAATAATTGAGGAGGTTCTTCTCTAGAAAGAGATGGTGATGGTTTTACTAGGTTAAAACATGTGTCAATCTCGAGTAGTGAAAGCTTAGGGATGCATGTGGATTTTGCGATCTACAGAATATGGAATGTGACCATGCTTTGATTAGGATTGAATTGAACCCTAACTATTAGGAGGATGGCAGTACCGGTGCAAGCGGTGGAGGGTTTCCGGCAGCGAAGCGAAGAGGAAAGGAAATGCACGAGACGGCGCGATGGGGCTTGGAGTAGCGGCGGCATCAAAATCCTCCCCCATGGCTTGGAGTGGCGACGGCGTCGGGATCCTCCCCCGCAACTTGGAGTGGCGACGGCATCGAGATCCTCCTCCACAGCTTGGAGTGGCTACAGCAGCATCCTGGTTAGATCGGGGTGGGGTGGGGTAGAGTGGGGCAGAGGTGAACGCGACGATGGGGAAAAGGTAGGCGCGGGTATATATATAGGGGATATCTATGGTGGTTTCTAATTAAAAACCGCCATAGAAAATATTATCAGTGGCGGTTTTTAAGAAAAACCACCACTGATACTTTTATCAATAGTGGTTTTTATCTATGGCAGTTTTAATTAAAATCGCCACTGATAAAAGTATTAGTGGCGGTTTTTCGTAAAAATCGCCACATATACCCCTATCCCCAAACTTAGACATTTAAAGGGCTATCAAATCTTATCAAAATATTTTTAAACTTTTTTACCAGGTTCAAAAAATAATTATTATTATCCATAAAATTTTTGCATTAAAATCAGCTACATAAAAATTATAACAACACTGACTGCTTTATTTGCTCACTGCTTTTATTTTTATTTGAGGATGAAATAAAGTCAAGAATTTTTCAAACTTTTGAAAAAGTTTAATATGGGCTCATTTTTATTATTTAAAATTTTTAGATCAAAATCATATATATTTATTTTCTATTAATTCGATATGGCGGTTTTTATATTTTTTATTTTCTATTTTTGAATTTTAAAAGGAATTATATGTGATTATTAATTTTTATATTTTCACTCTAATTTGATACTATTTTTTGAAAGATATGGTACAATTTCCACTAGAGAAATATTTTTAAGATTTTTGTAAAATTCGACGTGCCATTGTTTTGAAGTCAAAAGGAGTCATATCACATTTCACTTCATTATCTTAATTTTCACATCACGTTCGCCTTACTCCGCATAAATACATATTGCCATTACTCTTAGCTAATTATTTTCTTTCACAATTTGGCCTTCTTTGTGATCATCACGATGATAAGTAACTTCCTGAGTGGTTTCTTCCTTAAGCCTGATGCTGCCATCTGCGAAAGAAGGTAACTCATCAAACTGGTTGTACTCTTCCTCATCCACGATATTCTCAACTCGGACGATCCTTCTTTTTCCTTGAAGAACTACATGGCGCTTCTTATCTGCCGGATCGATTACATAGAAGTCTTGTGCTACTTGCTGCACAAGTACGAATGGTTTGTCTCTGTATCCAACATGTTCGATGTTCACAGTAGTGAAGCCGTACTTGTTCACCTTAACACTCTTTGGGAGTTGGACCCAACGACACCAAAACACCGGGATCTTGAAAATGCAGTCATCAAGCTCCCAAACCTCCTCTATAAGCCTGTAGAAGTTGCTCTTCTTATTGCCTGTATTGTCGTAGGCATCTATACGGACACCACTGTTTTGGTAAGTACTTTTGCTATGTTGAGCTTTCGTGTAAAACGTACATCCATTTATATCGTATCCTTGTCATGTCACAATTGTATCTGAAGGCCCTTTTGCCAACCACCTCAATGTAACATTCGTTTCTTCACTAGACTTGTGTTTCCTGAACCAATGATTGAACAAACGATTGTGCTCTTTTGTTATCCAAACATCTAACCTCCACGGTTTTCCCTCCGTAAGTTATCCTTGTGTATGTCCATATATAGGGATACATCAACTGACTGTTGCAAGACTATGAAATGGGTTTGTTCGAACGAAACATGATTGTAAGAATTTGTCAGGCAAAATATCTCTAATTGCAATAGGAAGCATTTGTGTCATCATCACATGATAATCATGAGACTTCATGCCAGTTAACTTCAAATCTTTCATCGATACTAGTTTCTTGATGTTTGCAGAGTAACCGGATAGAACTTTCACACCATGCAAGCACTTGCAGATGTCTATTTTCTTTTTCTTGGACAGAGTGTAGCAGGCTGGGGAAGGTAAAGTCGGCCTTTCCCGGTGTCTTGAGGATGTAGCTCGGCTCTGATTTTCATATCTTCCAGGCCCCTTCGTAACTTGAGTCCATCCTTTGTTTTGCTAAGAATATTCAATAAAAGACCAAGCACGCTGTCACATACATTCTTCTCTACATGTATGACATCGATGCAATTTCGAACTTCTCCTTCCAATAGGGCAAGTCCCAAAATATAGATCTCTTCTTCCACGTGGTCTTCTCAGTACGGGACCTCGATGTATTATTGTACCCCCTTTCTAAGTACACCATTAAGATCCTTAACCATTTCATATACCTCTTCCCCAGGAAGAGGCATTGAAGTTGAACCGTCCTCCTTTGTCCTGTCGAATTGTTTTTTCATATTGTGGTATGAATGATTCATACGAAGGAACCTACAGTGACGCATGTGCACTATTTTTCTCAAGTTGTTGAGCCACACACTAGCGGTTTCATCCAGGCACTAGGGGCATGCTTTGGCATCTTTTATAGTACGGCTAGACAGGTTAACTAATATAGGTAAATCATTGATGGTGTAGAACAACAATGCACGTAGAGTGAAGTACTCTCATTTGTACTCATCCCATACATATACACCTTCGTTCCACAATATCACAAGATCTTCCACCAATGGTTGTAAGTATACATCAATATCGTTGCTAGGTAGTCTCGGCCCTTGGATAAGTAGTGACATCATAATGTAATTTCGCTTTATACACAATCAAGGAGGAAGGTTGTAGATATAGAGAGTTACGGGCCAAGTACTATGAATGCTGCTCTTGTCACTGAAAGGATTTATTCCATCCGTACTCAACCCAAACCTTATATTCCTCGGTTCATTTCTGAAGTTCTCCTTGAAGAGCCTATCAATGGTTCTCCACTGGCAGAATCAGCAGGGTGTCTTAGCTTTCTATCCCTCTTACGCTCTTTCGAGTGCCATCGCATCAATTTGGCATGCTTTTTATTTCCAAATAAATACTTGAAATGAGGTATTACTGGCAAATACCACACACTTTAGTGGGAGCTCCTTTCTTCACCTCGATGCTTTCGCTGTCATCGCCTTTAAGCTTGTATCGCGATGCTTTTCACACTGTACATACATGTGTGTCTGCATAGTCTTTGCGATAGAGTATACAGTCGTTTAGATATACATGTATTCTTTCTACTTCCAATCCCAAGGGACATACAACCTTCTTAACTAGATACGTGGTTTTAGGCAACACGTTTCCCTCTGGAAGTATGTCCGCTAAGAGATGTAATTGTAATACTCTATTTAATTTAAGAGTCGTTTTGGGCCTTATGGGGGAGAGTCTGGCCCATGGGGGGGTTACTCATCTAAAAACCCTAGCCATTTTCCTGTCCCCAACTCCTCCCTGCCGCCCTCTTTTTTTCCCCAGTACCGCCGCCACCACTTCCCCCTAGCGCCTGCTCCCCCAGCGATGTCTTTGCTCCCCAGCTCGACCGACGCCGCCTGGCGCCTGCTCCTCCCCAGCGATGCCGCTCTCCTGCTGCCCTCCCGGTCCGTGATCTCCTCCTTGCCTTCCCGAGCTCTGTGCCTCTCTGCTCCTCCTCGGGGACGGCGAGTCCTCGCCGGCATGAAGCTTCTGGCAGCATCGCGCCTCCTCACCAAGCGGTTCTTTGCAACAGGCGCCCTAGCCAGCGCCCTCCACATCTGGCCGTTTGCTGGTCGAGTGCAGCCTGTGTCGCCCTCCCCACCGAAGTCTTCCCCAAGATGCAGCCTTGTCTTCTTGCTTTCCTCCCCAACCTAAGAGATGGTAGGTATTGAGGATAATTGGGTACATATGTATGAATATACATTTGTTAATATCGCAAGCTCATGTCCCTGATTCTATAGTGGTCATGTATGTTCTGGAATCTGATCATTGAATATGCTGATGTTTAGTTATATCATGTTATTTTGCTCACCAAGGTATATATATAATGTGCATTAATTCCTACTAAATTGTGTAGCATCTCTATTAAAGAGTTCTGATGAAGATGCAGAGCTAATGGTTAAGATCTAATCGGATTGTTGTTGAATGAGATTGAAGGGTTATGTTCTGTGTGGACTTAAGGGCTGTACTCTCGTATAAAGTGTTGTATGGAGTATGGACTACAGAGTTTCTATGTGATAATTGGGTCTTGCCAATGGTGGCAGTGCACAGTTCTTTTGATATTCTGCTTTATTATTTATTGTTGATTAGTCTTATGGTTGTGTTTGCTAAACCTTGGTTCTAAAGTGCAAAAATTTAAAGGCAGCATGCAGTCATATATGACACTAAACCAATGAAATATTAGCAAATCACACAGTGGGGTCTCTTGCACTTATGCACATGTAGGCACTTGTTGGGTTTGACATGCTGAAGCTCTTGAACTTTACCCTACTCACACAATATGACTTTGGCCAGATAATCATGAATTACTTGATATTTGTGGTTTGAGTTTTTTGTGCATGCATTTGCAAATGCTAGAAATCAATATACATCGTGTGTTTCGCGTGCCAAAAAGAAAGTTCTGTGTGTGTGTTCTATGCACAACTATGTATCTGTTGCATGCATTGAGACTCTTGTCTTTCTTAACCCAGTTAATGTTTGTTTTTTTATTTCGTCAACTCATTGTTTCCTTAACTACCATAAGCTTTTCCATAGAGTGTTTGTGTTTTATTTCGAATTTGAGGTGTCATCCTTATGCTTGAAATGCTATATGCAGTTACCCTTTTCCTGCCTTGCATGGAAATGTGATTTGGAAGTGAGTACTGATTGGTCTAGTAATGTCAAACCCTTCTATGCCAGTAAAAGTGTATTCCTGATCGGCATAACTAGTTTATTTTCTCAGGCCGGTCAACCTCTCACCCATGATTTGGTTAGGATAAAAGTATATTGTATTCGTTTCTCCTTATAATAATAATAATTTTCAGTGCATTTATTGAATGAATGGTTGTAGTAGGATGGTGGATTATTCTCTTATAATCAATTTAGAATCCGAGTTCACTCAAATTGGATAAGAGGATCAAAAGTTAAGATCGTTTTCGCAACTGCTGTCTGGAGTTGTCATAGTTGAAAAGTAGAGCTAATTCCCGGAGGGATTTGTTAATGTTTTAACCATGTTGTGATTGATAGATTGATTGGTCGGTAATTTGTATTTGTGTTTGATTCTGTTTTCAGGAGGAGTGGCCTCTTCTTCGCGCGCCACTCCACTCCCCGCGGGTTAAGGTAAGTACCTTGTTGTTGAGCGGAATGGTTTGAGTGTTTGGATGTGGGGTTTAAAGGATTAAGTCGTTTCTAAAGATAATATCTGAGAAAGCTCTTTGTGCTATTAACTTATGAGATATGTTGCCACAGTCTTATTTATGAATATTTTCCTTAGGTTAGTATGAATGTGTATATATGGACATGAGGATTAGTGATGCTCTCATATAGAGCTATGGCTATGCAAGTGCATGTAGAACGGTAGGAAAATTTGGTGGTATGAAATGATGAAATTTAGTACCCTGTTTCTTGTTCTTACTGTTGATTGACTGATTTTACTTGCTTACATAGTGATTATGGAATGCTCATGAGATGAAAGGTATTAATGAATGGATAAATGAATGTGTAAAGTATAGATCGAGAATCAATGCATCATTTCCATTCATATCCAAGAAATTGCATGGGCAGGTCATGGAGAAAGTCATAACTAATCCGGTGAGGCTCGGTGAGAAAGTTATGACTAATCCGGAGCGCCACGAGTAAATCCTACCTCGTAGTCCCTTACACTCGAATGTATATATGGGAGCGAGACAAGAGAGTAGGTCCTCCACGGGATGGAGGGGAGTAAGAGGGTGCCCACCGACGGGTGTGCACTCAGCCATACCGGTATAGGCTTTGAAAGGTGCATATGAGCATTCAAGCATAGTTGCATTGCATATCATTGCAAAAGGAGTGATGGCCAACGTGTTGGTTGTGACATATTGTGTGGATTGCGAATAAGTTTGCCGCCTTGTATGATACTACTAATGATGAATGGTAATAAATGATCCTTGAGTTGAGGGAAATTTTCAGGTTACGAATAGGTTGAGTCATGGGCTCCTTCCATATTATCTATTGAGGTATGTGAAATAAATGAGTAAGGTAGTGGATGAGGTAACTGACGGTGATTTCTTTGGTTATGTACTTGTTA
The DNA here is from genome assembly GCA_036346375.1 of Guadua angustifolia. Lineage (NCBI taxonomy): Eukaryota > Viridiplantae > Streptophyta > Magnoliopsida > Poales > Poaceae > Guadua > Guadua angustifolia. The sequence goes on from CM070510.1 coordinate 43,105,463, forward strand.
CTCTGGTTTAAGAGATATGAGCATGTTATTGATTTAAATACATTAATTGTTGTGTTGTTTTGTGGTTATTGCTACTTGTTGTACTTGCTGAGTCTTCGACTCACGTCTTCTTTTGTCACCTATGTGTAGGTACCCTGAAGTCGGCATGCTGGGATGGGAGTAGTAGCACGATCACGGCTTACCACCATAGTCTCATATTAGTTTGATCGCTTCTAATCTTAATGAGTTCATGACTTGTAATAAATAATTTGTGGTTGTGTTTTTTTGTGCGTGGTTGGTTACCTTTAGTTGCTTATGATATTGTTATTAAATGTTGTCTTCTGTCTGCTGAGTGGATGTCCTAGTTTTAAGAGAGGTGCTGCTGAAATTTCTAATAATTCTGGTAAGTAGCTAAGCAGGTTAGCTAGCTTGGCTAAATTATTCTAGTGTCTTGTGCTAGCGGTTGGGTTTTTGAGGGTGTAACATTCAGGGCACGGGGTGCCGGGGTGTTACAGTAACAACATCATGAAACTCTTGTCAGACCAACCATTGGCTGCCTTCAATTTCATCAGTGAAAGCATGGTGTGTAACTTTGTGTACTCTTCCTTGCAACCTGGGAACAAAGGTTTCTCCGAGTCCTCCATTAAACCCTTGAATTGATTAAACTTTCTCTGACTAGTGTAGTTCTTTTTTGCATCGCGCAATATTTGAGCCAGATTATTGTCATTATCGATGACCAACCTATCCTGATTGGATCCATGACTGATGTTAGCTGCTATATTGCCGGCTCCGTCGTCGTCAACGTTATAACGTTGAAGTATGATCTCTTCTTCACCATGCCTTGTCCAATATGTATAACCAGGTACAAAACTCCTCCAAATCAAGTGCAAGTGGATATGGTCTTTGTTCGAAAACATCTTCTCATTCTTGTAATCAATGCATGGATAATGTATGTACTCCGTCTTCTTTTGCAAGCTGTTCTCCTCGGCGGCTCTTAGAAAAGCAGATACGCCATCGATGTATTCTCAACTGTAACGGTTCGTGTTATACATCCATCTCCGATCCATCTACAATTAATTAATGTAAATAATTATTAATATCCAATAATCTTAATTAAATAAATTATTAATCCAATATCCAACAATATCCACTAACGGAACAAAATTAATGCTAACTAATTTTCTAATCTTAATTACTTAACTTTAATATATGCTCGTACCTAACTACAATTAAATTTATCCTCTAAATAAGCTAGATAATAAATTCATCATCTCAAAATACAAGGCAATTTCATGATTACTTAACCTACCACATTAACTAAAATTTAATGTTTATTAATATCCAATAATCTTAATTAAATAAATTTAATATATACTTGATAAAAATTAGCTAACAATAGCCACTAATGGAGCAAGATGTATATACATCAAGACTAACGGTGAAAAATTAATGGTAATTAAAAAATCTTAATTACTTAATTTTTATATATGCTCATATCTAACCAAAATTAAATTTATCCTTCGAAATAGTTAGATAATAAATTTATCATCTCAAAATGCAAGGCAACTTCATGATCACCCATCTGCCACATTAACTAAAATTTAATTTTTATTAATATCCAATAATCTTAATTAAATAAACTTGATGTACACTTCATCATAATTCATCATCTGAAAAAGGCACACAACTTAATCTAATGGAGCAAGGTAATAAATTTATCATCTACAAAATACTAGGTAAATAAAAACAAACTAAATCCCATGGCCGGCAGGGAGGACGCCATGGGGAGCAGGACGCCAGGGGAGGAGTACTCGGCCAGGGCAAGAGGGCGCCACCAGGAGCACCCTTTGAGGGGACTCGGCAGAGGAATCGGGAGGTGGCGCCGGCTGGTGGCGCTGCTTTGGCTGGGAGGAGGGCGTCGGCAAGGGATGGCAGAGGGCCAGCCAGGGGAGATGGTAACTGGGAGGAGAGGTGCCGACCTGCCTGCTTCTTCTTTGCTGCCCGGGCGCTTGCTTCACTGAATCGGCAGAGGTGCTGGGGAGGAGCAAGCCAGCCGAGAGGAAATGTGGCGTAGGGAGAGGCGCAAGGAAAAAGGAGCCAGGAGGCTGGTGCTTGGGATATTTTGGGGAAGAAGGCAGCCACACCAATTTCAGCCACTCATTTGGGAAAAGGTGAGGAGAGGTAGGTGGGGAGGGGAAATTCCAACAAAACCCCTCCCACACAAGACTATTTTCAACCCTATCTCTCCTAAATGGGCCAACCATCCCCGAGAATACCAGCCGAACGGCCAAAACACTCCCGGCGAAAGGCCCAAAATTGGAACGAGGTTTCGCAGTATTACACTCTCCCCCCCTTAAAAGGAATTCGACCTCGAATTCGAAGAATGCCAACTATGCAAACCAAGGACACAAAGGTCTTAACCTTCTTTACCACCTCACAACACATTCGCAAAAACTCCAACAGCTATGAATGACAAACCAAAACCGCAAATCCAACGGTTTACAAAACGATTTGACTTAGCTCAATTAAGTGCAACTTCTCACGCAAGAACTCAGTCAAAGTCAATCAATAGGTCAAAATCCCAAAGGACCACTGCCAAGGAAAGGCTCACTACAGAACATTACACACCAAATTATGAAATCCTTCGCTACAACCAGCTCAACCCAAAAGTTCAGTCGCACGCTATAAATGGTGACATAATTACCATCCACTTCCAAGTAGTTCACTAATAAGGGTTAAAAAAGCACCACCAAGGAACCACATCAAAAGTATAATCCTCAATTATTATCCACCCAAAATCCCTCGCTTCTCTTTAGCAAAACTAACCACTGATATTCAGCAATATACCATGAGCATCCATATTCTTAACTTAAGCTAGAATGCAGAAGAAATACAATTCTACTGGACCAATTGAACCACATGCAACAACCGAACCCAAAACGCTCCAATTCACTTTGGAGAGAAACTTGATGGAACCCAATCATCACTCGCTTTCTCTTCCAAAACCTCATCGCTAAGGAAAACCTGATTCTTTAACATCACATAAACCACTTTTAACATTCTCAAAACAAGGCAACGGAATTCGCACCAGGGAGAACTCAATTTAAAAGAGAATCCCACATAAAGCATGGACAGGAGCCCTCAACAGAACCAAAAGCAAATCAGCTCACCTTCATTAAGGCAAAGCTTCCCCTGCTTAACCAAAACGAAAACTTGGAAAAGACAATCGATTCTCCAATCAGACATCTACACACAACCATCTCATCCAGTTCTAGTCAAAATAAAGTTACAAATATTCCCAACTCAAGAGCCTTCATCATATTCCATTATGTCTACCTATCTTCTTCACATATATTAATTCCAAGGTTAATCCCTTTCGTGCGATAGAAAGCCCAATCCAACATACACTCCTCAAGCGTAAATTTCACATTCATTACTTGAGTTAAACAACTTAGCCAAGGCAAAAGTTTGGCATGGTTCAATAAAATAAAATATTTCAGAATCCATCAACCGATTACCTCCCAAAACTACTCTTTCATCCTCACTTCAATCATCAAGCCAACTCCGTGAATTAATCCAAAATGCGACTTAATTAGGGGAGTTCTATTACCCACTAAACAAAGCGTCTTACCCCAAAAAGTCATGCACTCCCAGAAAATCATGCAATCAATAAATGCTCCACCAAATTAAATATCCTACTTCATCACAACACTTTCCCATGACAAAAAAACCCCATCATTCATACAACCATTCCATATACTCATCCTTTAATTTCACATCGATTAAATCATTTTGTCGATCCACCTTTAATTAACTCATAAGCAACATAAATCAACAATTCTCATGCCTTTGCGCTAATATACTTCGGTACTTTACATCAACATCTTATTATAATAAATTCATACATAGAAGATTCTAGACCCTCTCAATTCTGATCAATACTAGACTTACCAGAACACCAATCTTGAACTCCCAATCAATTCCACAACTCACAACCATTGTAATAACTCTAATCAACCTTTCACTTTAGAATCACCTACCATTCCAATTAATCATTATATATCATACAATAAATTTGGTTGTCTTTAAATAACCAACACTCACGCTAATGTAATCAAGAACCCACATCCTCTCAAATCTCTATCAACTCATCATACACTTAACGCCTTAAATGTCCCGTGTCACGACTCAACCTTTGAGGAAATCCGCATTTTTAAGTATGAGCAACAACCAAAAACCATCTCTCTTTCCAGAAAAACCCAATTATAAATCAATAGAGAATTCGACTCTCGAATTCCCAAACTCCGGCGGGAAACAACTCCTCAAACAAATCTCAAGATTTACAATTTCTAGGAAGGAAAAGGAATGCATGGGAAAAACCAAATGATCAACCAAATCCTTCTCGATAAAACCTTAACACCGAAGATCCACACGCTTTAAGTTTTGCACCAAGAAAACTTCAATAAGTTTCTTAGATGGAGAGAACAACAACTACAATAGTTTTTCGCAAGGCAACCCACTATAATCCAACAAGAACCAAAGAATCCAACTAAACCGAACACAAGAAGAAAAGCAATCCAAAGGGTTCATCACTAAGCTTTTCTCTTTAAATCCAAACATCGAAGGCACAAGGAATGAACCTTCCTCCTTACCCTCTAAACTGCTTTCGCTAAAACAACGACTCAAAAACAAGAGGTTCCCCAAATGCAAGGGTGGCACTAACCACCACACCCACAAGCAAAATCCACAACTCGCCAAATGAACAAGGTCGAAACCTTTCGCTTACCCAACAACATGAATATAAGCGCATCGATTCCAACAAATTCTTTCATGGTCAAAGCAATATACAACAATAAATTTAACACTCAACATTTAGGCGCAATGCAATGTACCCATACCCATCCTACTGTGCATCAGAGTGTGTCAAGTTTTAAATTAGTTAACCACTCTAATTCAGATTTTTAAGGTTATTGCCCGAAGGCAAAATTTTAAAAGAGTAGAAACCTATGCCATGTTTCTAATATCACACAGCAAAATTTTAGTTTACTCTAGAGTTACTTACTACATTCAAACACCACGGACCTGAAGCCCGCTCTGATACCAACTGTAACACCCTAGCACCCCACGTGCCCAAAGCGTTACCAAAACCTATAACAACAAGACAAGGAAGATCAAGCTCTCATCGGTATTCAAATCCACTAAAAATTTCGCAAAGACCTCCACTAAAATAGTGGACATCCACTCAGCAGACAAAGACAATAATCAATCTAATAACAACAACAACAAGTATAGGTCATGGTATCCCCTAACCATCATGACTGACTAAGCATATTCTAGCAGTTAACTTCTAGCGACCAACAATCTTAACATCATGAGTTCGCAAAACCAACACACAACTCACATTTATTACAATGATTTCACAAATAGAGAACAACAACAAGTAGATATTCTCCAAACTACTAATGAGCGTGGCAAGGCAGTGAGTGAATGTGATGCTAAGTCCCTCCCAAAGAAGAAGTCCTCAAAGCACCTAAAACAACACAAACAACAAACGTGAGTCAAGACTCAAAGAAAATACATCATAGAATAATAGCATAAATAATTGGCATTTCTTAAAGCAATAGCATCACAACAATTTTTATTTAATTTCGGAAAAGGAAACAACGGTAATATCACAATCATTTCATAAAAGTCAACTCATTACCCATCTTCAATTGAATCCACGACTCAACAACAATGAGGTATAATATATGACCGTAAACATAGATCATGCCATTGCAACCATACATGGAAAACATAACTTAAAATAATCCCAGTATATCTCTACACTCATGAGATGTATCATGCAAGGATATATATAACTTGAAACCATATAAGAATATAGACATCTTTACTTAACATTTCATTGAATTTAATCATGTCCGATCTCCTTGTTTTTTTTTTCTTATATTAACAATCCTCCACCATTAACAATGCTATGCAACACAAATAGGCTTGCCGTAACCAACATCAAGCCGATTCCACCTTTAACACAATCAACATATTAACAACCATTCGTCAATAATGATATGCAATGCGAATATGCTTGCATGCTCATATGCACCTTCCATAGATTGTACCTAAGATAACCGAGTGCACACCCGCCGTGTGCACCTCTCATTCCTTCCATCCCGTGGAGGGCCTACTATTATCGATTTCGCCCCATCCACATCTGTGGATGGGACTACGAGGTAGGACTTTCAGACTCACTACGTGTGAGCACAGAGGTTCGTGACGAAGATGGGTCGCCTCTTCCATTATGAATGCACAAATGCAAATGTTATGCATGAACCACGCTTCTTTATTCTTTTCCAACAATAGCAGATAACAGATGCAATCAATCAATTTTTCACTAAAGGAAGCAACTTAATTACTTACTTTCTCATTTGCCGACAATCATTCTTACCCAATGACACTTTACCCCATGATCCTCTTTCATCGTAATGGGTATAGAGCCTAATCCATGCCCACAATTGCATCTAACCACATAATGCATTATGATAACGAATTTGACATTATAGCCATAACGCGACAAAGATCGATAATTCTTATATACCCGCACTAAAAGAAAATCGACTTACTCATTTAACCCAAGCTCATATCATCCCCAATCACTGATCAACGGCTTGCCCCAAAGCCCATTCTCAACCAACATTCCTCAAAATTGCAGAGCAATAAATAGAATAGGGAGCACTACAAATTAACATACATCCATACTCCACAAACCAATGTACTTGCATCCATTCCCTTAACCATTTAATCATCATAAGCATTTTCATACAAGGGACCATTTTCTAGTATAGTCAAGCAAAGCCTACCTCTTGCGTACTCACCGACAATTTCGTACGCTAAAAACAAACCATCAATTAAGCATCCTAGCCACAATCTAGGGAATGCACTTGCCTTTACCGACGGAGAATGGAGTGGCATGCGGAAGAGGCCACTCCCGACAGACCTTCCTCGACAACTGGGCCACATTTTGGGAATTGATCAAGAATCCAAGACATGACAAACCAGATTTCACATATTATAAATATGAGCCATAAAGCAAATGCATCATTCACCGGATGCATCACTCATTAGAGGAAGAAGAACCCCAAAACCACCAACTGAATAATGATAATCATCTTATAAGGATTAATTCGCTTGGAGTAATTTGATTTTTTTTCTCGACAATGGTCATTCGACTTCACCAATTTTGTTAAACAATTTAACAAACATTTTACAACTACAGTTAGCATCTACTTTTGCAAAGGAAAGGACAAGGGTTTCCTTAACAAAATACTTTAGCAAAAGTTATTCCTTGTATTAAACATTAGCAATTAAAGATAAAACATCAGCAATGCCATGCAAATTAGTATTAAATACACGATTTCTGTTTGCTGGCGCCTGTCAAGAATGTCCCGATGTGCATCATCGAGCAAGTAGCAACTATAGAGTTACCCCCAAATTTTGGAAATGTCATGATTAAACACAGCAGCCTCTTTTCAATATACCAAAAAATGACTAACTATCACCATATCTATGCTTACTATTGAGCTAGAGATTAGCAATTTAAGAAATAATAGCATTAGACTACCAGTAGGATGTGAGACCTTTTGTGTTAGCAATTAGCATTAGCTAATCTCTGCAACTAACCAATTCTAGCACACTGATAGCACATCGAACTAACTAAAGAACATAGTAGCTGCAAAACTAACACTGGTCAATCAAAGTTCAAGCACATATAGTGGCATACTTGCATCACCGTCGCTGTCCCAATCACCGCCACCACCACTCTTAAGTTGTTGTAGCCTCTCCTGCTTCTATCTCCATCCCTCCATGCTCCTTCAAGACATGCTCTGCAGCCGAAAGTGGCCAGATCCTTGGATGATCCATGGATCTCGGTTGCATTGCAGCACCCAAACAACCATTAGCACACACGCCACCAGCACAAGCAAATCAACACCAACAAACTCCAACCCAAACACCCACCAGGAAGGGCTCAGATCTATGAAAGGGAGAGGTTGGAGGGCGCCACGGAGGTCGATGCTCACTGGCTGGCGCAGTTGCCACTCTCACGCCGAACCAGGAGGAGGAGAGGAGCTGCCGACAGGGAGGACGCCATGGGGAGCAAGACGCCATGGGAGGAGTACTCGGCCAGGGCAAGAGGGCGCCACCTGGGAGCACTGGCCAGAGGGGACTCAGCAGGAACGGGAGGTGGCGCCACAGGTGCTGCTTGCTTTGGTGGGAGGAGGCTCGGCCGTGGATGGCAGAGGGCCACCAGGAGATGGTAGCCGGGAGGAGAGGTGGCACTGCCTCTGCTTTGCCCGGGCGCCATCGCTGCTAGAATCGGCAGAGGTGCTCGGGAGGAGCAAGCCAGCCGAGAGGAAATGGGGCGCAGGGAGAGGCGCAAGGAAAAAGGAGCCAGGAGGCTGGTGCTTGGGATATTTTGGGGAAGAAGGCAGCCACACCAATTTCAGCCACTCATTTGGGAAAAGGTGAGGAGAGGTAGGTGGGGAGGGGAAATTCCAACAAAACCCCTCCCACACAAGACTATTTTCAACCCTATCTCTCCTAAATGGGCCAACCATCCCCGAGAATACCAAATTAACTACTAAAACACTCCCATGAAAGGCCCAAAATTGGAACGAGGTTTCGCAGTATTACAATTTGTGGCCGTTCCAAACAAAAACCGCCACAAATAATTTTCCCACCATTTTAAATTTTAAAACCGCTATTGATAATTGTATTTGTAACGGTTCCAAAAGAACTACTTGGGACGGTTCCAAAGAAAAACTACCACAGATAATTCATTATTTGTGGTGATTCCAAACAAAAACGCCACAAATAGTCTTCTCATCCTTTTCAATTTTAAAACTGTCACTGTTAATTGTATTTACGACGGTTCCAAAAAAACCACGGTAAATTAGATGTTATCTATATCTGTTTTGTAGCAGTGACTTCCACATGTAAATTTACATTGAAGAGCTCGTTGGACTTGACCTCTACTACGATCATATTCATGCAATATACACAGTAAGGCTGTAAGCCAATAACCATTCGCTCGTTCCAGAACACTCCAATCACCCACACAGTTTTTATAGCATCATCTTATTCAGCTTGGGTAAGTCGCACGCCCCAAGCAAGTTAAAAGACCCAGTCACCCAGCAAAACGAGACCCGAATACCCGATAAAACCTCCACGCAGTTCATGCCATCATGACAATTCGGAACCTACTTGCTTTCATGCGAGCATGCTCGTTCGAAGCGGCGGCCACGCGATGCCAGGAATTCGGCGAAAACAGCCGCAAAATCCAAGCAGCTAGTTAGCACGGGCGGCACATGTCGTTCGTCGGTCAGTACCCGCTGTCCACCCCGTAAGCGAACGAGCACCCGGCCCCGCCGCCGCTTGGCCCTGCGGCAGCGTCCACCGACACGTCGGTGAACGCGTCGCCGCCGGTGTAGAATCCGGCGAAGTCGACGGCCTCCGGCCCGAAAGCGCCCGCACCGCCGAAGTCGCCGTCGAGGAGCAGCCTCGCCCGCTTCTCGCCGCCCTCGGCCGGCTCGACACAGCCGAACCCTTCGACGGCTGCGGCGACGTTGCTGCCGGCGCTGCCGCCTCCACCGATGAGGCGGTGCAGCCTGTCGCGGTCGCCGGCGACCTTGAGGAGGAAGGCGAGCATCTGCTTCGGCCTGCGTTCGGTCTCCTGCACGCGGCGCCACATGGAGGCCACCTTGTCATCGATTGTCCGCTGCTCCTGCTTCAGCCGCACCACCTCCGTCGCCATCATCATCATGTCATCCTCGGCGTCGTCGCCCGCCGCGTCCCTGCTCTTGCCGCCGCCGCCGGCAGCGCTGCCGCGACGGACGATGTTGCACAGGAGGTGGGTCTGGCCACGGAGGAACAAGGAGTGGGCGAACTCCCACCTGTCCGGATCCACCTTGCGGAAGCCCTGATTGCAAGCGAAAATAATAGAATCAGGGGACTAGTGGAGTTCTTGGCAGATTGTCAAAATTAAATCTACAAAAGGTCTCTATACTTGTCACGGCCTCGTGAGTGATATTTTGGTTCTCTACAGAAAATTGAAGAAAACCAGACGTTATCACTCGCCATTCGCCGGTGTGGCGCACTTGGGAAAGTTCCTTCGCACAGGGATGAATTCGCGATAGCTTCGGATAAACAAAATTCGCTGGGCTACAACAAGTAATTTGTGCGCAGAGTTCACGGAACAAATAAAATGTCCCGTGTTTCCCCAAAAATTTCGCCATAATATATCCATATATTCTCGTTCCTTGACGAATTTCATTATTCAATCTCCACAACTGAAGTAAAGGCGTATCGAAAATTTCGTGTGTATATGTAGCTAGTTGGATATTTTCTGCTCTTCGCTCCATCAAAAAGCACTTACAGAGTTTTGCTCAAATACAGCACATGGCTTTCTGATCTTGTCTACAAATCGACACGTACGTCGACGACCACAACACTTGCTATTTTCTTTACCAAGAATCTCACATACACAGAGAGTATGTACAGATCCATATCATATACTCCCCCACGGAGGGTTAAAATTAACAGCAAGAACAATTAAGCAGCATATGTGCAAGATTGACGAATGAATCGAGCTAGAAATCTAATCGATGGATTGAACTGACATAGGTGTTGAGCTGGCGGACGAAGCTGGAGAAGTTGTTGTGCTTGAAGTGCGCGGGCAGCAGCGTCTGCGAGAAGATGAAAGGGTCGGCGACGACGAAGCTGTTGTTCCCCCTCCCCCACCCGATCACCCCGTCCGTCTCCGGTTCCTCCACCATCCGGTACGTCTTCCACACGAATGGCGCCGCCGCCCCTCCGCCGCCGCCGTTCGCCGCCATCGATCTCACTCTATATATATCTCCACACACTTGAAGGCTGTGCGGCTAGCTCGCTAGCTGTCTCACCAAACTATCCCGAGATAGATGTGGCTTCTAAATGTGGTAATGGGGAAGGGGCGTAAAGGCAAAAGGGGTATAGAAAAAAGAAGCGGCTGCGTGGCCGAAGAAGGCAAGGAGTCGTTTGGGTTGAGTACGTGGAGGTCACCGGACGGGTCATTATAATGGGACATCCCACGGTGATGCCGCGCCCGGGCGCGGGGAGAAAGCGAGTGCGGACGGGTGTGGCGAGCCGGGGCGCGACGCGTGCGCGGCCTCCGGAGGCTTCCGCCCGTGGCCTTACACGTACACCCGCCCCCGCGTGCCGAGCGAATAGGTAGGCGGGGTGGGGGAAAAAGCGTTCACGCGCGGGCAAAAAGACGTGTGGTCACTCCCGCGGTCTCGCCGCTTTTGGGCCCGTTTAGTGTGGGGTATGAATAAAAATATTGCCGAAATTTTACGAATTTTTTCAGTAATATATTTTTTAAAAATTGTAAAAGTATACATTTAATTTTTTTTTTTGCAAAAATACACCTCTGTCAGTGTTCAAAATGCGACAAATAAATCTCGCCTCATGAACAGGTGACAGCGCAACGTCACCGGTCCCAGTCTCAGTTGCCCAACCAAAAGGCGAGTGATGAAAAATCTAATAGAACGATTTGTCCCCATCTTTCGATGAAAGAGGTGGATTTGATTTTGGGGGAGGAGACGTTAGCAATCTGACTACACCGTCTCTAGACGATTCGTCTTAGCAATCGTTACACCAACTCCCAAGTGTTATTGATCTTGCTGAAAGTACGATCAACCTGACCACAAAGACCTTTGTCCCTGCAAGCAACGAAAAAACAAGCAAAAACAAGATGAACAAACAACTAAATTACAATGGAATTGAATTATTCAATCTGAAAACTAGAGAAAGGTGGGGTTCCGAAGACAATAATTCAGGCGGTTTAGTCAACATGCGCGATTACAGGAGGAAGTAGCAATGCTAACTTTCAATCTAACAAAACCCAAGTCCAAGATGAGGGTTTGGATGGTTATTTATACTATGGGAGCAGGAGGGGATCGGTCATAGTATAAGAGATTTAATACAACTTAAATTCAAAGCACAAAGTCTACTTTGACTAAGGTTTGACTCGGCCTAAAAAAGTAATATGCGGTTTTTGGCAGTTTTTGGACATATCTGAAGGAGTTTTGAGGTGAGGTCAGATCTCTTGGAAAGTAGACTCCGAGATCTTTCCAACGAGTACTTATGGTCATCTAGAAACCTCCGAATCGAAAGTTACGGCCTTTTTAAAGTCAGCGCTGTTGGTGAGACCGAAGTGGACTCGAACTTGAACTTCTCTTCCCAATCCGACTTAAACTTGATCTTTGGCCCAATTTTGGTCACGAGGGTCCTTTTCTATGGTTCCTAAGTACAATAAAATCATCACAAGTATTAAATAGCATCCCATTTAGATTATCACTTATAGGGAGACTTAGGAACGTATTCACCTAATGATTAAGCTGTTGTGCGCGAGCTCGAGTAATCGATCCTTGTATAACAGTAGCAGGTTTAAATTGATGTGTAGATGTGGCTGTATCCATAGAAGTGATGTCCTCATCAAAATCGATCCTTGGTTTGGCGATAGAGGCCGCCTCTATTGCCAAACCAAGTGACGACAGAAGTTGGGTATAAATCGGCCACGCGCACACTATAGAGGCATTCTCATCCGAGCCAGAAAAGGAGAGGAGAGGAGTGGGAGGAAGAGAAGAGAAAGGGAGAGGGAGAGGGGAAAAAGAGAGAGGGGAGAGAGAAAAAGGAGGAGGCGAGGAAATTTGTAGTCGTGCGACGATATTTGTTCAGAAATTTTTTTCCGTTTATTTTGTGTAGTAATAAATCATAGTAGGGTAGATAAAATTTTAGATCTCGTTAAATTTAGAGGTTACAGATATATTTTGTTTAGCAATAAATCATGGTAGGGTAGAAAAAATTTTAGATCTAGTTTAATTTAGAGGTTACGGATAGATTTTGTATATTTTTCATAATTTAGTTGATTTGTACATATACTTATACGCACATGTTTTTAGGAATAATAATATAATTTTAGAAATTTAGATGCTTTTTATAGATAGAAGTACATCGATATATATTTTTAGGAATGTAGATGTTTTTTATGGATAGAAATAGAAATATATATTTATAGGAATGTAGATAGATCTAGGTAGATATATATTTTTCGGAATGTAGTTATTTTTCTACAGATAGATCTATATTTTTTTAGCATATAGATATAGTTAGGTTAGGTGTCACAGTTTTTTTTACAGAAAGTAATTAATACGTGGGTGAATGAATGGATTCGCAAATATGGCAGAACAAGTTCTATTTAGAATCTATTATGGACAAGGGATTGTCATGTATGGTTTAGAGGGTGCAGATCTGAGTAACTTTCAGTATGTGGACATAAGTTTGAGTATGGTCGAAGAGCACACATTTTCTTCTATGTTGAATTGGTTGTATTATACTTTTGGATCGAACAAGAGGAGTGCCAGCTAAAGTTATTTTGCCTATGTAGTATGCAAAATGATCCTATTTACTGGGAGCTAGCTGAGCTGAAGGGAACCGCAACATGGAGATCATATGTGAGGGAGGGCAGAGCAACGTGGATGGTATCGGGTGCTTTTAGTGAAAGCATATGATAGAGTTGTTGCTCCCCAGCAGTAGTTGGACGCTAGTGAGTGCAGTGACCCTCGAAATGAGTTCAGTTATGGTGACACCGAAATTGGGGGATCTAGCCATGAGCTGCATGTTCAGCAATGCAACGAGGACATCATTTACTAAAGTGGTGAACAAGTTGAGTTTGGGGAGGATGATGAAAATATTGGACAAGAAGCGCGGGAACAAGTAGACGAAGGTGAGCAAATTGAGGAAATAATAATAAAGATGGAAGAGGAAGATCATGAGTACACCAGAACAGAAGTAGAAGATGACAGTGAGTCAGATGAGGAAGATGGAGGTACGGAGCTGCTTGTGCCAGCCGATTGGAGCACGCATCAATTTAATAAGCTGGTTGTCAATGAAAGCAATGATACACCTTGGCAGTACAATGACAATGAGGTTAGGCCTAACAGTATGTACCTGACAAAAGAGGCAGTGCAGGATGCTATGAAAGATTGGGACTTATCATTAAGAAGGACTTTCAGGGTTAAGAAGTCCACCCCAACCTGCAACGACGTGGTGTGTGAGATCCATGGATGCCCCTGGAGAGTGCAAGCGTACCAGCCTAAATGGGGAACCCATTGGCCATATTCGAAGGTTGAGCAGCATAGCTGTATGACTGAGGAAACACTGATAACTCACAGGAACCTGTCATACGGGTATATCGCGAATATCATGTACGCAGAGATAGTGGAGAACCTGAATTTTGAGCCCTATGCTATTATTTGAGAAATCGAGAACAGATATCAATACAGAGTTAGCTATGGGAAGGCATGGAGGGTGAAACAGAAGGCCTTAGAAATGAGGTTAGGAAAGTTTGAAGACTCATACCATAATCTGCCCGCACTGCTCAGTTGCATTCAGGGAAGAAATCCTAGCACTTCTTATGATTATCAAGGCTATCCGTCAAGCATGTGGTTGACAAAGAGGCATTTGAAGAGAGTGTTCTTCATATTCGGAGCTTGCATTAAGGCGTTCTATTGTTGTGCGTGGACAGCACATTCTTGACTGGGAAATACAAAGGGCAAATATTAACAGCTGTGGGCGTTGATGGAAATAACCATATTCTGCCTATTACCTTTGCCTTTGTAGAAAGCGAGAACTACGAGAGTTGGCTGTGGTTCCTACAAAACTTGAAGATCGGGGTGGTGAAAACTCATCAAGATGTGTACGTCTACATGACAAGCATGCTGGTCTACTTAGTGCTATAAACCAGTTGCAAACAGGGGAAGATGAGCCATTTCCATGGCTTGACTTGCAGAGCCGATGGTGCATGAGGTATTTGAGTGCAAACTTCTATAAGTAATTTAGGAACAAGGAACTGATGAATATATTCAAAAGACTATGTAAGCAGAACCAAGAGAGCAAGTTCCGAACTCTATGAAAAAATCTTGATGAGCTGACAAGAAAACACAAGGAGGAGCAGATGAACAAGACTAGTAGCAATGAAACACAGGAGCAGGTGGAGCCTCTATTCCCTCTGCCAACAGAAGATGAGGCGACGAATCGTCGTCGAAGGCAAAGGCTAATCAAATGTTTCTCGGACTGGATCAAGCACGAGCCGAAAGAGAAGTGGTCACTATTACATGACACACATAGTGCCAGATACGTTGTGATGACCACTAACTTTGCAAAAGTTTACAATTGGGTAATGAGAGGGATGAGGTGTCTCCCGTTGGTAGGAATTGTTAAAGGAGTGTTGCGGGGCACAACCAAGTACTTTGTGGACAGGCATCAAGCTGCTGAAATAGTAATAAGAGATGAGAAGTTATTGTACTCTTCCATGATCACTAAATACATGGATGAGAAGAATCAGAAGGCGGCCAAGCATAGAGCTATCAAAGTTGGTGCATGAACACTGTGCTTCGAGGTGATATGCAGGGATAAAGAACATCGTAGAACCAACCAGAAGGTTGTCACTCAGAGTGCATCTTACAGGCTGAATGCAAATGCTCGTGTAACAAGCCCCACCTTTTGCATAGGCCATGTTCTCATATGATAGCCGCATGTGCTTTATTTGAAATGCAACCCGGTACATATCTATCTAAATATTTTATGAAGGAAAAGGTGATGACAACTTGGAGCGAGGACCTTTATGGTATGGTGTTGTGGGCTCTTTCACCACAACTACTAGTGTTGATAAAAGGTTTTGGGTTCCTGATTTTGATGCAAGAACATGGAAAGCAGGGATCAAAAAACTAGGTGCTTCAGAAATGACATGGATGAGTCTAAAGTTGGTAAACGCGTGAAGAAATATTTATTGTGCAACCAAACAGGACATACGTTCAAGAACTGTCAGGCACAAAACGAAGAACATGGAGGAGATGGCAATCCGACGACGAGGGAGGGATAGTCATCTGCGATGAGTGGTGGACGACGTCATCATACTAGATAAGAAGCTATTTGAATTATCATATGCTATATGTCAAATTCATATTTTATTGATGTAATGTGTGTTGTATGAACTCTATTTTTTTACCTAATTGTAAGCAAGTTTTCATGTAGTTGTGAGTGTTGTGGAATTTGCTTCAATATATTGTTCTGATGCTCATATAGTTTTTTATACGTATTTGTTTCTACATATTGTTATGATGCTCGTATAGTTTTTTGTATGCATTTGTTTCTATATGCATTTTAATTATAACTTTCTTTTTTGTAATTTGCAGGTATGGCTCACCAGGGATGGAGATGACGACTGACCATTTGAGTTGCTAGATCTAATCGTTGATCGTCATCACCGTGCCCTCTTCGCCACTGCTTTTCCAAAGGAGGGACAGGATCCTCTGGAGCTCTGCATACTACGACTGAGGACACCACAGTACTCCTGGATGCTAGATCCTCATTGGATCCCTAGGCAACATATTATTATTTACATTTGTAAATATGTTTGTTGTAGTATCATGATTTTTATTAATTAATTAGTGTAGTGCCGATATTAACCACTAATTTTTGTTTCGTAGGCTTCAAGCATCAGGATTGCCCCCACTCGCCCGGATGGTGGAGGCGGCGTAGGAAGGGGACGTGAGTTGCCGATTCCCGTTCGATAGGTCCCTGCTCACCACTCTAGTGGATCGGTGGAGACTGGAGACACACACCTTCCATCTACCTGTCGGGGAGATGGCGATCACTTTGGAGGATGTCTCGTACGTCCTTAGTCTCCTGATTGTCTGTGACCCTGTGGTGCCCCAGGACGTCGGCCCGACATGGCGCCAGGAGCTACTTGACCGGTTCCAGGGTGTGTTGCCAGCTACTGTGTACCGACCCTTCACCAGCACACATGGTCCGACACTGAGGTGGCTTCAATAGTTTGTGGTATGCATACACTGCGTAAAATAACCTTTAACTAACCTTTAAACTTAATTGTGCATACACTGCTTAAAATAACAAGTAAGCTTACACTTATAGGCAGAGCACATCGTCGAGCCTACGAACGAGGTGAGGGTGAGCCGCCACCTGGAGGCGTACCTGTTGTGGCTGTTTAGCTGGTGCATGTTCACGAGCTCCCATGGGGATAGCATGGATAGGCACCTCGTCCAGTTCGCGAGGGCGATCGCGGACACACCCCTTGATGCTGTGCCGCAGTACTCCTGGGGATTGGCTATGCTGTGCGCCACGTACCATGCACTTTGCGACAGTTGTGGACGGATCATCGATAGCTCGACCTTCATCAGATGTCCGCTGTTGGTACAGCTTTGGGCATACGAGAGGTTCTAGATCGAGCGACCCAACATCGACTTGTAGCCTATCCTACATGCAGGTGATGACGACGTCGACGCTCCGACCATGGGCACCATCTGGTGCCACCGATGGGTAAGCGATTGCAATCATGATTTTGATAATTTCGTTTTAACATTTGTGAGTACTAACGGTAACATTCTGCGTTGATTTTTTTATCGTCACTGCAGCCTAGGTGGGCACACAAGACTGTGCGGATGGGCTACCCATAGTTCGTCGCTGTGTTTGACCACCTCACCGACGACCTCGTATGCTGGACGCCGTACACGGAGGTAGAGGTGCAACTACATGTGACAGGTGGGCTGTCCACCCTATGCACACGAGACGTGGTGTACTGGCACACATGTCAGTTCCTCCTATTTGACGTCTAGGTCAAGGGCTACGTTGTCTATCGAGTGATGAGGCAATTTGGCCTACAACAGGAGTTCCCAGTTAGGGTCGGTCGTGTGGTCCCGCACGGTGCCCACATGTAAGTTTCCTGCATCGATGTTCTATAATTATTATCGTGTAATGCCATTTAATAATACTATATTTATTTCTTATCCACAGTCATACTAGGAAGGGAGTGCATGGGGCCACCCCCTAGCGCATACGTATGGCGCCATGGGTTGAGTGGGGAGGAGCCTTGGACAACGTCCATGCTAAGGATGTGGCGTTCGACTCGCAGACGTACCACGCCTACCCATCTAAGTTTGATACGTGTCGACCGTGATCCTCCTAGACACGTTCCCAGGGTGAGGGACATGTATCCCACCCATACGGACTCGGCTCTACACAGTGCGGTACGTTGCGTCCTATATACGATCTCATGTACACTCAGTTCATAACCGTGCTAACTAATTCATAATGTCTTTTCCAAATTGATATGCTAGGCCGGGTTTGCGAGGAGTCAGGGAGCTTCCTTTCACATCTAACCAGCGGGTTTGATGTGACTAGAGAGGAGGTGACCTCTTTGGTCGTGAGGTTTCAGGACGGCTCGAGACGCACCCTCGAGTTGGCGGGATGCCACCAGCCTCCCGATGTGTCTCACGGCATGCCGCCTAGAGGAGGCAGGGGTGTTGCACATACATCTTCACATGCTACAGCCTCCCGTGCCACCGACACGTCGCCGGCTGCGAGAGGGCGAGCTGCTGGACACGTTGGTCTAGTCGCTCACACCGGAGGTGAGTACTTAAAAAAAATGCAATTTTCATGTTTGCAATCATTTTTTGAATGCTCTCAACAATTCTTCATTTGCAACAGGCTCACATGCACAGTGGTTCCCGCCTACAGCTTCACCTGCACCTAACAACTTTGAGGGGTAAGCCGATGATACAGATCACTAGGACTATGACCACAACGATGTTGATGTGTCGAAGTACTTCGTTGATGCGGATGAACCTGGACCATCACAGTTTTAAAGAGCACCACCACCGACGCAGCCTTCTCAGCCAGAGTACACCATACCTCTAGCTAGACCACAGAGGGCCCACCGTGTGCCGACACAGTTAACGTACTCGCAGGGGTAGGTTCGGAGGAGGTTTGCCCAGCAGCCCAGAAACAGGGCCGATAGAAGTTTCTTATGTTTTGGATTTAGGTACTTTTTATCTTATGTACTTAGTTAATCCTTCCGAATATGTTGTATAAACTATTGTATTTGGTTATAGAATACTATTGTTTTAGCCTCTTACGTTATCTTCTATTATGATATCACATTTTGCCCCCTCGCAGCAGTTTTTTCAAGATGATTAGACACTACTATCGGCTTTCTCTCGTCAATTGGACAACGCACACAACAGCTTTGTCAGTGCGATGTGATAGCACACTGCTAGTAGCTTTCTCAGACTGATTCGACAATAATCTGCCTATCTCAAATAGACGGACAACACACTGGTGACCTCAGAGCGAAGCGACAACACCCTGCCACCCACCGCTTTTTTAGACTGAAATGACAACATGCTGCAACCCACTTTTCCATACCAGAGTGGCATATAAAACCACTCCCCACTCAAGCAGCCGTTCTTCCCTACCCCAACCTCCAGTCCAAACCGCAAGCACACATACACATCTCCCTCTCAACTTCATGATGGCTGGATCCTCAAGCAGAGCAATCTCGTGGACACCAGACATGAGCAGCGTAGCCCTTCATTATACGATGAGGGTTACGTGTAACGGGGTGTGAAATCATGTGCTGAAAAATTGGCTAAATGATGAAATTGGCATTGCAAAGTGGTTGCGATCATGGCATGTGTTGTGCATGTGCCTGTGCTGTTTGAGATGATTATTTGATATGCTTGTGATAGCACAATAATGGTTTTGCTTGATGCAACGCGCTCGTGTGAGTGGTTGCATGGATTGACTTTGATAATGATTTTGCTTGATGCAATGCACTCGTGTGAGTGGATGCATGGATTGACTTTGAGTCAAGTCGTGGACTTGTGCTCGGATTTGTTTCTTGTTTATTCATGTGCAGATGTTGCTCGAGGGCGAACGTGGTCGATGACGGGACCGGAACAAGATTCATGGAGGAACTGAGGTTCGGAACTAGATTCAAGGAGGAATCGAGCTCTTGGTGGTCAAGGATGTCATGCAGGACGTTCGGGCTAGGGAACATGCACATGGAGGCTGATTAGTCACGTAATTACATAGCATGTGGACTGTACATGCGTGCAAGAGTTGTGTTTTGGCCATGTTTGGGCCAGGTTGAGATGTATATGAACACTTTCCATGTTCGAAGTGGAGTTGTATTCAATCTCTTTAGGATTGCTCTGTATAAATAGGGGGAGGTGTCTCCTGTTTATTTAGAGAGCCAGGTATTAGGGTTTGTACTCTTTTGTTTGGAGTACTGTTAGACAAAGAGAAATAAAAATCTTTCTTACGTTCATTGCTTTTTGTCCGATGGCTGGAACGTCTCGTAAAAAGGAAGTCCGAGCAGCTTTGTGTCTTGTGGCAAGAAAGTTCAGGGCTTGATCGTTGCATGCATCCAGGAGATTTTCTTGATTGGTGTTTGATTATCTCTTGGTGGATCTTCACGGCTAGAAAATTCTAGTGCATGCATGTGTTGGTGATGAAGAAGGCAACTAGAAGAATTTGAAGAGCTCTCAAGACCTTGAGTTGTTTTTAGTCCAACAGAGATTGGAGCATCGATCAAGTTTTGTCCGTCGCAGTTAGCCGAAGTTCATCACGGAGTTCGGTCTCTTGCAAAGATATCATCTTGTGAAGGTAATATCTCGAGATCCATAGGTCCGATCGAGTTGATTCTTTTTGGGTTAGCTTCGGAATTGAATCTAGTTTCTTGGCTGATGAACCTTCCGAAGGGGTCAGTGCACTCGTGGGCGGAGTTGTGTGGCCAGTTCGTCACCAACTTCCAGGGCTCCTACGCCTAGCCCAGCGTAGAGGATGACCTCCATAACCTCGAACAAATGAGAGGGGAGTCGTTGCACGCGTTTATCCAGCAATTCAGCCACTGCCGCAACACTATCCCCAAGATCTCCAGCCAGTCCTCCATCATCGCCTTTTGGAGAGGTGTGCGAGACCGCAAGATGCGGGAGAAGATGGCTACCCGTGACATCGCCACCACGTCCGAGCTATTCGCCTTGGTGCACAAGTCGCAGGCGGCAGAGGTGCGGGAGCGGATTGCCAGAGCAGACGGCGTTCGCGGCGGAGGCGAGGCCAGGACCTCGAAAGGTCCCAATTCCGCAAACAAGAAGAAGTGCCCGGAGGCCGAGCCCGGTTAGGTCTTGGCCGCCGAGCGCAGGCACAAGGTCGTCAAGCCGCGGCGAGACGATCACCACGATCGGCAGGACGATCACCGCGATCGATAAGCCGGCCGCGATCGACATGACTACCGCCGATAGGAAAACAGGGGTAAGGTCTTCTACCCTATCCATAATACTAATGCACATGATTTGGATAATTGCCAGGTCATGCGCGAGAAGGTGGAGCAGCGGCTCAAGGAACGCCGCCCTCCTCACGACGATGACACCGCCAAGCTGCCCTTCCAGCAGGTGGAGCATAGGGTGGCCTACATCCACAGCGAATCGGCCACCCACGCCTCCAACACGAAGTACAAGCTCCTGATGAGGGAAGTCTGCGCCGCCGTACCAAGCGCGGGGGCGGCTAGGCCGCTGAGGTGTTCGTAGGAGCTGATCACCTTCAGCCACGCCGACCACCCTGTAAGCACTACCAGCCTAGGGCACCTTCCGATCGTGGTCTCGCCCATAGTTCATAACGTGCAGCTTAGATGCATGCTGATCGACGGGGGGAGCTCCATCAACCTCCTGTCCCATAGGGCGTTCCGGGCTCTTTAGATCCCGGAGCGAGAGCTCCGCCCGGCGTTCCCCTTCTATAGAGTCACCCCAAGGGCTGGCTCAATGCCCCTGGGCCAAGTCCGCCTTCCCGTCACTTTCGGGAACATGGACAACTACCGCACGGAGTTGGTGGACTTCAACGTCGCCGACTTCGACCTCCCCTACAATGCCTTGCTTGGTCGACCCGTGTTGGTCAGGTTCATGGTGGCCACCCACTATGCCTATATGGTGGTGAAGATACCGGGGCTTGGAGGTCCCATAAGCATCCAAGTGGACAAGCCGGAGGCCCTACGCTGCGATAAGCAAGCCTTGGACCTGGCAGGCGCCACTTGCGCAAGGCAGGTTGACGTTGTCTACTCGGGAGCCCCTCAAGTGAGGACCTGCGCCTCGCCTGGCCCGTCCAGCGAGGTTAAGGTGGTCTCCCTGAGCGTAACCGAGCCCGAAAGGACTATCAAGCTGGGCGCCAACCTTAGCGCCAAATAGGAAGACATGCTCGTCACCTTCCTCTGGTCTAATGCAGACGTGTTTGCCTGGCAACTGTTCGACATGACTAGGGTCCCTAGGGAGGTGATCGAGCACAAATTGGCAACACTCTCGGAGGCGCGCCCGGTCCGACAAAAGGTTCGGCGCCAGGCCCCTGAGCGTTAGGATGCCATCCGCGAGGAAGTGGAGAAGCTGCTGCATGCGGGTATCATCAGAGAGGTCATTCACCCTGAATGGCTTGCTAACCCTATGCTCGTCAAGAAATTCAACGGGAAGTGGCGAATGTGTGTCGACTTCACCGACCTCAACAAGGCCTGCCTGAAGGATCCGTACCCCTTGCCACATATCGACCTGATAGTGGATTCTACGACGGGGTGCCAGCTGCTATGCTTTCTGGATGCGTACTCCGGGTACCACCAGATCAGCATGGCGAAAGAAGATGAAGAGAAGACCGCGTTTGTAACTCCTATGGGTGTTTATTGCTACATTCGAATGCCATTTGAGATAAAAAAATACCGGTTCTACTTATCAGCGTGCCTTGCATGCCACTTTTTGACCACAGGTCGGACAGAACCTAGAGGTATATGTTGACGACCTGGTGGTGAAGTCTGAAAAGAGTGAAGGGCTGATTGAGGATCTGGGCGAAACCTTCACCAACCTTAGGAAGAATCACCTGAAGCTCAATCCCGAGAAGTGCGTCTTTGGCGTACCCTCTGGGAAGCTGTTGGGATTCCTCGTGTCCAGTCGAGGCATTGAGGCCAATCCCGACAAGATCGCGGCTATCGAACACATGAAGCCGCCGACCAGACTCAAGCACGTCTAGTGTCTGACTGGCTGCCTGACGTCCCTCGGGCGATTTATCGCCCGTCTAGGAGAAAAAAGTCTCCCCTTGTTGAACACCAACGACTTCAAATGGACACCTGAAGCCCAACAAGCATTCGAAGACCTGAAGAAATACCTCTGCTCACCCCCGGTGCTAGTCGCTCCTACTCCCGGCGAGCCCCTGCTCCTATATATTGTGGCTACCCCGGTGGTAGTGAGTGCGGTGTTGGTGGCGGAGAGAGAAGGCGTCCAAAGACCAGTCTACTACATCAGCAAGGTGTTATCCGATGTGGAGACCAGATATCTGCAGGCCCAGAAGATGCTCTATGCTGTTCTGGTGGTGTCCTGGAAGCTTCGACACTACTTCCAGGGACGGGAGGTCACGGTGGTCACAGCCTATCCACTTCGAGAGATACTCCACAACCATGAAGCCGAAGGTCGCGTCGCCAAGTGGTTGGTGGAACTAGGTGAATTTTTCCTCAAGTTTCACCCACGAATTGCTATCAAGAGTCAGAGGTTGGCCGAGTTCGTAAGTGGACTCCCTCCACTCTTGAAGCTGAAGAAGCACCCGCTCTCCCCCCGTGGACCCTGTTCTTCGACGGCTCTTTCCAGGTTGAGGGCACGGGGGCTGGGTTTGTCCTGGTCTCCCCGACCGGGGACATCCTCCGATACCTGGTCGTCCTGGACTTCAAGGCGACCAACAACATCGCCGAATACGAAGGGTTGCTGGCGAGGCTACGTGCTGCTGCCGCGCTCGGCATCCGGCGTCTGCACATCAAGGGCAACTCTCTACTTGTTGTCAACCAAGCGCGAAAGGAGTTCCAATGCTCTGATCCCATGATGGCCGCCTACTTGGCGGAAGTCAGGAGGATGGAGCGCCACATCGACGGGCTAGGGTATATCCATATCCCCCGGTGTGACAATCATTTGGCGAACGAGCTTTCGCAGCTCACCTCGTCAAAGGCTTTTGTTCCTGTTGGAGTCTTCGAAGAAAGGCTTGCCCAACCGTCCATCACTGCCCCCAAGTCCGGTGGGGCTGATGGCGCTATTATTCCAATCCGCCCCTCCGAAAGGAGTCTCGCGAGACCGTCTATCGCTTCCCCGGTCTCCGGCGGGGACGATAGTGCCCAACAGTCCATTGTCACCCCGATCTTTGGCGGGGCCAATGACGGGTCGGTTCCGGTCCAAGTCTTCGAAAGAAGGTTTAAGCGACCGTCCATTGCAACCCCAACTCCGGCAGGGCCAATGGTGCGGTTGTTCCATCCTCCAATTCCGGGCAGGGAGACACCGCACATGTCTCGGTTCCCAGCTCCAGCGGGGCTGACGACGCGGCTACCACATCCCTCGATCCTGTGAGGGGAGGTGACGCATCTGTCTCGGCCCCCAACTCCGGTGGGGTCGATGATGCGGCTTCTATATCCCCTGGTTTTGTGCAGGGAGTCAACGCACCCGTCTCGGCCCCCAACTTCGGCGAGGTCAACGACGCGGCTGCTATATCCCCCGGTTCTGGAGGCGGAACGGTAACACCTCCAAGGTAGTATCGGTGGAAACGCCCGACCAAGCGGAGTACCCAGGCGATCACCCCGAGATCGCCACACTTGGTCGTGGGGGTCAGTGGATGGATCCCATCCTGGCCTTCCTGTGTGATCAAGTGATCCCCGATGATGATGCTTCAGCTGAGAGAATTGCACGAAAGGTCAAGTGCTATACTCTGATAGGTGTGGACCTATATCGCCAGAGTAGAAACAAAATTACCGCTAGGGATTCTATTGGCCTACTGCCCTCCAGGATGCTTGTGAGCTGGTAAGGAGTTGTGAGGCGTGCCAATTCCATGCCAAGCAGACCCACCTTTCGGCTCAAGCTCTGCAAACCATCCCGCTCTCCTGGCCGTTCGCGGTCTGGGGGCTGGATATCCTGGGTCCGTTCCCGCGGGCCACAAGGGGCTTCACCCACTTATTCATCGCCATCGACAAATTCAACAAATGGGTTGAAGCCAAGGCAGTGCGTGCCATTACGGCCTCCGCTGCCGTCAGGTTCATGTGTGGGATCTTCACTCGTTTTGGAGTTGCTAATCGCATCATCACCGACAACAGCACCCAATTCACCAGCGCAGCGTTCCTGGATTTCTGCGAAGAGATGGGCACCAAGGTGTGCTTTGCCTCTGTGGTCCATCCGTGAAGCAACGGCAAAGTCGTTCGCTGGACTAATCGTCGACAATCTCAATATTGCCGACGTCCTCCCCGGCTTCTTCCTCCTCCTCGGCAGCGGCGTCGGCGGCGGAGGCACCATCACCATCAGCCCGGCTACGTACTCCGCCGCCTCGCGTACCCACGCTGGCGCCTAGGCGGGGTCGTACTCCACCCCGGTGACGGTCGCCACGGGGTCAGAGGAGTCATCGTGGCGAGCGCAGTGCATCAAGACGAAGGCTACTGTGGCGATCGCGACTTCCCGCCCCTCCTGGGTGGAGCGGTCTGTTAAGGCGATAGGAAGGCCGGCGAGGGCTTCAGCGACAAGGGTGACGCAGTGGGCATAGTGTGCCGCTGATTGTTCCAGCGGACAGTTCACCGTCACCCCCAATGACTGTAAGTTGCTGACCATGCGCCTAAATGTGGGGCAGAGCATGGTGACAAGGTTGCGCAGATTGCGGCCCGTCTCCGCGCCCAACAAGTCACATTACTCCTCGGCACCCTTCGCCCGCGCCTCGGCAGCTTCAGCTCGGGCCACCAGTGACGTCTTCTCCACCTTCGCCAACGCCAGCTCCTTCCGCAATGACGTCGTCTGCCTGTCGTGGAAGGAGGTAGGCGTGGCTAACTCAGCGACCAGGCCGGCGAGCCGGGTGGCGAGCATGGATGGAGCGGACGGAGTGGCCGAGCAGGAGGCGACCACCCTGGTGTGAGCAGCTTCGGTCTAGCCCAATGGTAGGGCAAATAGCAGCTGTGGGGTGGCAACCCTGGTGGTAGCAGATTGTGTGGTCGTTCGACCACTTGCACCGCCTTGGGGGCCTGCCCTGAAGACATCATGAAGGGGAGTTAGCACCAGCAAACAGAAGATTGCGCCAAGAAAGAAGAGATTATGTGGCAGAAGCGCCCCCAGCGCTTTGCACCGTCGGTACCAACACCGCTGTTGGCACTAATGTCAGTGCCGGAGGCAGAGGCGGCGGCGCCAATAGAAGACCCAGCCCCTGCCGTGCTCAACGGCATGGAAGGGCTGGGAGCAGAAGAGATGCCCGTGGCGCGGTGTCTCTTCGGGTCCGGGCCCAAAGCGTTGGCGGTGGCCGACCGTTTCCCTACGCTCCGGTCATCAGCAGGAACCGAACTCCCCCTTATTGTCAGAGGGGCTCGAGGTGGTATCACAGCCTTCCTGGTGGAGTCCATCGAAGAGAAGCTTGTGATGATCGTGAGCCGCTCCGTCGACGACAGTTGGCAAAGCGGCTGGGTTTCAGTCGGGAAGACCAGGTTGCTCGGCATTTGCGGAAGCAACCCGGTCATCCAGGCCTCGACCCCGGTGACGCTCAAGTTCCCGGCTCCTAGCAGAAGACAAGAGACATCAATCAGCTGTTGGCGACCGCGAAGGCAAGGCAAGCAAAAAAAATGGGTGAAGACTTACAGCCTGGGTACGTGCGGGTCATGTCGTCATTGCCGGTGTACTGCCAGGCTGGCCTGACGTGTCGCCGCAGGGGACTGATTCGTCGGGTCATGAAGTCCTCGACGA
Source organism: Guadua angustifolia (assembly GCA_036346375.1). NCBI lineage: Eukaryota > Viridiplantae > Streptophyta > Magnoliopsida > Poales > Poaceae > Guadua > Guadua angustifolia. The sequence goes on from CM070510.1 coordinate 43,132,105, forward strand.
CCAGCGCCCCGGTCAGTTTGGAAGCCTGCAACTGGTCGATGCGGGCCACCATGGACCGGAGTTCCGCCGTCTCCTTGATGAGGGAACCCCAGTTGTCGATGGTGGCAGTCGGTGCAAACGGCACCTCCAGGATGTCGAGCCCGCTGTTGTCAGCAATGTACAGCCATTCGTTCCACCACATCTTCCAGGTGCTCTTCATCTGGAGGGGGATGTAGCGGGAGGCTAAGCCATCACGGAGGTGAAAATGGCAACTCCCCACGATCCCACCGTCGGTGAGGCCACGGAGAGTATAGAAGTATCGGAAGAGAGGAAGATTCGGCATCACCCCCACGAACATTTCACAGAGGTGTGTGAAGATGGAAAGGACGAGGATGGAGTTGGGGGTGAGATGAAGATGGTGGATCTCGTAGAAGTGGAGAACGGTGAGGAAGAACTCGGAGTAGGGCGGCATCAGACCCGCCGCCAGGGCCAGACGAAGGTAATTATCTCCCCGGGGTTGCATTTCGGTGTGCCGGTGCCCACCCTGAGGCGGAGGGCCCCTTGGGAGGCCAGGTGAAGAACATTCCCCAACCTTGACTCATCCATCGCCAAGGGGGGAAGCGGCTGAGCCATGCGGCTAGAGTGCTGCTTTGGTGCTATGACTGCAAAGAAGACGAAGCAAGCAAAGAAGCCAAGGCAACGAAAGCGACAGGAGTGCGGATTGTGGAGGGGTAGACATGCCTATTTATAAGCCATGCGTGGCTTCAGGATGCGAGGAGTCGTGCCCCCACGAATCGACGGTTCACAAAAAGATCATATTGGCGCGGGGTGACAAGACCTGAAGAGTTGCGACGGTTGCAGAGAGAATCTGTACGGTTGCATGTACAGGAGTAGGACCCATCTAAGACTGCGCCCAGGTCAAAGAATATCTCCAAAATCTTCTAGGGCGCGCTCTAGGGCGGATCCGGGGGCTACTGTCGGTGTATTCTACACCGGGGTACTCTCTCCACCGCTATCAGGTGGGACTGCGAGCACAAGATGCATAGAGAAGAAGGTCCTGTGCAAAGGACTCAACCTGCTGAAGAAAGGCTTGGCGGATGACCAGGTCCCAGCTCCAGGCGACCAGGACACGTGGCCGCGTGGCGGCAACCGACAACTGTGTCCCAAATCGGCGACTATATCATGACCAGGGAAGACCGGGACACGTGGCTGCCCGACGAGCAGTTGGGCGACCAGGTCACATGGCTGCCCGACGAGCAGGCGAGCCCATTCTCAACCGACCATGCAGATAGAGCTGGGAGGCTTTCGCCCGAAGCAATCGCCAGGATCATAACGTATCATAGCCATTAAATGTGTATGGGAGCCATTAAATGCGCATGGGAGCTATTAAATGCGCAGGGAGCCGTTGTAGTGCGACTGGAGGCCATTAAATCGGTGTGGCTCCCTGACGTTATGATGACCTATCCCTCTGACTGAGCCAACTTCACCAACTCCCGTTCCATCTACACCGCCGAGGGCGAGACGGGGCGACCTGTACGACGCGTTCGTCATGCAACGTCCGAACCCCTCCTCTCGGGCGGTCCGAAGATAGGCGGCGTCAAGCTACGGCATAGACAAAGAGGCTCCAAGGGACAATAGCGACAGGACTAGACACAATCAATGTAATTAATGTAAAACCACTCCCTCTGCCTGCCCTAGCTAGTCCCGGGAGTATATAAGGGAGCTAGTGTGCATGTGGCAAGGAGGGAGATCGGTTAGTCGATCAGTTCACAACAGAGAGCAAGCAAAATACTAGAGCAACACGAGCTTGAGCAGGACGTAGGGCTGCGCTCGTGTGAGTGGTTGCATGGATTGACTTTGAGTCAAGTCGTGGACATGCGCTTGGATTTGTTTCTTATTTATTCATGTGCGGTGTTGCTCGAGGGTGAACATGGTCGATGACGGGACCGGAACTAGGTTCATGGAGGAACCGAGGTTCGGGACTAGATTCAGGGAGGAATCGAGGTCTTGGTGGTCAAGTATGTCATGCGGGACGTTTGGACTAGAGAACATGCACATGGAGGCTGGTTAGTCACGTAATTACAGCATGTGAGCTGTACATGCGTGCAAGAGTTGTATTTTGGCCATGTTTGGGCCAGGTTGAGATGTATATGAACTCTTTCCATGTTGGAAGTGGAGTTGTATTCAATCTCTTTAGGATTGCTCTGTATAAATAGGGGGAGGTGTCTCCTGTTTATTTAGAGAGCCAGATATTAGGGTTTGTACTCTTTTGTTTGGAGTATTGTTAGACAAAGAGAAATAAAAATCTTTGTTACGGTCATTGCTTTTTGTCCGGCGGCTGGAACGTCTCGTAAAAAGTAAGTCCGAGCAGCTTTGTGTCTTGCGGCAAGAAAGTTCAGGGCCTAATCATTGCATGCATCTCGGAGATTTTCTTGATTGGTGTTTGATTATCTCTCAGTGGATCTTCACGGCTAGAAAATTCTAGTGCATGCGTGTGTTGGTGATGAAAAAGGCAACTAGAAGAATTTGAAGAGCTCTCAACACCTTGAGTTGTTTTTAGTCTGGCGTAGATTGAAGCATCGACTGAAGTTTTGTACGTCGCAGCAGTCACGAAGTTCATCACGGAGTTCGGTCTCTTACAAAGGTATCATCTTGCGAAGGTAATATCTTGAGATCCGTAGGTCCGATCAAGTTGATTCTTTTTGGGTTAGATTTAGAATTGAATCTAGTTTCTACAGTTACAATTTCACATCAACCAATAGTTGGATCTTTGGTAATTATTATTTTTATGAACTAGTCGCCAGACTGCTCGCCGATTGCAGAAACTGGTCGCCCGACTGCTCTCCAACTGCGAAAAGTGGTCGCCTGACTGCTCTTCAACTGTGATAGTGGTCGTCCGACTGCTCTCCAATTACGTGAACTTGTTCTCGATCGTTACGATCGCGTGAATGGTCTCCCATCGCTCGCCGATCGTGAACTGGTCTCCAATCAATTTGAGTTTAAATTGGGGTGTGTTAGAAAAAAATTCATCAAAAAATTTTGATATTAGCTTTCGCACAATCATTCACCCCCCTTTGATTGCTACGTTAGTATATTTCGATCCTACAAGTGGTATCAGAGCCTCGTTTTTCTAATTAATCTTAACCAGTGATTAGAAACTGTAGCGATGGATAGGTATTCGACAAAACCTTATGTTTTCGATGGTGTTGATTTTCAGTTTTGGAAAGCAAAGATGGAGGCATACATTCAAGCTCAAGGCTTTGCAATCTGGGAGAAGGTATACAAGCCATATCAAGTTCCTGAGATTAATGAAGTCAATGACACCAATCGAGCACATGTTGAAGCAAATAGCAAAGCACGAAATTTGATCATCCAAGGATTGGGAAGAAGTGACTTCGATCGCGTGATCCATCTCAAGTCTACATATGAGGTATAGAAATCTCTTTGTGATTATCATGAGGGTTCTAACACTATCAAAAAGGTTCGTCAAGATATATATAAGAAAAAATACATTCGATTTGAGATGAAGCCTGGTGAGTTACTAGATGATTTCTTTGCATGTTTCACTAAAATTCTTAGCAATTTACATACTGTTGGGGTTTTCTTTGATGAAGCTACTAATGTTAGACAATTGCTTGGTGCATTAGACATGTCTATTTGGGAGATGAAAGTTACATCCATTAGAGATTCAACTGTCATAAGTGAACTTACTGTAGATGTTCTTTTCTCTAAATTAAAAACTCATGAATTGGATGTTCTTGCCAGGAAGAATGATAATAAATCAATTGCATTGACCTCCCAATCTAGCATGTCTCAGATTAATGCTTCTTCAAGTTTTGCTTTGTCTTCCTTGGCTTCACTAATCGATGAACAGATTGAAAAATTTCCCGAAGAAGACTTGGCACTACTCTCTTCTCGTTTTAATAAAGCTTTGCAGAATGTGATAATGAGGAAGAGAGTTGGTGGTGGCCCTCCAAGATGCTATGAGTGTGGTGATCTCTACCACATTCGTTCAAATTGTCCTAAACTTGCCGGTAAAGCATCAAGGGAGGAGAAGGATAGTGACAAAAGAAAAGAGAAAAAGTTCTCTCCAAGAGATAGCAAGAAGAGAAGCTTCATCAATCGCAAAGTTGTCCATTGGGTTCTTTCTGCTCTTGAACAAGTAAATTTAAGTGATGTGGATTCAGAGAACAGTGAAGATGACACAACAACTCCAAGCAAGCATGAATTGACAAGGTTGTGTCTCATAGCTAAAAGCGATGACAGCTTCATCGAGGACGATCATGGTAGCGATTTCAATGAGGTAGAACCTTCTTGCAATGAATTAGCTATTGCTGTTGCTCGTCTTGGTAAATTGCTTGATAAACACGACAAGAAAATTAAGAAACATGATGTTCTTGTGGAATCTTTGAATGCTGAAATTACTATACTTAAATCTTTGATTTCTGATGATGATACTTGCAAATCATATGACTTGATTTACAATGAGCTTACTTTGCTTAGGAAAGAACATGTTATCCTGTTAGAGCAAGTTAGTGCTGAAAAGAAGGAAAATGAGAAACATGTAAAAAATGCTAGCTGTTCAACTATTGATTTGCATGATACAACTCACTGTTCTAAATGTTTCACACTAGAATTAAAGTTGCATGATGCAAATGCTAGGGTTTCTCAAATGACAGATGCTCTGCTCACTCATGAGGTTCTTTCATGCTCAACCTGTCGCAAGCAAAAAGGAAAAGTGGATGTTTCCTGTAATAATTGTTTAACTCTTTCTCAAAAAATTGATTATTTGGAAAAATCTTTAGAACGTTTCACTACAGGAAAGAAAAACCTAAACATGATTTTGGATCAATCAAAAGTCAGCACTCATAACAAAGGTTTAGGTTTTGATTCTTATGCTCATCATAAATTACATGCTCCCACTGTTGTGAAGACACTAGAAAGTGGAAAATTTGAAATTGTCAATGAGCCTAAGAAAACTGTGTTTAAGTCTGCTGGTGTTTTATCTTCTACTGTGATGAATGCAAATGTTGCTTCTACTGTTAAAGCTAAACATCATGTTAAGTACAATTGTACTCATTGTGGTAGAGATGGATATTTAGTAGATTTTTGCTTTAGGCTAGCCAAACAGCAAAAGAAAGAAAATGCTGAGGCTAGGACTAATTTCAGGAAGGCACATTTTACTCCTCATTTTGTGCCTAGGGTGATGCAAACACTTTTTGTTGCAAGAAACACGGGAAAGGCAAATCTGATTTGTGAACAAGCATACTCGTGTTGTGCCTACTCGTCGTGTGTCTCAGTACTGGATTCCTAAACATCTTATTTCTTACCCCAGTACTGAGGCCTTGACATTCTCTGTTTTTTTGTAGACTTCACGCGCAAGGAAGGAGAGCATTTGGCTAGTTGATTCCGGATGCTCACGCCACATGTCTGGTGATAAAAATTGGTTCTCCTCCCTCACTCGAAAATCTCGTGCTGAAAGTGTTACTTTTGGAGATGCGACTTCCACTTCTATTGTGGCAAAAGATACAGTGAAGGTAAGTGACAAGTTTATGTTCAAGGATGTAGCTCTGGTTGAAAACTTGAAATACAACTTGCTTTCTGTCTCACAAATGATTGATGAAGATCTCGAAGTATGTTTCAAAAGTTTTAGATGCTTCAAGTGACCTTGTGTTCAGGATTTCTCGCTTTGGAAGAGTAGTTAAAGCTAATTTTGATGTATCACCTTCTTCTAAGTATAGGTGTCTAGTTGCCAATGTTTCTAAAGATTTATTCTTTTGGCACCGTAGACTTGGTCATGTTGGTTTTGATCATCTTACTGGAGTAAATGGTTTAGATCTCATACATGGCTTGCCTAAGCTTAAGGGTGGTAGCGATTTAGTATGCTCTTCTTGTAGACATGGTAAGATGACTGCAGGTTCACATCCACCTCTTACCATGGTGATGACAAACGCTCCAGGATAGCTACTACATCTTGACACGGTTGGACCTTCTCGTGTTCAATCTTTTGAAAGCAAATGGTATGTACTGGTTATTGTTGATGATTATTCTAGATACTCTTGGGTTTATTTTATGGTATTTAAAGATGAGGCTTTTAGTCATTTTAGAAGTCTTGTTATTAGATTATCTGTTGATCACCCAGGAGCACTTAGAGCTATCAGAAGTGATAATGGAACTGAGTTTAAAAATTCTTCTTTTGATCAATTTTGTGTTGAGAAAGAAATTGATCATCAATTTTCTTCACCGAGAGTGCCTTAACAAAATGGTGTAGTTGAAAGGAAAAACAGAACTTTGGTTGAGATGGCTAGGACTATGCTAGATGAACATCACACTCCTTGGAAGTTTTGGGCTGAAGCAATCTCAACTGTATGCTATGTTTCAAATAGAGTGTTTTTGAGATCGAAGCTAGGCAAGACTCCTCATGAGCTTCGTTTTGGTCATAGGCCTAGTGTATCTCATTTCAGAGTTTTTGGATGCAAATGCTTTGTCTTGAAATCTGAAAATCTTAACAAATTTGAAGCTAGATCAACTGATGGTATTTTTCTTGGATATCCTGCTCATACACGTGGCTATCGTGCACTTGTTTTGAAGACTAACAAAATTGTAGAAACCTGTGAAGTTACTTTTGATGAGGCTAGTCCAGGCACTAGTCTAATTGATGCAGGTACAGATGCATATGTTCAGAGGGAGAGTATCTTTGTTGATGATGATGATAATGATGATGTTGAGGACAAAGTGTTGATTCCTATTGCATAACCAGTTGTAGCTCCTTTAGCACCTACCACTACATCAGCTACAGCTGAGCATCCTCAAGCCACAACATCTTCTGTACATACTGAAAATGAAGAAGGAGAAGGAGAAGTTTCTGAAGTTACAGCTCCTTTGTGCATTCAAAAGAGACATCCACTTGAACAGATGATTGGAGATTTGAATGAGAGAGTCACCTGATCCAGGTTTATTGCTTCTGATTCTCATGCTCACTCTGCTTTTGTTGCTTCTTTTGAACCCAAAGATATATCTCATGCATTAACTGACGAATCTTGGATCAATGCCATGCATGAGGAATTAGAGAATTTGAGCGTAATAAAGTCTGAAAACTTGTTCCACCTCCTCCTGATTTTAATATAATTGGAACTAGATGGGTTTTCAAAAATAAACAAAGTGAGGATGGTGTTGTTGTTAGAAATAAAGCTAGATTGGTTGCTCAAGGTTTTACTCAAGTTGAAGGTTTAGATTTTGATGAAACCTTTGCTCCTGTTGCTAGAATTGAAGCCATTAGAATTCTTTTAGCATTGTATCAAATGGATGTGAAAAGTGCTTTTCTCAATGGCTATATTAATGAGGAGGTATATGTTAAGCAACCACCTGGTTTTGAAAATCTTAAGTATCCAAATCTTGTGTTCAAATTGTCAGAAGTTTTGTATTAATTAAAACAAGCCCCTAGAGCATGGTATGATAGGCTAAAAACATTTTTATTTGAAAAGGGGTTTACAATGGGAAAGGTTGACAAAACTCTCTTTTTACTCAAGCAAGGCATTGATCAACTATTCGTTCAGATTTATGTTGATGATATCATCTTTGGTGGTTCCTCTCATATTTTAGTGTCTAAGTTTTCAGAAACCATAAGGAAGGAATTTGAGATGAATATGATGGGTGAGTTAACTTACTTTTTGGGACTGCAAATCAAACAAACAAAAGAAGGTACTTTTGTTCATCAAAGTAAGTACACAAAAGATTTGCTTCGTCGCTTTGGGATGGAAAACTGCAAGCCGATCATGACACCCATGGGAGACACTTGCACACTTGATCCGGATAAAGATGGTGAGATGGTTGATTAAAAGGAATATAGAAGCATGATAGGTTCATTGTTATATTTCACTGCATCAAGGCCGGATATTCAATTTGCTGTGTACTTGTGTGCTCGCTTTCAAGCTTCCCCACGTGTTTCACATCAACAAGTTGTCAAGCGGATTTTTAGGTATCTTCATGGTACTTAAGACTTTGGCATATGGCTTTCTGCTTCCTCATGCATTAGTTTAAGAGCATTATCTGATGCTGATTTTGGAGGTTGTAGAATTGATAGGAAAAGTACATCTGATTCATGTCACTTCTTGGGTAATTCCCTTATTGCATGGTCATCTAGAAAATAATCTTCTGTTGCATAATCAACTGCTGAATCTGAATATGTGGCTGCTGCTAGTTGTTGTTCTCAAATTCTTTGGATAGTAGCTACACTTAAAGATTATGAGGTTAATTTGGATAGTGTTCTTATTTTTGTGTGATAACACTAGTGCAATATGCATTGCTAAGAACCCTGTGCAACATTCTAGAACAAAACACATTGAGATCAGATTTCACTTTCTTAGAGATCATGTAGAAAAGGGAAATATTGTGCTTCATCATGTGTATACTGAACATCAATTGGCACACATTTTCACAAAACCTTTGTCTTCTTCTCGTTTTGCTTTTATTCGGGGAGAACTTGGCTTGGTTCATCCGATGGGTTGTTTTTTAGGGGGAGTTTTTTAAGCTTTTGTAATATTTTGTAACATGCTTTTTATTTTGTGTGTTTCTTAAATGAAAAACAAAAAATGAAAAACAATGAAAAAGTATTGAATATTGTATTTCATACACATGTCATTTGAAGCCATGTTTATGTTTCAAGATCTTTGCGACTTCATGTTCATGTATATATGGTGTAGTTTATGACATGACTATTTAAATAGAATGACAACTTGAATTAAATCTTGTCATGGTTGAACTTTCTTGGCTATCTTGATTCTGCTCAAAAAGTGCTAAATATGAAAGTTAAGTGTTAAAGCTCAAAGAGTGATTGTTGACAAATGCAAGAACAAGGTTTTGTACTATCGCACTTCTTCTTTACGAGACTGCTTATCATTGCACTTTGATATGAACTTGGAAGAGATTGTGTATGACCGAAACCATGAAACCTTAAGCTTGTGACTACTTGGCATGGTTGAAAAGTAAGGCTGATGGTGCATGTAATTCCTTGTAATTGTTATTGTTGCAATCAATTAATGAATCGGTTTTTCAAGCACAAACGAAGTGTACAAAAATTCAATGTTTTCAGGTTTTAAGATTGTTGAGAAAGGGAGATCATGCCATGCAAAAAAATCGTTAATAGTACTTGATTTCTAGTTATGCTTACTCTACATTGTTTTTGTGTAGATTTGAGGGTGCAAGTACTTTTGATAGCATGACTTGGTGATGAATTTGTTACATTTGTGCATGACTCGTAATGCTTAGTACATAAAAAAACAAATTAAAAATAAACAAAAAGATTTTGTTCTCTCTTTCGTATTCTTGATGAATCCATTATCAAAGGGGGAGAATTTTGGACACATTGCACATTCACACACACATTTTTCTTCTTTTTAGGGGGAGATTTTTTACTTTGCTTTTTGTTTTAAAACAAAATTTCTTAAAACTTTTCTTGTGAGGTGAATGCCAATGTTCAATTCTAAATGGTATTGCCAATGTTTTCATCAAGGGGGAGATTGTGAAATCATGTGCTGAAAAATTGGCTCAATGATGAAATTGGCATTGCAAAGTGGCCAACGATCATGGCATGTGTTGTGCATGTGCTGTTTGAGATGATTATTTGATATGCTTGTGATAGCATAATAATGATTTTGCTTGATGCAATGCGTTCGTGTGAGTGGTTGCATGGATTGACTTTGATAATGATTTTGCTTGATGCAATGCGCTCGTGTGAGTGGTTGCATGGATTGACTTTGAGTCAAGTCGTGGACTTGTGCTCGGATTTGTTTCTTGTTTATTCATGCGCAGGTGTTGCTCAAGGGCGAACGTGGTCGATGACGGGACCGGAACTAGGTTCATGGAGGAACAGAGGTTCGGGACTAGATTCAGGGAGGAATCGAGGTCTTGGTAGTCAAGAATGTCATGCGGGATGTTCGGGCTAGAGAACATTCACATAGAGGCTGGTTAGTTACGTAATTACAGCATGTGGGCTGTACATGTGTGCAAGAGTTGTTTTTGGCCATGTTTGGGCCAGATTGAGATGTATACAAACTCTTTCCATGTTGGAAGTGGAGTTGTATTCAATATCTTTAGGATTGCTCTGTATAAATAGGGGGTGGTGTCTCCTGTTTATTTAGCGAGCTAGGTATTAGGGTTTGTACTCTTTTGTTTGGAGTACTGTTAGACAAAGAGAAATAAAAATCTTTCTTGTGGTCATTGCTTTTTGTCTGGTGGCTGGAACGTCTTGTAAAAAGGAAGTCCGAGCAGCTTTGTGTCTTGCGGCAAGAAAGTTCAGGGCCTGATCGTTGCATGCATCTAGAAGATTTTCTTGATTGGTGTTTGATTATCTTTTGGTGGATCTTCACGGCTAGAAAATTATAGTGCATGCGTGTGTTGGTGATGAAGAAGGCAACTAGAAGAATTTGAAGAGCTCTCAGCACCTTGAGTTGTTTTTAGTCCGTCGTAGATTGGAGCATCGACTGAAGTTTTGTCCGTCGCAGCAATCACGAAGTTCATCACGGAGTTCGATCTCTTGCAAAGGTATCATCTTGCAAAGGTATCATCTTGCAAAGGTAATATCTCGAGATCCATAGGTCCGATTGAGTTGATTTTTTTTGGGTTAGCTTTGGAATTGAATCTAGTTGCTAAGTTAAAATTTCACATCAATCCAATAGTTGGATCTTCAGAAATTACTATTTTTGTGAACTAGTCGCTAGACTGCTCGCCGATTGCGGAAACTGGTCGCCCGACTTCCTCCAACTGCGAAAGTGGTCGCCCGACTGCTCTCCAATTCCGAAAGTGGTCACTCGATTGCTCTCCAATTGCATGAGCTTGTCTCCTAACTGTTCGCCGACTGCGTGAACTGGTCTCCCGACTGTTCGCCGATTGCGTGAACTAGTCTCCCGATTGTTTGCAGACTGTGAACTGGTCTCCAATCAATTTGAGTTTAAATTTGGGTGGGTTAGAAAAAAATTCATCAAATAATTTGATATTAGCTTCCGCGCAATCATTCACCCCTCCTCTGATTGCTACGTTAGTATATTTCGATCCTACACGGGAGGATGATCCGTTCAAGGAGGAGAAACTAAGTAAAGTGGTGTCCAAATTGCAAGGGATGCGTTCGACATCATCGAGGCATGATGAGATAATCTCCAGCCTGAGCCTTGTGACCTCCGACAACCTCAAGGCGTACTTGCAATGGTGGCGTCAAAGGTATTTAAGGGTGTGCGAACTAGCCAATCACCCTTCTACTAACAGTTTCTTGTCAATATCTCGTAGGGTGCTGATGCTACCCGATCAGTTGGCAAAGCATAATAAGGTAAGTTATTTCATATTCGTTCCCTGTACTAATCTTTTAGCATCATGCATAACTTCACTACTTCGTATGCTCGTCTTGCGTGTTAGTCATTCTCCGAGGATGAAGAGTTGATCAACAAAGATATCCCAGAATTCGTAGTGATATTTGTGCTCTTCAGCGGTGGTGTCATGCCTGGTTCGTGCAGAAGCCGCACAAGAGGATCTAACTGAAGGGGTAGAGGTACACAAATCACTGTTGCACCAGAAAGCTCAAGAGGACATTCAACCACCATGAAAGGAGGGCTTTGTAAGGACTCGAATTCACCAATTCGAATCCACTGTGTTTTACCGCACTAGTCCCAGGATCAATCGCTAATGCACACAGCTTAACATCGGTAAGCATCATATCATACACAACGATAAGAATATTAAGACTTTATTTATTGAATATAACTAGTGTATGATCTTATGATCACTTACAATTATTCAGCCACATGGGCTAGACTGAAAGATAACTTGAACAAATGCAGTGGAAAGTAGCAAAGACGAGATGTCCCATCAAGACACCACAAAGCGATCGACAAGGATTGGCCTAGTGACACGCTGGCCCACCGAAAGTCCTTCTCCAATAACGACGATGATTCCTCCACTGTTGTTGGTTGTTAAGCAAGGGTGAGTACACCAACACGTACTCAACAAGTTGTGCACAAAATGCAATTCTATCATAGCTATATGCAGGCTTATTCCAAAGGAAAGGCTAAGGGTTCATTTGCAATAAAATAGCATTTAAGAACACATACGATACATATATTGAAAAGACAGTAAAACAAATAATAACAAGTAAATAGATTCAGTGATTCTCAAATAAACCCAAGTTTTCCATCCTAAATCAAGTTTCCTTTATCCACATGGCATCCTGCCATCCCTTCCAGTTGTCCATTTTAATTAACTACCCCTTGACTGTAATTCACGAGCATTTCTCAATACCGTGAGCACGGCTATCCGAATAGTTTGTACACTCTGCAGAGGTTATGCACTTTACCCACATGATACAACCATGCACCACACAGGTGAACGATTATAACAAAGCCTTTACAATGCATCCTCTTAACCCAGTGCTACCCGCTAAGGTTTCAACACTGAAGGGTTACACCACCACAACAGGGCCCCCCTCTTGCGCCATGTGAGTTTCTCCGTACACCCGGACTCACACCACCACGATAGCACTCAAGTTAAGCATTTGCAAATTAGTCAGCTAGGCTGCCCGATAACAGACATGTGGTTGCATGTTTGACTCAGGTCAAAGGCTCGCAAGGTTAAGTCCTTAGGATTGATTAAAGCAAAACATACACATACCCTCAGCTCCTCTGAGCCCACCCTGGCACACTTGCCACTTCCACTTGCTTCAATCATAAACGATTACCACCCGGTTGGTTACCAAGCTCCACGTGCTACTCACAAATCAACATCGTTGCGTGACCTCCCCGCCACGACAACTCAATCTCTTTGTGTGACCACACATGACACACAAGTTAACATCATTATTCCATATTCCATTAGTCAAAATTAATACTCAATATTTCATGTACATGTGATGACGTGGCATGGCTAAGCAATTCTATTCCGTTCTAACCATCCATGTTGATTTCTGTATTAACCAACTATAGTGAACCAACCTATGGTGACAAGTGGATTATGGCATACAAATAGCAAGGTAGGGTGTAATTCAAAGGGTACATTAACTAATTCCAAAGTTAAGTTGAAATCCTTTGTACTCATAAAATATCATGCAATAGAGTAAATCAAAATAGCAATTTTGCAAACATGGGTGCAACATGATAAAAGCACAACTTGCCTTGGTTAAGCTCCATTAGAAAGATCTCAATTTTACAAATTTTTAGGAATTTGAATCACCTCAATCGGAGTTTGTATGCAAAAGTTATAGCATTTTGAAGTTTTAAAATCCTGAAAAATCCCTAAAATCATAAAATCCGAATTAATCGAATTATTTTTATAAAGAAAATATGAATTTTCCGCCCCAGTTTGTACGGATGACACGTGGCCTAATATGAACCACCGGATACCAATCTAACGCCTCCTATTTAATCCGCAACGTGGTTAATTATCCACCTTTAGATCTAAATCCGACTATCAAGATTAACCCAAGGGTTTCACTGTGCACTTAAATGACGTGGCCCAACCGTGACCCTACGATCTCAATCTAACGGCTATCGCTTACCCGTGTGATCCGCTATTCACCGGCGACGTGGACGACTCCCAGCGGTGTGATGGCGATCCAACGGCTGATATCTCCCCCGAACGGCAATGGCTGGCGGCGGCTCGGTCTCTCCGGCGCTGGGGACAACGACCAAGGCGACGGCGGTTCAGCGCTTTCCGACGACGAAGGAGTGGCTGATCCTACGTGGCACAAGATGGCGAATCCGAATCTACCTCCAAGTCATCGGAAGAGTCACCGGAGGCGACGGAATCACAGCGCAACTCCTCAGCAATGCTTCCCGTGCTCCGACGAGCTCCCGCAACGGCTCGAGGTAAGTCTCGGGGAGGGTCGCCCGGGCCTTAAATACCCTGTGACAGCGTGATAAACTCGGAAAGTTCCATGGCGGCGGCGTGTTGGACTCGGAGACGGCGGCGCGGGTGTTCGACTCGAGCACGACGACTAACGTCACCGATCTTAATCCGACTACCGATAAAAGATAACTCCGAACCGGTATCTGTTGACGAAGGCCGCACGATGAAGATCTAACGGTTCCTAATGGTTAGGGTTCTATAATTGACGTGGCGTGTTTATGGCCCTTGGATCCCGATCCAACGCCCAGACATTCTCCTCGATTTTATGCGGTCCAAGACAAGAATGGGCCATGGCCTATTACTGTTCACGGGAATTTCGGATTTTCCATTTAAATTAATTCGAGAAAATAAATTGATTTATTTAGGGTAGTAAAAATACTCTAAAAATTCCAAGAAAATTCTCAAAAAGACTTTGAGACATTCTGGACTTAAATAAAATATTTTTGGCAAAACTTTATGTTGTAAATTCCTTTTTATAATTATTTCTTAACAAAAGGCAATATGTTTAATTTCAAAATAATTCCAATAAATCTCAGAAAATCCAAATAAATCCAAAAAATTCACAAAAATCATAAATTGCAATTAAATAATATTAAATACTTAAAATCTAAAAAATTGGGATGTTACAGGCTTGCTCCTAACTGTGGCGATGATGATGATGATGATGACGATACTACGCAATGACAGTACGGACTACAACGGCGAGCTGGTATATCGATCATTACATATTGACGCATACTTTTCTTTATAAAGATGATGATACTAATTAATGCTTCAATTTCTCCCATGACAGCGAGTGAAGCTGGGCATCAGCAGCCTGCTCGACAACAAAATTGAAGCCCTTTGAGAGCAGCTAGCCGGGTTCATCATTCAAGAAATTATCAATCCGAAGGGCGAGTTTCACGAGCATTTGTAGCTTAAGCGAGATGTCAACGATTGTGAATGAACAATATAATACTTAAATATTATGATGCTTCAAAAGTGAATGAACAATGTAATAATTAAATATTATGATGCTTCAATGTATTTGAATTACCCTTTAGCAATGTTTCGTTACTATTGTGCACAACGTATACCGTACAGAATACATCTACTGTACAATATATATGCTACAACATTACATAATACATATACTCTGACAAATATATATATATATATATATATATAGGTTTAAAAAAACCCATCACTGCATGTTTTGGATATGAAAAATGGGCAGAAAATTATCACTGCCGGTTGCTAAGGTAAAAGTGGCAGTGATATCACTGCCGGATAATGATGAAAATTTGACAGTGATAGTTACTTATTACTACCAGTTATTCGAGATAACTGGCAGTGATAATTATTATCACTGCCGGTTGTACAGTATGAACCGGCAGTGATAGTGATTATCACTGCCGGTTTACATCCGGCAGTGATAGTCCTCCACTATCACTGGCACTTAGGTAGTGCCGGGTCCACATCCGGTAGTGATGCCGATGTGGACCCGGCAGTAAACACGTATTTTGTAGCGGTGTGCAGTACTTTCCTATTTCCAGTAACCCTGTATTTGTATAAAAGAGTTATCTTTTTTCATGTCTAGTTGTAACTTTGATGTTGAATTATTCTCCCAGGTGATTGACAAGTCATTTGGGTTTGACACCACCGTGGAGGAGGCTCAGAGGGCCATCAACACTGCTCATGTTCAAGCTGTGAGTACAGAGAATGGTATTGGTGTTGTGAAGTTGATGGGTCGCAACAGCGGTATGTCTCTCTCCCTATTACAACTTGCAGCTGCTTCTTCTAGTGATACCTGATCCTGCAAACATTTCAGGAATGTGATTCTAAATATCTAAAGGGAATTAAATTCTATTGATGCAGGGTTTATTGCAATGTATGCTACTCTGGCTAGTCGCGACGTGGTATGTTCTTTAACTTCTATCATTCTATTAGTTCCATACATTAATATACATGTGTAAATATCAAGTCAAATGACTTTATCACTTTGTTCTATTTGTTATCTCAGGATTGTTGCTTAATCTCAGAGTCACCATTCTATATGGAAGGAAATGGAGGCCTCTTTGAGTTCATTGAGAAACGGCTCAAGGACAATGGCCATATGGTAATTGTGGTGGCTGAGGGTGCTGGGCAAGATCTCATTGCGAAAAGCATGAATTTTGTGGACACTCGGGATGCTTCAAGGACATATGGTAATTTTTTGAAAACTTTTACATATAATTTTTATAAATTTTACACCATACGACTACTGTATACAACATGTAGTAACACATTGAGTAATTGGCAAAAAAATATAGTTTTCTTGACAGTAAAAGGTAGTATATACTGTTGTTTAGTACTTTATTATTTTTATATCTTTTAAATCTAATTAATTTTGATCTTTAAATTTTACAAAGTCATAGAATCACATCTCCCCTACGTGTTGTAATTTTGTGAGTACTTTTCACAGTAAAATGTTATTTTTTATAGTAAAAGATACAATATGCTGCTGTTTGGTACTTTATTATTTTTATATCTCTCAAATCTGATAGAGTTTAGTCTTCAAAATTTACCGGATTATAGAAGCTCGACTCCCCTATGTGTGGTAATTTTTTGAGAAGTTTTCAAACATTTTACTGCAAGTCGAGTGAATAGAACTATATTCTTATTCATGAAAATCATAAGTACACATTATAAAAATTCTCAAAAAATTACTATACATAAGGGAGGTAAGATTTTACAACCATGTAAAATTTAAAGACAAAAATCAATATCAGCTGAAAGATATGAAAAAGATAAATTCGGGTAACTAGTGATTTTTCGCTGTTTAGTACTTTGTCAATTTTATATATTTCAAATACGATTGAGTTTGATCTTCAAATTTTGTAGACCTGTAGAAGCTTACCTATCCTACATATGGTAATTTTTTGAGATCTTTCAAAAACTTGTACATAAGATTTTTATAAATTTTACACCATGAGGCTACTGTATACAGCATGTAGTAACACATTGAGTCATAGGCAGTAAAATGTAGTTTTTTTACAGTAAAAAGTAGTATATGCTGTTGTTTACTATATTGTTATTTTTATACCTTTCAATTCTGATTAAGTTTGGTCTTCAAATATTACAAAGTTGTAGAATCACATCTTTTCTGCGTGTGATAATTTTTTGAGAATTTTTCACAATA
Organism: Guadua angustifolia; assembly: GCA_036346375.1. NCBI lineage: Eukaryota > Viridiplantae > Streptophyta > Magnoliopsida > Poales > Poaceae > Guadua > Guadua angustifolia. The sequence goes on from CM070510.1 coordinate 43,149,131, forward strand.
AAAATATATTTTTTTGATAGTAAAGTATACGATATGCTGATGTTTGGCACATTATTATTTTCATATCTTTCAAATTTGATTGAGTTTGGTCTTTAAATTTTACAAGATTGTATAACCTCGACTCCCCTACGTGTGCAAAATTTTTAAGAAATTTTCAGATATTTTACTGCAGGACCAACAAACAGAACTATATTCTTATTTGCAAAAACCATATTTATATGTTTTCAAAAATTATCAAACAATTACCATAGATAGGGGAGGTGAGATTAAACAACCCTGTAAAATTTAAAGACCAAAATCAATATTAGCTTAAAGATATGAAAAAGACAAATTCGGCTAACTAGTGATTTTTCACTGTTCAGTACTATTGAGTTTGATCTTAAAATTTTGTAGGCCTGTAGAAACTCACCTACCCTACATGCAATAATTTTTTGAAAACATGTACATATGATTTTCATAAATTTTACACCATAAGTTTGTTTTAGACAGCTTGTAGTAAGTAACACATTGAGTAAAAGGTAGTAAAATGTAGTTTTCTTGATAGTAAAAGGTAGTATATACTGTTATTTAGTACTTTATTATTTTCATATCTTTTAAATCTGATTGAGTTTGGTTTTTAAATTTTACAAGGTTATAGAATCACATCTCCCTACGTATGTATAATTTTTTGAGAATTTTACATAGTACAATGTTATTTTTTATAGTAAAAGATATGATATGTTGCTGTTTGGTATATTATTGTAACACCCGCGCCAAACACACCGCAAATGCTACCAAAAGACTCTAAATGACGCTTACAACACTCCGGAACCACTCTTGTCCAAAGTGTTCCCAACAAGATCCAAGAAATAAAAATTCGACAAGAAGTTCAATTGACCTAAGGACTCAACAAACGAGTCACTAAACCTTTTGCCTCTAATAAAAGGTTGAAACCGACCTTGAAACTCTCTAAACTAGCTTAAAACTAAGTCACCAAAATTTAGAAAATTTCGGCATGACCTCTCTAGATAGAAAGACATCCACTCAGCAGACAGAAAACAATTGCAGTTATGATATCATTCTAGCAGGTCCTTAGTTAATCAATCACGCATCCAATAGAATTTAATAACTACACCACGACGAACGACATATTACAACTATAATCAATACAACCAGGCTTTACAAATCGATTAAATGGTTTGATGCAAACGTGATTGTGCTACTACCCCCCGCCATGCATGCCGGTTTCAATGTACCTGCAACAACACAACCAACAAGCGTGAGTCGATGACTCAGCAAAGTACACGAGAGTAACAATTCCAATTTATCATAAGTAAAACAAGTGCTTGACCATAAAAGCAAGTAAGACAAATGAAGCAACATCTAGACAATACGCATTTATACCCATTTAAAGCAATAATTTGACTATATAAGAAAATTACCGCAATCAAGTCATCAACTTGATAATAAACCCATACAACGCCAAAGAAGCATTACTTAACTCTAAGTCACAACGTCTCCTGACTCAACTACCCCTTGTTGCAACTCAAACCATTTTCATCAATTGCATTTGAGTTTATAACTCGACTTCACTCCACGATATTCATACAACATAATTAGCAGGGCAAAGAAATGTTCTAATTCATCAAAGGCAATTCAATCTCCCCTTTTTGGGTTGAGTCCATGACTCAACCTTCAATTACCGTAATTACCACCCATATGATACACCATTTACCACAACACTCATTATTAAAGATGCAATTTACATGAATGCTCTTCTCGATGGACGTATCGGTACTGCCGAGTGCCCACCCGTCGGTGTGCACCCTCACGTCCCTTCCATCCCGTGGAAGGTGCCTAGTCTTATTGTCTCGCTCCCATTCACCTCGATGAATGAGACTACGAGGTAGGACTTTCGTGTTCACTACGTGTGAACACAGAGGCCCGCATCAGAATGGGTCGCCTCTTCTTTTAATGAATGCACAATGCAATTTACATGAATGAAGTGCAACCCTTCATCCATCGCCAACACTAACACAGCCGTAACCACATACATAAATATAGCAAAACTCTCACATTCCTAAGTCACCAGCGATCTAGTAAAATCAGATTCAACCATAAGACATGGCAACTCATAACAACGTTTCTGTCATGCAACTACATCCTACGGCCACCGAGCCATGTTCACACAATACACTTGCAATTAAATGCTCACATATACTATCTTTATAAATGACTTAACCGTTGGAACCAAACTCATGTTAGCCCCAAACACTCAAACAACATACTTGCTATAATCAACCTTACTAAAAACTCGGTCTCAATTAGAGTTCATCTAATTAACAGAGCAACAATTAAATTAAAAAGCATCACATATGAACACACATCCACACTCAATACACGGTGTACTTGCATCCATTCCCTTAACCTTTTAATCATCATAAACATTTTCATAAGATGAAGCACCTTCTAGCTATATTCAAGCAAAGCTTACCTCTTGCGTATTTATCGGCAATTACGTACGCTAAGAGCAAACAATCGATTAATCCTCCTAGCCACAATCTAGGGAATGCACTTGCCTTTTACCGATTTAAGAATGGAGTGGCATACAGCTTGAGACTCAGAATATCCCCTGCTTTCGTTAAAAATTTAATTTAAATTATTTAATTTAAAGATTTGGATTTTATTTGGTTTGAATATTTATCCTGGCATCCTTTCCACCTAAATTCAGAATTTATTTCAAATTCATCTTCGAATTCTAAATTCGCCTCAAATCAAATTTAAATTCGAATTCAAATTTCAAATCAAATTCAAATTCGCCATCACATTCATTCAATCCGAAATTCAATCCTGAATCCATTTCTAATTTTAGCTCATTTTCTTTTTGGGCTGACATCCATTTCCTTAGGCCCAAATTGCAAAGCTCTCATTTTCTCTCTCTCCTCTCTTTCTTCCACCATGCGATGCACAGAACCGATCAGAAACGAAAGCAGATCGCAAGTCGAAAGGACATCCATGGTCGCTTCTTCCTTTTCAAACCCACTCAAGCCAAAATAATGCACCAATCAAAGGGGAAACTCAAGCATTGGAATGGCAAGAGTCTAGAGAATCAAATCCCACAGAAAGCTTGCCCTTTCCTCTCCCGAAACGGTCACAATCATGCTCAATCCGCGAAACTTTGCACATTCCATAACTCGGCCATTTCTTTGTCTCTTCGTGTGCTTGAGTACTCTATTTAATCGTCTTGACGCCCCCGACGCGGTGCTTCCTTTACTTTCTCGATTCATCGTCGTTTTGACCTCCGAATTTGGGTAAGAACATCCGACCGACGTCCGTCGTCGATGCCGTCGAACCATCTTTCAATCCGGTGAGCCAAACCATGCACTAACCGTGTCATATCATGTCTTTTAGTCTGTAGATCAAAAGCCCTCAATCGCATTTTGTTTTCGTTGTAGTTCGGTCTCCGATTTGACGTTCGTTCGTCGACAGCCGTTCTGCCGTTCTTCGCCAATTTCTTGCAAATCGGTAACTCTCAATCCAATTCCTCGCATCCTTATACTCACTCTATCATGCTCTATCAATTGCACTCATTGATTTTGCAAAATTTCGTGAATTAGAAGTTTCCCCAAATTTTTGCTCAACCTGTGCTCTACACGCAATCGCTTATCTCCATGAATGCCGCCAGAGCTTGCGCCACCATTGCTTAGGGTCTCGCCGGCCATCTCCAAGATAAGATCTCCTCCGCCATCCCCACCTCACTCATCCCGCCGCTGCCGCCCGCGCTGCCGCTGCAGGCGCTGTCAGCAGTCCGCTTCGAGCCGCCATGGCCGCCAGGCATGCCATCTCGGCCACTCCCCGGCCGCCGAGCCTCCCATCGGCTTCCCGAAAGTGCCGTCGGTCCTCCTGCACCCCTCGCTGTGCTCCACTGCTCTCCTTCGCCGGCCGCCCAGCTCCACCGCCCCTTGCGGGTCCCATGCGCGCCGCCTCCGACCATGCCGCTCCCTGCCGCCGTGCTCCCTCACCTCCCCATCGCGTCGCCGTTCCATTTTGTTGTACGCCATTGTCCGCCGTGTCCCCAAATGCCGGCACCATTGGAAGCCAGAGCTTCCCTGTGTTGCCTGGAAGGAGCTGGAGGTTGAAGAAGCTAGTAGAGAATGACAGCTGGGCCCCACTAGTCATAGGGACAATAGAAATCAGGAAAATCAGCCAAAAAGAAGATTCTGAGAATATTCCCTCGTTTTTCATTTTTCCAAACCGAGCCCATTCAAACATTTTTATCTTTGTCATCCGAACTCCGACAACCCCGCAGAGCTTCAGTACGTCGACGACCTTGCGACCAGAGGAGGCAAGTCTCCTTGATGCACTTTGATCCTACGTTTTAAAAGTCTTTTAATGATTTTATCAAATGCATGGCTAATTTGAGCAAAAATTGATATTTAAAATGAATAGGATGTTTAGTTAATCCAACTTGATGATAATCCCCTTGCTGATTGTTGTTCATGTCCTTGTAACCTTAGAATATTTCTTGTTATCATATATATCATGATTACCCTTGAATAGAACGGTAGATCAATGCTTAGGTGCGAAATTTATTAAAATGCCTATTGGGAAATTGAGTTAAAAATTGTGTGAAAGCGTATTTATAAAATGGTAGCAATGTATTTGCTGCTGTATTTGCAAAATAAAATGAAAAGTAAAGATGATTTTGACTTGAGCAGATCGGTCCGTTGGGCGGGTGCGGATGGAGCACTGACTTTTGGTTTTGTGCAAGTGCCGCTCGAGTCGATTAAGGACCGACGCTTATGATTGACCATTCTAAGCAAAACAGTACAACCACATGTCCGAAATGGGTACGACCTGGCCGATTAATTTGTAGTAATTTAACTTAGACTCGCCGGATGGTTGGTTGTGGGTGCCGGATGGGGCAAAATGGTTTATTCCCACACGGCGCAAGAGGGGGCTTCTGATTGGGTGGACTGAACCCTTCAGCGGTGAAACCTTAGCGGGTCGAGTCGGGTTAAATTATTACATTGGAAAAGCCTTGTCATGATCGCTCTGCCGACACACCAAAGGAAGTGTGTTAATTGCATGGCGCAAAGGGTTGATCATGTTGTGGGTAAAGTGTACAAACTCTGCAGAGTAAATAAACTATTCGAATAGCCGTGCTCACGGTCAAGAGCGGCAAAGAATGTTTTCATACCGTAGACTTGGTTTTTAATTTTGAAAATCGCCGATTTGGGAATTCGGAGTGGTTAGAACTCTCGGATAGAATTCAGAGTCGATTGAACTGCTTTTAAAATCATGACGGATGGAGTCATTGAATGGTTTATCGTGATCTTTTAAATTGTGTGATAGAGCTCAGATACTAAGTGATGGTGGTTAGAACCATCACTACAAATATTAATAAATTCGAAAGTTACAAATAATTGTTAAAACTGCTTTACAAAATTATACATGTACAATTTAATAAAAATTGCTTTGTGCAAAATGAACCATATAAGCCTCTCTTTGGAAAGCACTGCATGTCATATAATTTCCCAGACTTGCGGAGTACGTTTGTACTCACGTGCTACAATTCAACTTCTTCAGAACAATTTGAGGACGCCGCTGAGGAGGGTGAGTTCTTCGCTTGTGGCTTCGAGGAGGGCGAGCCTCAAGAGTAGGTGTGCGCCCCTGCCGCTTGCTCGTGGCGTAATGAGTTGGGCTTTTTATTTGTTGTCTTCCGCTGTGTGGTGTTGCAGGCCTTCTGACCTGCGGTTGTAATAAGTGATCATGTGATCAGTACTTCAGTTTATTATCGTTTAATACAATGTTCTGGTTATGTATATCACTGCTTCACTGTGTGTACTAGCAACTGATCAGGGACTGGTACGGTTATACACAGGAGATTCCGGATGGTAAATCTACGGTCTCACAAGGCCACTCCCGACAGAATCTTCTCTGCAATTAAACAATACTCATCCTACTCAACTTTATGCACACTCGAAACAAGCGACAATAGAAAACAACTCTTTTGCACACATAATGCCCTAAGTATATGATTCTATATCACAATAAAATGATCAATGCAGTCTCTTGAGCATACTATGATAGGAAGAGGGATATTAAGGTATCAACATTGCATGACCTACGTAATAGTGGGTCCACTACTATTACCAAGTATAGCATTTCATACAAGATTAAGCACTACTCTCTAATTTTTATTCACTCATATCCACAGGTTCATACTTGGAACTAATCAGCATAAGAGTCTTCTAACATCACTACAAGCCAAAAATACCTCTAATGGTTAAACCAAAACCATTAACCAGCAAGACATCTTTTTCACTAAGAATTCGCCATTTCAATACATGTAACATACTCATACTCACAAAGATAGCGAGAATCACTCAGAGAGCTATACATATTTGTTTTTGATCGCAAGCAGATAAATCATGATTACAACATATTGACTCTAACATGCAGTTGCCTTAGCCCTTAATCATGTATAATCATCAACTAAACAATAGCAAGCATTACGATCATATTATGCTAGATTGCCAGATACTTAAACAAACACATACATATTAGACAATATGCAACTCTTGTTAGTAAACATGCTTCACTAAATCACAGAAGTCCAGTACGCATCCTCTATATCTAAATCCACTCTCGTTTATTAAACATAGAATTTTCAACATGCACACATAGAATTTTCAACATGCACATCTCAAACAACAAAGTGCATGCAAAAATCATTTCATTCCCAAGAAAACCCTAGCTACGCATTTCATCAAACACCATTTAGGCAAGCTAATCCCCCCAAATTTATACCTCAAAGCTATTGCCATGGAGGAAGGAGGGAGGTGAGGGAGGTGCTGGCCAGAGGATGGTTTGCTGCTGCTCCTGCTGAGGCTGCTGTCGAGTGGGAGGGAGGAGCGCCGCCGGCTGGGGCTTGGCCGGAGGGGTACCAGAGGAGGGTGGCCTTCTGGCCGGTGTTGTCAGCCGATGGTCTGGTTCTTGCCGCTGCCGGCCTAGAGAGGAGGCGCAGGGAGGAGATCGACCAGAGGCGCCACAGGACGACAGGCGGCGGCTACCGGGCTAGGAGGAGATGGCAGACGGCCGGGCAATGGAGATGGCACTGCAGGCAGGAGGCAACCGGCAGGAAGCTGGAGAGGACCGGCCGGGAGGGAGAAAGGAAAAGGCGCCGGCCCCATGGGAGCGCACAGAACAGAGATGGAGAGGAGGAGAAATCGGTAGGAATGGGAAAAAGGCAGCTCTCCCAAAGAGAATTTCAGCCACACACACCAAGAGAGAGAGATGGGGTTAGGTAAAAAGTAGGTGGAGAGGGGAAATTCCAAAAATACCCCTCCCAAACCTAAAAACCTTTAACCCAAATCCCTCCAAATGGCCAACCTTCTCTGAGATTACCTGCCAGACGGGCCCAGCTCACCCGACTGAAGGCACAAAAATTTGGAGCGAGGGTTCGCGATATTATACTCTCCCCCCTTAAAGGAATTCGACCCCGAATTCGAAGACTGCCAACCAAACCAAAGTCCACAAGGGATTTAAAACTTCATGGCAACTCACAACACCCACGCAAGGACTTCAAACGGAAACAAGCGATTAACCCAAGTTTCCAAATCCAACTATTAACGAAACAATTTTACTTAGTTCAATTGAGTGCAACTTCTCACGCAAGAACTCAGTCAAAGTCAATCAATAGGTCAAAATCCCAAAGGACCACTCTCGCAAACAATCTGACAAACTTAGACAACTTTTTACTGACACTATAGCGTACGACATCCGAACAACCAATGATCCTCCTCGGATTAATAGGTTACCAACCTCTATGCTCTACTCCAAACCAATACTCGATTTCGATTGCTATACTCTTATCTCCTCTTTCAATTGATTGACCTCTTTATCAAAAGGTCCATTACCGACAAATACCATCGAAACAATTAATTCACAAAAAAACACAATTTCCCTTCCAACCATATCTCCACAATATAATTTTTTTGATATTCCTTTTACCAAGCTTACCTCACGCCAAAGGACCACTGCCCCGGGGTAAATGCTCACTACAGAACACTACACATCAAATTATGAAATCCTTCACTACAACCATCTAAACCCAAAAGTTCAGTCACACGATAGGAATGGTGACATAAATACCATCAACTTCCAAGTAGTCCACTAATAAGGGTTAAACAAGCACCACCAAGAAACCACATCAAAAGAATAATCCTCAATTAATATCCACCCAAAGTCCCTCGATTCTCTTTAACAAAACTAACCACTCTCATCCTTTTCAAATAATGCGATAGAATACACACCAAGGAAAACTCAACTTCAAGAGAAACACTGCATTGAACTTTTACAGCAGCAATCCCAATGACCAAAGAAAACTCAATTCTCTTTAATAGACTCAACACTATACCATAAGCTTCCATATCCTCTAACTCTAGCTAGAACACAAAGGAAATACAATTCCCGTTTTGACCAAATGAACCACGTACATCATCTTGAACCCAAAGCATTAAAATCTACCTGAGAGAGGATCTTGATAGAGCCCAAACATCACTCACAATCTTCTTCCAAAGCCAAATTTGCAAGAGAAGACTCGATTCTCAAACATCATATAAATCACCTTTGACACTCTTAAATCGATACAATAAAATTCGCCTTGGGGAGAACTCCAATTAAAAGAAAAACCCCACGCAAATCGCTGGCAGAAGCTCTCATAAAACCAAGAGACAACTCAGCTTACTTTGATCAAGGCAAAACCTCTCACGCTAACCCAAAATCAACATTTTGGAGGAGAAGACAAAATTTCCAGGTCACACATCCAAGCACGCAATCACCACTCTTTTCTCCCAAGAAACGGGAACTTATTCCCAACAAAACCACTTATGAAACCATCCTAAAATAACTCGGTTCCCACGCTAAAACACGATCCAGCCTTACTGTCGATGATCGGGATCGCCGACCGCAAGAAATGTAGTAGGGGTCTCGAGTGATATGGGACCCGAGCAGCGCTTCGCTCAAACGAAAGGAAAGTAAAGACGAGGTTATGGTCGGAGCGAGACGACAACGAGCGGGAGACCGAGATTTATACTGGTTCGAGCCCCTGCAGAAGGTAATAGCTCTACTCCAGTCGCCTTGCGGCTGTTTTCTTGGCTAATTCTGAGTACAGGGGTGTTTTACAGCTCAAATTCAGCAATGACTAAGTCTAAGTCTAAGCTCGAGCTAGGGTGCATCGTATATGTTGTCCTCCTCAAGGGACTATGTTCCTTGGTTTTATACCTCCCAGACGCAATCTGGCCGGGCTAGATTCCTGAAGTGGCCTTCGAGCACGCCGAGGGCCGGCAGAATCGCTCCAACTTGTTGTACGATCCACTCGCCCCACGACCCGCCGCCTTGAGCAAAAGTCGGTCAAATGCTTCATCCAAATCCAAGGGCGGATCGTGGCTTAACAAGGGCCCGCCTGAGCTCGAGGTCGAGCGGGCGTGCTCGGTCTAGCGCGCCCAGTCGAAGCGCCGCCTGCGCCTGTGTCGAGACCGGGGCCTCCCGAGCTCGGGGTTCCGTTGACCGTGTCGCCAACAAAGGACGCCCCTCGCCGGCTAGCCCCGAGGCATAAGGTCGTGGCTTTAACATGGACCGACCTTGAGTCTCCATAACCGGATCGATTCCCGTAACCCCTTGAGGTCGAGGTCGTGCGGGAATGTAACGCCAGGTCTTGCGGATATGACACATGGCGCCTCTTGATCTCCGTCAACCCGGTATGGATGCGAACGGTTGCCGACACCGCTGCAGGCCTCAAACCGCCACCCGGCCTTAATTGCATCTGTTAAATCGTGGCGGGCGAAGTCCTTCAAGCGCTGTGGCTCGGATTTGGCGCTTGGTCGCTCACAAACCCAAGAAAAGATCGCAGCCGAGGAAGCCTCCCGACCAGCGCCTTCGCCTTCCAAGCCCTTCCGCCAAGCAAAACCCTTCCTCCCCGCCGACCGAGCTCGCCGCGACCGCCATGGCCAAGCTAGGGAGGAGCACTTTGTCGCCTTCGAGGATGAAAGAACTCGAGACCCTGGGGCTACTCGACCCATTCTCATGGCGGCTTCCGGGTAACGATACCGAGCCAACCCCCAGGGACGACGAGATCGTCTGCACCGAGCACTTCGTCCTCTTCGGCCTGCGGACCCCGGAGAGCGAAGTTCTCTCCGTGGTCCTCACCACCATGTAGATCGAGCTCATTAACCTAGTGCCGAACACCATTCTCTCTCGCCATCTTTTCCCACCTGCGAGGGGTTCCTAGGATCGCTCCCCACCCCTCGCTTCTTCTTTCTAGATTTGACCTCTTCCGCCCGTGAAGGACCTCGTGGTCGGGTGCCTCTATTTCGGCAATGACCGGCTCAAGTGGTCCTTCCCAAGATTCAATCTTGACTCCCTCGAGCCGGCCGAGCGGCCGGTTCTACTCAAGAAAGGGGAGCTCGAGACGCGTCATACAAGGGAAAGCCCATCGACGGAAAAAAGGGGACCCTTAACCGGCGACTCGAGGACGCATTTAAGAGGCCATTGCCGCTTATACACCTTCGCGCCGAGCGCAGCCTCACCGGCAAAGGATCGCTGCCGATTTCTACGAACCGAGTGTCTCTCTCGCTGGCTTAACGCACCTGCTTCTTCGAGATCCAGGGCGACGACCGACACGCGAGAGTACGCCCGTAAGTTTTTCTCGCTTCGTGGTCTTGCTCGATCTGACTTCGATGGTCCTCGAAGGATGCCTTTGTAGCTCAAGTAGTCTTGGGTCGCCGATAGGATGTACGAGATGTTCGGAAATCGGGCGCACAACTATTCCATGGACGACACCGCCCCAAGGAACGGTTCGCCGAAACCCGAGGTAAACCAATCGCACTAAGGGCTTGCTTTAGCGCCCCGGCCTTCCTTGACCTCTCGTGCATGCAGATCACCAAGAGCCGCTCGACACAGCCAGACGGATGCTCCCGCTGCCCGGAGGGAGCAAGAGCAAAAAGGGGAAGGGCAGGACTTCCCAAGCTGGGACGGACCGCCGGAAGGCAAAGAAACCTCATGTCGAGTGGGGCAACCGTGCCATGGTAAGGACCCTCATTACCGAGCCCCGAGCCAAGGCCAGGCGCCAGGCTTGACGCGCCTCTTCTTGTAAAGAATGAGCGCAGGCGGCTGCCGCTAGGGCCTCGAGCTCTCACCCGACTCCGGGGCCCCGAGCTCGGAGCTCCACCGCAGCGGATGACGTGGAGCCAAGACGGCTCCGAGACCCTGTGTCGCTGACACGCAGCTTAAGGGCCCTTCCTCCTCGGGCAAGAAGACCTTCGCCGGCCCCCGACGAGGCGGAGGCTGGTGACCCATGTAAACTCCTGGCTTCCTGGACTTTTACCGTTCTTCTCGTATCTTTCTGGCTTAGTGTATGCTCTTGATCGCAGACCTTGAGCGCCCGAACTCGAAACTTGCCCGTTTTGACGATGGTCAGTTATCCAGTATGCGAGTCCGAGACCGAGGAGGAGGACGCCAATTGGTCCTGCCGCCGCTACCGACGCCAAGACTCGTCAGTGGTCGCTGAGCCCGCCCCTACCGGGCGAAGTTCGACTAAGGGCTCGACGACACGGATGATGACGAGTCCCACCGCAACCGGCGGATTTTGACACCGGCGGCCCACGACGCGCCGCCGTCGCCGATTTTTTCGCGCCGCAGCGAGGAGGGCGCCAGAGTCTGCGGCTTTACCCGAGGCGGCACTCGAGCCCCCGACCACGGCCGCTTCAGTGCCGAGGCCGCAATCCCGCCACATCAGAGGGCGACTGTGCCACGGGACTCCGCAGACCGCCTGGCTTACTGTGTTTGCATCGAGGTCACAAGGCCTCCAAACCACGGAGGTCGAGAATCTCTGGCGATCCGCCGCCATCCCCTTGGCGCCGGAGACGGGTGGGGCCCCGGCCGTGAATGCCGGAACCAGTACCGCCGCCACGCCCTTCCCCGTCGTCGACGGGCCGAACCAGCAGGAGGAGGCAACGGACGAACTAGCCGGCCCTGGGACGGGAACTCAAGACCCTGGCCCGAGCGCGTCAGCGGTGGTCGGGGCCGACCTCGACACTGATACGGCGGTCGACGAGGAGGAGGAGATCCCTCGCAACCGTATTGACGACCGCGAGGAATTCTCCCGCATACGCCTGGAAGGCCATCTCCGCAAGGTGAGGGTTTTCCTACACATCTCGTAGATGGTAGCCTGTGCTTCTTGTCCCCTCTCATTTTGGGCCTCCCTTCTCGTCGTGAAGGTGATCGACCATGCCACTCAAGGGCTTCAAGGCCTCCGAGAGCACGCTGATGTGCTTAGGGGCCTCCTGGACGCGATCGAGGTGCGGGAGGTCAAGCGCGCCAGGCTCATTAGTACCATCGAGGTCGAGCAAGGGAGCTCGGCGTAAGGCCCAGAGCTCGACGATTTGCACTGCATTTACGAGGGCGCAAGAAGTTGCTCTGCGCGCAGAGCTCGAGCGTGCCGTGGCCTCCGAACGCGACTCACGGTTTTAAGGCCGTGGAGCAAGAACGCACGGCCGGCCTAGGCACGCCGAGGCCGAGCGGCCAAAGTCGGCTCGAGAAGGCTGCCGCAGAGCGGGCGCCGCCTTCTACCGAAGGAGTCCCCGAGCTCGAGGCCAAGATCCCGAACTCGAAGAGAAGCTTGGCTGCGCCAACAAGGCGGTCGAGGACGAGCGGCCAAGGTCGAGGCATCGGAGAAGGCCGCCGCAGACCGTCGCCTTTTCGGTGGAAAGGCCCCCGAGCTCGAGGCCAAGGTCTCTTGAGCTCAAGGAGGCTTGAGCGCCAAAAGGGCGGCGACGAAAGCGATGGCCCAGCTTCAAGACGAACGGCGCCGAGTCATGGATGCTCCACTGTGGCCCTCCGTAACTGTGAGTGAGCTATCGCCCCGAGGACCAAAGTCGCCGAGCTCGAGCAAGAGAAGCTTGCCCGCGAGATGGCCGAGCTGTAAAAGACATTACAGAGCAAGCGATGTTCTAATACAAAACTGATCATTTTGTTTGGGGGATCGAGGATACCTTGTCCCTGATTTAAATGCATAGTTGTGGATACTTGTCTCTCCGGCCGCTGCTTGTTACGCCGCGCTTCTCTTGGTCGTGCGCCGATAGGATAGCCTTATCCAGCCCCCGTTGGGCCCGAGGTCGAGCGACGCGTGCCTTGGGCACAAGACGTAGACACGGACGAGCGGTCACGACCTGCAGAGTCGAGGACATGTTCGCGAAAGTAGAGTGAACCAAGGCAAACTCAGCATGAGATGGTGACGCATGAGCAACCATCACGACTATGCGATTTGCTTAACGGCCAAAGTGTCGCGCTCAGTTCGGCACGTGGGAGAGCTAGATCGCAAGAGGTTCTACCGATGCTTAGCTCATCCACTGGGGGTGAACGTTAAACCCGCGACACGTAGACCAAAGCAATCGTGCCCGGCGCGGAAAGGTCTTGCTCTAATAAAAAGAAGGCTCGTGCAAAGAATGGCAACTACACAAGTGGAAGCAATCATGAAGGAACAAATAGCTTTATTGAAATGTAAGGTATAGAGTTTACACCTAAAACTTCCGGAGCTGATCTATGTTCCACGAGCTAGAGAGCTCTCTGCCGTCGGGCATCGCTAGCTTGTGAAGCCCTCGCGGCGATCTGCTGAAACGACTCTATAGGGGCCCTCCCACGTGGGGGACAACTTGTTGGTGCCGGACGAGCCCCGAATCCGCCTCGTGGCTAGGTCCCCAACAAGGAGCTTCCTAGGTCGCATCGACCGAGACGCATATCTGCGAAGAGCTTACAGTAGTGCATTGATCGAGCAAAGGCACGGCATCTTACTTCTTCCGCGAGGGTAAGGTCGAGAGACCGTTCAGGCTCAAGTCGACTTGGTCGACTAAGCCGACTCGGCAGAGCCCAACAGGACCTCTGGAGGCAGGACGGCTTCGCATCAACATGAGCCGGAAGGGTGTGGACCCTGTGGCTCGGCTCGTCGTGGTATGTATAGACCATAGAACGGTGGGGAGTTCGTCCACCCAGGTCTTGCCGTAGCGTTCGAGCTCATCTGCAACTCGCTTTTGACGCCTCGACGACGGTTCGCTGGCGCTGCTCGCCGCCTCGCTGTTCGGGGTGAGCCACCAAAGCGAAGCATATTTTGATGCCGAGTTCATCGCAAAACTCCTGGAACAACTCACTGGTAAATTGGGTACCGTGGTTAGTGATAATTTTACACAGAACTCCGTACCTGGTGACCACGAACAAGTTTAAAAACGAATCGCCGCCCGAAAGAAAGTTGTTGGTCGAGACCGCTCGACTTCGATCCACTTGGTGAAGGTGTCGATGGCCACGAACAGAACTTTTCCCGACCGCTGGAGAAAAGGGTCGAGGATATCCAATTTCATGTCGAAAAGGGCCAGCGAAGCGGATGGTCTGGAGCGCCAGAGGGCGGCCGGTGCGATTTCCGAGCATGGAATTGGCTCGCACGGCAAGTGCGGACGATATCACGAAAGATCTCGAAGAGCCGCTAATAATAATACCCCATGCGAAAGGTCTTGCCGACCATCGCCCTCAGACGAAGAATGTGCTCCACAGAGGTCTTAATGGATGTCATTTAGTAGGTACTTACCTCCTCCGTGGAGACGCACCGCGCCAGATGCCTAAACATGTCGCTCTCAGAGCTTCCTTCGACGAGCTGCAGACTGCGCCAAGCGCTTGATCCAGCCTCTCGCAGGTTGGGTGGTAGGTCGCCTGCAAGAGAAAATCACAGATGGGTTTGGCCCAGGGAGGTGTACCTTCGACAGCCACGAGCAAGGCCTCCTGCTTGGAGATCGAGGGAGCCGCCAACGTCTCTAGGATGACGTCGGGTGGGATCTCGTCGTCGGAGGAGGCGAGCTTGGAGAGGAAATCGGCGCTGGAGTTGTCCTTCCTGTGGATGTGCTTGAGTTCCAGGTTCGGAAACCACTTCTCCATCTTGCGCACCTCGGCAAGGTATTTCGCCATCAAATCTCCCGAGCATTGGTACTCCTTGTTGTATTGGTTGACGACGAGCTGGGAGTCGCCTTTTACGACCAACCGGTGCACGCCCAAAGCCTTGCAAGCTCGGAGGCCCGCCAAGAGAGCATCGTATTCTGCCATATTATTGGTCGCTGCGAACCCAAAACGAACCACGACTCAACTTTTCGCCGCGGTGTGAGGATAAGAATGCCACCGAGCGCTTGAAGGACCTCGAGCCGTCAAAGAACATGACCCAAGGCTTTTCGTCCTCGACCTCAGGCTCGGGCGCAGATTGCGACACCTGCTCGACCACTAAGTCGGCGAGCACTCGCGACTTGATGGCTGTTCCATAGCCCACTTGGCGACGCTACCGCCGTCTGGGTTCCGCGAAGATGTCCCTGCCGGAAGTTGCTCGATGACCACGGAATGCGCTCAAAATAGTGCCGAGCTTGCGCGACGCCATGAGGAGAGCATATACAGCAGCCGTGACTCAAGGGTAGCGCCTTCGCCGCAAGACCTCACGACATAATAAATTGGTATCGCTTTGAGACCCCTGCTTCGCCACCAGACGGCATCGACAATTTTGGGAGGTGGCCGCAGGTAGAGCAAAGAACCGCCGCTAGGTTGTGGCGCTAAGGAGAGGTGGGGACGACAGTATACCTTCACTCGCCGAAGGACCGTTGCGCTTCGAGTCCACTGAAGCCCCGTGCTTTGCGCAGAGTTTGGAAGAATGGGAGCCCGCGCTCGCCGAGCCTCGAGATGAACCTGCTGAGGGCGGCCATGCGGCCAGTGAGGCTCTGCACCTGTTTGATCGATGTCGGGGGCGCCATCCTCTCGATCGCCTCGATCTTCTCCGGGTTGGGGCCGACCCCCGAACCCCCGATTATGTAGCCGAGCACCTTGCCCGACGCCGCGCTGAACACGCACTTTTCGGGATTGAGCTTGATCTTGTGTCTGTCGAGGTTGGCGAAGGTTTCTCGAGGTCGCGAACGGGTCGCCTCGAGGGGCTTTTGACGATGACGCCGCCCACGAGACCTCAAGGTTCCGCCGATCCGGGGTTCAATGTCTTGGTCATCAGCGCCAAACGTGGCCCCGCGATTGCGCAGACCAAACGACATGGTCGTAGCAATAGGTGCCAAACGGCGTGATGAAAGAAGTCTTGCTCGCCGTTGACCGCCATTTTGATCCGGTGCTACCCCGAGTAGGCATCCAAGAAGCTCAAAGATTTTGCATTCGCGCAGAGAGTCGACGATCCGTCGGCGCGCTGAAGCGGAAGTTATCCTTCGCAAGCCGAGTTTAACCCCGTATGGTCGACGACATTCTCCACTTTCTCCCTTCTTCGCGACGATGACCGGGTTGGCTACCCATTCGAGTAGTCAATCTCATGGATGAAACCGCCTTCAAGAGCATGTCAAGATTCTCCTTGATGACCGCGACCTTCTCCGAAGAAGCGACGCAGCTTTCAGCGCGACAAAGCCGAGAGCTGGTCTTACTCGCAACTTGTGCTCGATCACCTCGAACGCCGCATGTCCGCTGGTTCCTGCTTAACATACCCTTATTGGCGCAAAGGAAGGTGACGAGCTCGAGTTCCTATTTGGAACTCAGCCACCGAGACGTGGATGCACCCGTCGTCGCCTTCCTAGAGCGGCAGACGGCCTTCGCCGCGCCACTAGGCTCGATCACCGCCTCGGGCGGCGCTTTGCCGCCGCCCGGACCCAATGGGCAAAGATGTTTGCAAGAGCTAGGGCCTTGGTCTCACACCCATGCGCCGCTCGCAGTCACCCCAAGACGGTAATGATGCCGCTCGCCAGAAACTTCATGCACCGATGGCTATAATGGTTGGCCGCCATAAACTTGACTAAGGCGGGCCGCCCGAGAATGGCATTGTATGGGAGGTCGCCCTCGACCACCTCGAAGGTGACCAGCTCGGTGCGGAAGTTGTTCGAGTCACCGAAAGTCCCGACCAAGACCATTTGCCCCCGGGGGGATGGTCGAGCTTTCGGGAACGATCCCGAAGAAGGTTATGGCGATGCTCTTGACCTTCGACTGGGGAATCTGCATCCGGTCGAGTGCTCCCACCTGCAGTAAGTTTAGAGAGCTACCGCCGTCGACCATGAAGCGCCCGACCGCGGTACTGCTGATGGTCGGGGTCACGACCAAGGTGGTCTTTAGGTCTCGAGCCATACCTGGGAGGGCGTCCTTCGGAGAGAAGGTGATGGTGGCCCCGGCCCACTTGCAGGGCTACTCGATGGGCCTTCCGGCGGCGATCTGGTAGATGGCTCGCGCGGCGGCTTTGACCTCCCACCTGGACTGGTAAGCCGACGAGCCACCGAAGATGACGTCGATCCGGCGCTCGCCTTGCTGGAACTCCAAGTCGAGGTCGCCGTGTTCGCGGTCGGGCGCTCACCCCGCTTGGCCTGGTCGTCATCCTTCGGGAGCACGGGCATCTCGCCCCGCCCATCATAGAAGGCGTCCAGCTTGCTCTGCCAAGCCCTGCAGGTTCGTAGGTCGTGGCCGCCCGCCCTATGAAACAGGCAGAACTTGGCTTCGCTGCACTTCGAAGCGCTTTCGCCCTCGTTCGGCATCGGTTCATTGGGGGCCTGTGTCACGCCCTCTTGTCGGGCCGGTTTCGCCGACGAGGTCGAGGCCGACCTTGACGGGTTTGAGCCCTCACGAGCTTGACCTCGACCTCGAGACCTCGCGGTGGCCGCCGCCGATACGACCACCATGAGACCGCCACCGCCCGCCGGTCACGCTTCCACTTCTTAGTGGTGGTGTCATGGTCGGCACCCCGAATTGACGGGCCGCCTTCATAGGTTTAGACCAAGCTTACCTTGGTCGAAGTCGCGCTTACAACGGATCGCATCGTCGCGTCCGCGATATCGCTTCCGCCATGCGAAAGTTTGTTGACGCCGAGCCTCGAGGTGATCTCTGTGTCTTCAAGAAGGCCGGTCGCGACGCCGAATTTGAATGCCTTAATGATCGCTTGGCCGGAGATGCTCGAATCATGTTCTCAGCGGATAAACCGCCGCACGAAATCACGCAGCTGCTCATTCTGCCTCGAATGACACGGTCCAGTCCTTTCTCCCGCCGCCAGAATAACTCAAAGTTGGAGCGAGGGCGTTCGATTTGGCGCCACGACCAAGGAACCGGTTTCGTTGAAAAGCTGTGTCTCGCGCCCTGGCCCAAAGACGGCCGGAGGTAGTTTGCCATCACCAACTCGTTCCCCACCGCCGCCAGATTGCGGTCGAATAGATGGACAAGAACTCGCCGGTTCTTAGTCCCGCTGGCGCCAATTAGCGCTGGCTTAAATCGAGCCGCCACCGCGACGCGCGCAGACCGCCGAATACGCCATGCAGCCATAGGTCGACAAAGCGCCAAGTGTGGTCATCACCGACCGTGTCCCTCGCCGCTACCAGATTCGAGTCAAGGCTCTGGCGCAGACGACCTTCGTGGAGCGACCATGGTGCGGGCGCGGAATCACCGGGAGGTAGCGCAGCGTCCCGACCTTACGGCGCTTAGGCGAGCATCCGGGAGAGGTCCGCAGACCCGCCGGCCGACTCGGAGTTCGTGTGGCTAGTTTCGGCCCGGCCTCGCTTGGTGCGGTGCCCGCAGACGCCGGGCGCGCTCGCAAAGCCTCATCCCGAGCCCGCCGCCGGGGCCAGCCTGTGCAGGGCGTCCGGCGGTGCGCGGTGACGGCGCGACGGTTGTCATCACTCCTTTGGGAGCGGGTCCCCAAGTGTTGGCTTCGTGCTGCAAGGCGCTGCCTTGGCCGCACTCGATCGAGTTTCTTCTTCGCCAGGCTCGCCAAAAGTCCGACTCGCCCTATCGGGTCACCATGACCCGGCGATAGCGAGGAGGTGCCCGTGAGAGGGAGCTCTGGGGGTCCAGAGGACGGTTGCCTCTCTCTCGGCCTTCACGGAGGGCGGTTATGGCCTGGTTGATGGCGACGCAGCACCATCCGACGGGCGTTTCAGAGTCCGCGGATCACGGCCATCCGCATTTCAAGGCTCGACCGCCCGCCATCGTAACATGCCGCCGAGGGGCGGCGGCGAATGCGTAAACAGGACACGGAGTCGAGTCCGTGTTCGAATCCATGCTCGAGGAAAACCTGCTGGCGAAGTGCGCCATGCTCCCGGTTCTTGGTGTTGTTCTCGCAAAAGCGAAGCAATCGGGCCCCACGGTGGCGCCACCGCCGACGATCGGATCACCGTCCGCAAGAAATGTAGTAGGGGTCTCGAGTGATAAGGGACCCGAGCAGCGCTTCGCTCAAACGAAAGGAAAGTAAAGACGAGGTTATGGTCGAGCGAGACGACAACGAGCGGAGACCGAGATTTATATCGTTCGAGCCTCGCGAAGGTAATAGTTTACTCTGGCCGCCTTTGCGGCTGTTTTCTTGGCTAATTCGAGTACAGTGGGTGTTTTGACTCAAATTCAGCAATGGCTAAGTCTAAGCTCGAGCTAGGTGCGCCAGATATGTTGTCCTCCTCAAGGGACTGTGGTTCCTTGGTTTTATACCTCCTCAGACGCAACGGCCGCTAGATTCCCGGAAGTGGCCTTCGAGCACGCCGAGGGTCGGGCGCGTAATCGCTCCAACTTGTTGTACGCATCCACTCCTGCCCCACGACCCGCGCCTTGAGCAACCGTCGGTCAAATGCTTGATCCGAAATCCAAGGGCGGATCGTGGCTTCGAACAAGGGCCCGCCCGAGCTCGAGGTCGAGCGGGGCCGTGCTCGGGTCTAGCGCGCTCAGTCGAAGCCTCGCCTGTGCCGTGTCGAGACTGGGCCTCCCGAGCTCGGGGGGTCCGTTGACCGTGTGCCGGCCGGTCAAAGGACGCCCAGCCCTCGTCACTTACATTTTCCGAGCGTAAATCCCACAGTAATCAATCAGGCCATCTCTCTTAACCAAAGCAAAAGACTAATGTGGTTCGACTAAATTAAATATTTCGGATTCCATCAACCGACATTTCCGTGATTTACTCTTACATCCTCAATTTCAATCCTCGAGCCAAAGGAAGGTTCATCTCAAACCGACCATTTCTAGTACTCCAATGCTCTAGCCATTAAATGATTCATTTTCACCAAATCCTAAAAAGGTACACAGGTTTGAACGGAAGTTACCAAACCCAATCTTCCTTTACCTTCCTCCTCCTAGTCATATACCCACCACTAGTCATTTTCCAAAGATAACTCCCAGATAGACATTTTCCCAAGACAAAACCCCATCATTCATACAACCATTCCATATACTCATTCTTTAAATTTCACATCGATTAAATCATTTTGTCGATCCACCATTTAATTGACTCATAAGCAACATAAATCAACAACTCTCATGCCTTGGCGCTAATATACTCCGGTACTTTACATCAACATCTTACTAAAATAAATTCATCCATAGAAGATTCTAGTGTTGGGGAACGCGGTATGCCACGCTAGCACAAATTAAAATTTCTACCACATAACCAGAAAAACTACTCGCAAGAAAAGGGATCACAGATTGGATTACCACTAGACGCCAGCTTGCGAATCCTTCGCTGGTGTAGTGGATCGTCCTCGCCGTGGATCGCCCTCACGCCGATCGCCCTCGCTGTGGATCGCCCTCGCCGGATCGCCCTCGCCGCGATCGCCCTGCCGTGGATCGCCCTCGCCGCGATCGCCCTCGCCACGCCGCAAAGAGTAGCAGCGTCACCACAATCCACACGCCCCGGATGGAACGCCGCGCGCGTGGCGTGCAAGCACCGCGTCGCCGGCAAGGGCAATGAGAGGTGGAGGCTAGGGTTTTGGACGTGAGCAATAGCATGCACGCCCACCCTTCTCCTCTCCTTATATAGCCACGCGACGAAACCCTAAGCTAGGCCCATCGGTAGCGTTAAGCCCACGAGGTCCATTAATTACGGATCCAATCCGATTAATGCGCCCCAACCCGCTAAGTGTGTGACCAGAGGTTCATGTACATTTGGACATAGATTCGAAAACCCTTTTTCCAATCCAATAGCCGGCGGCGTTCTTGCAGAGCATGCCAACTCCCAAACGCATATGATCAAATCGGATAGAACCTTTCAAAAGTACTCATGTAATAATCCTTTGTCAAACTATATGAAGATCGAACTCAAGGCAGAAGTATGTCATCCTTGATAGTTCAATCCATCTCTCGTATCCGTGATATATTAATAAGTTGTGATTGACTTCTCAATCACGGCATGGCCATGCACTTCCTTAATCATATCACACGAGTGGCCTAGACATATATCTCCGCTATAATCGAGTGGCAAATTCCATCTTGATCGCCCACTTCCTCTCGCACATTTCATAGCAAACATGAAAGCTACCTTTATAACTATCCGGTTAGGGAATAGCGCTTGGTGGCCCCAAGGTAAACTATTACACATGTAGGAATGTGACAATCTCAGTCTAAGGATCATACATCCACTATGTATGAGATACACCGATGACACATAAGAATGTAACATTCTCGCAGTTGTCCCATTTCGGGTCTATCTAACCCATGTTCTTCATCATGAGTTCACATGTATTGATGATATCTCCATATCCTATGATCTATGAAACATAATCATCGATCAATACATGTGTCGATCTATTCATCGTTGTCCTATACGATGATACCCAATCGAGATACTTACGTAATTATATCAATAAGTAGAGAGTTTCATAAACAAGTCACATATTTGCTGATCAATATAATGATATACATTCATTGGACCAATAATCATATTATTATTCATAAGCATAGTCATGTTACAATCATCTATATGATCGCCTCAAGGGCATAACACCAACAATCTCCCACTTGCACTTGAGTCACTCAATTAAGCATCTAATACCAATAGACCTTGTGTGCGCCTCATGCTTAGGTCAGGAAGAGGCTTTGTCAACGGATCAGCCACATTAGCATCCGTATGTACTTTGCATATCTTCACGCCACCTCTATTCACAATCTCGCGAATAAGGTGAAAGCGCCGAGTATGTGTTTGGACTTCGATGTGATCGAGGCTCTTTCGCAGTAATGGCACCACTATTATCACAATAGAGGTCCATTGGATTAGAGGCACTAGCGACCACACCAAGTTCGAGATGAACTTCTTTATCCACACAGCCTTCCTTTGCGGCCTCCGGCCGCAATGTACTCCGCTTCTCTGTAGAGTCGGCCACCGTGTTTTGTTTGGAACTCTTCCACTTACCGCTCCTCCATTTAGTGTAAATACGAACCCGGATTGCGATCGAAATCATCTTTGTCGGTTTGGAAGCTTGCGTCGGTGTAACCCTTTACAACCAGTTCTTCCTCACCTCCAAAAACTAGGAACATATCCTTAGTTCTTCTAAGTACTTCAGATGTTTTTCACTACCGTCCAATGACCATCACCGGATCCGCTTGGTATCTCGCCGTGACACTTAGAGCATATGAGACATCCGGGCGCTGCATGGATCATGGCATACATAATAGACCCAATAGCCAAGCATATGGTATCTTGCTCATCCTGTCTCGCCATCGCTTGTCGAAGGACACCGATTCTTGCTTAGACTTATGCCATGTGACATTGGCATGAATCCTCTCTTGATTCATGCATATTGAACCTCTTCAATACCTTGTCAATGCACGCTTCTTGGCTTAATCCAATCAACCTTTTGATCTATCCTCAGTAGATCTTTATGCCCAAGATATAACATGCTTCTCCCAAGTCCTTCATTGAGAAACTCCTTTTCAATGAAGTCTTAACGTCTTCAAGCATAGAAATATTATTCTCGATCAATAATATGTCATCCACATATAAGATCGAAATACAAGTGCGCTCCCACTAGCCTTTTGTAAACACAAGGCTCTTCTTCATTTTTATGAAGTCAAATCCTTTGACTACTTCATCAAAACGAATGTTCCAACTCCGAGATGCTTGCTTCAACCCATAAATGGATCTTTGAAGCTTGCATACCTTATTAGCATATTTAGGATCAACAAAACCTTCAGGTTGTATCATGTATACATCCTCGATAGATTCCCATTAAGGAAAGTGTTTTGACATCCATCGCCATATTTCATAATCGAAATATGCAGCAATAGCTAAAATGATCCGGACGAGACTTAAGCATGGCTACCGTGAGAAAGTTTCATCATAGTCAACTCCTTGAACTTGTTTGAAACCCTTTGCCACCAACCGTGCCTTGTATATCTGAACATTTCCATCCATGTCTATTTTCTTCTTGAAAATCCATTTGCACTCAATGGTTTTTACACCATGAGGAGGATCAACCAAGTTCCAAACTTGATTGTCATGCATGGATCGAATTTCGGATCTCATGGCTCCAAGCCATTTTTGGAGTTTGGGTCCATCAACGCTTCTTTATAAGTCGAGGCTCATCATTATCCAATAATAATATGTCATGTCCATATCTCATGGGTTCATGACGTGGCCTCCCGACTCCACGTAATGGTGTCTCTTCCACAGTTGTACAACATCTTGTAGATCAAGTGAAGGTTCAATGGGAGTTGAAACAATTTTCGATGGTTCTCGAATTTCTTCAAGTCGCACCTTGCTCCCACTAACTCCTTTTGAAAGGAACTCTTTCTCTAGAAAGACACCGCTTTGAGCAACAAACACTTTGTTTTCATCCCTTTGTAAAAGTAATATCCTTTTGTTTCTTTAGGATACCCCACAAAGAAGCATTTTTCTCGATTTAAAAGCGAGTTTATCCGATTGCAAACGTTTTACATAAGCCTCACATCCCCATATCTTGAGAAATGATAATGAGGGACGCTTCCTACCCATATCTCATATGAAGTTTTCTCAACGGCTTTTGATGGAACCCTGCTTAAAGTGAACGCAATTGTTTTAGAGCATACCCCGTATGACAATGGCAGATCTGTTTATTTATCATTGACCGAACCATGTCTAACAAAGTTCGGTTCCGCTGTTCGAAACGCCATTCCATCGAGGCGCTCTGGCGGAGTAAGTTATGAACGATTCCACATTGCTTTAGATGATCACCAAACTCTTGGCTCAAGTATTCGCCACCACGATCCGATCGTAAGTGTTTTATTGATTTGCCAAGTTGATTTTGTACTTCGCTCAAACTCTTTGAACTTTTCAAAGGTTTCAGATTTATGCCTCATTAAGTAGATATATCCATATCTACTAAAGTCATCGTAAAAGTTACAAAGCATGAAACCCACCTCCGCACTAGAGCTCATTGGTCCACATACATTCGTATGTACAAGGGCCAACAACTCACTTGCCCTTTCACCAAAACCTGTGAAAGGGGCTTTTGTCATCTTGCCAAGTAAACAAGATTCACATGTTTCAAATGATTCAAAATCAAATGAGGTTAGAAGTCCATCAGCATAGAGCTTCTTCATGCGCTTCTCATTTATGTGACCTAAGCGACAATGCCATAAAAAGGTAGGATTAACATCATTGGGCCGAAGCCTTTTCACATTAATGTTGTAGACAGGTTTTTCTTCGAGTTCAAGCACGTACAACCCATCTACCATGGGGCATCGGCCATAATACATATCATTCAAAAATATCGAACAAACAAAGTTCTTTATTCTGAAATCATAACCTTCATGTTCCAAACAAGAAGATGAAATAATGTTTCTACTCAAAGATGGAACAAAATAACAATTATTGAGTTCTAAAATTAATCCGTAAGGCAAATGCAATGGGTAGGTGCCAATGGCAACAAACCAAGAACTCTTGCTTTATTCCCCCGCCAAGATCCACTTCTCCTTTTGCCAAGTCTCTACTCTTTATCACCCTCGATCGAATTGCAAATGTGAGCAACCGATCCCGTATCATATACCCAAGAGGCAAGATTAGAAGTAGCAGATTAATTTCTAAACATGAATACCAAGTGGAAGTCACACTTCCATTCTTCTTATCTGCCGGTGTACTTCGCACATTTCGCTTTCCAATGTCCTAACTTCTTGCAATAGAAGCATCGAGCATCGTGTTTAGGGCCAATCTTAAGCTTCTCAAGCTTAGATTTGAGACTTGCGATCTCAACTTGGCCCTTGCCCTTGCCCTTTCCTTTGTTCCCGGCCTTAGCCTTCTTCTTCTTGAAGGCGAGTTTTTCAACCATCATCACATGATTAGGTTTTTTCTTTATGCTCTCCTCAGCAGACTTGAGCATCCCATGTAGTTCGGTCAGGCTCTTCTCCATGCTATTCATATGAAAATTCATAATGAACGGCTCAAAGCTCTGAGGCAGAGACTGGAGAATCACATCCGTAGCCAAACCAAGGCTAAGGGAAAATCGAACTTTTCCAATCTCCCAATGTAACCAATCATTTTGATTACATGAGGGTGACCGGACTTCCTCGGCCGACTTGCAAGCAAACAAAAGCTTAGAGATACCATACCTCTCACTCTTGCTTGGTTCCCAAACATGTCCTTTAAGCCCACAATCATATTGTAAGCATCCTGATCCTCATATTGCTTTTGAAGCTCAGAGTCCATGGTGACAAGCATGAGACAGCTGACCTCTACAGAGGCATTAACATGTTTTTCATACTCAGCCTTATCATTGCGAGAAGCATTTTCTGCTGGTTCATCAGGAATTGGACTCTCTAGAACATAGTCTTTCTTTTCATGCTTGAGAACAATTCTCAGGTTGCGATACCAATCCACAAAATTTATCCCATTAAGTTTTTCCTTTTCCAAAACCGATCTCAAAGCAAAACCAGTCCAATGTATGAGTAGCAGGTGCCATTGAACTACAACAAAAACATGCAAAGTTTCTAAGCACTATGTTTATGTAAATTTTCATTAAACATTTTAATAAAAGACACTCCTATCATATGCCCCTTTATGGACACATAGTGAGTATTCAAGATCCATATTCATCAAACACTAGTGAGCTTTGGCATCATCGCTAGAGATTTAATGACATAGGTAAGCAACATCTTTGCTAATTACATCTTATGTAACTCTTGTTGGTTGAGCATGAAAACAAGTAATGAATGACTCATCAACTCGACTCATGGCCAGTCAACTTGCCCTAGGGCTCACATGAGGAGGGAGCACTTCCGATTTCGGTGCCAATTAAGAAACCTAGCCTCATGTGTGTTTTCCTAGACACCAATTGTCTTGTATTTGTTCCTTCATTATTGAAATCAAAACTCAACCACTTATGTCCTCAAGCCCAAAACCGCTTTTGATAGCTTGATTAAATCTACCAATGTTATGCGTGATGTGTCCAACACATCCCTATCATCTATTAAGATAGTCATTGATATACTATTTTGGCGGTCATATCAATGATGATCTAAATTCTTGATAGGTGCAACAATAGGGTGGACATATTTGATTTAAAATTTATTTAACTATGGGGTTGAACAATATCTACTATGAACATGGCATCACATGCAATGAGCATAAAGAAAATAGCAAGGATTAACCACACATCCACAGAAAATCAAGATTAAGCTGTGAAATAGTATGGCCTTTAGCATTAGGATCTTCATCATCATGCTTGTTGGTCCACTTGGGCATCTTGCTTGATTGTTCACCTAGCATCATGCTTGATTGCCATCATCTTCATCATTGTAGATGCAACTCCTTACAGCTTTGATAATGAAATTTACATGAAGGTTTCAAACATCACAAGTCCACACGCAGTCGTTATACAACTTTGATAATGAAATAGCCTTATGGCTTGACACGCACGCAGCCATGTAAACGCTACATGCATCACATACACATAGGCCACACTATTTCACATATAACATCCTCGCAAAAGAGTTAAATAAGGCGATTCTACGGTGTCGGGTTCCAGGCGGCGCCCTCGGCGGGGTCCAGCGGCGCCCAGGCGGGTCCTAGGGGCGGCGCTTCTAGCGGGTCCAAGGGCAGCGCTTCGCGTGCGGTGCCAAAGGAAAACGTCCTCAAAATTTCCATGGATCAATCAAATTGACCTAATCTGATTCAATCTGATTGGCTTGGTCCCATATGGTCGCGATGCGTAGACCCTGATGGCGGTAACCCGACCGGTAAGGGCAACGTCGTACCATGAACGGACTCACCCAAATCAAGCTTGAATCGGATTGCACTTCCCTCTGATTCAATCTGATTGGCTTGGTCCCATATGGTCGCGATGCGTAAACCCTGATGGCGGTAACCCGACCGGTAAGGGCAACGTCGTACCATGAACGGACTCACCCAAATCAAGATTGAATCGGATTGCACTTCCCACAAACCCTAAACCGATCGATCTCATCGATAGCTGCCTCCACCAATTCATCACATGAATCGGCAGAACATGTAATAGATCTAATCTACTATCCCCACATATCACATATGTAACATCCAGATCACAAATCTACGCGAGATGGCTCTGATACCACTGTTGGGGAACGCGGTATGCTACGCTAGCACAAATTAAAATTTCTACCGCATAACCAGAAAAACTACTCGCAAGAAAAGGGATCACAGATTGGATTACCACTAGACGCGCAGTTGCGGAATCCTTCGCGCGTTGGTGTAGTGGATCGTCCTCGCCGTGGATCGTCCTCACGCGGATCGTCCTTGCTGCGGATCGTCCTCGCTGCGGATCGTCCTTGCCGTGGATCGCCCTCGCCTGCGATCGTCCTCGCCACGCCGCAAAGAGTAGCGCTCACCACAGCGATCCACACGCCCCGGATGGAACGCCATGCGTCGGCGCAAGCACCGCGCCGCTCGGCAAGGGCAATGAGAGGTGGAGGCTAGGGTTTTGGACGTGAGCAATAGCATGCACGCCCACCCTTCTCCTCTCCTTATATAGCCACGCCGACGAAACCTTAAGCCGGGCCCATCGTAGCGTTAAGCCCACGAGGTCCATTAATTACGGATCCAATCTGAATTAATGCGCCCCAACCCGTTAAGTGTGTGACCAGAGGTTCATGTACATTTGGACATAGATTCGAAAACCCTTTTTCCAATCCAATAGTCGGCAGCGGTTCCTTGCGAGCATGCCAACTCCCAAACGCATATGATCAAATCGGATAGAACCTTTCAAAAGTACTCATGTAATAATCCCTTTGTCAAACTATATGAAGATCGAACTCAAGGCGAGAAGTATGTCATCCTTGATAGTTCAATCCATCTTCGTATCCGTGATATATTAATAAGTTGTGATTGACTTCTCAATCACGGCATGGCCATGCACTTCCTTAATCATATCACACGAGTGGCCTAGACATATATCTCGCTTAATCGAGTGGCAAATTCCATCTTGATCGCCCACTTCCCTCTGCACATTTCATAGCAAACATGAAAGCTACCTTTATAACTATCCGGTTAGGGAATAGCGTTTGGTGGCCCCAAGGTAAACTATTACACATGTAGGGAATGTGACAATCTCAGTCTAAGGATCATACATCCACTATGTATGAGATACATCGATGACACATAAGAATGTAACATTCTCAGAGTTGTCCCATTTCGGTCTATCTAACCCATGTTCTTCATCATGAGTTCACATGTATTGATGATATCTCCATATCCTATGATCTATGAAACATAATCATCGATCAATACATGTGCTGATCTATTCATCGTTGTCCTATACGATGATACCCGATCGAGATACTTACGTAATTATATCAATAAGTAGAGAGTTTCATAAACAAGTCACATACTTGTCGATCAATATAATGATATACATTCATTGGACCAATAATCATATTATTATTCATAAGCATAGTCATGTTACAATCATCTACATGACTGCCTCAAGGGCATAACACCAACATCTAGACCCTCTCAATCCTAATCAATACTAGACTTACCGGAACACAAATTTTGAACCTCCACACAATTTCCTGACTCACAACCATTGCAATAACGCTAATCAACTTTTCACTTTAGAATCACCTACCATTCCAATTAATCATTCTATACCATGCAATAAATTTGATTATCTTTAAATAACCAACAAATTCTTTTTAACAGAATCAGTAACCCTCCTTATCTGGACGCTCACCTACTCATCATACACTTAACGCCTTGAACATCCGTGTGGGTCACTTACCCAACCTTTAAAGGAAACCACAATTCTTAAGCATGGGCAACAACAAAAATCATCTCTCTTTCCAGAAAAACTCAACCATAAATCATAAGAAAATTCGACTCTTGAATTCCCAACTCCGATGGGAAACAACTCCTTAAACAAATCTCAAAATTTACCACTTCTAGGAAGGAAAAGAGATGCATGGGAAAAACCAAATGATCAACCAAATCCTTCTCGATAAAACCTTAACACCGAAGATCCACACGATTTAAGTTTTTGCACCAAGAACTTCAATAAGTTCCTTAAATGGAGAGAACAACAACTATAATAGTTTTCTCCACAAGGCAACCCACGATAACCAACAAAAACCAAAGAATCCAACAAAACCGAACACAACAGTAAAAGCAATCCAAAAGGGTTCATCACTAAGCTTTTCTCTTTAAATCCACACATCGAAGGCAAAAGAAACCAACCTTCCCTCCTTACCCTCTAAACTGCTCCGCGAAAATGACGACTCAAAAACGAGAGGTTCCCAAACAGCAAGGGGTGGCACTAACCAGTCACACCCACCAGCAAAACCCATAACTCGGCCAAAGGAACAAGGTCGAAACCTTTTGGTTTAACCAATAACATGAACATAAGCGTACTGATTCCAATAGTCCTTTCATAATCAAAGCAATATGCAACAATAAATTTAGCATTCAACAACAAAGCTTAAATACAACATTTAAGCGTAATGCAATGATACCCATCCCTTCCTACTGTGCACTTGAGTGTGTCAAGTTTTAAATTAATGAACCACGCTATTCCAGATTTTAAGATTATTGCCCTGAGACCAAATTTTAAAAGTAGATACCTATGCCATGTTTCTAGTTCCACACAACAAATTTTAGTTTACTCTAGAGTAAAATTGCTAAATTCACATACCATGGACCTAAAACCTGGCTCTGATACCAACTGTAACACCCCGGCGCCAAACGCACCGCAAATGCTACCAAAAGACTCTAAACGACGCTTACAACACTCCGGAACCACTCTTGTCCAGAGTGTTCCCAACAAGATCCAAGAAATAAAAATTTGATAAAAAGTTCAATTGACCTAAGGACTCAACGAACGAGCCACTAAACCTTTTGCCTCTAATAAAAGGTTGAAACCGACCTTGAAACTCTCTAAACTAGCTTAAAACTAAGTCACTGAAATTTAGAAAATTTAGACATGACCTCTCTAGATAGAAGGACATCCACTCAGCAGACAGAAAACAATTGCAGTTATGATATCATTCTAGCAGGTCCTTAGTTAATCAATCACACATCCAACAGAATTTAATAACTACACCACGACGAATGACATATTTCAACTATAATCAATGCAACCAGGCTTTACAAATCGATTAAATGGTTTGATGCAAACGTGATTGTGCTACTACCCCCGCCAAGCATGCCGGTTTCAATGTACCTGCAACAATACAACCAACAAGCGTGAGTCGATGACTCAGCAAAGTACACGAGAGTAACAATTCCAATTTATCATAAGTAAAACAAGTGCTTGACCATAAAAGCAAGTAAGACAAATGAAGCAACATCCGAACAATAAGCATTTATACCCATTTAAAGCAATAATTTGACTATATAAGAAAATTACTGCAATTAAGTCATCAACTTGATAATAAACCCATACAACGCCAAAGAAGCATTACTTAACTCTAAGTCACAACGTCTCCTGACTCAACTACCCTTTGTTGCAACTCAAACCATTTTCATCAATTGCATTTGAGTTTATAACTCGACTTCACTCCACGATATTCATACAACATAATTAGCAGGGCAAAGAAATGTGCTAATTCATCAAAGGCAATTCAATCTCCCCTTTTTGGGTTGAGTCCACGACTCAACCTTCAATTACCGTAATTACCACCCATATGATACACCATTTACCACAACACTCATTATTAAAGATGCAATTTACATAAATGCTCTTCTCGATGCATGTACCGGTACTGCCGAGTGCCCACCCGTCGGTGTGCACCCTCACATCCCTTCCATCCCGTGGAAGGTGCCTACTCTTACTGTCTCGCTCCCATTCACCTCGATGAATGAGACTACGAGGTAGGACTTTCGTGTTCACTACGTGTGAACACAGAGGCCCGCATCAGAATGGGTTACCTCTTCTTTTAATGAATGCACAATGCAATTTACATGAATGAAGTGCAACCCTTCATCCATCGCCAATACTAACACAGCCGTAACCACATACATAAATATAGCAAAATTCTCACATTCCTAAGTCACCAGCGATACTAGTAAAATCAGATTCAACCATAAGACATGGCAACTCATAACAACGTTTCTGTCATGCAACTACATCCTACGGTGTACTTGCATCCATTCCCTAAACCTTTTAATCATCATAAACATTTTCATAAGATGAAGCACCTTCTAGCTATATTCAAGCAAAATTTACCTCTTGCGTATTCATCGGTAATTACGTACGCTAAGAAAAAACAATCGATTAATCCTCCTAGCCACAATCTAGGGAATGCACTTGCCTTTTACCGACGAAGAATGGAGTGGCATACAGTTGAGCACACTCGAAACAAGCGACAAAAGAAAACAACTCTTTTGCACACATAATGCCCTAAGTATATGATTCTATATCACAATAAAATGATCAATGCAGTCACTTGAGCATACTGTGATAGGAAGAGGGATATTAAGGTATCAACATTGCATGACCTACGTAATAGTGAGTCCACTACTATTACCAAGTATAGCATGTCATACAAGATTAAGCACCACTCTCTAATTTTTATTCACTCATATCCACAGGTTCATACTTGGAAGTAATCAGCATAAGAGTCTTCTAGCATCACTACAAGCCAAAAATACCTCTAATGGTTAAACCAAAACCATTAACCAGCAAGACATCTTTTTCACTAAGAATTCGGCCATTTCAATACATGTAAGATACTCATACTCACAGCATAGCGAGAATCACTCAGAGAGCTATACATATTTGTTTTTGATCGCAAGCAGATAAATCATGATTACAACATATTGACTCTAACATGCAGTTGCCTTAGCCCTTAATCATGTATAATCATCAACTAAACAATAGCAAGCATTACGATCATATTATGCTAGATTGCCAGATACTTAAACAAACACATACATATTAGACAATATGCAACTCTTGCTAGTAAACATGCTTCACTAAATCACAGATGTCTAGTACGCATCCTCTATATCTAAATCCACTCTCGTTTATTAAACATAGAATTTTCAACATGCAAATCTCAAACAACAAAGTGCATGCACAAATCATTTCATTCCCAAGAAAACCCTAGCTAGGCATTTCATCAAACACCATCTAGGCAAGCTAATCCCCCCCAAATTTATACCTCAAAGCTATTGCCACGGAGGAAGGAGGGAGGTGAGGGAGGTGCTGGCCGGAGGAGGGGCTGCTGCTGCTCCTGCTGAGGCTGCTGCCGAGTGGGAGGGAGGAGCGCCGCCGGCTGGGGCTTGGCCGGAGGGGTACCAAAGGAGGGGTGGCGCTGCTACTGGCTGGTGTTGCCACTGCTGGCTGGTTGCTGCTGCCGCCGGCCTGGAGAGGAGGCGTAGGGAGGAGATCGACCAGGAGGCGCCTGCAAGGACGACAGGGCGGCGGTCGGCTGGGGCTAGGGAGGAGTCGGTAGGCCGGCTGGGGCTGGAGATGGCACTCGGCAGGGCAGGAGGCAACCGGCAGGAAGCTGGAGAGGACCGGCCGGGAGGGAGAAAGGAAAAGGCGCCGGCCCCCTGGGAGCGCACAGAACAGAGATGGAGAGGAGGAGAAATCGGCAGGAATGGGAAAAAGGCAGCTCTCCCAAAGAGAATTTCAGCCACACACACCAAGAGAGAGAGATGGGGTTAGGTAAAAAGTAGGTGGAGAGGGGAAATTCCAAAAATACCCCACCCAAACCTAAAAACCTTTGACCCAAATCCCTCCAGATGGCCAACCTTCTCTGAGATTACCTGCCAAATGGGCCCAGCTCACCCGACTGAAGGCACAAAAATTTGGAGCGAGGGTTCGCGATATTACAATTATTATTTTCACTTCTCTCAAATTTGATTGAGTTTGGTCTTCAAATTTTACAGAATTATAGAAGCTCGACTCCCCTATGAGTGGTAATTTTTAAGAATTTTTCAAATATTTTACTGCAGATCCCGCCAATAGAACTATATTCTTATTCGTGAAAACCATAAGTACAAGTTTTCAAAAACTCTCCAAAAAATACCATAGATAGGGGGAGGTGAGATTTTACAACCCTGTAAAATTTGAAAACTAAAATCAATATCAGCTGAAAGATATGAAAAAGACAAATTTGGCTAACTAGTGATTTTTCACTATTTAGTGCTTTGTTAATTTCATATCTTTGAAATGTGAGTGAGATTGATCTTCAAATTTTGTAGGCTTGTAGAAGCTCACCTATCCTGCATATGGTAATTTTTTTAGATTTGTTTTGTAAACTTGTACATATGATTTTCATAAAT
The DNA here is from genome assembly GCA_036346375.1 of Guadua angustifolia. Classification (NCBI taxonomy): domain Eukaryota; kingdom Viridiplantae; phylum Streptophyta; class Magnoliopsida; order Poales; family Poaceae; genus Guadua; species Guadua angustifolia. Next base: position 43,182,639 of record CM070510.1, read on the forward strand.
TTTACACCATAAGTTTGTTATAGACAGCATGTAGTAACACATTGAGTAATAGGCAGTAAAATGTAGTTTTCTTGGTAGTAAAAGCAGTATGTGTTGTTGTTTGGTACTTTGTTATTTTCATATATTTCAAATCTGATTGAGTTTGGTCTTCAAATTTTATAAGGTTGTAAAATTACATCTCTCCTACGTGTGGTAATTTTTTTGAGATTTTTTTACATTAAAATGTTATTTTTTATAGTAAAAGATACGATATACTGATGTTTGCATATTCTTATTTTCATATTTCTCAAACTGATTGAGTTTCATCTTTAAATTTTATAGGATTACAAAAGCTCAACTTCCCTACGTGTGGTAATTTTTTAAGAATTTTTCAAACATTTTACTGTAGGTCCCACAAATAGAACTATATTCTTATTCATAAAAACCATAAGTAAAAGTTTTAAAAAATTCTCAAAAAATATCATAAATAAGGGAGGTGAGATTATACAACCTTGTGAAATTTGAAAATCAAAATTAATATCAGCTGAAAGATATGAAAAAGACAAATTTGGCCAACTAGTGATTTTTCATTATTTAGTTCTTTGTTAATTTCATATCTTTCAAATATGAATGAGTTTGATCTTCAAATTTTGTAGGCCTGTAGAAGCTCACCTACCCTACATATGGTAATTTTTTGAAAACTTGTACATATGATTTTTGTAAATTTTACACTGTAAGTTTGTTGTAGACAACATGTAGTAATATATTAAGTAATAGGCAGTAAAATGTAGTTTTCTTGACTGTAAAAGGTAGTATATGCTATTATTTGGTATTTTGTTATTTTCATATCTTTTAAATCTGATTGAGTTTGGTCTTCAAATTTTATAAGGTTGTAGAATCATACCTCCCCTACAGTTGGTAATTTTTTGAGAATTTTTCATAGTAAAATTTTATTTTTTTTATAGTAAATGATATGATATAATGTTGTTTGGAACATTTTTATTTTCATATATCTCAAATGAAATTGAGTTTGGTCTTCAAATTTTACTAGATTGTAGAAGCCTGACTCCTCTACGTGTGGTAATTTTTTGAGAATTTTTCAAATATTTTACTACTGCAGTTCAGCAAACAGAACTATATTCTTATTCATGAAACCATAAGTATATGTTTTCAAAAATTATCATAGATCGGGGAGGTGAGATTTTACAATCCTATAAAATTTTAAGTCCAAAATCAATATCAGCTAAAAGATATGAAAAAGACAAAGAAGAAACAAATTCATTTACAAACTGCAATACACATTAACTAGCTGGGTTGACCAACGCATGAACTAGTAACTAATTCGGTAGTAATTAAATCTGTTGTTCTATAGTAAAATGTATTTGTGATTTATTACCGAATTGGATTTAGGTGTGCTTTGCATGCACTTCGCTACTAAATTCATCAGTTGTTCTGTAGTAAAATATTTCGTGATTTACTAGCAGGCTATATTTACTAGTATTGTTTGCAATGCATTAACTCACTACGTTGTGGCCAGCGCGTGGAATTTGCTTCTCTGAGTAGAGCGTATAATAGCTATTGTACGTTCAGGAGTAGAATAGCACACATATATAGACATATGATCTTATACAAAAGATCCTACAAATAACACATATATCTACCTAAATCAATCGGCAAAAGATCTTTTCAAGTGAGCACGGGATAGAAATAAGCGCCGCTCATTTCAGTTTATGAACAGCTTCCGTTTAAAATAAAAATGGATTATGTGTCGAATGGTAGGATTCTAAACAACTTTTCGACAATCAGAATCAATCTTACTACATAAAATCAAAAGCGTAGCCACTGCCAATTCTCGTGGAGAATCAGTGCAAGGCGCCCTGGCGAGGAGGCCGGCGCGCGCCCAAGCTTCACCGCCCCTTCGGCCAACGCCATGAGTCCTCTGCCCTAGTTCCGGCCGTCATGGGTCTAGAGATGGCAACGGGTATATACCCGGCGGGTATCACCACCCTATACCCGTACCCGTGTTAATAAAATTCACCCACTATAATACCCATACCCGTATGCGGGTACAAAATTTACCCGTACCCATACTCGTGCAGGTAACGGGGACCCGACGGGTAACCCGTACCCGCATTAATGTGTAGCTAATTCAAGTTTTTCGATTTTTTTAACATGTCAACTTGATGATATGTTTCTCATTAATGGTTGATGATCGTGTTGGAGAAATGAAGAAATTTGATGGATGCATGATGAACAAGTTGAACTTGATAACACTCACCTCATCGCTTAAAAGCGGGTGGATCATACCTGGGTGAACGGGTACCCCAGTGCATTCCGTCATACCCGACGGGTGAAGGTTTTCTCCCATTAAGGTACCCATGGGTATGATTGTTGGACCAGATTTGTATCCTAATGAAGTAAATGCCCATCGGGAATCAGGTTTCGGGTACCCATTGCCATCCCTACATGGGTCCTTCGCCCGCTGAGCCCCTTTCCCCACCGCTCGTCGAGCCACTCCTTCGCCCGCCGAGTTTCTCCAGTCGAGCTCCTCTGCTCGACGGCTCCTCCACTCGTCGAGCCCCTTTGCCTGCCGCTCTATGAGCCGCTCCTTCGCCCAAGGTCCTCTGCCTGCCGGCTGCTCCGCTTGAGCCCTCCGCTCACTGCTCCTGCGCCCGAGCGCCTCCGCCCGCCGCTCCTACACCGTGGCCGAGCAACTCCTCTGCCTGCCGAGCCACTCCTCCACCCAAGTGCCTCAGCTAGCCACAACTCCTCCGGCCCTTGACTCATCGATTCTCGGTAGAACAACCAGATTCTTGACCGAGAGATTCTGCAGTACCGCTTTCTAGACAATGGCTATAATCCATAATCTGCATAATCAAAACCTACCATCACATCTACCAACTCTCCTTTTTATATGATGAGTAAAGATAAGTGCAGATGTGTTAATATGATTTATATATACATGCAAGTAATGCACCCCATTGCAATTCCCTTTTCTCCAGGGCAAATACCAACTATAATTCATTGAGAAGTGAAATCAACCATTTACAAAGAAGGTCTTAGGGCAGTCCCAACACTCTACCTGAGCCGGTGTCCATAGAATTAATTACGCTGCCAACTAAGCAAAAATCTATTGTGGCATAGGAATTAAGGAAGGGAGAGAAGGAAAAACAAAGAAACCGTGTCTCATGCAAGAAACTGGGTCGGCGCGAGCACCAAGACGCAAGAAACGAGCAAAATCGGGGTTGGACGTTTCTGCGCGCTGAACAAGCTGTGTTTGTGGTGCATGCATTGGTTTATTGCTCTCTCTCTCTTCTTTAGACACTGCTTATGGAAACCGTGGGTTGGGAAACTATGCATTGGTTTATTGTTCTCTCTTTCTTCTAGACACTGCTCATAGAAACCATAGATTAGGACTGTCCTTATTATACTGATAAGGGTAGTAGTTACTCATGTACAAGATTACATGCATCGGTCCTGAATTATAGAAACAAGTGCTAGAATGCGTGCATTTCGTAAAAGCGGCGACCATTTCACTGACAACCAAACTCTTATTCTTACATCACCAACAACGACAAGAAAGCAAAGCAAAGCATCACTGCTGCACCGGACAACGAGACGGCATGGCATGCATCATCAAATGGCAAAGACAGAAGGTTAGCTGAGGGCGACACAGACACATGCATGACGCATCCATGCATGCAAGGACTTATTTAACGACTGCTAAGAGCTTAGTAGTGGCAGGCGTAGTTGGCCTTCTTGAACATGGCGGCCTGCGCGACGGCGGCGGGCTCGGAGGTGAGCGCAACGGCGAAGCAGTCCTTGACCTGCTGGGTGGTATAGGCGTACTTCTTGGCGGCGATGGAGTTGATGTACGCGGCGGCCCCCTCCCGCAGCAGGTCGCCGTAGCAGTCGGTCCGGGTGTTGCACAGCGCGTCCTGCAGCGTCTGCAGCTTGCTGCCGAAAAAGGCGCTGCACAAGTCGCCGAACGAGCCCACGATGCTGCCCAGCGACCCGATGCACGAGATGATCTTGTCCGGGTGGCACTTCCAGTAGCTGAATACAAATGTACGTGCATGTCAAATAACTAGATTAGTACAGTTACTTTTGAGTAAATTCCACCAGGTGCAATCAGAAATAGGTGGCACTTCCAGTAGCTGAATACAAATATACATGCATGTCAAATAACTAGATTAGTACAGTTGCTTTTGAGTAAATTCCACCAGGTGCATTCAGAAATATGTCCATGCAATTCACTCAGAGTTCCTGCTTGTTATGCGTGTGCACATATATATGTTGATCATGTATATATAGCATAGTACGAGGGTCTTATACTCGCAGGTTCCGGTGTAGCTGGGCGTCGGTGTGTACCCGCCACCTCCTCCTCCTCCTCCCTCCGTACCCACCGCTGCCACCTCCTCCTCCTCCTCCGTACCCACCGCTGCCACCTCCTCCGTACCCACCTCCGCCTCCGTAGCCACCGCTGCCGCCTCCGTACCCAGTGCCGCCGTCTGTTGAGATCGATAGACAGTGTGCCAGATAATCAGCAAAGCACGTAGTAGTATGGAGTGTTCCAATTACGTACTACTACGTAGGTCCGAGATTGCGAGATCATCTATCTATTACTAATACATACATTTCTGTTCAGACAGATGATTTCCTTGCAGGCTCCTGGCCGAGCACTGAGAGGCTACGCCCACCAAGAGAACGGTGACCAGAAGGATCTTGCAGCCCATCTTCCTCTCTCTCTGTCTCTCTTTCTCTCCTCTCTCTTCCTCCTGTTTCTAAACAACACTGCAAGATATATAGGGAGAGAAAAATTAGCTACTAGCAAGTAGTAGCAGACGTGCTTGGGAGACTGCACCGGCAGGTGTATATATATATACAAGCGCACAGCACCTACCGTTGGATCGCCGCTGTTGCATGGACTGTGTGATCCTGCCAGGGATTAAAGGGTCGTTGGCCACCATTAAATGCCCACGTTGATCCATCCAGCTCAGTCTACAGTGATCTCCTGGCCTTACGGTCGAATGATTTCCTTCCACTGAACGTGTTAAATCCCAGTCCTGTATAGTGTTATTCTTCCGTATGTGAAGTATTCAGTAACAACGCTGCCCATGCATGTATGCGACCAGCTAGAAGCTTTTAGCAACCTTCGTACTTAGCACTACAAATGGAAGAAGCATGTACAATTTGAGATGGAGAAGTGCATAGTCAAAACTCAAGTTTACATGTGTATATATAGGATGCTAAAATGGGACACCACGGTTCTAGGGCAACATGATTTTAAATGCCCGAATTCAAACCAAATTCATGTATATTTTTTAAAAATTTTAGTTTTAGGGTATATATATACCATTTATAATGATTCAATTGAAATGCATAACTTTGAACAAAATATATCGAATTCAAAGATTTTTGAATGAATTGAGATCACATGCTATATATATATATATATATATATATATATATATATATATATATATATATATATATATATATATAATCAGCATGTACCTACAATCAAACTACAGACAACTCTAGTTTGAATGTTAGTTCAAACTTGTTTGAACTAGTTAATCTTGTTGTAAAAAAAAAATGCAAAAAAACTCTATGAAAATCATATGTACAAGTTTTCAAAAATTCTCAAAACTTTACCATATGTAGGGGAGGTGAGTTTCTATAACTCTGTAAAATTTTAAGAACAAATCCAATCGATTTGAAATATATGAAATTGACAAGTAGCGATATGAATAGTGCTTAACAACGAAAAATCACTGCTCAGGCTGAATTTGTCTTTATCATATCTTTCAAATGCAATTGGGTTTGGTCTTGTAATTTTACAGATTTATAGAAGCTCACCTGCCCTACACATAGTTATTTTTTGAGAATTTGTGAAAACTTGTACACGTGGTTTATATAGTAAAGATGGTTTACACTAGATATTGACCTATATATATATATGTGCATATACATACATATGTTTGTGTATATATACGTGTACATACATATATATATGTATACATATACACACAATATATGCATATACATATATATATATATATATATATATATATATATATATATATATATATATATATATATATATATGCACACATACATATATGTACACATACATATATACACACATACATATACATATATACATAGATATACATACATATATACACACACACATATATAGGATGCTGGAATGGGGCACCATAGTGCCTAGACACCATGATTTCATATGCGTGAATTCAAGTCAAATTCGGGTATATTTTTTTGTAAATTTTAGTTTTAGGGTATATATTCATCTATAACAATTCAAATGAAACACATATCTTTGAAAAAATATACATGAATTTAAAGATTTGAACAAATTTAGATCACATGCTTTGTTGATTTATATAAAAAACCAGCACATACCTACTATCAAACTATCATTAAAAAAAGAAATTACTCTAATTTGAATTATAGTTCAAACTTATTTGAACTAGTTAGTAAACTGGTTAAACTAGGCATACTCAAAATTTCAAAATATTTTGCAAGCAAACATATAAGAGAAATACTTGTTTTGGATCATGGTGCCCCAGGTAATTGTATATGTGTGTGTGTGTGTATATATGTAGGATGCCGAAATGGGGCACCATAGAGCCTGGTCACCATGATTTCAAATGCGCGAATTCAAGCCAAATCCAGGTATATTTTTTGAAACTTTCAGTTTTAAGGTATATATCCATCTATAATAATTCAATTGAAACACATACCTTACAAAAAACATACATGAATTCAAAGATTTAAATGAATTTAGATCGCATACTTTGCTGATTTATATATGAAATCAACACATACCTACAATTAAACTATCACTACAAAAGAAAACTCTAGTTTGAATTTCAGTTTATCTAGTTAGTAAACTAGTTAAACTCAACATTCTAAAAGTTTCAAAAAATTTTGTATGAAAATACATAGAGAAAGTACCCGTTTTGGATCATAGTGCGCATGTACTATGATATCGTAGGTAAGGTAATTATATATATATATATATATATATGAAAATGCTTGTGTACTATCGAGAGTACGTACTCCTGGCTAGGCTAGCACTATCGGGTTTCAATTGCGTGATGCAACGAACAGCTTGCATATTCCCTTCTGTCAAGCGTTTAGTTGGGCATGCAGCCGGTATGAAAAAAAATGATTTAATTAGATCATTCGGTTCAAAGGGTATCATGCCTACTAATATGGATGTATCCATTAAAATGACCCGTTTAGCCCGTATGTATCTCCAAAATCATTAACAGTGGAGAGACATGGGAGTACGTACTTTCAAGAGTACGAAACAGGCTTTCTCTCTCTCTATATATATATAGATGACAAAGGACATGCCGCTATCAGCACTAAACAGGTGTCGTTCCAATGGAGAGGATTAAATTGGATTCGGCGCTTGCCACCTACTCGCTGTCTACTTAGTTGGATGGAGTGCGCCCTTAACTTGCTGGTCCTTAATTTGCCAAGGGAAGTTGCGACGTCGCCTAACGGAAACACAGTAGATTTCACTTATATGGGCTGTCCTTTTGGTCCAACGCGTAGCTAATAGGCAATGGCAGAAAGATTGATCCAGCGTAACTTTGTTGTTCTTCAATTTTTTCACATTGAAAAAGATGCTTTGTTTTTATGAGAGTAGTTAAATTTGTTGATCATGCAATTGAATTTCTCAAACTGAATTGAAATGGAATTCCATTCATGATTTGATATATATATAGTCGTTAACCCATGCATTCGTTCGGGCTAACTTCTTAGATACAGTCATTTGGTCCATTAATTTGGATTGTACATGATAGTCAATATAACTTGTTCCATTAGATGGACACTAAATACATCCTACAAATTTGGATAGAGTAAGTAACTGTTATTTTGAACTTTTTTTATTTATGGATGTTACTTTGGAGGTCATGCAAATCAAATATCTAATCACCTTTTTAATTTTTGTTATGAATTTACATATTTTTTATCATATCTCTGGTGGATTTTTTTAGTTTTAGGCTAGAATTGTATGAAAATTTACATTTTTATTTATTATTATTCTAAATTTTATTTATAGGGTTTACTTTGAAATTAGTATGAAACATATACTCTTTGTTTTAATTTGATAATTTTTAGTTAATTATTATTCTAAATGTAGTTATTTATGGAAGTCAAATTTCTAATTTTCCTTAATTTTTATTTTGAATTTCAGTTAATTTAGATTGTACTTGAAATAAACTCATTCTTTTAATTTCAACCATTATAACTTAGGTATTTTTTATTCTAAATTTTAATTAATTTGGCTTGTACTTGACATAGACTCCTTATTTTAATTAGCTAATTTTTATTTAATTATTATTCTAAATTTTAGTTGTTTATGGATTTACTTTAGAAATCATATGGAAGTCAATTTGCTAATGTTTCTTAATTTTTTATTTTGAGTTTCTGTTAATTTAGATTGTGCTTGACGTAGACTATATCTTTTAATCTAATGCATTATAACTCGGATATTTTTTATTCTAAATTTTAGTTAATTTAGCTAATACTCGTCGTAGACTCTTTGTGTTTAATTTTCTATTTTTTATTTAATTATTATTCTAAATTTTAGTTATTTTTGGATTTACTTTGGAAGAAGCCAAATTGCTAATTTTCTTTATTTTTTATTCTAAATTTCAGTTAATTTAGATTGTACCTGACGTGGATTCTTTCTTTTAAACAAAGCCATTATAATTTGGGCGTAGTAGATAGACGACCAAATCTTTCTAGTTAACGTGAGAGCTTCCTCATAGTGCATAATTAGTTTATTATTCTAAATTTTAATTATTTATGGATTTACTTTGGAAATTGTATAGAAGTCAAATTGCTAATTTTTCTTATTTTTATTTAGAATTTCGATTAATTTAGATTGTACTTGACATGGACTTTTTCTTTTAATCGAAGACAGTATAACTCGGACCCCACAGATAGACGACTAGATCATTCTGGTTAACGCGGGAGCTTCTTTAGAGTACCTAATTAGTATAAAAATAGATAGATAGATGGATAGTGTAACGCCCCGACGCCAAATGCACCGCGGATGTTACCAACTGTCTAAACTCCTAAGACCGGCTTAAAATTTAAGCCACCAAAATTTACAAAATTTCGGCATGACCTCTCTAGAAATAGGGACATCCACTCAGCAGACAGAAAACATAAGCAGATATGATATCATTCTAGCAGGTCCTTAGTTAACCAATCACACATCCCATGGAAAATTAATGAACTCCACCACATAGTTATTACAGAACAGGAACTCATTAAACATAATTGCAGATGACCCTTTACAAGAATCTTTGCGAGCTATGCAAGATCGGAACTATAATTCGACGTGATGGAAAGGTGATATTGCAAAACGTGATGGTGCTACTACCCCCCATCCATGCATGCCTGATTCAAGGTACCTGCAACAATACAAACAACAAGCGTGAGTCGATGACTCAATAAGTACAACAAAGAATAAATACATAGTCAATCGCATTTTCCTACTTAAGAGCATAATAACCATTCTTACATAAGAACAGCAAGTGGATAAAACAGAAGTGTCAAAATTAATTCTCCAAACCAACCCTGTGCTCGTCTTTGACGGAGTTCCCAACTCCACGATAAAGAAGCGTAACATATAACCTGAAAACATAAATCATATCTTGCAACCAGACATGAAAATACAAGATATGCACAAACCATCACACAGACAAGAAAATATAGAATATGCACAATCCATCACACAAACATGAAAATACAGAATATGCACAATCCATCACATAGACATGAAAATACAGGATATGCATAATCCATCACCCAGACATGAAAATACAGAATATGCATAATACATCACACAGACATGAGAACACAGAATCTGAATAATCAATCACACTTCTACAATCATGTAATGCAGCATGCATACTCACCTATTTCAATTCATTACTAAACCCCAACACATATCTCTTTAATCTTTTTGGATGAGGCCACGACTCGATCCGACTCGACACCTTTCCATTTAACTCAAAATCATCGTTATAATGCAATGCTGATGCAAATATGCCATACAAAAGAAGAGTCTCATAGCCATACATCATAATCAACTCACAAAACATGATCCATCATTGACAATGCAATGCAGATTGCACAATTTCCATGCATATGATGCATCATGCATGCTCATCTCCTCTTTTAGCACATACTGGGGTATGGCGAGTGCACACCGTCGGTGTGCACTCTCTCATTCCCTTCCACCCCGTGGTGGAGGGTGCCTACTCTTACTGACTCGCTCCCATACAACCACGTATATGGGACTACGAGGTAGGACTTTCGTGCCCACTACATGTGAGCACAGAGGCCCACATCAGAATGGGTCGCCTCTTCCATCATGAATGCACAATGCAATTTACAAGAATGCAATGCAACCCTTCAATCATTGCCACTCACTAACATAGCCATAACCACTCACATAAGCCTAGCCAATTCTCACATTCATGAGTTGCCAGCGATACTAGATTAATCCGATTCAACAATAAGACATGGCAACCCATTACAATGCTTCTGTCATACAATTAAATCATACGGCCACCAAACCACGTTCACCACTATACACTTGCAATTAATTACTCCCTTTCCATTTGCTAATCTTTCAGCCACCCTCCTTATTTCCATACGTGATCATTCGTACTAGTCTAATCAACCTCATGTATAAACCAGGCAACATAACGCCTAAATTAGCAAGACAAAGAACTTTCTCAAATATACTAACTCTAGAAATGACTTAATCATTTAAACCTTATTAATGGGAGAACACGCTAACAGCTCTTTCTCAATTTGGGATCTTATGCATAACCATTAATAAATCAAACTAATATACAATAATTTTTTCATAATCAAATGGCAGTAAGTACTTCTCAACTCACTCGAACAATATACTTACTATTATCAACCTTACTAAAAGCCCACTTTCAATTAAAGTTCTTCTACTTAGCAGAGCAACCATTAAATTAGAGAGCATCATATATGAATACACAACCACGCTCCATAACAGGATATACTTACACCCATTCCCTTTACCTGTTAATCACCATAAGCAATGTCTCTCGCGTATTCATCGGCAATTAAGTACGCTAGAAGCAAACAATCAAATAAATCCTCCTAGCCATGATCTAGGGAATGCACTTGCCTTTTACCGTTGAAGAATGGAGTGGCATACAGTTGAGGCCACTCCCGACAGAACCTTCTCCGCAATTAAACAGTAATCATCCAACTCAACTTTATGTACACTCAAAACACGCGACAAAAGAATACAACTCCTTTGCATAAATTCAATTAAAAAATCATAGTTAATTCATGCCTTTAGCTGCAATAATTTATTGAATGCTCACAATTAATTCCATCAGTGTAAACCAAGTACTTTTACATATGTATCATGCTTTAGTACTTTACAAGTACCAGGTACTGGTTGAGTGGTATGCCTAGAAATCTTCTATGCCATTAGTTATAGCAATACTAAATAAACAGTTATATCTAAATATAATGCTCAAGAAGTATTATTATTATTATTATTTTTTCCTTCCGCAGACACTAGAGATTGGAGTTTCATTAGACAACCATTCATCAAAAAGAGTACATGCGAAACAAACATACAGAGAAGTGCAACATAACAGTACATGCAAAAATGAGATATTCAAATGAAAAATGCTAGCTCTGAACCACCTAAGCATATACCACTCTGGATCAACACATATCAGCTCAATACTGACACTACATTTAAGTCACTGGGAATCCATATATATCAATATCCACTTTAGCATCTAAATACATGCACCATCCCTAAGGTTCTTTAGCAATAATAAGGAATAACTAAAGGACGTGCTACTATATGCAATACACTCAGTCACAACATATTACCTCAAATCTGGACAGCAAGGAATGGAATAACAACTAAATAACCCTTCTAGGCATTTCCTCAAACACCTTAGCTACAACAATTCATCCATAAGCTAGAACCCACCTCCACTTACCCCAAGAAGGGAGAGGAAGAAGGAGGAAGTGCCTGCTGCATCGCTAATCTCTGCCACCGTATTGCTCTCTTGGCTCTTGCTACGCCTGCGCCAAGCCAGGAAAAGGGGAGGGCTGTCCTGCTGCTGCTCCAGGACGCTGCTGCCGCTGCTCCAGGAGGGGAACGGCGCCGGGAGGAGCTCGAGCCAGGGAGGAGGCAGGGGTGACGCCAAGGGGAAATGCCAGGCGGCCTTTCTTCTTTGAGTTGCTTGTTGAGGAGGAAGACCAGCGCCAAGATGGGAGGCGCAGGAGCTGGAGGCTTGCTGGAGGAAGCGCCAGGAGGCTGGTTGGGGGAGGGAAGGCGCCAGGAGACTTGCTGGGGGCGAGAGAGAGCAGCAGAGAGGGGTGGCGCCAGAAGATGGGAGTCGGCCAGGGCAGGGCTGGGAAAAATATCAGCCAGGAGGAAAAAGGACAGCCACCAAATGAAGGAGAGATGAGGGTAGGGTGCAAAGTTAGGTGGGGAGGGACAAATTTCAGAAAACCCCTCACACACAACCTAATTTTTAACTCTAACCCTCACAATTAGGTCCACAACCCCTGAAAATGCCTGCGAGAGGGATCTACGCTCAACCAAATGAAATTCCAAGGATTGGAGAAGGATCCGCAATAATTCACAATCGGCACAACTCAAAACTTTTCGTTAAGAGTCTTAAAACTGCGAGACAACCGATCTTTTATCCTTCCGAATAAATCCTTGGATTTAAGAAAACAATACAATTCCGGCCAAAAACCCCGTTAAAACAAGTTGCGGTATTACAGATAGATAAATACACCACTACAGAAAGACCTGTATAAGACGTCTCATCACAGACGATTATTACAAACTATCTGTATTAAGGCAATCACAGACGGTTTTGCACCACGACCATCAGAAACTATATGATGGGCTAAAAACCGTCTGTAATAAGCCAATATTATAGACGGTTCTTGTAATAAGCCAATATCATAGATGGTTCTTAGATAGAACTGTCTATTATATTGGTTTATTACAGATAGTTCTTTAATATAACCATCTGTGATAACACTCCCTTAGTATATAACTAGGTCCTTCACATAAATCATTCAGTTACCAACTGTAGCGCTCAAAACCCTAGGCGACGCTTCATTTGTCATCGACGCTTTGTCCCTCGCCGCGGCGCCTCCCCCGACCTCGTTGACACCCTCGTCCTCGACGCGTCCCTGGCCAGCATCTCCCCCGCGCCCTCAACCTCCCCTCACCAGCAGCTGCACGCATCGGTCACCCCCGAGCTGGAGGCTATGGAGGCGACGATGACCATCTCGGCTGCGAGCATCCTCCTCCCCGTCGGCTACTACTCCTCCTCCCCATCGAACTCTTTCTCGGTGAGTACCCTGTGTCCTTATGTTAATAGATCAATGGTTGTGATTGTGAAGCTTAACATGTGATTGCGATTGTGAAGCATCAACATCTACCTAGGGAATGCTTGTGATTGTGAACCAGTGTCAATTGCTACACTTGCTCTTGAATACATTGAAAACGACCCCCATTTTAGCAAAAATGCAAAAAATGGAAATCTAATGTGCATTCCATACTAGTCCCTGGATCAGTAGGTAGTATGCACATTTACAACAATTGGAATCACAACCATACATAATATTATTAATGCGGAAGCTAATTATACAATGTATTCATATAAATCAAAGTAATTAATCATAGCATAGGAGAAGCAAAGTCTTGTAATGTGCCCATCCAATCCTCAGGCAACTGACAAGACATAAACTCTAGAAAGATCACTTGAATTGAATTTCCCGCATCCTGCGACAAAGGTATTCTTCGAAGCTTTGCAATCACCTAAAACGATAAAATAAGCAAGGTTGAGTACTTTCTTACTCAGCAAGACTTAAGGTGGTATTTGCAAATGCATAAATGCAAGCTGAATCAAAAGAGGTTTCTAGGTTAATTTTGCATAAAGTAGATTTTAATTTATAAATCAAATTGCAATTTCTTAAACGGAATTTGTAAAGGCAAGTTTGTTGATAAGAAATAAGTAAAGCATAAGAAATACTCACATGTAACACCCCGGCACCCCACGTACCCTGAATATTACACCCTCAAGCACCAACATTACAAGACACCATAAAATTTTAACAAAGCAAGATAAAACTAGTAGGATTGCCGAACTTAACTAAAAATTTCGCTAACATCTCCCCTAAAAAAGATGGATGTCCACTCCGCAGACAAAGGAGATTAAAATTATAACATCACAAGCATAAACAACTAGTGATCCCAAAAAAACATTCTAGCAGTTTAATTTAACAACGACTACACAACAACATTTAACGTTTACTAATCGCCACACCCACGAAGATCACAATAACCATAACATGAATAGATTAACTGCTAACCGACACGAAGCTAAAACCACAACCACAAAGCACACTACCACAATGATCCAACACTAGTTATCAACATGAAATATTCTTCCAAACTATTATTTGAATATGTCATAAAGTGAGTGAAGTGAAGCTATTTCCCATCCCGGCAAGATGTCCTCAGAGTACCTAAAACAACAACAACAACAAATAAGTGTGAGTCCAAGACTCAGCAAAGTGCATCATATCAAAACATGATTAACCAATTAATATTTGTCAAGCAATAGTATGAAGACATTTTTTATACCAAATAAACAAGTCCATAACCAATGATACCACCTTCTCTTCATTGCTTATTTCATACACGTACCTCATTAAACCTCTTTGGATGGTTCCACGACCCAAACATACTTCGTTAAATCTCTTTGGATGAGTCTAAAATTCTATCCCAACTCTACACATTACCATTTGACTCAAACATCACCATTAAAATGCAATGCAATATGCATGCTCATAATGCCTATTTCATAGTTAATACCGGTATAACTGAGTGCACACCCGTCGGCGTGCACCCTCTCATTCCCATCCATCCCGTGGAAGGGCCTACTCTTACTGACTCACTCCCATTCATCTCTGTGGATGGGACTACGAGGCAGGACTTTCGTACTCACTACGTGTGAGCACAGAGGCCTACATCAGCATGGGACGCCTCTTCCTTCATGAATGCACAATGCAATTGATATAAATAAATTGCAAACTATATTCATTTCTACCATTTTCATAGCCACAACCATTTCAAAATCTTTCAACATAACATACTCACAAATATACCATTATGATTAACGTACATCATAATGATTAATAAGAAATCAACATCCTAGCATCATACTAGTTGATACACTTGCCTTTATCCACTCGGAATGGAGTGGCAAGAAGTTGCGGCCACTCCCAAGATCACATTTCCTGCAATAACATACTCATGCATCTCAAAACAAAGCAATCATAATAATAAGCAACATCAAACCTAGCCCCAAAAATTCAATAAGCTGCACTCGGACAGCTAGCCACTAAAACATGCATATCTTTTACATGGCCTATCCAAAACTCACATTCTCGATCTCTAATAAAACTTAAGAACACCACGCACATTTTCGCAACAACCAAACCCTTTGGAACTGAGCAAAAAACCCTCAAAACTTAATCTGAACCTTAGTTCAGAACTACTCCAAATCTCTGAATTTCTAGTAATAATCAATTTGGATAGCTAACTTCATCATAGCATAACTATTGCTATACAACTTCAAATTAAGCAAACGAAAATATTTTCAGAATATACATAAAATTTCCCATCTATCTCTAGACAATTACAAATTCTAATTCGGCCTCCAACTAGCCCTAAATCACAGAGCAAAATCTGATACAACTAACTAGTTTAGAACTCGAATAGTAGATAGTAAATCGAGCATAACTTTCAAATGGCTAAACCACAATTTGAGTTATTATGTTCTAAATGACTACAAGAGAATAATCTACAATTATTCTACAGCCATTCATTTAGAAGATGCATTAATAACTTCTAGATTAGAGATGAACAGAGGTTATATGTATTGACACTAGTTCTAAACAGTCTGTACTAAAATAAGCATAACTTTTAATTGGCTAAGCAAAAATTTGCATTCTTGCACTCCAAATGACCACAAGAGGATAACCTACATTTATCATATAGCCATTCATTCAGAAGATGCATAAATAACTCCCAGATCAGGGATGAATAGAGACTACATGCATTAACTCTAGTTCTGGACAGTAGACATAGAAATGAGCATAACTTTCAATTGGCAAAGCCAAAAATTGGATTCTTGTGCTCTAAATGACCACAAGAGGATAATATACAATTATTATACAGAAATTAATTCAGGAGGTGGATTTAAAATCTTCGAATAGCACTCTGAATCTCAGTCTAGAATTTGAACCTTCAGCAGCTTCAGAATTCAGGACAACAAACTTCAAAATAGCATAACTATTGATTCTTAAATCCAAATCAAGCAAACAAGGATATTTTTTTAATCTACAAAAATTTTCCTAACTTTATCTAGGTAATCAAAAATTCTAAGTCGACCTGTATCTAGCCTTAAACAGCAGTTCAACATTTCAACTACCAATACATGCACATTCAGAACAGTCCGCACTAAAAAGAGTATAACTTTTGATTGGCCAAATGGAATTTAGTTTTCTTATACTCAAATTAAAGGAGAAACGACGATATACAACTTTCTCTACAGTTGGCCAAACATAAAATGCTTCTAACCCCCTCGAATCGCAGCTCTAACAGTCGGGCAGAACACAACCCGAAAATAGAGTTTCCCCTCCAAACCCTAGACCACCATTTCCCTCCAAAATCCCTAAAATCTTCGACTCTAGAACACTCCAACCAGCAATAATCCTCCAAAACAATAGCAAGAACCCTAGAAATCCATGCCCCCACTTACCTTCCAAGGAGGAACAAGAGGAGGGGCTTGCTGTAGCTCACAAGAGGGAGGAAGGAGGGCACCGTCTGGAGGAGGAGGGAGGCGCCCGCTGCTGGAGGAGCAGGGAGGGAGGCACCAGCAGCAGCAGGGATGGAGGAGGAAATCGCCAGGAGGAAGAGGGAGGAGGCGCTGGCTTGGGGGAGGGAGAGGGAGTCGGGTGGGGGAGAGGAGGAGGGAAGTGAAAAAAAAGAAAAGGGGTGGGGAGAGAATTGCAACCGCGACAGAAAAATTTCATCTACGACATTTCATTTAATCTACGACATTACAACACAGCTCTTCCCAAGCATTGAATAATCCAATGATTCAGTAGTCAAATAATCCAATAATCAAATACATGATCTAATCATGTAGTCCAACAATGTCAACCCATTGACGTAAAGATATAACCATTCATCTAATAATCCAATCCATATAATCCAACAATGTCAACCCATTGTCATAAAGTAACAATTGCAAAACAAGTTTCAAACCAAAACCCATTTTTAGAAAATATCAAAGTCTAACATTGGAATGACTTCACCAAGTGCCCATGACCGCAGGCGCGGCTAATCGATAAGATTTACACTCTGCAGAGGTGTACAGCCTTTACCTACAAGACATGACTTACTCTTTGTGCAATCAATAATTGACACACTTCCTTTGGTGTGCCACAGAGAGTCATGACATAACCGTTACATTACATAGACCTAACTTTGCACCAACGATGGTGACGGGAATCCTTGCTATGACAGAAGAAATATAAATAGCAGACATACTCTGTTGTCTGAAATGGTAAAATGAGCAGTACCCCTGCAATAAAGGTTTCTTTCCATAACAAGACGTACACCGTTATATCAGCAAATGTTGTTCTCAACACCGTAGTGTGGGCACCCCTTGGAGCAAACTTCAAACGGAAAGCCCATACTACTTCGGCCTACCAATGTGCAAAGTTAGATCTAAGCAACTTAATAAGTTAAGGTTGCCCTATCCCAACACTTGTTGTTGCACGGATTTCTTGGATCAATAGCATCCCATTGTTTGGTCTTTATCGGGCAATACTCCCCCTACACTATGTACAAGCTCCCTTGTACATTCGGTTATTGCCAATAATTGCTCGCATCAAAATCATAGTTTTGTTTTGGATTTTTAACAAAAATATCAGTATTCATCAGTATCATATCCCTAACACATTTTCAATTTCTCAAGAAACAATCTTTGATCTGATCATCTTCATCGTTGATTCTAAAGCATGGCTAAGCATGGTTATTAAATCACATATACCCAAATTGACATTATGTATTGTCTAATCTTATTCTATGGTTATCAAGGTTGACACGTCCATTCTTATCAAGGAAGTTTCACGGAACAACAGGTATAACTACCACTACCACAAATTAGCAAATTTACTGAAAATAAATGCATGCATGAAACCATTTGATAAACAAAAGAACAATTAAATACTAGGTTCAATATGATCAAAGGGGTGCTTGCCTTGCTTATTTGTCGCTTATGACGAAGTTGTAGTTGTAGTTGGCGATGTTGACGACGGTGTTAGTAACGCCGGGTTCTACATGTCGTTCCAACGAGAATATAGCAAATAATAAACTTTAATAAGGGCAAAAAGAAAATAGATAGTAAATCAAATAAAGACTTGCTATTCAAAGAAAGTGTGTTTTAAAGTTGGTTTTGTATTACTTTGATTTTAACCGCGAAAGATTATCTATTTATTTAGTGTTGTAATTTGCATTTCCTTTCATTAAAAGAATGCAAATTAAGTCTTATCTTAAATATTTTTACATACATGGGCCCTTAATGATTTCAGGATTTTAAATTATTTTATCATTTTGTGAGCTATTATGTTTTTATTTTTATTAATGACTATATTAGGGTTTACTAATGATTGCAAAGCAAATAATTTAAACATAGATCAAAAGTTAAATGTTTTTGCATATTTGAGTTTTTTATGGTTTCAGAAGGACATGAAAATTTATTTTATGATTTTAGGAGTTTTATTTTTCATATGTGCAATAATGTCCACAATAGTGTGTTTGTTTCATTTTTAATTTTAATAATTGTTCTATGACCCAAAAATTAAATGTTTTTGTATATTGAATTCATTCTAGTATTATCAACATATAAAAATTTATTTTATCATTTTATGGCTTATTATACACAAATTTTTATTAAAGATCATAATGGGATTATAACAAACTTTAATTCAACTAAATTTTTCAAGTTCAAAAATTTAATATTTTTGTATATTTAGAGTCTTCCTGATTTTATATGATTTTAGAATTTTGTTCCACCTCAATTGAACCTTTAAAACAAAAGTTATAAATGGTTGATTATTTTTGGGTGCATAATTCTGAGATTAATTAGAAAATGTGTTTTCATTAACTGAAGACGTATTCTTTCAGTTTGCACTTTTCTCAAAGATCGTCTTCAGTCACTAACCTTCAGGGCCATGCGATAGACTTCGGAGCAGAGGTGCAGGTAGGGCTCACTGGTGACGCAGCTCCGGTGGGACTCCGGCGAAGGTGAGGGCATGGGAAGCAACAGCTCGGCAAGGTGAATCTAGGAGTGGAACTGATTCAGCCGGGAATGGAACAGAGAGGTCTGCCATCGAGCTCAAGTGGCAACATTCATGGCGGGTTAGCCGGGAGGAAGAACTACAGCACAGGAGGTCGAATGGGTAGTGGATTGAGCAATTAGGGATAGCAGAGGTTCTATTTTTGAACTTCTTTTGACCAGAGAGTGGCCGGGAAGCTCCGCCACCGAGTGGTCGGAGTTGGAGAAGGAGTACGGTGGCGGCGAGATTTTGTGTGAAACATTTCGAATATTTTTGAGGGGTTTTGATCTTCAGGGTTGCTGATGCTCAGACTCGAAGGAATTTGGAATTGATTGAACAGTTTGGCTGGATTTTGTGCTTTGTTGAGCTTCAAGGTTTCAGCAATGGCGGAAATGGAAGCAAAATTGGAGTCCTTTGGCTTATGAGAGGAAGAGAAAGATGAGAGGAAAATGAGCGCGGTCTCAGAACGATCACTGGACGCTATTTATAGCCGAGGGAGACAGATGAATTCGGCCTCATGTGTGCTCGATTTCAAAAGGAAGCTTCACTAGTTCTTGCAGTGCTACAGAGAAGAATGATGGTTGGTAGTGCGAAGTGAGGAGAAGGAGGCCGCGTGGAGAGCGTGGGTGATCGGCACTGGCTGGTCATTGCAACTGGCAAGGATCGACATAGGGCACAGTGTGCAAGACAACGACAGGTGGTAGTGTTGCTCGGGGGCGCCAGACACCAGAGGAAGAATACGATGGGAAAAGAGACTGCCGTGTGGTCCCAAATAGGAAACGGGCCCACTTGCCAGTGAAGGGAGAAGAGCAGCGAAGCAAAACTCACATAGACTACAGGCCGAGCCGGATAGGGTTTCAATGGCTCAGTAACCCATCACTTATAAATTTATTATAATTTTTCTGTGGGATGTTTAGTCAATTATCTACTCACTGTAGAAATTTCAGGCAAAAATATTATACACAAATTTATAAAAAATTCTGACAAGATGTGCTGCACAATATTAATTTTTTATTTTTGAATTATCGAGACAACATAATCTTTTAAAAACTTTTTGAAACTTTTATATGAGTTCCTCTTGTCCAATTTATACTTAATTAAAATTTTTAGACTTAAATATTTTGTATTTAATTTAATAAAATTCGACATTCACATTATTAGATTTTTAGTCTCTAAGTTTTTGAAT
This sequence comes from Guadua angustifolia, assembly GCA_036346375.1. Taxonomy (NCBI): domain Eukaryota; kingdom Viridiplantae; phylum Streptophyta; class Magnoliopsida; order Poales; family Poaceae; genus Guadua; species Guadua angustifolia. Next base: position 43,203,319 of record CM070510.1, read on the forward strand.
TTTAAATATCACAAAATAATTAATTAATTTCTCAAAATTTTAATGTAGATGAAATTATTATAATATAAGATAATATAAAAATTCAGCTTGAGATAAAGTATTTTTATTTTTATTAAATTCTGACAATTGCACTGTTGCTAGTCATGGTTTCAATAAATGAGTTTGTATTTCATTTATAAATGTTGGATATGACATTTTTAAAACTTAAAATTGAGGTTCTAGTGTATTCCTCAGATTATCCAGGATTTATACATTTTATGGACTTTATTTTTTTATTTACCCAATACTTGTAAATATTTTTCCTAATGAAGCAAAAATCAAGAAAATGCAGAAAAATTCAGAAAATTTAGAGAAAGCATCAATAAATATAATTTAATTCTGAATTTTAATTTTTTTACTTTATTTTAATTTTGAAGGATCGGGTTGGCGAACAGGGGGGTGAATGGTCGCAATAAAATTTTTCCCACACACAGTATTCCAAAAGACTAATACAAAAGATCACTAAAAATATTAAGGTTCTTGCTGGTAGTACCCCTCTGGAGTAGGTGAGAGTACTAGACTCAAAAGCCCCTCAAGAACAGACAGCTCAACCCAGAACAAGAAATAAGGAAACTTTTGATCGGTAGACCAAAACTTCAAGAAACTTGGTAGATGAGATCTTGGGACAACGAGAAACTTGAATCTTAAACCGATCTCCAAGATTGATCTCAAAAACTCGACCTTTTTGTCCGAGAAGAAGGAACACTTCAAGAAAGGCAGAAAGAACAGTGAATTCGGTTAAGGCTTGCTTTTGAGAGCTAGAAAAGCTGAAAGATCTTATAAACTTATCACAGCAAGCTAAAGGCGCAATGAAATGAAATACAAGATCAACAACTCAAGAACGCAAAAGATACAAGAAGGAAAGAATGCAGAAGGAGAAGAATCAACTTGTGTGAAGAAAATTTGCGTAACTTAAATTGCAGAAAGTAACTTGCACAAAGTAAATGACAAAAGGCAAAATGCAAGTATTGAAATCTTTGAGATGTAACTTGTATTCCTGGAAGAGAGGTTACATAGCCACACACACAAAAGTGAGCAAAGTTCAACAGAGCGCTCAAACCTCTAAAACCCATCAGGGATCCCTTTTCGAAGGCAACCCCTCCACACATATTTATACAACTCTCGGGCCACCTACTACCACTCTTAGATGCAGCCCTCAACCCTAGAGTCTCATCCAAGGGTTAGGAAGAGCCCACTCACACAGCCTGCAAGGGGAAACCCTAAACCCGCTAACACAGGGTTTTTCTTGTACGGCTCTCAAATCATACTACTAGACCCGCTATTCCTATCAACTAGACCGTACACCGACAGTCCTCATTGATCCTTGCAGCATATAGCTAGTATCTGCTCCATTCCTTGCCTTCTTGGCTTGCTCGAACATCGTCTCTGGTCATCTTCCGGCGATCTCCCAACCGTTCTAGACCTTCGACGCACCTTGCCTAGTCCCGATCAACTTTCGCCTCACCATGACCTAGCACCGTCGTCCTGTAACCATCAAAGACAAGGAAACCTTTCACATAGCAATGCCCACAAACATATCTGCTGGTTATCTCAAAATAGTTAGTTACAATTTAATCACAACTAGTCGGCAAACCCATACACTCTAACCTACTCGGCTAAAACGCTTGGCTAGCCACAAGGCTAACCATTCAGCTAATCACCTGGTTAACCACTCGGCTAAACACCAAACACCTTAAGGACGACTACTAGCGCCCCAGAGAACTCTTGGAAACTTAAACATAGGAACTCTACTGAGTCCTCGACAAACCTCTTGCCTACAGCAGAGTACTCAAACAAGAAGGAAACCTGTCAAGAAGCTAAAAACCACGCAGCAAGGACTGGAAGCACTCGGCCTTCACCAAAGGAAGAAAACCAGTCAAAAAGCTAGACACACTTAGCAAAGACAGGAACCACTCGAAACACAGTACTTAGCAAAGAGACCAATCGGAAAGCTAGAGGAACTCAGCAAAGGCTGGCAGCACTCGGCACTTAGCATTCAGCCAAGGGAGAAAACAGTCGAGAAGCTAGAAGTACTCAGCAAAGAAACACGACTTGGTTGGAAACCATTTTATCAAAATGCATCAATTCACACTTCAATTCGGATCAACCTTTAATCTAGTCAATTACTCATCATACAAAGGTATAAACCTCCACATGGTCTTTCAAATTTTCAGGATGTTACATACATGGATTCTAGTCCTTCAACCAGACATGTATGCTATCAATCTGAACATAATAGATCTTTCCATTAGCTTACAATTTCAACATATAGACTATGAATCACCAGAAACAAACAGCTTGCTAGCATCGATTGGAACAAACGAGGTAATTGTGCACATGTTATGTCTACATTTTAGGTTCAATTAATCGTGATCACAACATTAGGGAAGCTAGCATATGGCAATGCCATGTGAGGCCAGCACAAACCCTATCCCATTGAGGCTAGGACACACACACACACCCACGTAGCTAGCATATGACGATGATAGCTTTCTGATCGGATTGATGTGGTTTTAGTTTCGATTTATTCAATTCACTGATGGGGAAAAGATGGGCATGTAGTACATATGCAAGTGCAGTAACTCTGAATTATGCCCTTCCTTTCCTTTTCCTGTATTATGTTATTGGTCATTTGTAATATGTAGGCTGATCTACCATGCCGCGGTGTTTCTAGCTAATTCATAACAATTTAATGTATGTATGAGATTTAAATTGTGTTGACAATGCTTGGTTCTTGAATTTGATGTTGATGGTAATTTAGGTGAGATAATTAATACTAACTTTTGATTGTGAAGCATCATCATGTGAGGTTGTAGTGTTGCATGTTCTAATTCATGTATAGATGTTATACAATATGAACCTTTATAATTTCCTTGTTTATATAGCTTACTCCTAAAAGTTATTTAATGATCAATCCATTATTCTGATATGTGAGAATATTGAAATCTAATTTTGGTAAAACAGATGACATCAAAAAGCTGTTAGAAGCTAAATGAAAATTTCATGTGGAGATCGAACAACTAAAGGGCAAGCTTGAGTTAGTTGAAAAGATTTATGAGATGAAACAAGAATTGGAAGACATAGATGAAAAATTATAAGATATTGAATCCCTTAATACGGCACTTATCAGTAAGGACTGCAGGGTGAATGCAGAGTTGGAAGAGCCAAAGCTGAGCTTATAGAGGTAATATAAATGTTTCAAGTATTGAATTCGATGTGGTTACTGATAATATACCAACATTCTCTTTTCAAAACAACATAATTGCTTTTAATTTGTAGGGATTAAGAGATATGATTGAAGATCAATCGGTTATTGGTGTCAAACAAATCGGCACTATACTCAAGTTGTGAAACATCAGAGAGAACCGAGAAGCCTCTATTGCGGAAGTTATGGCACATACGATGGAAGACATTAAAAAGTCCTAAGGTTTTCTTGTCTTGAACTATGAAATAATGTGGTTTGTCAATGTACATGATGAGTACTCATACCATGGGTAACCCTAGCGGCCCGGGACGACGAATGGGCTGCCTCAATCCCAGCTCTGGCCGAAGGCCCCACTGGGCCACGAAGGACACTCGTCCCCGACCAAACCAACCAAGGGGTGGTTCGACCCCCGCCATGGGTCGAGCGCCCCACAAGCTCCGACCAAGCTAAGACAATCTCCGCCAAGGGTCGGGTGCCAGACCATCACCGGTCGTTGGCCACTTGCCCCACGGACACGACGGCTCAGAGTGACCGTGCGAGGGCAGGTGGCTCCTTCCCAAGGTGGCGAGGAGGTTGCCGAAGTCAAGCACCAGTCTCATCGTCCAGTCATGCAATGTGGGAGGATACGCTCCCTCCCGAGGCAACACCAGAGCCAAGCGCTACGGCGTCTAGCACCTGGCAAACGCGCAGAGGGTAGGTGCGCCACTTCCCAGCGAAACAGAAAACTATGCCACTCGATATATCTACCGACTCAGCATGGGGTGAACAGACACCGGTTAATCGCCAAGACAGAAGACCAGGACTCCGAGGCGTAGGACACCCCATCTTTTCTTTTCCAAGTTCCTATGTAACCTACCCCCTCTGTCTATATAAAGGGAGGCAGGACCCTCATGGAAAGGGACGGCTTGACGGGCGAACAGTTCTTACTCACACACACGGCTCGAACGCTCCCACACTTGAGCCCTTAGCATCTTCAAGCTTATGAGCTCTCCCACTGCACGAGGCGCCAAGGCCAGTCCTTAGCCTCGCTTGTAACACTGCTGATCATCTGCACCCAAAGCAATCTGATCCACCACACTAATTGGAGTAGGGACATTCGGCTGAACCAAGATACTTCTTGGGCTCCTCGAGTCGAGCCATTCAAGAAGAGGGAACGCGCGAACCCTTGACTAAAATTCACTAGCCGGTATTCGAAACACCGACATTACACTTGTTAATATTTGTGGTATATATCATATTTTGTTAATGTATTGTTACCTGAACTATGAAATATTTCGTTATCATATCTGTGGTAAGGTCTTCTTGTGTTGAACTATGAAATAATGTTTTTTCCCTATCTCTCTTGGAAGAACTTCCACGATTAGTATATATTGTTCAAAATTTTCTTCTCTTAGATATTTCTGCAACAACATTTACAGGACACAACCAATTATAGATTTTGCAATTGTATATCAAAACATCCTATATGTATTGAGACAACAGCTTGTCTGATGAGAAGGGGCCTTAGAATATGAACATTTATAGCACTTTCATCATCTTCTTATTCTAATATTGATGGATTCTAATGCAAAATCCAATTCCATTAGTAGTTTGTCCTGAAATAAATTAGAGTATGAATTTTCAGGATGAATTGTTGATGGAATTGGATATTTCACTGAATCCATCAATATAAGAATAAGAAGGTGATGAAAGTGCTACAAATATTCATATTTTAAGACTCTCCTCATCAGACAAGTTGTTGTCTCGATATATCTAGGATATTTTGATATTAATTAGTTGTGTCTTATAAATGTCGTTGCAGTAATATCTAAGAGAAGAAAATTTTGAACAACATATACTAATAATGGAAGTTCTGCCAAGAGAGTTAGGGAAAACATATCACAGACGGTTATAATTAAAAACCGTTTGTGATTACTTGTCATTAGAGACGGTTTTATCATAGAATTGTCTAAGATATTTCCTCATCACAAACAGTTTGTTGATAGAACCGTCTTTAATAATAGTTTTTACTGATGGTTCAGAAACGGTATGTGATGTGCTTTCTTATCACTAACACAAGTTTACAGACGGTTCACAAAACCGTCAGTGATGAGGTTTTCGAACTGTTTGTAATAAGCTTTTCTGTAGTAGTGATAGATATATTAGATTGTACTAGACATAAACTCTTTCTTTTAATCTAAACTATTATAACTCAGACCCGGCAGACAGATGGTCAGATCTTTCTGGTTAATATGGGAGCCTCCTCAAAGTGCCTATTTAGTATAGGTAGAGATAGATAGATAGATGGTCACATGTTTTATGATGCAATTTGATTTTGCACACGTTTGGTTACTTGTTTCAATGTAAGCGTTTAATCTTAGACCCAATTTTTTAGATCACCTGAGTTCCGCTATATATAATATATATATCTATGTATATACATATCATAATAATGGTGTAGCAGCGCTTGTCTGCCAATTAAGTATTACAGTACTATTATTTGCTTCAATAAGTATTACTATATATATACTTCTAGCCAGTTGTGGAATAAGAAAATTTTTGATAAGAGCGCACACTTCACATGTACAATTTTATAGTCTTGTATAATGATTTCGCAACATTATAAATCCAACACATATATTTGCTAAAAGTACAATACAAATAGTTCTAAGGTCTTAAAAATTCTAAGCCACCCAAATCGAAACCAATTTAATCAACAAATTTAGCCTATTGAAAAGGTAAATTTTTAGCATTTCTTAATTTTTTTAGGTGCCAGAATATAGTGCACCCCCCTGCTTCCAGCTATCAGCAGAGAGTAGCTAGCCACCTGGTACTGCCTTTTCCAGTTTCTTTGTTTGCATGGAATTTAATGATGGAATGAAATCCACCGCCATTTTTGTTTCAAGGAAAAGAAAAGGAACTTAAGACCTCACTTCCTTGTTGTCGAACTGCATCCATCACAAAACATACTAGGAAATACAGAAATCATATTCTTATTGGTCACTATCTGGTAGCCAGTTTGCACCGGCGGTCTTCATCCGCGGTTTTCATATATATATATTGGGCTTCAAGACAAATGCTACTACATCGTCAACTCAATGCGACGGCTAACAGCAAGCGTATTGGCGGCGCATAACTACTAATGATTGCAGGATGTGATCTACACTTCACATCCGCGGTGAGTTGATGTGAAGTCGTGAAGAGAGTGTGTGATCATATCTCAGGGACTCTTGACTCACGAGAGCTAGGTCTAATGTTGATGGGATCTGCGGCGAGGGCAGATTAAAAGGCTGCTGTGTCGTCTATGTTCACATTTAAAATTTTGCATTTTTAGAGAAAAATTGTGCATGTCAATTTCCTTGAGTACATCTGTTTTTTTTTTTTAAAAGTCACTTATGCCACAAGTAGGGGTGGGAGGGAGTGAAAAAAGTAGGAGAGGGTTGAGGAACATCTATACTCAGAAGTTAATTGTATTATTGAGCTTTATACATCAATCAATAAGTATGTAGACTTCATCGTTCTCTATGATGTGGATTCAAAGTGGTGTATAATTATCTTTTTCCTAAAATTGTGTTCATGTTCGGTTGCTAACTAAAGCCCTTTCGCTGTGGTACTGCATCGAGTGTCATACATTAATTGGTCATTTTACCCAAAAGGTTAAGCGCTGAGAAAAGATTCAACAATATATGGAGTCATTCTTAAAACATTTGCTATAGCCATCCCCGAGCTATAGAATTGTAACATATCAGTATATTTACTTGTAATTTTTATGACCAATGAAAATATTCACAATTATATATATACTAACTAGTTAAACTGCTCAAGATCTAAAACTTTTCTCGAAAAAAGACATATCTAAAACTTAGACCGCATACTTTATCCTGTTGTGACAAGAATTTGTGCGGTTGTAGACCCCGACCAATTAATTAATGGAGTACAATGGGAGGAGGAATAGAATCTGTTGGTCTCTACTTTGCGCAGGAGATTTTGTTCAGACAATTGCCACGTGACCCTCCAAATATTGGTGGGGAAAGAGTTTGGAGAATGTTTGCATCCAAATTTGACAAGACGTGGTTTATTTGTCAGGCTAAAAAATAAAATAGAGATTTCAAGATGATATTGGTTTAAGAAGGAATAGTTGTGTTAAAATTACGATTATAGCCGATATTGATCAAAGAAGAAATTTTGATCTGTATAAGGCCGATACGGATCATAATTGGCAACGTATTGGAGAAGGATACAATCGGCCAATGCACTATAAAAGGGGGATAGAGAGTAAGCAGAAAAAACAATACAATCAATCAAACATATCGCATTTACTTTTTATTTACTTTCCATTCAACTAAGAGTAGCGTTGTAATTTTGAATCTCTCTTGAAATCTGATTTTGATCAATAAAGTTGCATATTGCCAATTGTTGGTCTTCATTGATTATGCCAGGTTTGATATTCCCAGATCTTGTTGTACATCGCCTTTTTCGGAAAAGTCTACATTTATCAAACATCTAGTTAGCCTTAACGGGTTGTTTAGACTTATCATTACCTTAGATTTAATCGACTTCGCATAGTTGTTTAGATCTTTGCCAATTATCACATTAGATCAGTTTTGAGCGTATTTTTTTAATCTATCTTATCGATTGCAGAATCAAATTGGCTGGCACACCACAAACCAACTTGAACCTAATGTTCTTGTGTGTTTGGGCCAATTAATGTGAAATCACATTTTTTGGCGCAACACACTTTTGGCACGTCCGGTGGGACATAATGTCTTCTTCTGGAAAGTCGATTCCAACGTCCGATCTTAATACCGAAGCTATAATCATCTCAATATTGGACAATTTGACACCTGAACAATGTAAAGAGATCGAGGATCGGAAAGCCGCGCTCGAGAAGATGGTGTTAAGCTACTATCAAAAAACTCAATGTGGTGTCACTCAAAAGGCCGCATTGCTGACAATCAACACCCTCGGTGATGCAGGTATTACCGATGCATCGATAAGTCAATACATGCTCACACATGTTGAATTATCTGCCATGATTAATCAATCTGTGCACCATGCTTTAATTAACCAATCATCAACTTTGGTTACAACTCTTAAAGCCAATGATAGCCAATAGTGTTAAAACTATAGCTTAAGAGTTGGTATCAGCTAGAAGTCTACTCGATCTAATGCAGACCTTGCCGAATTATCCTGTTTATTCGATAATACCAAATATGTAGAATCTTGTGGTAATAGCCAACTCTAAGCCATCGACTACGAGTCCATATCTCTTACCATGATGCCTACCTAGCCTATTATAATACTGTCGTGAGATCCTCGTGCAAGTGGGGTTGTGCATTACCAAGCATATACCGATGTTGCTAAGTTAGATGCACCAACCAACTTACCACTATCAGTTCTGTTTTACGCTTTTCCCCAATTGGTTCCACAACTGATTGAACCTCCTAGACATCCACAATACACCGAACCAATTCTGTAGAGAAATATGGCTCCATACAAGGTTGTAACTATCGGCGTTTGGGGAACAGACCCCTCACCGAGCTTACTTGTTGATTGAGGGATCAACTGAGCCCCTTTTCCCATGGAGGGCTAGCGTCCGAAGAATCCCGTGGAAGGAGGTCGAGCTACCAAAAAGGGGGCAGTGAGCAAGGGGGTTTTTATACTGGTTCGGGCCTCTCACGATCGAGATAACAGCCCTACGTCCAGTGCTACTTTGCTTATTACCTCGATGCTTACAAGGGTCTGGCAGGGTTTAGCTCACTCTATGCCTGGTTACAAAAGAGTATTGCTATTACAGAGCCTACACGTGCTTTTTGTTTCTGCGTCTGCTTCTCCTAGCACGCGCGTGTGTATCTGTGTTTGTATGTGTATGTCTCCTCCTTCTTGGCGTGTTCTGAGGAGGTATTTATAGACGGTTTAAATCGACCACATCCGAATGTCACGCCCTTACATGTCCGCGACGTGGCAGCAACTGCCCCTTGATTTTCGTCACGCGGCGTCGTGGATGTGATGGGCTCGAATCGTGGCGCAACGGTTAACGCAACTGCCACCACGTCGCCTTTACAGCCCGAGCATGACCTGCGGGGCATGCTCGGGTTTCTTCCTTGGTCATGACCGACCTTAGCCGCTAGCCCGAGTAACCATGCTCGGAGGGCTAAGCCATATGCTCACGGATGGGTATGGCCGGCAGCTGGTCCGTTTGAGGATCTTCCTTGGGGACGACATCAAAGGGAAGCATGGTTGGCTGAAGAAGGGCTGCCGGGGCTTGATGGTCCTTATGGTAATTTATCTAATCTCCAACAGCTAGCCCCCGAGGCTCAAGTGGAAAAACTACTTAACAGGGGCCTTCCTCGTGAGCCTTTAGACTCATAGGAGGGATTGGGATCTCATGGCGAAAAACTACCTTGGCATGGGGCTGAAGTCCTACAGCGAAATACTACCGCAGCATCCGAGCAATCCTCGCTTGGGAACAAGAATCTTGCAGTGAAATACTATTGCAGCATCCGAGCAATCCCTACATGGGAACGAGAATCTTGCAGCGAAATACTACTGCAGCATCCGAGCAATCCTTGCTCGGGAATGGAGTTAGAACCCCGCAGCAAAGCACTACTGCGACACCTGAGCAACCCTTGCTCGCAAGCGAGCATGTTCTGGTGGGGCCGAGCATCTCACTCTAGGCCCGACCAAAACGGGGCTTGGGAACGGAAGCGAAAGGTCGCAACGGTTCCTTCTTCGCGAAGCCTTGCGGGTGCAGTTCTGACAGTTTTTTTTGGAAACCGTGCCTTTATTGGATAGTTTTGGAAACCGTGCCGCCGCACGTCGGTCCACAAACGGGCGAGAGCAGTTTTCTGTCCGTTCGGCTTCTCCGCTTATAAATACTCGATGGGAATAGTACAGAGACTTTCTTCTGCATCTCGCAATAAAACTCCAAAATCCTTCCAACTCTCAAACCCTTTCGCCCTTGCGCTCTTCTCTTCAAATTTTTCCCATGGCGAAGGACAAACGATCGCCGCCACTGCCCTCGCCTGTCCGGCCTTTGAAGACGCGGGTAGCGTTAGCCAAGGAGTCTCCGAACCGGCATTTGGAGTATGCCGACGGGATGGAGGCAAGCAACTTGAAGATCTGGATGGAGGAGTACTGCCAGAAGAACTTAAGGCAGCTCATGGAGGAGGCGAGGCTGGCTGAGGAGACGAAGGCCACGGAGCGCAAGTCACTGGAAGATGAGGTCGCCGAGTTCCGGGCCAAGCTGGGTAAAGTCATCTTGGGTTCTCTGGCGAGAGAGTCCGAGGAAGAAGATGAAGACGCGGCGCCCTATATCCTGAGGCCTCGGCGCCCGAAGGACACGCGGGAGGAAGTCAACATGGACGAGGTCGACCCTACAATGGCGTGGGCCAACCGCGCCGACGCGGAGAGGCCTCAGCTGCACGCGGCAGTGGATGAGGCTGCCGAGGATGAGGGACTTGACCATGGTGAGCCCTTACTATTCTCATTTTTCTTTCTGCTCCTTGTTTTACTTGCCCTTATCCGAGCTAACCCCACTCTGTTGACGTGGGCATGATAGCTACTAGGGTCTTTCCCGATTGCAAAAAAATTGTTGACGAGATCCTTGATCGTGTCTTAGAGAGGGAGTTCGCCCTCCTCGCCGACCGCGTGATGAGCGAGGCCGTCGGCTGGCAATGGCGGACGAGCTCGTCGACGACCCTGACCAAGGAGCCGAGGAATTCCTTGCCCTGGAGGGATCAGCCCCCCCGGGCGCGCTCCTGGCCCTCCCGAACACGGAGGATGCTCGGGAGGGGGAGGAAGAAGATCTTGCGAGCTTGGGCGAAAAGGCTTCCCAAGAGAGCTCGAGGTCCCCGGGCGAACCACCTGCCCGAGAAAAGAGCGAGGAGTCCCCAAGCGTACAGCATGCTCGAGTGGACGCCGCGCTGTCCTCGAGCGGACCACGCGCTCGAGTGGACGTCGCGCTGTCCTCAAGCGAACCGCACGCTCGGGCGGACAGCAAGAAGACCCTGAGTGGACCAGCCGCTTAGGAGGGAGGCACGACGTCCCCGAGCAAACTACATGCCCGGGGGGATAGCAAGAGGGTCCCGGGCGCACTCCCTGCCCGGGAGGATTCCGAGGAAATCTTGGGCGAACTCCTTGCCAGGGCGGAGAGCCAAATCCCCTCGCCGAAGTCGCCCGAGGGGAATCTTGCGGATCTTCGGGGGGCAGACATCGCCAAGGTTTTTCGAGACAACCTCTACGTGCATCTTGGTCGGGTAAACATATTTCCTTCCTTGTCGTGGTGGTTTCTTATTTGGAGTCCAAGGGGTTTGAGATTTTTCTGTTTGCAGGTTCTTCAAAAAACCATGAAGGACTTTGAATCGGCGACGGTTCTGCCCAAGGTCTTGGTCAAGCTGCATGCTGATCACGACACCCAGGTGGCCGAGCTCGAGCAGCAGATAGATGACCTTAAGGCCAGAGATCTGCTGATCATGAAGAGATGCCTCTAGGCCGAGGAAGACGCCACCAAGAATAGGGAGAGAATTTGCAGAGCTCGAGCAAGAAAAGCAACACTTCCATGTTCTTGAGTCAAAGGTGGTGGAGCTGAGCCAGGCTGCACGGGAGGCCACCGAGCTTACTGATCATGGCAAGGAAGAGGTAGAGCAACTCCGCCAAGAAGCCCGCGAGGGACGGGAAGCTCGGTGGAAGGTGATCGACCTCGAGGCCAAGCTCGATGAAATGAGGCAGAAGCTTTCTGCGGCGCTTAGAGGAGCAAGGCCTAGGGTGTAGAAAATTTTTCTTCTTCTCTTTTGTACTTCCTGACGATGTGAATAAAGTATAGTTCTCCCCCCCAAGACTTTCTCTTTTCTTGTGCCTCTGTTGTTTTTGCATCTTTCTGATTATCACCTGCAAATAACGAATGCAAGATGAACATACGAAAGATAGGCAAATAGGAGTATAAGTTAGAACGGAGCATGGGCAACACAAGCCCGAAAGATAGACAAAACAGAATCGTGAGTTAGAACGAGGCACTAGTGACACAAGTTTTTTGAGAAAAAATGTTAGTTCGGTAGCTCGTTCCTACTAATCCCCCGCTGTGAATGAAGGTCATGCACCTATATTGCGAGCATGAGCTCGTTCGCAGGAGAGTTAGAAAAATACACGTTGCTCCCCCGACCAAGTCACCAATTTCTCCGAGTTGCGAGCATGGGCTAGGTCGGAAGAAGGGAACACGCGAGGCCTCAACTTCCCTAGCGTCTTGGACTCATACTCCTAAGTTTGCGAGTATAGTCCAGACGAGGAAGAACGTGCGGTTGCCCATCAAGGCGTGCAACGAGCAAGCAATGGCGGACCTAACTAAGGCTCTGAACCGGCCAAGAGGGTGTCTACTTGCGATTGTGATCATGCAGCGAAGAACTACTGCGGATGGTAATGGGCTTACAAAGACAGACACCTCTGGTGGCAAGACTAGTGATCCGGTGCTTGCTGCGGCGCTTTGAGCATTCTTGCGTACGTTAGCCAAACCTTAGAATAAGCATGTTTCAAGCAAATGTTCCTGCCCGACGCGCTCGTCCCATCACCAAGATCGTGAGGAAAGAGTATGCTCTTGTGCAAGACTGAGTCGGCTTATTAACGGGCAGTGACCTTGAAAGCATTCACAAAATCTTAGGGGTGACGGGCTTTGCGTGAGCGAAGGAACTGAATTTTTACAGGAAAAAACTATTGAGCAAGCGCGAAACATAAAAGTAAATGCAAGCTTTAGACAAAGAACTTGCGCAGCTGGTTGATATTCTAGGAGCTTGTGAGCACCCGACCATCTTCCATCGCCAAGCGGACAGCCCCGGACGTGCCACCGAGACGACCGTGAACGGACCTTCCCATCTGGGGGAGAGCTTGTTGGTCTTCGACGTGTCTTCAATTCGACGTAGGACAAGGTCGCCAACTTGCAAGGTCCTTGGCCGAGACGACCTAGCCACATGCCTACGAAGAGCTTGTAGGTAGACGGCAGATTGCAGCAGTGCCCCTTCGCGTGTCTCTTCGGCGAGGTCGAGGTCGAGGAGACGCTCAAGCTCCTGGCTGACGCTGTCGACCAGGTGCACTCTTTGGGAACCCAGCACAATCTCGGCGAGTAGAATGGCCTCTGCACTGTAGACGAGCTGGAAAGGTGTTTCGCCCGTAGCCCGACTCGCCGTAATGCGAACTGACCAGAGGATGGAAGGGAGCTCGTCTACCCATGATTTGCTGTGCCGGGTGAGGTCTTTGAAGACCCTCTTCTTGGTCTCTTGAAGGATTTGGCCGTTTGCTCGCTCGGCCACTCCGTTGCTCTGCGGATGAGCTACAAAGGCGAAGCAAACCTTCGTCCCGATGTCCTCGCAGTAGGCTTGAAATAGTTCACTAGTGAACTGAGTGCCGTTATCCGTGATGAGGCGATTGGGGACCCCAAAACGCGTCACCACGTTGCTGCAGAAAAATCCCCTGGCTGCTTGAGCCAAAATAGTTGATACGGGTTCGGCCTTGATCCACTTAGTGAAAGTGTCGACGGCCACGAGCAAGAATTTGCAACCCTTTTGACCACGGGGGAAAGGCCCGAGTATATCGACTCCCTAGGTCGAGAACGGCCATGAGAGTGGGATAGTTTGGAGCACGTACGCCGGCTGGTGCACCTTGCGGGCATGGAACTGGCATTCCTGACAAGTCGCCACGATCGCCCGAGCGTCGGCTAAGGCCGTTGGCCAATAATATCCTAGCCGAAGGCTTTGCTTATAAGCATCCTGAAGGATGAGTGAGCTCCGCACACTCCCTCATGGATATCTCTGAGAAGGAAATTGCCCTCTTCCCGAGATATGCACTTGGAGAAGACTCCCAATGCCCCTTTGCGGTATAAGGCGCCCTCGATTAGTTTATATGGAGAGGAACGCCTTATAAGCCGAGAACGCTCGTCTTCTTCCTCATGCAGTGTCCCATGGGCAAGATACTAGAGGAATGGCGTCATCCAGTTTGCACCCCGCTCGAGGAGGGAGACGTCACCACTCTTCTCCGATGCCAACTCTACAAAGGGAATGGAGGGCTTGTATAGATGCTCGACGATCGCCCCTAGTGTGGCGGGCATCTGAAAGGAACCAACCTTGGAGAGATGGTCGGCCAGGGAATTGTCCTTCCTGGGGATGTAGAGTACTTCAAAATTTCTAAAGTGTCGCTCCATCTTCCTCACTTCAACCAAGTAAAGCGCCATTGAGTTATCGGAACACTGATACTCCTTGTTAACTTGGTTGATAACCAACTGCGAATCGCCTCTTACAGTTAGTCGGTGGACTCCGAGCGCCTTGCATGCTCGCGGCCCGATAAGAGGTTTCATACTCCGCCGTTGTTGGTCGCGCGGCGCAATTGGATAACGATCGAGCTGGTCCCCGAGGGATACTAGCATGACATCAACCCCCGAGCATTCGTAAGCTCGAGATCCGTCAAAGTATATGGTATATGGTCCTTGAACGTTAGTGGTCCGATTCGTCCATTCGCCAAAAAATTCGCTTGAAATCGATTAGTGATCGCCATGCTGGATAAGCCCATATCAAACCACAAAAGTTCCATAGCCCATTTTGCTATACTTGATAGCATCTTGATTTCTTAGAAATGAATATCAAAGTTGTTCGGAACTACGACCTTATGAGCCTATAAATTGTGGCGTAGCTTCCTAGAAGCCATGAGTAATGAGTATAGCAGCTTTTGGACCTCGGGGTACCGCTCCTTTGGTCCATGCAAGACTTCACTAACGTAATAAATTGGTCGCTGTACTCCATCTCTTTCGGTCATCAGCACGACGCTTACAACTTGCGGGGTCACTACCAAATACAAGAGCAGGTCCTCCCCCGACCTTGGTGTTGTTAAGAAGGATGGACCGGACTGGTACTGCTTCAGCTGTTCGAAGGATTGATTTGCTTCTTCAGTCCATGTGAAGCCACCGTGCTTGCGAAGCGCCTTGAAGAAAGGCAGCTCGCGCTCGCCTAACCGGGAAATAAAGCAACTTAGAGCCAACATGCATCCGGTCAGAGTTTGGACCTCTTTGATGCTGCTGGGTGGTCGCATTTTCCCAATAGCTTCTATCTTTTCCGGATTCGCCCCGACACCCTGCGGGCCGATCATGTAGCTGAGCACCTTGCCCGCTTTTACCCCAAAGATACATTTTTCCAGATTAAGCCTTATTTGATGCTTGTTGAGGTTACAAAAGGTCTCCTCAAGGTCGGACATATGACCCGAGGCGAGTTTGCTTTTGACCACAATGTCGTCTACATAGACCTCTAAATTTCGCCCTATCTGGTCTACGAAGGTCTTCTGCATCAAACGCTGGAAGGTCGCTCTAGCGTTCGTAAGACCGAAAGACATGGTCACGTAGCAGAACGTGCCAAACGGAGTGATGAAGGAAGTCTTCTCTTCATCCTTAGGTGATATGCCGATCTGGTGATAGCCTGAATAGGCATCCAGGAAACTCATCACCTGGGATTCCGCTGTTGCGTCGACCAACTGGTCTATTTGTGGCATCGGAAAATTATCCTTAGGGCAAGCGGCGTGTAGGATCGAAATATATTGATCTAGCAATCAGAGGGGGGGTGAATGATTGCGCGGAAGCTAAAATCAAATTTTTGACTTTTGAAACACCCCAAACAAACTCAGATTGTTTAATTTGTATTCAACAAAAACCTTATTGCATCAGACTAAATTTGCACATGTATGCTGGACCAAACTTCACCTCGGACAAAGAGTTGCACGTGTATGACGGACTAAACTTCACTTCGGACAAGAATTGCATGTGTATGACGGACAAAATTTCGCCTCTGATATGTGTATGACGGACAAAATGAAAACAGCCTAACACATATTCACTAAAATAATAATTTCCAAAGATCCAACCGTTGGAATGATGTGAAATTTTAACTGTAGAAACAAAACTTGATTCTGAAGCTAACTCAAAAAGAATCAACTCAATCTGACCTATGGATCTAAAGTTATAACCATCGCAAGACAGCTGAAACAAATCCCGATCTAATATGACGGACCCAATTCAGACTAGTGATGGACAAAACTTAAAAACAAGATTACTAAAGATCCAACTGTTAGATTGATATGAAATTTTAACTGTAGAAACTAGATTGGATTATGAATCAAACCCAACAAAAATCAACTCGATCGGATCTACAGATTAAAAGATATTACCTTCGCAAGATCACTGAATCAGATGATGACGGAAATTGATTTCAAAAGCTATGACGGACCAATCTTCAGATGCAGCGACGGACCAAAACAAAATTACTTACGCCGGACTAAACTTTCACGATGCTACAGCCATGCTGGTCTTGAAGCTTTTCTTGGCATGTATGCTTGATCAAGATCTAAACCCTAGAACCGAAAAACTTCTCTCACAATGCACTGACCACCGTAAATAACTTTTGGAAGATTGATTTTATTTCATTGTCTAAAGTACTCCAACACAAGAGTACAAACCCTAATTATTGGCTCACTAATAAACAGGGACACCTCCACCTATTTATACAGAGAAGAACGAGAGATTGAATACAACTCCACTTCCAACATGGAAAGAGTTCATATTCATCTCAATCTGCCCAACATGACCAAAAACAACTCTTGCACGCATGCAAGAACAGAGAGATTGAATACAACTCCACTTCCAACATGGAAAGAGTTCAGATCTATCTCAACTTGGCCCAACATGGCCAAAACCAAAACCTTGCACGCATGATCACCCCCTCGCCGCACACATACGTGACTAACCAACCTTCACATGCATGTTCTCTAGCCCAAACGTCCCGCATGACATCCTTGACCACCAAGACCTCGATTCCTCCCTGAACCTAGTCTCGAACCTCAGTTCCTCCATGAACCTAGTTCCGGTCCCGTCATCGACCACGTTCGCCCTCGAGCAACACCTGCACATGAAGTAACAAACAACGTGTCCGAGCACAAGTCCACGACTTGACTCAAGATTAATCCATGCAACCACTCACACGAGTGCATTGCATTAAGCAAAACCATTATGCTATCCCCAGCATAATCAAACGATCATTTGAGCACAAGTCCACGACTTGCCTCAAAAATAGTCCATGCAACCACTCACATGAGTGCATTGCATCAAGCAAAGTCCATTATGCTATCACCAGCATAATTATCATATCACCATAGCACATGCACAAGCACCACACATGCTATAACCAAAGTCACTTTACAATGCCAATTTCACCATTCAACCAATTTTTCATCACATGATCTCACACGGCGTTCAGGCCCGTGTAATCGACGCACATGCACCACTTGCCACCTTTTTTCTTGATAATGACCGAGTTCGCCAGCCATTCCGAATGCTCAACTTCTCGAATGAAGCCGGCCTTGAGAAGTTTGTCGAGTTCATCCCGGATGATTGCTTGTTTCTCCAGAGAAAACGCTCGAGCTTCGTGCATGTGCTTTTATCGTGCCGAAAACTAGCTCGTGCTCAATCACTTCCCTTGGGACTCCGCATGTCGAACGGTTCCTGAACGAACACGCCTGCTCCTCCGGGAGGAAAGTGATGAGCTCGAAGTTCCTATTTGGGATCTAAGGAAGATCCCAAATGCACGACCTTGGTTGGTCCATACGCTTAACAACATCGCCTTAGTCTCTCCTCACTGGAGAGCAACTTTTGGACGGGACTTCTGCGGTCCTTGGTCGGGACCCTGCTGGGGCAGCTGCCCGACCATGTCGAGGGATCTCTCGTCGCAACTCAAGGCTGCCTTCGGGTTCCCTCTTATGGTAATCACGCCATTGGGGCCGGGAACCTTCAGACACTAGTATGCATGGTGCGTGGTGCCCATGAACTTGGCGAGGGCCGGCCTGCCGAGGATGGCATTGTAGGCTAGCTCGAAGTCGACCACGTCGAAGGTGATCATCTCTGCTCGAAGTTGCTCAAGCTTCGAACGTGAATCGCAAGACGAATCGCCGAGGGTTTGACCAAAGTGCCCAGGACAATCCCGAAGAAGGGGACTACAATACTCTTAATCTTGGACCGAGGTACCTGCATCTCGTCCAGGACCCTAGCAGCTATGAGATCCAGGGAACTCCCACCGTCGATGAGGACTTGCCCCACCGTCGTGTTACTGATGGTCGGGTTCACGACCAGAGGGAGCCTTTGAGGCTTGGTTATTCCAAGGGGACAATTGTCCTTGGAGAAGTTAATAGGTAGCTCGGACCACCTGAGCTGCTGGACAGGAGGTTTGCCCTGTGCAACACGGTGCACCTCCCGCGCCATCTCCTTCAAGTCCCTGCGGGACATGTAGGCGGAAGAGCCCCCGAATATAACTACAATATGATTGTGGGGCTCCTGGTACTCCATATCTTCAACGTCTCCGACTGGGGGCCCTTTTCCCTTTGCCATGCCGTTCTCTTCTTGCTCTGGGAGCGTGGGCATAGGGCCCTTACCACTGCAGAACTGCTCCAGGCAGAACGCCCAAGTTCTACAATTGCGAAGGTCGTGCCCGTGCGCTTGATGAAGTGGGTAGAAACGGTCACTTGGTGGCGCACCTTGGCCGCTGTGACTTTGGTCGGCGTGCTTGTGTTCGCTGTGCCACTGAGGCGGGCGCCCCCTGTCCCTCCAACGTTGCTGTGGCTCCGAAGCCTGTGGCGGGTGATGCTCGGCGCGGAGGGCCTTTACTATTTCTTGAACTTCTTCTTCTCCACGGAGCTTTGATTCTTCTTGCTCGTGGGACCTTCTAGGCCCGACTGAGGCGGGAGTTTCCCTTCATCCAACATCTTCTTCCACTGGACCGCCTCATCGGCATTCGCGTATCGATCAGCCATTCGGAATAGCTTGTTGGCCGATAGGTCGAGGTGAATCTCCAGGTCCTGTGTGAAGCGGATGTCCCAAACTCCGAACTTGAAAGCTAGGACGACCGCCTCATCTGAAATATTGGGTATGGAATTTCTCACCTTAATGAACCTTTGAACAAAGTGCCTTAGAGGCTCGCCTTCGGTCTGGATCAGACGCTCGAGGTCGCGCTCCTTGCCCGGGTGAATATAACAACTCTGAAAATTTGTCCGAAGCGCTTCGCTGAGTTGGTGCCAAGAGCGGATCGACCCTTCTTTTTGGTTGAAGAGCCATGTTATTGCGGCTCCATCCAGGACTGTGGGGAGGAAGTTATCCATCACTCCTTCGCCCCTCGACAGCCAGGATGGTAGTGGTGTATATTGAAAGGAACTCGTCTGGATTCTGGGTAGTGTTGAACCTTTCGATGTGGCTGGGCTTGAATTTGCTCAGCCATGAGACATTATGGAGGGATGCTGAGAAAGCTCGGCATCTGAAGGCTAGGCTACTGTGATGACCTCTTCAGGCAGGTCGACCATACTGATTACTGCTGCGACGACCTCCGATACGGGGGCCGAGATGAGTGAATACTTCCCCGTGTCGGCGTGGCGGAGACCGCTCCGAGGTCGAGAACTCAGTGTACCCGCGATTGGACCGAGCACACTTCTGACCCCACGAGGTAGCTCGTGAACTGCCTCGAGTACCCTCGTGATACCTATCATGCTTCCTGCGGCCCTCTCGAGCAGAACCCCGGGGGCCATCATGCCTGGAGCGAACAGGAAGATGGGGTTTAGTGTCCCAGGAAATACTTCGGGCCCCTTTGCTACTCGGGGACCCTGAAAGCTTTATGTTGGCGGCGAGCTTCTCCAGATTCTCAGCCACGGCCGTGCCCATTGCTTCCAGGTCCACCTGACCGGGAAAGTCTTGGAGGTCACGTACGACCGTTGCCATAGCCCGCAACCGTTCAACGCTTTGTGGAACGGGAAGTGGCGATTTTATTTGGCGGCCACGCACATGCTCTAGGGAGTGGAGCCCACGAGAGCGTCCGTGATTTGAGGATCCGACCCCAGCGCCTATCTCCTCATGAGCTTGACGATGGATACTTGCCAAGGTTCTACCGAGGGACACCTCTAGATGGCTCTTGGCAGCTTCATAGCGGCGATGACGAGTAGCCCCCGAGGATTCCGCCTCTCCTGCCATGTTGACATTGCGAGAGTGTGGAGACCATGAGGGTGACATCATGGAGTCTCCTCGTGACGAGGTCTAGTAATCAGACTCAAGATGGTCCACGATATCCAAACTGTCATAGAGGCTATTATCTTCCTCATCATCCGTGAGGGTAACTTGCTGCGAGCGGAGGAAATGCTCTCGCACTGCAGCGACCGGGGAAAGACTCTCGGGCTCAGTGTGACCTTCTGGGTCAGCCACAACAGCCATGCCTTCATCGGCGCAGTACATATCATCATCTTCAATGTCATCAAAGACGCAAAGGTCTTGATTGTCTTGAGAATTCAGCATCTTCAAGGATTCTTCACAAAAGAGTCTTTCAGTCGGTCTCCATGGACGGCGCCAGCTATTGGCGTTTGGGGAATAGGTCCCTCACCGAGCTTACTTGTTGATTGAGGGATCAACCGAGCCCCTTTTCCCGTGGAGGGCTAGCGTCCGAAGAATGCCGTGGAAGGAGGTCGAGCTACCAAAACGGGGGTAGAGAGCAAGGGGGTGAAAGTGCATCTAGGCCCCTTAATGATTTTGGTGATTAATGACAACAAGATTAAGTGACTAATGAGCTTTATGAGTATTGTGAACAGATGAATAAGCTCATGGGAAAGTAAAGCAGGAAAGAGGTCCTCAAATTCGAGAAGAGAAGGCGTCGGTTAAACTCAATGGTCGTATATGCTTTTTAAATTTTATTTGAGTTTAAGGATTGCCGTACTATTAAGAGGGATTTGACAAGAAATAGTTTTAGAATGATCTAATGTGCTCAAGGATGAATCCTAGTCTAAATATGGGTCAATGTGTAAAGTCTTGGGGGCAAAAAGTTCAAAATGGTTTGAGTATCCGAACAAACCTTCGGAATGTCGGCGGCCCCTCGGTTGCTCAGGCAAAATTTGGTTCGGAATGTCCGAAACTTGGTTCGGAGTATCCGAGCTAACCCTCTCTGTTGGTCAAGCTCATTTTGGTTCGGAATGTCCGAACATGGGTTCGGAGTATCCGAGTGGAACCCCTCGGTTAGGGCTAAGTCATTTTGGTTCGGACTGTCCGAAGTGTCGTTCGGATTGTCCGAACAGTGCGTTCTGTTGCCCTAATCTCATTTGGTTCGGACTATCCGAAGGGTCGTTCGGACTATCCGAACCGTGTGTTCCGTAGCCCTGATTCCTAATGGTTCGGACTATCCGAACAAGGGTTCGGACTGTCCGAACAGTCTCGAGCTGAAGTGAAAAACGGCTAGTTTTGGGAGGCTTTAAATACCTCCCCAACTCCCACCTACCAAATAGTTAGTGCATTCAATTCATTTCAACAGCTCTTTTCACTCTCTCTCAAAGCTCTAGTGTTCTCCTCCTCAAATCTTGTGATTCTTGAATCTTTGGAGGAGATTAAGTTGAAGATTGAAAGATCTAGTGTTTGTGATTCATCTTGAGCACGTGGTTCATCCTCAAGCGGATTTCTTGCGAGATTCTTTACTCTTGGAGGTTGAGGACTCCTAGGCGGCTAGGAGTCACGGTGAGCTCCCGATCTTCGTGTGGGAAGCCGCCAAAAGTTTGTGAAGGTTGAATCCACCTCCATGAGGGAAGGATTCAAAGAGTTAACGGTGAGTGCTTGGTGCAACACCTAGAGGACAAGGGTTGAAAGAGACCCCGGCTTTGTGCCGCCTCAACGGAGACGTAGGATCCCCTCAAGGATCCGAACTTCGGGAAAAATTCGGTTTGTCTCCTTGGTTCTTGATTCTCTTACTTATTCATCTTGTGCTTAGCTTAATCTTTTGGGGATTCAAGGGGTAATAGCTTCTTGCAGTAGATATTGGTGGGATTTCACTTCCTGCAAGTAATCTTAGTCAAAATACATCATTTGAACCTAGATTCATACTCTAGATTTGCTAGATCTATTTTCTAGGGTTCTTGTGCTCGAACCAGTTCGGACTATCCGAAATTTGGTTCGGACTATCCGAACCACTCGGACGATCAAGTAAATTTCGAGTGTCAAGTTTAAATTTTCATTGCGATTTAAAATTTGTAAGCGCCTATTCACCCCCTCTAGGCGACATCTCGGTCCTTTCAATTGGTATCAGAGCCAAATCTCCATAATTTGGCTTAACCGCTTGGAGAATCTAAAATGTCAGATAATCAGAAGAATACCGAAGCCCATGACCAAGACAAGGGCACGGGCTCCGGTATTGGGGTTGCTATTCCATTTGATTATACCTCTCTTGGTGTCTCAAGCTCCTCATCTTATGTCTCCGTGCCCTCCTGGCCGGCGCCTCATTTCGATGGCACTCACTATGCAGCATGGAAACATAAGATGAAGATGCACTTGAGATCGCTTCACCCTTCTATTTAGAAGATTGTGCAAACAGGTTTCATGCCCGTTGATCCGGACAACCTTACCCCCGTAGAAGACAAAGACCAACACTTCAATGATTTGGCAGTCAATGCCTTGTTCAACGCCTTGAGTGATTCTGAGTTCAACCGAGTAACGGACTCGAGGAAGCAAAGGCCATTTGGGATAGGCTTATGGTCAGTCATGAAGGAATTTCAAGTGTCCGCGAATCAAAGATAGAGCTCATTATTGGTGAGCTAAGCCGGTTCACATTGGAGGAAGGAGAGTCCTACAATAAAATGTTTGACTGCCTGATGGTGCTTGTGAATCAAGCCAAGGGCCTTGGATGCACCGATCTTACGGATAAGGCCGTTGTGAAGATAATACTTCGCGTGATCACTCCTACCAACCGCAACCTTGTTCAATTGATCCGAGACCGGCCCAACTTCGACACTTTGACACCTCATGATGTCATTGGCCGGCTCATGATGGACGAGATGATGGTAAAGGAAGCCGAAGTTGTTGAAGAACTCAAGTCGGGCAAAAAGAAAGGCATTGCCCTCAAGGCCGTCAAGGTAGTGCGCCAAGCAGAAGAGAGCTCAAGTGAAGATGAAGAGTCCTGTGGTCCGTTGAAAAATGAAGATATGGCTCTATTCGTGAGAAGGTTCAACAAATTCTTCAAGAAGAAGAATTGAGACAAGGAGGTCGATCTAAGAGTTTTGGAAGAAAGTCAAAGGGTAGACATTCCACAGAAGATGCTATGAATGCGGTGAAACCGCCATTTCATTGCCGAGTGTCATGATAAGGAGAATAAAGATGAGAAGTCTCACAAGAAGGACAAGTTCCGGGGCAAGGACAAGGAGAAAAGCAAGAAGTACAAGGGCAAGGGTCGTGCCTATATTGGAAAGGAGTGGAACTCCGACACCGACTCCAACTCCGACTCCAAGTCAAATTCCGACGAGGAAGGATGAATTGCCTCCGTCGCCATCGCCGTGCCTACCACCTCAACAACGTCGAAGAGCCTCTTCGACAACTTGAGCGATGACGACGACAACGCTCCTATGTGCCTTATGGCAAAGGGGCATAAGGTATCATCAAAAGACTCCACTCCCTCCATTGCTAATGAATGTCTAGATGAGCATGATAGCGATAGTGATGATGATGATGTTAACACCGTGCTTAAGTCTATGAAGAACTTTGACATTCATAAATTAAACTTGCTCTTAAAAGATATTGAAAAATTGGAGGAAGTTGTAGAACAAAAGGAAGCTACTCTCGAGGCTCAAGAGGATTTGCTCATCCTTAAAAAGGAGAAAAACCGTGAGCTAGAGAAGAGCTTATCTTTTGAAAAAGGAAAGAATGAGGAATTGGTTAAGAACTTAAAATTGACCAAATCCGAGGTGACTAGTCTTGAGATCACCTACGCTTCACTCGAAGAGGAACTTGCGAAGTCAAAGGATGCTTGCAAGGCTCTTGAGTTGAAGCTTGTTGATCTCAAGAATAGCCCTCCGACTACCTCAACCATTAGCTCCAATTCTTCTTTACCTTCTACGAGCAATGGATGCGCTAGATGCTACAACGTTAATATTGATACTTATGCCACTAACCTTGAGACATTGCAAGTGTTAGCATATGAAAATGAGAAGCTCAAGGGGATGCTCGAAGATGGACTTCAAAAGTCCTACAAGGCAAGTAAGGGACTAGAGGAGTTCCTAGGTAAGCGACAAGGTAACGCTATGAAGCATGGGCTTGGATACACTCCACCAAAAGGGAAAAAGAGCAATATTGTGGTTGCTCCTTTAAACAAGCCCATCCAATTTGTTAAGAGCAAGGAAAACACTAAGTACAAAACTCACTCTACATTCTTTGCATCTTATGTACTTAAGAAAACTAACTTAGGTCGGGTAGTTGCTTGTCACATTGGGGGTAAACCCAAAGATAATTCTTATATGCGATCTATTTGGGTCCCTAAATCTCTTGTTACTAACGTGCGTGGACCTAAGCAAGTTTGGGTACCAAAGAGCAAAAACTAAATTTCATTTTGTAGGCCTACACCTCCGGTGGATCAAGTTGGATCTTGGATAGCGGATGTACACATCATATGACCGGAGAAAGGGCAATGTTCGCTCATTTGGACGCCAATGGAACGAATAGTGAAAGCATCGTTTTTGGCGATAATGGAAAAGGTGAAGTAGTAGGTTTGGGTAAAATTCTTATTACAAATGATTTCCATTTGAACAATGTTTTGCTTGTTGAATCACTAAGCTACAATTTGTTGTCCATCGCTCAATTGTGTGAAGCGGGCTACAATTGTGTGTTTAGTGATAAGGGTGTGGATGTCGTTAAGAGGGACGTTGGTTCAATAGCCGTTAAGGGACGGTTGAAAGGGAATCTCTATCTTGTAGATTTCACTACGGATAGAGTTAACCTTGAAACGTGTCTTATGGCTAAATCCAGCATGGGTTGGTTATGGCATCGCCGACTTGCCCATGTTGGTATGAGGAACCTCCATAAACTTCTTAAAGGCAATCACATCCTTGGATTAACCAATGTTATCTTTGAGAAAGATAGGGTGTGTAGCGCATGTCAAGCCGGGAAGCAAGTTGGAGCTACTCATCCCGTGAAGAACGTGATGACCACCTCGAGGCCATTGGAGATGCTTCACATGGATCTATTCGGCTCGATTGCCTACATAAGCATTGGAGGAAATAAGTATGGGTTAGTTATTGTTGATGATTTTTCGCTTTACTTGGGTATTTTTCTTGCATGATAAAGGCGAAGCTCAAGGAAGCTTGAAGAAATTCATGAGAAGGGCTCAAAATGAGTTTGAGGTGAAGATCAAGAGAATTCGAAGTGATAACGGCATTGAATTCAAGAACACTGGGGTTGAGGAGTTTCTCGATGAAGAAGGCATCAAGCATGAGTTCTCGGCTCCCTATTCCCCTCAACAAAATGGGGTAGCCGAGAGGAAGAATCGAACCCTCATCGAGATGGCGCGCACGATGCTTGACGAGTACAAGGTCTCTAACATATTCTAGGCAGAGGCCATCAACACCGCGTGCTATAGTACCAACCGTCTGTATCTCCACAAGATTTTGAAGAAGACGGCGTACGAGCTCCTCACCGGCAAGAAGCCAAATGTATCCTACTTCCGAGTCTTTGGGAGTAAATGCTACATTCTCAACAAGAAAGCTAAGTCCTCTAAATTTGCTCCTAAAGTAGATGAAGGTTTCTTGCTTGGATATGGATCAAATGCCTATGCATACCGAGTTTTCAACAACACCACCGGTGTGGTTGAAATTTCGCGTGATGTGACATTTGATGAAACTAACGGTTCTCAAGTAGAACAAGTTGATCGTGCTGTGATTGACAGGGAAGAACTCCCGTGCGAAGCAATCAAGAAATTAGCAATCGGAGAAGTAAGACCGCTTGAGCAAGACAAAATTCCAAGCACTTCAACTCAAGATGTTCATGACACGACGATGAACGCTCCGGATGTTGCTCCCTCTTCCTCAATTCGAGCTCAAGACGGCTCGAATGCCTCTCAAGACGATGAGGGTCCAATCCAAAGAACCAACGCAACCGTACCTCATCCGAGAGTCCATCAAAGTGTACAACGAGATCACCCGGTCGACAACATACTTGGAGACATTAACAAGGGAGTATCTACTAGATCTCGTGTTGCAAATTTTTGTGAATTTTACTCTTTTGTTTCTTCTCTTGAACCGCTTAAGGTAGAAGAAGCACTCCAAGATCCGGATTGGGTGATGGCTATGCAAGAGGAGTTAAACAACTTCGAACGGAACCAAGTGTGGAAGCTTGTCGAAAGGCCTAAGCAAAATGTGATTGGAACCAAATGGGTCTTTCGGAACAAGCAAGACGAGAACGGAATAGTGACAAGAAATAAAGCCCGGTTAGTTGCTCAAGGCTTCACACAAATCGAAGGTTTGGATTTCGATGAAACATATGCTCCTGTAGCTAGGCTTGAATCTATTAGAATATTACTTGCCTTTGCTACTCACCATGATTTTAAGTTGTATCAAATAGACGTGAAAAGCGCCTTCTTGAATGGACCACTCTCCGAAATGGTCTACGTTGAGCAACCACCCGGCTTCGAAGACCCGAACCATCCGGACCACGTCTACTTCCTACACAAGGCCCTCTACGGACTTAAGCAAGCACCGAGAGTGTGGTTCGAGTGTCTTCGCGATTTTCTCCTCGGTCAAGGTTTTGTAGTCGGAAAGGCCGACCCCACTCTTTTTACTAAACATATTGATGATGATTTATTTGTGTGTCAAATCTATGTTGATGACATTATCTTTGGATCTACTAATGAACATTTGTGCAAGGAATTTAGCAGGATCATGACTAAGAGATTCGAGATGTCCATGATGGGCGAGTTGAAGTTCTTCCTCGGTTTTCAAGTCAAGCAACTCAAGGAAGGAACCTTCATATGCCAAACGAAGTACATCAAGGACATGCTCAAGAAGTTCGGTATGGAGAACGCCAAGCCAATCAAGACGCCAATGCAAGCCAACGGGCATCTAGACCTCGACAAAGAAGGTAAACCGGTCGTCCAAAAGGTATATCATTCGATGATCGGTTTTCTACTTTATCTTTGTGCATCTAGGCCCGATATTATGCTTAGTGTGTGCATGTGTGCAAGATTTCAAGCCGCTCCTAAAGAATGTCACTTGGTGGCCGTAAAGAGAATCTTGAGATATTTAGTGCACACTCCTCATTTTGGGCTTTGGTATCCAAAAGGTTCATCATTTGAGTTAGTTGGCTATTCCGATGCGGATTATGCCGGATGTAAAGTGGATAGGAAGAGTACTTCGGGGACATGTCAATTCTTGGGTAGATCCCTTGTCTCTTGGTCCTCTAAGAAACAAAATTTCGTAGCCCTATCCACAGCCGAAGCCGAATATATAGCCGCCGGGAGTTGTTGTGCCCAATTGCTTTGGATGAGACAAACTCTAAATGATAATGGCCTAAACTATAACCATGTGCCACTTTTGTGTGACAATGAGAGTGCCATAAAAATTGCCAACAACCCTGTCCAACATTCCCGTACAAAGCATATCGATATCCGCCATCACTTCCTAAGAGACCATTCCACTAAAGGCGATATTGAAATTCAACATGTGAGCACAAATGATCAGTTAGCCGATATTTTCACCAAGCCTCTTGATGAAAAGAGATTTTGCGAGTTGAGGAGTGGGCTAAATATTCTAGACTCTCGCAATTTGGCTTGAAATATGCTTGCAACTTGATTGGTGATTGCAAAAAGTCTTTGGAAAATCTTATTTGCTTTATTTCTCTTATCTTAGTGTGTTTATTGGTTTTTGATCTTCGGATCCTGTCAATCATCCTGTGATCATGGTTTGAATTGTTGCATGGCTTGCTGATCACTTGATAACTTGATTCATTAGGTCCTCTCATCCATTTCTCGCTCCGGAGTCATTCATGCCTTTGTTTTCATGCCATCTCGAGAAAGCAGTTGGATCGTCCAAATTCCATTCGGACTATCGAACTAGTTGGACTATCGAACTTACGTTGGATCGTCGAAAGTGGGTCCTCGGCTTTTAAGCCGCCCGACCTCTCTCTTCTTCTTTTCCTCCCTCATTCCATATTTCCGGTTTCTCTCTCCTCTTCTCCGCCCCAACTCTCGGATCTAGGGTTTTGGCTGGAATTTTTGCGGTTTGGGGGCGCCAAGATCTTCCTCAAGGTCAAGGGCTTCATCTCCATCTATTGGTTGCCTCAAATCCGTCTTGGATTCACCGTTTTTCAATCTCTAAAAGGTTGGTTCAATCCCTTCGAATGCCGGTTATTTTCGCACTCTTGTTGAGAACCATTGGACTCTAGACTACACTAGACCTTGCTAGGATAGTCTCCCCATGATTAGCTCTTAGTATTGTTGAATTATTATCTAGATTGATAATTTAGGGTTTGTGAACTGTCACCTCGGAATGTCCGAGTTTCCATTCGGAATGTCCGAAGAGGTTCGGACTATCCGAGTGAAAACTTCGGACTATCCGAAGAAACCTTCGGACTATCCGAAGAATGTGACTTCATTTTAACTCTTTATTGTTCATCTAGGTTATAATTAGAGTCTAATCTTGTTTCAACCTTTGTATACCTTTAGGATGGATCCCTCTCAAGGTGGCAATCCTCGCTCTAGCCAAGCTGACATTGATGCGGCTCGCTCGAAGAAGGCTAGGCATGATCTTCCCGCCGGTGGCTCCTCGGCGGCTCTCGCTGATCCTCCTCAAGATTCCCCTCCGAAGTCTCCTCTCGCTCAGTCAGCCGGAAGGCAGAAGCGGCAAGTGATTCGCAAGAGGAAGAAGACAACTCATAAGGGTGCTCCAAGTCAAGGTGGTGGTGAACAAGGAGATGAGGGTCAGGGAGGCAGTGGTGCAGAGGATCCTAGGGCTGCCATGCCTAGGCTGAGGGCGGCTAAGTGTGTGAGGGCGGCTAAGTGTGTGGCTCAGCGCAGGGAAGGAGCGCTGATCGGTCCATTGGAGATTCACTCTGCTTGCTCGTGCTACTCCAATGGGTGTCACTCCTAAGAAGAAAGTGGATTATTGTATTGGGCAAGGAGAGGCAAAGAAGTCCGCGGCCACAAGTCGGGACCCACCGATGTATTTGCAAGAGGACTATGTGGATAAGCGGTTGGAATCACTTCCAACAGATTTCTACGACTCTGTGATTCTTGAGAAGAAGAACCCGATGGCATTGATGCATTACATTGGTCGGGATTACATGGCACAGCAGGAGGACACAATATTCAATGAGGTGATTGCTGCTTGTGAGCGCCACAATCTGAGAGAGATTATGTCTTTCAAGTGCAAATGGAATAATGAAGTTGTGGTGCAATTTTATGCAACCTTGTATGTTGACACAGATGCTGAGATTACCATGTGGTTTATGGTTGATGGGCTGTACTATGCCGTGACCAAGGCTCAGTTTGCTGACTGCATTGGATTCAACACCGAAGGCTAGGAAAACTTGGACAAGTTGCATGTTTTTGACTCCTCCAGCATCAATGATTTGACTCCTCTGTATGACGAATCTCAGAACTTCAAGCTGGGCACCACAAAAGGTTTGAAGCCATTTTATGCTATTCTTTACAAGTTGCTGAGGAAGACTTTGTGGCCCAAGGAGGGAGACGCCACCAACATCAGTTCCTACTCTAGGAACCTGCTCTTGAGGATTGGCGAGGGTTCTAGGCCGTTTGATGTGTTTGATTTTATTTGGCAAGAGATCCGCCTCAACTCCCTCGGCCGCATGCAGTTAGATTGCGATTCGCTCCATATGTGATGTGTATGGTTGAGAGCATCTCAGGCTTGTGGTTTGCCAAGGATGTGGAGCATGTGCCGTACCGTGTTCGTGTGATCAAGGCTCCACCTCCTCCAGTTCAGCCAGTGCCTGCTCCTTCAGCGCCCACAACCGGTCGTGTTCCTTGGTGAGACCCTCGGCAGGTGATCCTTCTTCCCCAAGCGGCTCCATCAAGAATATGCTTCGTGCTATTTTCTGTCTTGGGATCAAGAATCATAAGAAGATCAAGCAGATGAATGAGAAGATCACCGACACTCGCCGTCAGCTCAATGTGATCAAAGGAAAGCTCAACTTGTCGTGTTCTTCTGAGGAGTCCGAGTCAGAGTCTGATTCTGCGACTGTTGATTCGGCGACCCGGCAGCTCTTCGACCTTCCCGCCACTTCGGCGCCTACTGGTGACGATGAGGGCGACTCTCAATATGTGCCGGCTCAGGACAACGACAGCAGCGACGATGATGATGGCAGCGAGGAGTGACCTCTTTGGTGTCTTGATGCCAAAGGGGGAGTGAGGGTCATTAGATTTATTTATTTCTCGCTTTGGTCGTGGTTGCTTGCTTATGCTTGATAGTTGAACTAGTTGAACCATTGTTGCTTATACTTGTTGGATGCTTGTTGGTTGTTAAAGTTTGTCGAACTATTTGCTTAATTCCATTTCCCTTTAGCAATGCATTTGTGTGATACCATGTCATATTTGTTTATGCAAATTATATGCTATATATCTTGTTATACACTCTAAAGTAGAAATTTAGGGGGAGCTTTCGCAAAATTTTCCCGTAAATATGTGCATTTGACATTCCACTCGAATTATTTCAATGCACACATTTAGGGGGAGCTTCTCCGTGTATTTGGTTTTCCAAATACTCTCTCATTTCAATTTTATCTAAATCTAATTGTGTTGTCATCAATTCACCAAAAAGGGGGAGATTGAAAGTGCATCTAGGCCCCTTAATGATTTTGGTGATTAATGACAACAAGATTAAGTGACTAATGAGCTTTATGAGTATTGTGAACAGATGAATAAGCTCATGGGAAAGTCGCTTAAGGAAAGAGGTCCCTCAAATTCGAGAAGAGAAGGCGTCGGTTAAACTCAATGGTCGTATATGCTTTTTAAATTTTATTTGAGTTTAAGGATTGCCGTACTATTAAGAGGGATTTGGCAAGAAATAGTTTTAGAATGATCCAATGTGCTCAAGGATGAATCCTAGTCTAAATATGGGTCAATGTGTAAAGTCTTGGGGGCAAAAAGTTCAAAATGGTTCGGAGTATCCGAACAAACCTTCGGAATGTCCGAACTGGCCCCCTCGGTTGCTCAGGCAAAATTTGGTTCGGAATGTCCGAAACTTGGTTCGGAGTATCCGAGCTAACCCTCTCTGTTGGTCGAACTCATTTTGGTTTGGAATGTCCGAACATGGGTTCGGAGTATCCGAGTGGAACCCCTCGGTTAGGGCTAAGTCATTTTGGTTCGGACTATCCGAAGTGTCGTTTGGATTGTCCGAACAGTGCGTTCTGTTGCCCTAATCTCATTTGGTTCGAACTATCTGAAGGGTCGTTCGGACTATCCAAACCGTGTGTTCCGTAGCCCTGATTCCTAATGGTTCGGACTATCCGAACAAGGGTTCGGACTGTCCGAACAGTCTCGGGCTGAAGTGAAAAACGGCTAGTTTTGGGAGGCTTTAAATACCTCCCCAACTCCCACCTACCAAATAGTTAGTGCATTCAATTCATTTCAACAGCTCTTTTCACTCTCTCTCAAAGCTCTAGTGTTCTCCTCCCTCAAATCTTGTGATTCTTGAATCTTTGGAGGGAGATTAAGTTGAGAGATTGAAAGATCTAGCGTTTGTGATTCATCTTGAGCTCGTGGTTCATCCTCAAGCGGATTTCTTGCGAGATTCTTTACTCTTGGAGGTTGAGGACTCCTAGACGGCTAGGAGTCACCGGTGAGCTCCCGATCTTCGTGTGGGAAGCCGCCAAAAGTTTGTGAAGGTTGAATCCACCTCCGCAAGGGAAGGATTCAAAGAGTTAACGGGTGAGTGCTTGGTGCAACACCTAGAGGACAAGGGTTGAAAGAGACCCCGGCTTTGTGCCGCCTCAACGGAGACGTAGGATCCCCTCAAGGATCCGAACTTCGGGAAAAATTCGGTTTGTCTCCTTGGTTCTTGATTCTCTTACTTATTCATCTTGTGCTTAGCTTAATCTTTTGGGGATTCAAGGGGTAATAGCTTCTTGCAGTAGATATATTGGTGGGATTTCATTTCCTGCAAGTAATCTTAGTCAAAATACATCATTTGAACCTAGATTCATACTCTAGATTTGCCAGATCTATTTTCTAGGGTTCTTGTGCTCGAACGATTCGGACTATCCGAAATTTGGTTCGGACTATCCGAACCACTCGGACGATCAAGTAAATTTCGAGTATCCAAGTTTAAATTCTCTGCGATTTAAAATTTGTAGCGCTTATTCACCCCCTCTAGGCGACATCTCGGTCCTTCGGGGTTTCTATCTTCGTTCGGCCTCTCACGATCGAGATAATGACCCTCGTCGGTGCTACTTTGCTTATTACCTCGATGCTTACAAGGGTCTGGTAGGGTTTAGCTCGCCCTATGCCTGGTTACAAAAGAGTATTGCTATTACAGAGCCTACACGTGCTTTTTGTTTCTGCGTCTGCTTCTCCTGGCGCGTGCGCGTGTGTATCTGTGTTTGTATGTGTATGTCTCCTCCTTCTTGGCGTGTTCTGAGGAGGTATTTATAGATGGTTTAAATCGACCACATCCGAATGTCACGACCTTACGTATCCGCGCGTGGCAACAACTGCCCCTTGAATTCCGCCATACGGCGTCGTGGATGTGATGGGCCCGAATCGTGGTGCAACGGTTAACGCAGCTGCTGCCACGTCGCCTTTACAGCCGAAGCATGACTTGCGGGGCATGCTTAGGTTTCTTCCTTTGTTGTGACCGACCTTAGCCGCCAGCTCGAGCAACCATGCTCGGAGGGCTAAGCCGTATGCTCGTGGATGGGTATGGCCGGCAACTGGTCCGTTCAAGGATCTTCCTTTGGGACGGCATCAAAGGGAAGCATGGTCGGCCGAAGAAGGGCTGTCGGGGCTTGATGGTCCTTATGGTAATTTATCTAATCCCCGACAGCTAGCCCTCCATGGAAAAAGGGGCTCGGTTGATCCCTCAATCAACAAGTAAGCTCGGTGAGGGGCCTGTTCCCCAAACGCCGATAGTAACATACTCGAAACCCTTCGTTCCAGTACCAGTGTGGATTGCTAGGAAAATAATGTTGGCTATGAGCAACCTTATTAGTTCCCATCGGCTCAAGCGAACTATTGACCCATGCTTATGATCGAGGGGTAGAATGCTAATTACGAATGCAATTGGCAAATTTCTAATACTACATAGGCCAATACGGTGAATTAGGCTGATCAGATATTTGCCGTATTTCGAGACCAAGTCAGCATATAGCCTAAAGGAAAGGTTACAGGCTATCGGAAGCTATACCCTAAGTACATTGATTGGATGCCTTATCCTAATAATTTTAAAGTTCCTGATTTTTCAAAATTCTCAGGGGATGACCCTGTTACTACTTTAGAGCACGTCGGATGTTTTATCGCGTAATACGGTGAAGCGGCTTAGTCTGACGAATTGAAAATTATGTTATTGCCACTATCTTTGTCAGGAGCTACTTTTACATGGTTCATAAGCCTAACACCAAATTCGGTCAATTTCTAGACAGATTTAGAAAGCCAATTCCATGAATACTTTTTCTTTAGAAGTCTCGAATTTATAATTTTGACTTGAGTTATGTCTAATAGAAGTTTGGGGAATTAGTAACAGATTATAGTAAGATATTTAGGGAGATAAGAAATTGGTGTTTTAGCATCACTTTACCTCATAACCGATTAGTCGATTTAGCCTTCCAAAGGTTAATTCTCCAGCTAAAGGAAAAATTCGATGAATAGAAATTTACCAATTTAAGTCACCTGCTACATAGGGTGTCGGCTCAAGAAAGCCATTTTACTGATAACAGAGGCTTCAGAGATGATAATAATAATAATAATAATAATAATAATAAGGGTAAAGCTAAAGTAAACCTCATTGAGTATAGTTCAAGCAATTCATCTAAAAACGATGAGGCTAAAATAAATATAGCTGAATGGGTTAAGTAGTCTAAGAAGTCCTTAGTCTATTCCTAGCTTAAGCTAACTAAGAATAAGTCGAAAATAAAATATGCTTTAAATGTGATCATATTTTTGACTTATTGTTGCAAGAAAAGATAATACGATTGCCTAAAGGACATGTTATACTATCGGTGATGAAATCAAAAAATGAAGGTATTGCAAGTGGCATCATTCTTTTCTCATAATACTAATGATTGCAATATTTTCTAACAGCAAATACAATCGGCTATAGAAGATGGCTGACTCAAGTTTTTAGAAGAGACGACAATGCAGTTGGTTCAATATGCCATGGATTAATATGGCTCAATGTCTTGGAAAGAGAAAAGAGTCGATACAGGATACAGGGTTAAAAGTTACATGTTATATTAATGTTTAGTCGAGATCTAGTGGCAAGGGAACCTTGAAGATCACAGTACGCTCACTACAAATAGAAACTGACTATGAAGAGAGGAGTTCAAGGACCATAAAGCCAAGAGGAGATTTACTGATCGACAAGTGGTACAAAGTAGAAAAAATATCACCATCGCAAAAGCCGATTCATTAGCCAAAACCAAATTCCCCCAGCTATTGGAGAAGTATGAAAGAAGGAACAACAGGCTGTGTTATCTTGCATGTTGGCCAGTTAATATGTATTGGCCTGACAATCTATAGAAAGCTCAACAACATACCCCTTTTAGCAGTTTTGTTGGGAAAGAGGGTCAGCTTTGCCATCATCGTACACTTGTCCAATGGAACATTATCCTCACTAAGGTGACTGGCAACGGCGGTCAGCTAAAGACAGAATATCTAAGCTGATGCAACATCATCATGGTGAAAATCATAAAAGATCAGTCCATAAGAGAATTTCTAGGCTAGTCCAGTTGCCAACACGAGTGGAGGAAGGGCCAAGTTCTATGACCCAGGTTAGTCTGGCTAGAAAACTACGTGAGCTTATTAAACCTAAACCCAAGAGGTGTCCTCCAGGAATTAGCTGATCACAATGTAGGTGACTTCAAAGGCGAATGACCCAAAGAACAAGCACAGAAATGAAGCATTCAATGAACTCCGGTCGATTAAGATCGCTAAAAATGAGTGTTGGAAAAAGGAACTAGTTGCAGAAGAGTTTGATTCAGCTGATGATCTAGATTCACCCATGATTCAGGATGATTCTTCACCTCTGATGGACATCAATATGTTGTTTACCTTGCCAACTGAGTTTAAAATAAGTACTGTATCAGCCAAAGATACATTTGCTCAATTGTGCTTGGGGGCTAAAGATGCAGTTTTTGAAAAGCCTCATGATGATCATTGGCACCTGAAGCCATTATATTTGAAATGCCATATCAATGACAGGCCGATATCAAGGATGCTAGTTGATGGGGGAGCAACCATCGATCTGATGACATATACCACTTGTAAAAAGCTGGGTAAGTTCGATAATGATCTTATTAAGACTAACATGGTTTTAAATGACTTCACGATCAATCCTACTGAAGCAAGAGAGGCTATGGTAATAGAGCTAACAGTCGGCAGCAAAACATTACTAACTATCTTTTTCATGGTTGACGCTAAGGGTAACTACAATGTTCTGCTATGGCGAGATTGGATTCAAGCCAATTGTTGTGTCCCGTCGACCATGCATCGGATGCTCGTCCATGGAACAGGGATAAGGTTAAAGTTATTCAAGCTGATACATCAACTCGTATTGCTATGTCAAGTTTAGATGCTAACTGGCAACATGAGGAAGCTGAGTGTATATCAGGTAAAGCTCTAGATGATTGTAATTTTATCTGCATCAACAAAATAGGGCTTATTCTGATCAATGTAAAGCCAAGCACGCTTAATCAGACAGGTGAGATTTTGCTCCGATAGAGTTCAAATCGGCTACAAAACAGTTAATAAGATAAAATACAGAGCTATCGGCAAACACAGATAGCTGTGAGGCCATTGAAGATTTTCAAGAAATTGAGAAGTTAGGCCAAGGTCACATCGACTGACTTGCTAGAAGAAATTGACATAGGTGATGGCAGTAGAAAAAGACCAACTTTTATTAGTTCAAAGTTAGCCACAGATTACAAAGAAAAGTTAGTCAAGATATTAAAAAACTATAAAGATTATTTTGTTTAGGAATATCATGAGATGGCTGGTTTAAGTTGACAACTTGTTTAATATTGGCTACCTATAAATCCAAATTATCGGCTGTTTAAACAGACTCCTAGATGATTTAATCCAGCCTTGTATACAATTATAAAAGAAGAAATTGAGCAGTTATTGGAGGCTAAGTTTATCAAGCTTTGCCAATATGCTACATGGGTTTCTAATATCATTCCTGCTATGAAGAAAAATAGCAAACTCAGGGTGGGTGTGTTGATTTTAAAGATTTGAATAAAGCCACACCAAAGGATGAGTACCCAATGCCAATAGCCGATATTCTTATGGTGTTGCATCGGGGAATAAGATTATTAGTTTTTTAGATGGTAATGCCGGATATAACAAAATATTCATGGCAGAAGCTGATATACTTAAGATAGATTTTAGGTGCCTTGGTGCCCTTGGTTTGTTTGAATGGGCAGTAATGACATTTGGCTTGAAAAACGTTAGTGCAACATATCAACGTGCTATGAATTTAATTTTTTATTATTTAATTGGCCACATTATAGATATTTACATCAATGATGTTGTGAAATCCAAGGAGGATTTGCAGCATCTAGCTGATTTGGAAACATTATTAAAAAACACAAGGGCACATGGTTTAAGGATAAATCTATACAAGTGTGCTCTTGGTGTATCGGCTGGGCAATTTTTGGGCTTTATGTTTCATAAAAGAGGAATTGAAGTTAATCAAGAAAGAGTCAAAGCCATAGCCAAAACTAAACCACTGACCTGCAAAAAGGATTTACATAAGTTGATCGACAAGATTAATTATTCACGGTGATTTATTTTAAAATTATCTGGCTGCATTAGTTCATTTACCCAACTATTGAAGTTACAAGTGTTGGTGTACTTTGCACCGGGGTACCCTCTCTGCCGTAGAAGTAATAGGCCTAAGAAGTGGCCTGGCCCAGTTTGAAGACCACGTGGCCCCTTGGCGAGCAGTCTGGCGATCACGCCCTGCTCGTCGGGCGAGCGGCCTGCGTGGCACCTTGGTGGGCAGTCTGGTGAGTACGCCCTGCCCGCCGGGGGAGAAGCCCACGTGGCCCCCAGGAGAGCAGTCTGGTGATCACGCCGCCGCCGGGCGGTAGCGTACTTTCTGGCGGTAACTCTGGTGAGCACGCCGCCGCCGGGCGAGAAGCCCACGTGGCCCCCTAGCGAGCAGTCTGGCGATCATGCCACGCTTTCGGGCGGCGCCAGCGTGGCGACCTGATGAGCGGGCGAGTGCTCGAGCCCCCCTTGTCGGGCCACGAAGGCAACCAAAGGAATGAGGGGGAGGCTTCGCCTCGAAGTTTCCCTCCCCTAGCACCTCGTGTCAGGGTCATTAATTGTGAAGGATTCTGCTTTCGACACGACGACGGCTTATCCCTCTGATGCCTCTTACCAACCCGTCGTAGAGCCGTCCTGTCCCGGGCAGACCGGGCGAGACCTCTCACCGACATTAAATAAGGTTCGAAGGACAAGGCCACGGAGGCGTGCTTAATAAATGAGTCGTGGGTCGGCGTGGAAGCTGGAATTATGGGTGTAATTAATGTGTTGTAGATAAGTATATCGCCACCTTCTCTCCTGCCCAAGGTGGCCCGTCTATATAAGGGCGCCCTGGTGCATGAAGAAAGGGGCCGGTCGGCTAGAATAAGAAGCATAAAGAAACAGACACTGAAGAACAACCTTGTAAACACTTCCCCATTTTCTCAACGGAGAACTAGCAGGACGTAGGGCTATTACCCACATCGGAGGCTTGAACCTGGGTAAATCATTGTGTCCACCAACTTGCTGATACCCAGAATCCATCGTCAAGAGACATTAGAGTTTCTAGCCACGAAGATGCCCTCTACCGAACCATAATTTCCGCCTAGGGAGTAGACACCCTGTTAGTGGAATCTTGACAGGCGAAATACGCTAACAAAGGATAATCAAGATTTTGTTTAGGGAGCTGATTAGTGAAAAGCTTTCGAGAGCATCAAGGAATATTTGTTTAATCCTCTAGTTTTAGTTTCACCATGAAAACGTATAGCATTTAAATTATATATATCGGTTGAAGAAGCTACAATTGGAATTGTTTTGGCACAAGAGATTGACGGCAAAGAGCATGTTATTTTCTACCTAAGCTGACGGTTAATTGATTCAGAAACTAGGTACCTTTTTGTAGAAAAGCTTTGCTTATTATTATATTTTACTTGCACAAAGTTAAGGCATTATATTTTAGTATCGGCTTGTAAAGTTATCTGTAAAATTGATGTTGTAAAATATAAGTTGTCAGCTCCAATTTTGTAAGGTCATCTTGGTAAATGGGCATATGTGCTTATCGAGGTTGATCTAACATATGAATTGACTAAAGCTATTAAGGGTAAGGTAATTGCCAATTTTATAATAGGACACAAAACTGATACAAATGCCGGTCTGATATTTGTTGCCCCTTGCCAACTATTTTTTGATGGATCAATAAGTCGAGAGAGCGGTGGTACCAAAATAGTGTTGGTTTCGCCGAAAAGATATAATTTTGACTTCACATTCAAGCTGAATTGCAGATGTTCTAATAATCAAGCTGAATACGAAGCTATAACACCCTAGCCCAAATTAGCTCAAAGTCCAGCCTACCTAGGGCGGACCTACGCATGCATAGTACCCTATGCACACTTTTGTCCTCACTTCATGTAAAAGGGTTAACCCGGAGATGCTATGTTTGGACCCAACAGGCATTAATACTACTACAACTCACTTTGTGCAAGCAATGTGGGACTAATCTCACTACCGCTAGCCTTCACATTAACGGACTAGGGTATTACACTCACCCCCCTTAAGGGCTGACGCCTTCGACAGCACACCGTATATACAGTAGATACCTAGAACCACCCCTCGATACATGGCCGTGTGTCTAGTGCTAGCACATATGCCATGCCATGTGGCCACTCCGGGCCCACACGCGCCACTTGAAGATGAGGTTTCAAAACCCTAATATCACTACTAGATTTCCAACTTTTACCGAGTGTGAAAAATATGTCGGCCATTGCAAAATACCGTAGGCCATGTATATGGCCGAGCATAAACCGTCGGTAACTTCCCCTCGGCCACTCATGGTCGGCCATTCGTGGGATTCCCGATGGTACCCTCGGTTATTAGTTTAACAAGGGTTTTCATAGCACTCAGTAAATACATGGGTGAGAGGTTTTCTCTCCCTGACGGGGTATGGAAACCCCTAGTAATTTCTCACAACTATATGTGAGATTTTTTGTGTAAAAAATGTAAAAATAATTTCAAATCTAGGGACTAGACCTCACAACTTTGTTTGCACCACAATCCCTTAATTCGAACATTTTTTATCTTCAAATTAGAAATACGTGATGCTTAGGATTTGAACTCATAACCTCCTGAACACAACCTCTCCCTCCTAACCAACTCACCTCAACTGTCTTCTTGCTAGAAGTAAGATAAATACTTCTTTTAACTCTTGTTCTTATGATACTTTATTAATTATTTAGTCAAATATATGACTTTAAACGGAAAAGTTGTCAACTACAAAGTTGTAGATTTCAATGAGAACTACATTTTTCATATATACATCACCTTCATCCAGCCTCGTATGAATTTTGCAATAGCCCAGTGTTTGATTTGTACCCTCGCTAAAAGTTGTACCCCGTCGACAAATCATTGCAATAACCGAGTGTTATCTTTACACACACTAAATGTATTTCCACTCGGTGATTGTTTGTAATGGCCGATGGTTAGCATTGCATTCACAACAATTATTGTACCCTCTCGGTGATTTCATACTATGACTGAGGGTTTTCCACCAAC
Source organism: Guadua angustifolia (assembly GCA_036346375.1). Taxonomy (NCBI): domain Eukaryota; kingdom Viridiplantae; phylum Streptophyta; class Magnoliopsida; order Poales; family Poaceae; genus Guadua; species Guadua angustifolia. Next base: position 43,243,345 of record CM070510.1, read on the forward strand.
CGTCGGTTTGTGGTAAACCCCATGGTAAATCTTCTAATAGCCGTCCGTTTTTGTTCTACCGTCGGCCACCTTATTTTTTCCCGACGGCTCGTAGGCCATTACATTTCACACTCGGTAAAAGTTAGATTTCTAGTAGTGTATACCATCGTCGTTGGATCAAGATTGGCCGTTGTAGATTGAGCTATATCGGTTTAGGTAAGTCAAGATCGTATCCATTGGTTTGATCCAGGCGGATCTGATTATGCCGCGTTAGTGGGGATCGCAGCCATTCGTCGTTGATCAGATGGCCCTAGGTTGTCATGTCCAAGTGAGACAAAGCTCGCCACCGCCGTAACTGACTCAAAGTTTGCAGCCACATTCAGTTAGGGTTTTTGCAAAGCCCGCTTTCTGAGGCTATAAAAGTTGGTCTGACTCTTTTCTGAGGTTCATCGACTCATCGTGCATCCATAGCCCTCGCTAAAGTCGCCTGTACCGCCGTCGTTTTAGCACAAGAGCTTGCCAAAGTTCTAGTAGCATTGCTGATCATTTTTTGCGTTATTGCATCATCGGCGAGCCGTTCTTTGCTGCTCTGGTTCCAGATCTAGGATCGTTGAGATGCGCCACATCAGATCCATCGCGTCGCCGGAGTGCCGTCTGCATTGTCATCGTCCTCATCTCCAGTGGAAGACCGCAACTGTGTCGCCATTGTCACCGGGAAAGCTTTAGACCATTGGATTGTTGGTCCAAGTTCATAATTGCACCGCGTAGATTCTTCATGAGTGAACTGCTCGGGTAAGTGTAGGCTGTGTAGCCTTCCAATCTGGTGGGACTCATGGATGCATGCGATGTGTCCACCATCGGGAACCTCGGCTTGGGTAGTGATATGAGCCACGTCACTTGTGAACCGGTGCAGGCAAGTGACTTGGTCCATACGCCAGAGACGTGTGGTAGCGTCAGATTGGCTGGCTCGGTGATGATGTCATAGTGATGTCAGCATGAAGTATTAAATCGGATTTTCAATATAAAAATAATTTTTTATTTATTTGATTTTTAGAATTTTTGGAGTTCATTTGCTCTCTGTTGTGGTATTTATTTGGTTCTCTCTCTCGTTTGATGCATTTGTGGAGGATAACCCAGGATGTTAACCCAAGAGCACGTTCTAGAGTAAGACTAGGACCTTTACCAAGGCAAGTTATGATTGGATCATATTGAACCCATATTTATAAAATCGCTATATCGTTTTTATCTTATTGTACATTATTTCATGTGTACAATTGTTTCAATTAAATTGTGACTTAGTTAATCTACATTTTAGTCTATACCCTACTTTGTCATTTGTATGCTATGATCTATTGTCACTCCAGATTGGTTCACTATAGTTGGTTAATATTAAAATCAACATGGGTTGGTTAGATCGCTTTAATATGCTTATCTATGCCACGTCATCACATGTACTTGAATCATCAAAGTTTAATCTTGACTAATGGAATATGGAACATGATTATAAACTGGTGTCAGGTGTTGTCACACACTGAGATTGAGTTGTTGTGGCGATTGATGTCATGCAATGATGTTGAATTGTTGATGGCCCGTAGTGCTTGGTAATTAACTAGGGCGGTAATGATATAGATTTGGGCAAGTGGCACGGGGCAATGTGCCAAGATGGGCTAAAGGGCAAAGAGTATGTAAAAGTCTTGCCGTAGTCACTCTAAGGACTTAACCTTACAAGTCTTTGACTTAAGTCAATCATGCAACTAATGTCTGGTATGTGACAACCTAGGTGACTAATTTGCAATATCTTAGTTTAGTACTGCTAGTGGTGGTGTGGTCCCTGAGTTCATGGATAAACTCACACAGCGCGAGAGGTGGGCCCTGGATGTGGTAACTAATCCCACCAATGTTGAAACCTCAGCGGTAGTACTAGTTAAGGCATGGCATTGTAACGGCTTTATTATAATCACTTCACGTATGTGGTGAATTAGTTGTATCATTGGGGTAAAGTGCATAGCCTTTGTAGAGTGTAAATCTATTTGAATAGTCATGCTCGTGGATTGAGCATAGCTAGAGAATTACAGTCAATGATTAGATTTTTGCAAAATAAAACTTGGGATGGATGGCAGGTTGCCATGGGAGGTTGGAAAGTTGACTTAGAATTGAAAACTTGGTCTACTTGAGAAATGTTGAAATTGCTATTCACTGTTATTTATTTTACTATCTTTACAATCTATGTATTGTACTTGTTCATAAATACTGCTTTATTGCAAAATAGTCATAATAGGCTTTTCCTGTGAAATAAGCCTTGCATATAGTTATATAGAATTGCAATTTATGTACAACTTGTTGAGTACTTTCAAGTACTTACCTTTGCCAATTACCATAATCAACAGTTGACGAGTCTACACCTTTGTTGGAGGAGGGGTTCCAGGAGGACACGAGTAATTAGGGTCTGAGCCTTGTTAGTTACCAATGGTAAACTGAGGGGTCATCTACGTCTTCTATTTTCCATTACACCTATCTTAGTTTTTATTTCAAGTCTAGCCTTGCGTGGCTTAATCATGTAACATGGTCATAAGATCACACACTTAGTTATACTCAATAAATGGTTTTTATATTATCATTGTGTATAATGTGATATTTACCAATATTGAGCTGTGTGCACTATCGTGTTCTAGGACTAGTGCGGTAAACATAGAGGGTCCAAATTAGTAAATTCAAGTCCCGACAAAAGATATACCGGTCAAGCCACATATTTAGGAAGGCAATGTGCCTTTTGTTCGATACAAGCCTTGTTCCTTTGTTGTTATCTATATATTTGCTCTGACCTTATCCTTTGGCTGAGACTAGCTTATGCTCTAGCTTCGGGCTAAAGGCTGATATTTGGTCCCCATCGGGTCTAAGGCAACAAAGCTGTGCCACGTCTAAAAGTGTGGGGCCAATGGGAACTGTCCTAAACATAATTGCATTCAAGAAGTATGACCAAAAAATAGCAGGCCATTGCTATCAGTGACTCATTAGGCTCCAGATCGGCTAGGGAGAGGGGAACGCATTCTGCAATATCCATCTACTCCCATTGAGGCAGTTTTTAGGTGGCTATCCTATTGAACCAATCTCTCCATCCCTTCAATGTTGTCGGCCACACTCTAAAGCTTTTGCTTCATCCATAGATATTATATTCATGAGCATGCAAGGGAAGTCTAGGAATGTCCTTTTCTATTATAGTCGATGGATCTAGATCACCTAGGGGGCCTAATAAGTAATATTTATCTTTACAATCTAAGTACTTGGTTTGGGTCCATTATTCTTGAGACGATGAGGTGAGAGAAGTAGAAGTCTTGAAGACAAGGAAATGAGGGATCAAGTCGATGGTTAGGGATGCGAGAGCTTGAGCGCATGAGGAATGATAGAGAATGGAGCCCATATTTATAGGGGGTAAAAGGAACAGTAAAAGGCTGGAAGATTTCCCATGCAACGGCTACAGTTATGGTAAAAAATGGTGCATTTTAAAGATTACGGCACAATAAGTAGAGCGGTTACTAAAGACGGTGGTGTTTGAACCCGACGAAGAAACTTTTTGGAAGATAATATGTTATCTTCCAAAAATAGAGGCATATGTTTGCACCCAAATTTGGCATGGCATGATTTATTGTTAGGCTAAAGGATAAAATAGAGATTTCTGACGATATCGGTTTAAGAAGGAATAGTTATGTTAAAGTTACGATTATGGTTGATATTGATTCAAAGATGAAATTTTAATTTATACAAGGCCAATATGGATCATGATTGACAATGCATTGGAAAAGGACATGATCAGTCAATGCACTATAAAAGGGATTGAGAGCAAGCACAAAAAACAACACAATTAATCAAACAACTCATATTTACTCTTTATTTACTTTCCTGTCAATTAGGAGTAGCTTTGTAATTTAGAATCTCTCTTGTAATATGATTTTGAACAATAAAGTTGCGTATCATCGATTGTTGGTCTTCATTAATTACGCCAGGTTTGATTTTCTATGACCTTGTTAGTTATCATCTTTTTAGGAAAGCCTACCTTTATCAAACATCTAGTCAGCCTTAACTGGTTGGTTAGACTTATTGTTACCTTAGTTTTAATTGGCTTTGCATAGTTGTTTAGATCATTGACGATTATCACATTAGATTGGCTTTGAGCGTATTTTTCAATCTATCTTACCGATTGTATGATCAAATTGGCTGACACGCCATGAACCAGCTTAAACCCAGTGTTCTCGTGTGTTTGGACTAATTAATCCGTCATCACATTTTTTGGCACAATAGAGGGCCAGCTAACATAGAATAATTCTGTAGCCACAGCAGATCGCTTGATGGTTTGTACATTGAGGGTTCAACTAACAGAATAACTAATGCATCACCACCAAGGGTTCACAAAATCGACAAAAATCACTAAAAAATCATGTAAATCAATCGTATCGAGCCGGTTTGATATCTGAAACCACTCAGTAAACTAGTGGAGTTTAAATTCAAATTTATAGAATTTAGAAAATTTAGAAACATTTATAAAAAAAGTGTTAAAATTTTTGTTTGAGATCCTGAGGTAATGCTAATAATGCTGTAAGATTTTAAAATCATTATCAAACATGTATATTGTTTAAAAATTCTGACAATGCAGCTGTCATTTTATATACTATTTTGTTTTAGATTTTCTAGGGGTACTAAATGAAGTCTACTATTTTTGAAAATGTTTGAGTGTGGTCCAGGGGAAATGCTAATGTTTCTGCAAAATTTTTAGAAGTTGATCAACCTTGTGTATTTTTAAAAAATTCTAACAGTGCAATTGTCTTTGTATATGCTCTTGTGTTTTTTATTTTCTAGGGGTAGTATTGAAGTCTAATATTTCTAAAACTTTTACAACATGATCCTTGGGAACTCTTTGTTATACTATTAAAATTTTAGAGCATGATAAAGCTTGTAAATGTTTATAAAAATCTGAAAGTGTCTCTGTTCCTTTTCATTAATTGCTATTTTCGATTTTCTAGACATACTAAATGAATTCAAAAATTCTTGAAATTTCTCTAATATGTTTTATTGATTAATTGGGATTTATTTTGATTTTATGAAAATTTTTACAATTTTTAAATTTTCCTTTTTTAATTCTCCTTGTGTGTGCAGAAATTTGAATAAATTTGAAAATAAAAAAGTTGATGAAAATCATTCAAAAATCAGTAAAATCAATCAATTTTTTCAACAAAATTTGACCGCCGATTTCAAAGTTTTTGACTTCGAATTCATTCAATTTCTACCGATTTTTGACAATAATAAAAATACTTCAAAATTTGAATATTTGATAACCCTGTCACCACCATCTCTCTTACCACTGATCTGTTGTTGTTCTGTTAGGCTTGTTAGATGAAACGCTTGTGAATTTTGACAGATCTAGACTTGTTGGATGAAAATTCTCTCGGCTGTGGCGACTAGTTGTCAGTGGCATGAGGCTTTCATGAGGGTTTGAAATCTCATTTTTGCTTGACATTTTGGACCTAGCTGGAGGGGGAAATCTCACCAAGATTTCAGAATTTTTGAGAAATCTCGGTCGGTTTTACCAAGATCTCAACGAGATTTGCCAAGACCTCGGTCAAATTGCACAAAGCGAAAAATAGCACAAACGATGTCTAAAATTTTTAATTTTTTTAGAGGTTTTTTTATAAATCATTGATGTTCCCATACAAATTTCAGATGATTATCAAATCTGAGTAATGTTTAAAAATTCAAACATTGCTACTGTCCTGATAAAATGCTGACTGGCAAGTTTGAACCGAATGAAGAATGAAACAAACCACATTAGAAAATTTTGATATTTTTTTGGATGGTTATGATGTATCATTAATGTTCCCATAAAATTTTTAGATAATAATCAAGCTTCATGAATTTTTGAAAATTTGAACATTGTTACTGTCCTAATAAAAGCCTTACCTGGAAATTTCAACCAAATGAAAAATAGTACAAACCATGTTAGAAAATTTTGAAAATTTTTTTAGATGGTTTTGATGTATAATTAATGTTTTGATAAAATTTTTGTATGATTATCAACCTTCAAGAAGTTCCAAAAATTCTGACAGTGCCACGTCCTAATAAAATCCTCACGATCAATACATAGCTTTGCTTTGGCAATCAAAAAAGGTTTAAAATTTTTAAAATTTTGCAAAAGGGTTCTAAGGAAATGCTTAAGATATTAGAAAAAATTTAAATCATTGTGATACTCCAGTGAATTTATAAAAATTTTACAAGTGCACCGTATCATTTATGCTCTTTCTATTTTTGATTTTTGAAATATAACAAATGAAGTTCAATGCATGCATAGATTTGATTGAGAAAACAAAAAAAGATGAAAATTTTTAAAAATTTTATACAATGGTACTGAGGAAATTATTAAGCTCTCATAAAAAGTTTGGATCATGATTGCACTCGAAAAAATTTATAAAATTCTGACAATATTACTATCCCAATTATGTTCATTCTGTTTTGATTTTTTAAAGATAACAAATAAAGTTAAATTTTTTGAAATTTTTTTGTTTGATTCTACACTTCTTAGGATGGCACCATAAAATTTTTATGTCATAATAAAGCATTTAAAATTTTATAAAAATATGATAGTGTTTCTGTAGTTTTTAAAAAATATCTAAAAAATTCGGTTTTTCAACAAATTTTCATAGGAGATGACTTTCTTAAGGGTTATTGGACCAAATCTTGCCGAGATTTCTGAGATTACTGTAGCAATTTAAATTTTTTAAAATTGTTTACTCTGACCGGTATTTCAAAAATCATTTATGTTTGAAAACTGAGGTCTTGTGAAATTTTGAAGAGATTTTAAAATTTGGCTTCCCCACGAGCTGTCGCGTACGTAGGGCCGTATGACATTTGGTGGGTGCCGTGGCATTGATAGGACATAGTCATGCCACACCGGTGGAGCCACCCTATGAGCTAGCTAAAATGTTTAATAGACAGTTCTAAGGTGCGTTTAGTAGAGCTTCTAGATTCAGCTTCCCTATAAGAAAGTGAGGAGCTCTACCAAATAAGAAAAAATCAACCAGCTTCACATAGGAATCCGAGAAAGTGATTCATGTTTTTTGACTTACAGTCTGGGAGCCAAAAAAACTACTCCCCACCTGATTCACAACTTCCCATTTACAAACCTCCCCACCAAATTCATAACTATTTCTCAGACAGGAATCACTTTCACCAGAGAATCGATTCTATAGAGAATCAGGAGCTGGAGCTGGAGAATCAGGATATGGAGCTCTGCCAAACAAGCCCCTAATAGGGCTGGTTATTGAGCTTAATGAGTTATTATTGGACTTTTTTTAATTGATATAGTTCAATATAAAATTATTTTATTTACCATTTAAATGGTTATTTCGAATTCAAGACAACGAGCCATTGTCAAACTAAGCCTAATTAACTTTTTTTGTTTGAAGTGGACTTATTTCAATTTTAAACCAATTAACTAATATAATTGAATTTTTTTAATTCAAACCATAATGAGCTTTTTTTTCACTCCTCCCTAAGTAAACACCGTAGCTCATTAGCTAACAGATGTCTCTCAGGCTGCCGAGGCTCTAGCCTCAAGGGTTGTTCTGCCAGGCTTCACTTACCAGCACCACTGAACTGAGAATTTTTTTTATTTAATATTTATTTTAAAACATATTTTCAAAACTAGTCGCCTGCTGCAAAATTTTGAAAAGTACCTACTGTCGCCTCAAAGACGGGCGACGCCTGCATCCCGAGCGATCGGAGGCCAGCCCTAACGGTCGAACAGTGCCGTTTATTAAACGCGCCACGAGACACGCGTCGGCCGTCGCCAGTGATCGCCCATGGTCGGGCGATCGCTAGCCCCAAAGCATCGGCGGTATTTTTATACCCATGACATCTTGTGCCCATTTGCTTGTCCGCCACGAGAGCGAGAGCGAGAGCGAGGAGAAGAAGAGGAGAGGAAGGAGAGGAAAAAAAGAGAGGGAAGAAAAAGAGGGAAAATATTCATCGTTTTTGAAGATAAGTCGTAAATTTATATGTAATTTTTTTGAAATTTTAGTATTTGTAATATTTAGAAATATAGAAATGTAGTAATTTAGAAATTTAATGTAGTAGGATGGGGTAGTTCAAATATTATGCAATGTTTAGAGATTTAATGTAGTATTTAGAAATGTTGAGAATCAATATAGTATTTAGAAATTTAATTTAGTTAGGATTGGTAGTAGAAATATTAGGCAATGTTTAGAGATTTAATATAGTATTTAGAAATATTAGGATTGTAGTATTTAGAAATGTTGAGAATCAATATAGTATTTGGAAATTTAATTTAGTTAGGATTGGATAGTAGAAATATTAGGCAATGTTTACAGATTTAATATTTAGTATTTATGTATGTAATATTTTAGAGATTTAATATTTAGTATTTATGTATTTAATATTTTAGATATGTAATATTTGCGGTATGTAATATAGGTAGTCGAATTACTTATTTATAGTCAATAACCATGCTACGTTAAAAATTAGTATATTTAAAAACATGGTAGGGCAATTAAAAATCAAGAGAGTAAAATTTGATGACAATATAATGTAACATTTATATAGCTGTTAGGTGGAGAAATGATGATTTTTTCGGTTCGACGTTGTAGGCAGTATGTCGGAGAAATTGTATTTTCAGATATTCTATGGAGATGGGGAGATAGCACAGGGGCCGAATGGAGTCGATTTGTCGGCATTTTCAGCAGTCATACAGGGCATATCTAGGCCAAGAGATAGGACATACAGGGGTTTGATGGAGTGGATATTTCGGATGTTTAGTTTGGATGCCCAGAGTGTTCGGCTGCGGGTTAGAGCAGTAGTAAGCCGTGCGCAGGACTTTTTTTATGGAGAGCTGATTCCTATTAACGCGACCTCGGCATGGAGGAGCTATGTTTGGTCTGTTGTAGAGCGGGTTGGCGCTCATGTTGCCGGTAGATTGGTACTGTGTATCTCCATCGGTGTCGGAGGTGTGTGATGTCGGGGTAGATATTACGGAGGAGGGGAATACAGATGTGCAACAACGCGATGATGAAGGTGGTGGCGAGGTTGGCGGTGGCGACGGGATCGAGGGGGGCGAGGAGCCAGCCGTGGAGGCGCGGGGGGTGGCCGACGAGGGGGAGGAGGTGGAGCACATAGTTGAGTTGATGGAGGAGGAGGACCGTGCGGTATTAACATAGGGGACGCCGGGAATTGGGTTGACATGCCCATATGGGAGGGCAGAAATCCACATATAACAACCAAAATTTAAGTCTTATACACCCAAGATGTATGGCATAGGCCACCCAATGGGCGACAGCTAGGAGAACTGCGGAACCCTATGGAGTTCTTTCATAGTAGGGATTGAGCGGTGTCCGATGACACATCGCAATATTAGAACGGGTCAGGTAATATGCAGAAAATGTCTTACATCATTCTGGCTGTACCCAGATAGGCGGAACGATCATTTGTTCCACCACGACGAACAGTGCTTTCCTTATTAACCTCGTCACTGTTGTAATGCCCATGTAATATAATATAATCTAATCTATTGCTTATTTTATCATCTGAACTTTCGGTGTATGTGCCCTTATATATGTATTGTTTGAATTTTAAAAAATTCCTCATATATTAAAATCATTTGAAATTTTTATGGTAATATCACTGATTTATCAGGAACCTCCATAAAAAGTTTCAAAATTTTCAGACCTCGTAAAAGTTTTCATGGTTTCGTGGCCGCGAGTGCCTTTTCCGATTTTCGCAACAAAATGCCGGGGCAACGTCCGGCCATCTCGCCCGTACGTAAGTGGTAGCCCGCATTGCGTAGGCCGCCCTTGATTTTTCCCGTATTTTTTTGACCATGTCCGGCCTGTCCCGCGGGGCTACGAAAACCGCTAAGTGGCCACGATTTCCGTGGTTTCGTGGCCGCGAGTGCCTTTTCCGATTTTCGCAACAAAATGCCGGGGCAACGTCCGGCCATCTCGCCCGTACGTAAGTGGTAGCCCACATTGCGTAGGCCGCCCTTCAATTTTCCCGTATTTTTTTGACCGTGTTCGGCCTGTCCCGCGGGGCTACGAAAACCCCTAAGTGGTCACGATTTCCGTGGTTTCGTGGCCGCGAGTGCCTTTTCCGATTTTCGCAACAAAATGCCGGGGCAACGTCCGGCCATCTTGCCCGTACGAAAGTCGTAGCTCGCGTTGCGTAGGCCGCCCTTGATTTTTTTCGTATTTTTTTGACCGTGTCCAGCCTGTCCCGCGAGGCTACGAAAACACCTAAGTGGCCACGATTTCTGTGGTTTCGTGGCCGCGAGTGCCTTTTCCGATTCATTACATGACAATAAGTTTTTTTCTAATTCTTCCCGGTTCAATATAACAATCATTGCACAAACAATTTACAACAAAAAAATTCAAAAATAAATTTTCTAAGATCGATCGCCGCCAAGGGCTTAATTTGACATTTTTATTGTTTTTTACTTGATTAGGTTCGGAGATTTGCCGTTACGCAGCCCGCCGGTCGCCCGTACAGGGGGCGATCGCCCCTGGCTAGGGCGAAGGGAGGGTAGATTTCAAATTTTTTTACCGCGCCGCTTAGTTCTGAAAAAACGATTAAAAATAAATATTAAATAAAAAAAATTCACTGAACTGAGCTGTGTATAAGGCCGCAGTCGCCAGTCCATGTGCTGGACGCCCGTGCGGGCGGCCAGTCCTGCCATGGGGTCATGCGCCGGACGTCACGTATGGGCCTGTGGTGTGCGCCAGCGCGGCAATGACGGAGTTCCTTGCCGCCCGCGATGGGGAAACCCGGGCCGAGGCAACCCGGCATGCGCTTTCTGCGGTTACCGAGCTGAGCTTAGAATTCCGCGATCACACGCGGGCCGACAAGCACGGCACAAGATAAGAGGCCTCCCCGCCTCGTGAGGTTGGTATTGCATGGCCCGTTTGAGACGGGCCAAACTGCACTGGGTAAGAACGCGATTAATAGATCGTGCTCAGCTCCCGAATCCGGATTATTGATCAGAGCCTCCGCCAAGACCAGGTGGCAGGAATCCGAAATTTTTTATTTAATATTTATTTTAAATCTTTTTTTTCAAAACTAATCAGCGAGAAAAAAAATTACAAAAATACCTCCTGTCGCCCCAGTACGGGGCGATTGCCTTGCCTAATGGCTCGCAATGGCGAAATTCCAAAATTTTTACGGTAGAGCAAAAAAATTTTAAAAATAGACCTATCGCCCCAATATGAGACGATAGATTATTGTAGTAAATTTTTACTGTAGCATTTTTTTTTCAATATTTGTTGTAATTTTTTTTACAATATTTGTTGTATTTAACCGGAAAAAATTACAAAAAAAAAATCTTGTGATGTAATGAACTGGAAAAATTATTTTACTTTGTTAGTGATATGTATCCCACTTAGGGATTTTTGTAGCCCCGTAGGGCCTATTGGATAGGGCCCAAAAAATACGTGAAAAATAACGGGCGACCTACGCAACACGGGATACCACTTATGTACGGGCGAGATGGCGGATGTTGCTTCAAAGAAGTTCTGTAAAATCGAAAAAGGCACTTTCATGAATGGCGAAAATCGTAGCCACTTAGGGGTTTTTAGCCCGTAGTGCAGGATCTGACCCAAAAATCTGGAAAAAATCAGGGTGACCTCACGCGGGCTACCACTTATGTATGGGCGAAGCTGGCGGTTGGCACCTAAATTGCGAAAATCGGAAATGGCACTCGCAGCCACGAAACCGCGGAATCGGGAGTTTCGCGATTTCCACGGTTTCGTGGCCGCGAGTGCCTTTTCCGATTTTTGCAACTTCATGCCGGGCCAACGCCTGACTAGCTCGCCCGTACATAAGTGGTAGCATGCGTTGCGTAGGTCGCCCTTGATTTTTTCCGTATTTTTTGGGCTATATCCGGCCTTCCCGGCGGGGCTACGAAAACCCCTAAGTGGCCACGATTTCCGCAGTTTTGTGGCCGCAAGTGCCTTTTCCGATTTTCGCAACTTTGCGCCGGGCCAATGCCTGGCTAGCTCGCCCGTACATAAGTGGTAGCCCGTGTTGCATAGGTCTCTGGTGATAGATTAGAGTGAACTTCATCAATTTGTCAATTCGTCGAAACGCAGAGTGGACAAATGGTGAAATTGCCCCATCTTCATTAGAAGAAGAGGTATAGTCGACTCCATGGAGACATTCTTTCGAGGATGGGCTCTCCGAAACTTCATAATTACCTTTGGAGCATTCTCACTATTGATTTCTAGGGGATTTACTCCATGGACAACTGCCTCTGAATTAGTGGCAAGAACAGATTGTGTTTCCATTTCAACCTTTGCCTGAATGTTTGCCAATTCGGCTTAACAAACATACTCAGAATAGAAATCACACTTATAATCTTCTTCTGTCTTATAGTTGTTTCCATCAAGATCAACATAGTTGGTGAGGTCAAACCAATTTTCTTCATCCATCTCAAGGAATTCCTTCAGCTTGATCACAAGAGGCCTCTAGCACCAACCGTTGATTTTCAAGTCCTGGGATCCCTAGATCGAGCTTATGAAAATATGATGTTGGGTTTCCGGTGTAACAAGGTTACGCAAAGAAATGGCGATTGTTTCTTTATTAGCCAAGCGGTCTAATAGAGTACAAGCAATACAGAGTTTAAGGATTATGATTACAATTGCTTATCACCACTGCTTATCCTAATTATGAATGCTCTCTGATCCGTCCTTGACAGCACGAATCGGTCCCCTATTTATATCGGTTGAAGATGTGGCAGTTGATCTCTAAAAGCGACGTGGAACCGAGGGGGTGTTTTCTTGCCAAATGGTGTATTATCACCAAAGGGTGCCTTTTCTAGGGATAGCTTGCAGGTAGTTGTGTGCATATATCAGATAACTACATGCACAGAGACATGTATGGGGGATAACCTCTTGTCCCCAACCAGTACTCTAGTCGGGGATGACCAGCGTGAAGCAATAAATAGATTAGAGTGAACTTCACCAACCGTACAATGAATAGATTAGAGCATCTCCAGCAGAGCCCCCAAACCAGCCCCTAAACCTTAAAATAGGGAGTTTAGTAAAAATACAGTCCAAAGAGGCCCTTAATCCACCTCTAAAATTAGGAGGCCCCTAAATTTGCCTCCTCGGCCCCAATTCGAGGAGCCCCCCCTAAACCTTAAAATAGGGAGTTAAGTGAAGGATGACTTGCATTTGTTCATTGCAGCTTGAGCGTGTCTTTCTTTGGATGAGTTGCAATGTTGCATCTGCAAGATCTCTGCCATTGAAAATTTTGAAAATTTTAAATTTAAATTTTAAAAATCATGTTTTGAAAATTTTAAATTTGAATTTTAAATATCATATTTTTAAATTGTAAATGTTAATATGCTTATATTTTATGTATTACAAATATTTTTGATTGAATTTTAGTGGTGTCAAACGAAGATTATACATAGCGGATATGTTAAAATAGGAGAAAAAATAAAATAGAAATTTGAGATTTAAGTGATGTCTTTGGACTTGTGCTTTATGAAAGCAGAGTTTCAAAAAATAGTGAGTCCCTAAATCCAAAATAGAGGCCCTGTTTTAGAGGCCCTTACTGGAGATACTCTTAGAGTGAACTTCATCAATTCGTCGCCACATGGAAGGGGAAGCTACCATGGTAAATTTTAATGGCATGCATAATTATGAGATTAGCATAATAATTAAAGCTAACTCACAGATTTAGACCTCCCTAAAAGTTGGCCCCCTGTGCAGGTGCTCTCCTGCACATGCTTTATGTACGGGCCAGGGCCCCTCGATTTGGTACTCACTAATGATTCTGTCCCATGCATCAAGCAATTATTGGGAGGCAGTACTATAATCAAGTTATGGAGCTGTACTAGTTAATTAGCTCACCCGTAGCTTTATCAACATGTGTGTATACCATTGACCCAGCAGGTCATCAGATGAGTGGTGTCGTCCTTGCCTACGTTCGAAGTGCTTGTGTACAGGGATAAAAAAACCAGCGAATTTCGGCGAAATTTCGCTTTTCGGACCAGCCCGAATTTTATAGTACCGGCTGAATTTAAAATTTTAAAAAATTTTGATTTTGATACAGTACTGCTACATTAATTTCGGGAATTTCGGCGAAATTTCGGGTTTTTAATCCGGATTTTTAAGTTTTAGCACCGGATTTGGCCGGATTAGGTCCAATAACCCCTAATAAAGTGATCTTACATGAAAATTTGTTGAAAAACTATTTTTTTGAGATTTTTTAAAATTTAGACAGAAAATTGTCAGATTTTTAAAAAAATTTACAAGCTTGATAATGATCTGAACAATTTATGGTACCATCCCTAGTAGATTAGGATAATAAAAAAAATTAAAAATAATTTAACATCATTTGTTATCTTTAAAAAATCAAAAACAGAATGGACATAATTGGGACAGTAAATTTGTTAGATTTTTCTAAATTTTCTCGAGTATGATCATGATTTAAAATTTTTATGATAGATTAATAATTTCCTTAGTACCATTGTATAAAATTTTCAAAAAAGTTCAACTTACTTGGTTTGCTCAATAAAATCTATCAATGCAGTAAGCACTGAACTTAATTTATTGTATTATATTTCAAAAATCAGACAGAGAAAGAATATAAATGGCAGTGTGCCTTCAACGAATTTTATAAATTTATTGGAGCGTGATCATGATTCAAAATTTTTATGAGATATTAAGCATTTCCTTTTCACCATTATGTAAAAGTTTTAAAAAATTTAAACCTTTTTTATTGCTAAAGTAAATCTATTATTGATCATCGGCGTTTCAACAGGATAGTAGCACTGTTCGAATTTTTAAAATTTATGACATCTGATAATCATATGAAAATTTTATGAGAATATTATGGATGCGTCAGAACCATCCATAAAATTTTTCAAAATTTTATAACCTCGTTTGTTCTAATTTTCATTCGGATGAAACTTGCCGCTCACCGCTTTCCCAAGACAGTACCAATGTTTGAATTTTTAAACATTCCTCGTATTTTATCATCATCTGAAATTTTTACTGAAATATCATAAATATGTAAGGAATATCCGAAAAAAATTTAAAAATTTTCTAACGTAGTTTGTACTATTTTTCATCCGGTTCAAACTTGCCGATCAACGTTTCATCGGGACAGTACCAATGTTTGAATTTTTTAAAAATCCACATAACTGATAATCACCTGAACATTTTATGAGAATATCTCTAATGTGTCAAGAACCTACAAAAAAATTCAAAATTTTTCAATATCATTTGAACCAATTTTCAGTCGGTGCATTTTGTCCAAAATTTCGGAAAATTTCGGCGAAATTTCGGTGCCAAACAAACCGGATTTGAATTTTGCTTTTTGAATTTTGAATGTATGTTGGCTAAAAAAATTGAATTTCGTTCGAAATTTCGGATTTCGGGAGGGTCCGAATGTTTTCACAAAACGAAAATTTGAACCCTGCTTGTGTACCTCTGCGACTATTCGATGTGAAAGTAGGGCTTACTTTGTGCTGCAAACACATGTCCTTAAGCTTGGTGTATAGTTTGGAATCTCTCCATCTAATGATGCACTCCAGACCATTAAGTTAGGGCACCAGCCACATTATAGCAGACATTGCATCCTCGGGAACTACTAGAAACAACGGATCTAGACCAATATTGGAGCGTCCATTTCAGAGACCTGAACACGTACGAGAAAGAATCAACAAGGACGCGACACGGCACCATGCATCGAACCCTCTTTCCTCACTCTCCAAATGCTGAGTGACCGGCTTTTTCTTGCCGTGTGATGGCATGCACGCACTAGAGAGCAAAGATCAAGTTTATTACGTTGCCATGCACATCTGTCGCGAATCTGTTGATAGATGGCGGTGCTCGGAAGAAAAATACGTAATGGAAATTATGTACTTTGTGTTATGAGACGAGGATACCTAAACCAAATATGGTTAGGACTCTATCTCTTTCTAATGTAGTCGAATCCGAACTCTCTTCTCACGCCGCTATATATATGGGTGCCCTCTCATTGTAAAGGATTGCATCAATAAAGAGAGAGATTTCCACCCTATATTCTGTGTGTTCTCGATTCTTGATTCGCGTGTTTGTGCATGCGTGTCGGGACCCGGATTACCAAATCCGACCCCTCTGTGTTTCAACCGCGCTAGTCCAGGAACAGCTAGCGCACACAGTCGTACAGTGATGATAACACAGACATATCAAAAGTAAATAACAGTAATAAGCAAAAGAGTGTAACAACATAAACATCCATCATCACCTTATTACAAGTATGGAGCCTTACGGCTTAAGTGAAAATGTAGCAGCGGAAATGTAGAACAAAAAGAGCCAATCAGTATGCCCACAGGCAACCGACTGGGGTACGCTCCCTAGAAGATCGAGTCGTCCTCCTCATCATAGTCTTCACCACAAATGTCGAACGGTGCAACGCCTGCTCTGATCTCTTCATCTGCTTTATGGAATAAGCAATTTCACAATGAAAAGCGAGGTGAGTATGCAACATACTCAAGAAGTCTCGAAACTTAATGCAAATAACTAAATGCATGGCTTAAACAAAGGATGGCATATAGGGTTCATTTGCATAAAGCGAAATTGAAATTTAAATACAAGTAATAATTTCATAAAGCAAAGATTTAACAAAATGTAAATAGCATAATTAATTAAATTTTGAAGTATAACAATTTTCGTGTTCCATCTACGGTTGGCTCTAGCCGCCAAACTAAAACCCGGAGCTCTAGCAGTCATGATTCCCAACCACATTTTCATTTTAAACCAAATCATCATTTTTCCATTTAAAACCAAAACCGTAAAATCTACTATGTGAAAGCTGCCCACGCTGCCCTTGTCCGTAAGCACGGCTACTCAAGTAGTTTTTAAGACTCTGCAGAGCTGGTACACTTTACCCACACGACATGATCATCCCGTTTTGCCAGGCCAGTAACACACTTTCTTTGGTGTGTCGGCAAGGAGATCATGACAAGGCCTTTACAATGTACATATCGCTACCGACTTCACCCGCTAAGGTTTCGCTCTCACAGCCCCCCTTGCGCCTTGCAAGTGTCATCCCGACAAACTCGCACAGCCCACTGGCGAAGTCAAATAACGATACATGCAAAATACTTAGCCAGTCGCACCCATATAGACATGTGGTTGTCTTGTATAGCATGGCCCATGGTGTCCACACGATCGGTCCTTAATTGACTAGGGCGACAATCACATTCCAAAATTTTGTGCATCCCGCACCCGCCATTCAACCAATCCGCCTTGTCTAAATCATTTTTCACTTTTAATTTCAAATTAATACCGGCAACACCAATTGCCATAATTTCACAATTCATTTTAAATCAAGAATGAAATCATTTCCATAATGGTAAGGTACCGACTTGATTAAGCATGGCTAAGCATTTTCTACCGTTCCCATAGCAAGATTAATTACCATTAACTACAGTAATTAGTTTTCCTAGGGTGTCAATGGTTGTCAACATGAATATCAATGTGGTTATAACAATTTGGCATTTATCTAAGCATTTAAAAATGACATTAAAATACAATTCATAATTCAAATAGCATGCAATAATTTAAAGCAAAATAGCATTTCATAAATTTGGGTTCAACATGGTCAAGGAGACTTGCCTTCACCCTCTCCCGCTGCTGCAACCTCTGCTGGATACTCCTCTCGCTCAACCGGTACGTCGTCTACACGCGAAACACGCAAATCGAGGCAAAACAATAAATATATAGAAATAAATAAAATCCAAAAATTCATAAAAATGACACCAACAGATTGATCTTGATTTTATATGAATTTAGAAATTGGAATCGTTCGAATTGGAGTTCAAACGGAGGAGAACGGAGCTTCCAAAGTTTAAATGGAGAGAAAATCAAAAATTAAATAGAGGTGACATGTGTCGCTACGCGATTGGCTGGAAATTCGGATTTTCGGAATTATCAGCGATTAAACGAATTAATTCCCGTCGCTGACATGCGGGCCCCTCGGGTCAGTGACTCACAGGCACAGCTATGAGCACGCTGACGCGGCAGTGATGTGGGAGCTAAGACCTACGTGGCTCCGACGTGGCACCAACGTGGCATCCACGTGGCGATGACATGGCGGACCTGGGCGAGATAAGCTGACGTGGCTAACACGTGGCTTGCACGTGGCACCACATGGCGGACACGTGGGCACTAGGGTACCCGTGGCGGTGATTTGGCGCTGACATGGCGCAACGTGGCGTGGTGTGGTTGACACATGTGCGCGTGGTGTGACATGGTAAATATGTGGCACGACGTGAAGAATGACTCGGCAGTTCTGGGCTCAGAGGTTTACCGAAGAAACGTGGCGCGGATCTGGCCGTAGATGGAAGATCTGACGGCTACGGCTGGTGGAGAAGATGCGACGGTGAGTTGGCGGCGCAAGACACCGGAGCTGGGGAAGACGATGAGCCAACCGGCGATTGAACGGCAGAGGAGTGAAAGAGTTAGCAAATCTTGTAGATGTTGATGAGGCGAACTCATTAGTGCCAAGAAATATAACTAAGGCTCACCGGAGAGGAAGATGGAGGCGGCGGAAGTACTCGGCACTGCAGTGGAACTTCGGCGAGGGCTGGCGGCCACCACACCGTGTCTCCGCCGGTGAGAGAAGAAGGAAAAGTTGCGGCGCGAGGTGGGGAACGCGGCACGGAAGTCGGGGTACTGTTTTATAGCCTAGGGTTGCGTGTAGAGGCGCGGAAGTCGAGGGTGGTCTGTGCGGCGCTGGTTACGGGCGGCGGCGCTATCCGAGTCGACGTGGCGCGACGGGAGACGCTTGATCGAGATCAGACGGTGGGGAGAAAAGTGAGTTAGGGTTAGGGTTACTGTTGGGGCGGCGGCGCCAATTTCGTCCGTTAGATCAGCGATCAACGGTGGATACGGGCGGCGGTTTAGGGTTCCGGCTGAGTTGGGCTTTGCGGGAGTGTTTGGGCCGGGCGAACAGTGGATCCGGCCCGAAGGGATTAAAAGAATTTAAAATGCATTTTTTTTCCGAATTAAGAAAATGCTAGAAAATCCGAATAGACTTCAAATAAATCGAATAAATAGTAAATAAATTCAAAAAATCCCCAAAAATATGAAAAATCATATAAATCACAAGGAACCCAAATAAAATAAGAAATAATTAATTTGAAGTTTTGATTAACCAAATTAAATCCTTGTTGATTTTAAAAATTCACTTTAAGCTAAAATTAATTCGAGAAAAATTTCACGAGTTTGGATTTTGAATTTCAAATTGAAAAATTGAAAAATTGGAATGTTACAATGCGTGCTGTTGATTCGAGTAGACAATCATTGCCGTTCTTCGACGTTTTACAACACGTTATCAGCACGAGTCTCTACCGCAAGGAGAAGGATCGTCGACGACGAACGAACGACTACTACCGGCGATTGATCGCCCGATCCGATCTGCAATCAACTCGTCGTCACGCCAGCACCTATTCGGATTGCCGAAAAAGTCCTACGCGACTCTATCCTACGCTATAGTCTACAGAATTTCCCCTACAAGGCAAATCAAGGTATTACATGGGCACGATCTATTAAATAGCAATTGAAATAGAATAGTAGATCGGAAATTCTACGCATGGATTTTAGTAGATCAGAAATTCTTCGCCGTTCTGACCACAACATTGCCCATGTTTGCCAATCATCGGCCAAATTGCCATCCATGCCCGAAGCTGCGGCTGGCGCACCGCCGCTGAACCCTCGTAACATGACTGCGTGCCAATCGGTTCTCATGTTCGAGGCGCGGAGGCCGACGCTGGTCCAAGAGACCAAGACTCGCCACCGGTCGCCGATCCGCCTGGCACTAAATTGCGCCACCAAGAAGCTAATGAGGTGGCGGTGTGGAATTATTTTTGGCTTCCATGCCCCGTGCGCTCCCTCTGGCGTTGCTTGATGCCAACCGGAGCACCCACCTCCGTGCGTCGGCGGCGGCAAACTTGAAACCCGCGCCAGCTCCGGCCTCTCGCCCGAAGCGAAATCACGCCCTCACCACAGCTCCCGCCACGTCGGTGACCACTTGCGTTGCTCCGATCGCAACCGCCTTGTCTTCGGCCAACCTGCGTCCGCAGCGTTGCTCAGGCATTGGCGTTGGCGTGCCTGCAGCGTTGGCGTGCCCGAGTCATCAGCTGATGGGTTCGGCGCCAGGCCTGCGTCTAGCCTCGCCCGAGCGAGGCCTCTGTATCCCGCCGCTTGAGCTGCTGTGCTGTCGCGCCTCCGGCCACCCTTCTTCGCTGCGTCTCGCCGCCGCCAGACCGCGTGGGAAAGGCATGGCTAGCGGCTAGGGTTGTTAACTGTCCGGCTAAATTAGTCTCTCGGGCCGAAAGTCTTGTGGGCTAGTAGCCCGTTCAAAAAAAAATTGGCTATAGCAGTGCAGCCCACTTCATTATCAGAAATAATTATTAATACTGTAAATTGATTGAAATTCCTAGAAATTAGGCTTTCTAGGTTTATAGAGTTCCATAAATTTTGATAAAATTGATATTTAACACATTGGAAGTTCATTGCTCTGGGTTTATTTTCTAAGCTTTATGCCATGTTTATATGTGCTGAAATTTATTTCTCTGTTATTTAAGTAATTCTAAAAATTGCTTGGTAATTAACAGAAAATGCTAGAAAAAAAATTATGGAAATAATCGAGCTATCAAAGCGATTTTTTTAGGCTTGATAGCATAGGTGGTTGGGCCTTTGAATTCTGTTTTGAAGGAACGGATACATGACAATTGGTGTCTAAGGAAAACACACATGAGGCTAGGTTTCTTAATTGGCATCCAAAATCGGGAAGTGCTCCCTCCATCATGTGAGCCCTCTGGGCGGGTTGACCTGGCCAAGAGTTATGTTGACGGAGGCATTCATTATATGATTTCATACCCAACCAACAAGTGCTTCATAAGATGTAATTAGCATCATGCAAGGATTATTTCACGTTGAAATTTATCTCTCTGTTAATTAGTAATTCTGGAAATTACTTAATAATTAACAAAAATTATGAGAAATACTAGGAAGATCATGGATAATCTGTGATAATTATCTACTGAATAGATATAGACCATACTTTACTGATTCAATATTAATCATGCAAAACAATATTTTACCTGAAGTAAAATCTTGTTTGTTTGCATATAGGGTATGTCTGACATCGCAAAGAAAGAATTTGCTAATCTTGCCCTGAATGGCAACAATTACCTCACTTGGACAATGGATGCCAAGATTAACTTGACAGCCCGATCCCTTGGAGCCACAATTTCCCAGCCTGAAGCTGGTGCTCCTGCTCTCCCTGAATTACCATCTCCATATGGACCAGAAGACCGAATATCCCATGGAGGAGGATGATTTTGTTAGGGATGAGCTAAAAGTATTCCAGAAGAATAAAGAAAGGTCCCAGGAGGACGATATAAAGGATTTATATGGAGACATGAAGTAGTCTCCCAGTTTTCCCTTTTGAGTCGATGTCAGATTATCCTTTAGAGTCTCCCTAAGAGCCTCATTTATCAGTTTAGTCTTTGTGTTCCTGAATGAACAATGGTCTACGCTCCTGTTGAGCGATTATCAGTCAAATTTAATAAAGTTTGATTTCCCCAGGATATTAATTTAATTATGCTATGTTTGTTTTGTATTATTTGTTCCTGATGCAACAATTGTTTGATTGATAAATCATATTTCCAATATAGAACAAAGTATAATCCGATAACAGAGGAGAAAATCATCTAGAAGATGCTTATGCCACACAAAGTGAATTGAATTATTATGACTATCGCCAGAAGCGATACTCTCATAGTTGGCACTAGAAGAATGCCATATTATACCATGAGTCCAGTTGTACTCTTTTAAGTTTTAAAACATTGGTCTGAATCATTTCCTTACGGAAACAAAGAATGAGAATGGTACAGAATGCCTACTCATGACTAAGTTTAATGGGTATAATTAACGTGTGGTTAAAAGGATTCATTCTTTCTCCTCCGGGTTATATTATGCATATATAAAACTTGATGTTTGTGTTGCGATAAAAAACCCAGAAATATTAAGATCTAGCAGATCGAATGGGTTATCTTGAGTTGAATATGATGAGAAGAATAATAAATAATTCTACTGGCCATAATATAAAAACTACAGCCTTTCCTAAACCTGAAGCTTTTATGTGCCCTGCATGTGCCAAAGGAAAGCTGATAGTTCGTCCCTCTCATCTTAAAATTAGGTAAGAATCACTGAATTTCCTGGAGAGAATTCAAGGTGATATCTGTGGACCAATTCTGCCCCTGTCGGGCCCATTCAGATACTTCATGGTGCTAATAGATGCTTTTACTAGATGGTCCCACGTATGTCTCTTATCTACTAGGAACCATGCCTTTGCTAAATTAATCGCCCAAATCATTAGATTAAGAGCCTCTTTTCTAGAAGAAAGGATTAAGTCCATTCAATGGACAATGTTTGAAGTTTACCTCAAAAGCATTCAATGATTATTGTATGGCTCTAGGCATTAATGTAGAGCATTCTGCACCCCATGTCCACACCCAAAATGGCCTTGCAGAGTCATTAATTAAGAGAGTAAAGCTTATTGCTTGGCCGCTTTACAGAATAATTGGCTTCCCACCGCTTGTTGGGGCCACGCAGGTTGCATCTTTCGGTAATAATTCAACTCGCACCAAGCGCATATTATGAAATTTCCCGTTGAGATAGTGCATGGAAAAGAATTAAGTATTTCCCATTTGCGAAAATCTGGCTGTGCTGTATACATGCCAATCTCTCCACCACAGCGTACAACCATAAGACCTCACCAGAAGTTGAGGATCTATGTAGATTATGAATCTCCGTCATATATTAAAACACCTAGAGCCTATGACAGGATCTGCTCACGCTCGAAGACGCCGATCATACTAAGGACATTTTTCGGCATTAGGGGGAGATAAGTACCACATTTCAGAATGCCTAGTCCTTAGACCCACGCACTAAAGAAGCTGAATTTGAAGTTCAGAGAATAATAAGTCTGCAATAAATAAGCTAATAAACTGCCAAATACCTTCACTGGTCATAAGGGAGTGAAAGATCTCATATACCTGAAGTATATGCACCTGAAAGAGTAGAGATACCCTAGAAGGATATTGAACCTACTCTTGACCCTCGTGATAAGAAGAGGGGGAGGCCTCCAGGTGCACGAGACTCAATTCCGCGGAGACATCCGCAGAAATAGAGAACCAAACAAATGAGAACACTACCTGTGACAGTAGAAGAAGCTCAACCTGATGTTGAGAAAATCCTTAAGTGAGCCATCCCAAAGATGGTAACATCCCTGAAGTGATCCATCCTGAAGATGATAACCCAGCGTATATTTGCGCGCACAATTCCACGCCAGGAAATCGGAACGCCTGACTCCATCGCTAGGGAAATCACGAGGAGCCGAAGAAAATTATATAGATATATCCTCAAGTGATGCAGAGAAATGAATAAAAGAAAGACTACAATTGTCGACATATATTTGCCTCTAAAATTGCTAAAAACGGATCTAGATCCAAAGTCCATGGTAGAGTGCCGTAAGCGCCAAATAGGGTCAAACAAAAGAAGCAATTGAGGGCGTGTCGCTCAATAAGAGGAAAGTTTTTGGTCTGTTGATCAATATTTCTAAAGTGATTCCTCATAGATCAAATGGGTTTTCATCCGTAAGAGAAATGAAAATACCTGTGGTGAGATATAAAAGCGAGGCTTGTAGCACAAGGGTTCACGCAGAGACCCAAGATCGATTATGATGAAACATATTCTCCGTGATGAGTGGAATAACGTCCGATATCTAATATCAATGGCAAATGGCTTAAATTTAAAAATGCAGTTGATGGATGTGGTGACCGATATTTATATGGGTCATCGGATTCGACATTTATATGAAAGTCCTCAAGGAATAAAAATCCGGGTCCTAATAATCGCAACATGTATAGCGCCAAACCGCAGAGATCGCTATACGGATTAAAACAATCGGGAAGAATGTGGTATAACCGCTTAGTGAGTTCCTCCCAAGAAGGATACTCTAATAATGATGATTGTCCCTGTGTGTTCATAAAGTAATCCTGCATGGATTTCAGATCATCTCAAGGTATGTCGATGATTTGAATATCATCGAACCACAGAGGAGATAAAGGAAGCAAGTGCTTACCTCACGACGGAGTTTGAGATGAAAGATTTGGGTAAAACCAAATTTTGCTTAGGCCTCAGTAGCTAGAGCATCTCCTAGAAGGAATTCTTGTTCACTACCGCCCTATACCCGTAAGGTATTGGAAAGGTTTAATATGGATAAATCACATCCCTTGAAAACCCCCATGGTCGTAAGATCCCTTGAAGTGGATAAAGACCCTTTTAGACCGAGGATGAAAAATGAGGAAGTCTTAGGACCTGAAGTCCCATATTTAAGTGCTATCGGAGCACTCATGTACCTTGCGAACTGCACAAGGCCTGATATTGCATTCGCAGTAAATTTACTAGCAAGATATAGTTCAGCTCCAACCAGAAGACATTGGGCTGGTGTAAAGACTGTACTCATATATCTCTAAGGTACTCAAGATCTTGGATTGTTTTTCCAAAAGAACCAAGACTTGACCATAGTGGGATATACGGATGTTGGCTATCTGTCTGATCCCCACAGTGCCAAATCTCAGACTGGTTTTGTATTTCTCTGTGGTGGTACAGCTGTTTCCTGGCAGTCTTGTAAACAGACGCTGGTAGCAACTTTTACCAACCACTCAGAGATTATAGCCCTATATGAAGCCTCATGTGAATGTGTTTGGCTGCGACGTGTGATTAGTCATATCCAGAAGTCATGTGGCCTTAACACCGTCGATCCCCCCCCCAATTATCTATGAAGATAATTCTGCTTATGTTGCATAAATGCAATTGGGTTATGTAAAGAACAACATCACGAAGCATATTGCTCCTAAATTATTCTATCCTCATGAACTCCAGAAGAGTGGTGAGATAAGGATCCTGCAAACTAAGTCATATGAAAATCTTGCAGATTTATTCACCAAGTCCTTGCCTAAATCCATATTTCAAAGATATGTTAAAGGCATTGGAATGAGAAGACTTAGAGAGATGCAGAGTTCGTGGGGAGAAAACCCTTGAACCATAACCCTTATTATGATCCTCAAGATCCTAATAAACCCTCAAGGTAATAAGTTGTACTCTTTTTCCTTTGTGAGTTTTCTCCAAGTTTTCTCACATAAAGGTTTTTAATGAGGCAACTAGTGCAACATAGCATGCGAGTGCAATGTGCTCTTTTCTCCATCTCTTTTTTCCCACTGGGTTTTTGAGTGGAGTTTTTAACGAGACATTTGCATTACGCGGTATTCGACCAAGGGGGAGTGTTATGAGATAAGGATACTTAAACCAAATATGGTTAGGACTCTATCTCTTTCTAATGTGGTCGAATCCGAACTCTCTCCTCACGCCGCTATATATATGGGTGCCCCCTCATTGTAAAGGATTGCATCAATAAAGAGAGAGATTTCCACCCTATATTCTATGTGTTCTCGATTCTTGATTCGCGTGTTTGTGCATGCGTGCTGTTGATTCGAGTAGACAATCATTGGCGTTCTTCGACGTTTTACAACACTTTGATAATTTAGGAGAGTAACTAGTGAGCCTTTCTTATGGTTCGCTAGTATTGCGGTAGCATTGTTAATACGCTCTTAATAAATTAATTGCTATATCTGATTTTTATTATCCACCGTATACTACCGATATAATACACTATAATTAAATTTTCTCAAACTAGTTTAATTTTATGTTAGTATTTAAATAGTGCATTTTATAGTAATTTTTCTAGGGGAAGGAGGCCATCACTACTACAAAAAGGGTTATATTAGACACGTCATCACTGATGGTTTTTTTATAAAACCGTCTATGATCTATTTTGGGCACATCGCAGACGGTTTCAGCCAAAAACCGTCTGTGATGAAATCGAGAAGTTCACAGTCGGTTTGTGGATAAAACCGTCTATGACGAGGGAAATATCACAAACGGTTTGATCGACAAACCGACTGTGATGACAGGTATAACTTCCACTACACCATGCCCTAAATATACCAACAGCTTGTCTGTCGCTAAAAGCCACCTATAGATAAAGATGTCTGCTTAAAGCTTTTACCGACGTAAGAGAGGTGCGGTGTAAGTCACGCTCGGTAAAGGTTTTTAGCGACAGAAAAATCTTTACTGACAGACCGTTTGCCTTTGATCTACTACTTTTACCGGCAGACAAATCTTTACCGACAGACACCTTTTACCGGCAGACAAAGTTTTTACTGACAGATGTGGTGATGATAAAATTAATTTTCCATTTTAACTAGTTTTTAAAATCAACAAACCTAATAAACTCATCTTCAACAGTATATATATATTGGAACACGAATGTATACAAGTGTATATATACATACATGTTCAATCGAGATCAACAATCATAACACTGGAACTAAACATCCACACATTATCACTCAAGAATATCAAATAGAATTCATTCCATTCCAGATATATTAAGATACAAGTCTAGTACCATCTTTTTACATCAACACTGACAGTTAAAAAGAAATCACAGAATCAATACACGTCTTCACAAATAGCAGATTTCACAAGTCCATAAAGCAGGCCAAAAGGCCATCTACCTCTCTCCTCCTCCATCTCGTCCTCTGCAACTAAAAGGTACCAAGACTTCAGCCAAGTCTTTATTACTTCCATAGCATGTATAGATATTTGGTGATATGAACAAATAAATATTGTGCAAATAAATCACAAAGATATTGTGTTATACAACACTATCTGGACAATGCAATAACTCGAGCCTAATGTGGAAATCTGTTCTCATAAGACTCACTAATAAATGGGCATGCATACACTGATATTTCCATTTACTCTATGATAAGGTAGAATGGTATCAAAAGAACATGGCAGTTCAAGCATTCCATTGAGAGATCAAAACTAAAACCTATCAAGAATATCAAATATCAAATAGGATACGGATATGGATACCGGGTATTTACGAACGGGTAGAAAACGGATACCGGATATTATACGGACGGGTACAATACGGATAACGGGTACTTAGTCGGATAGTACGCAAACTGCTTAGAATCAAAGCATATATACAAAACTTTCATATGTTTATATATGAAGCAAAATGACACATATGTTTATATATCAATGATGATGATTTTACCGGAAAAACTGAGACTTAATAGCATACCTGAAGCACCATGGATCTCTCATATTCTACATACACACCCTTCTCTTTATTGCTGAAAAATAGAATGAATATCAGGAAAAAATCATAAAAAAGCAATAGTGGTTAATTCAATTGCTTCCATATTTGAAATGGATTCTCACAAAAATTGTGTTGACTTTATCACTGCAGGTTGGTTGATGCCATGTGCCAAAGTATTCGTCGTGCATAGAATTTGAAGATCACCCTTCAGGAAAAGCCCCTCAAAAAGACTCCGATCCTTTAAGCAAAGACCACCATTATGAAAACCAACTGAAAAAAGGAAATAGGATCACATCAATTATGCAATCAGTGTAACTTTAGGCAACACGTAACATAAAAATCCAGACAAGGAAAACAGAAACATTGGAAATTAGTATTGTTATGTGTTATGCAGATACAGGCAAGATAACAAAGTTGGTATCAACGGTGCTGCTATCCACAGAATTTACAGTCCAAAAGTCAAAATACTAACCCATTGGGAAATATGGACTAGTGTTCATGCCTGAAGACATCATCAATGAAATAAGGAAAGCCTTATTTTCTGTTTCTCTCCAGTTTCTGCTAGGCAAGCTTACATGAAACGAATTCTCAGTCAATCTTCCGATACTCAGTACTGGGATATATGGAACAGTCAGAAATTGAGTCCGGAATTTGAAGTGAAGAGGCAAAATATTCTCAAAGCTAACCAGGTACTAATTTCTGACTCATTTTTTCTTTTCTTTTTGAAATATCAATGAACTAATATTGCACTCTCTTATCATGTAGAATTTGACAAATCAGCTGGTAGAGTTGGAGAGGCACTTCAATAATCTGGAGATGAGAAGTTAAAAAATAGCAACAATTCTTCAGCAGTACATGCACAGGCACACACACAGTTCCTGAATGAAAATGATACCAGTCCTTGTGTTTGAACTTTAAACAACTAAATTACTTTGTGTTCTAGAAGTTGAAAGCTGTGTAGTTTTTATTGCTTACCCTAAGGTGACTTTTTTTCCAATATGCATTTGGTTCAGTCTGTCAGCAGGTTGCGTCTAAGTTCCTTTACTTCTATTCTACAATTAATTAAATCAGATGACGACAAAGCTTACAGATATTTTGTACTCCTAGCATCAAGCTAACCTCCAAATGTCATCCACATCAAGTGGAGAACTTACAGAACACAGTATTTCAAAAAATGCAAGTGTTGCCAAATCGGCGAATCCAACCAAAGAACTTGGCAATCCTGTGACAAAAGAAATGTCACCATATAGCGAGAGAGATTGCTAAACCTTGGCGTGATGCTGCGGCTCGAGTGAAGGGCTCCCGCCGATCGAGTCCAAGACGACGCGCACCACCACCGCCACGCGCCGCCTAGCCGCTGCCGAGGTGCGAGCTGTGGCGGGGCCTGGCCGGACACACGGCGAAGCTGCAGCGGGGACGGAGATGGGCGGCGGAGCCGAGATGCGGCGGGGGCAACGGAGCCGGAGCTACGGTGGCGGCGGCGAGAGCCGCGCAGTGGCCGGCGGGCGGAGTCGAGGCGGGACTCGCCACTCGGGATCGGGAAAATGGCGGTTGTGGGGACGGCCGAGGCCGATGGGGAGTGGAAGGGTTTTTTTTCCCTAATGCCAATGGGCGGCCGGTCCATACCAAGCATGGGATGAACCTGCACTGATTTTAGTTTTATCCGCACTCAGATCCGACCAAAATCGGGTATTTATCGGGTATCTGCTGTCCCAGATCCGACCAGATCCGAAACAAAAGTATCCGTAATTACCCATATCGACCCGACAAAAAATACCCAGATCCGTATCCGAATTTTCGTAAAATTTTCATCGGATTCGGATCTGGTCGGTATTACCCGACCCATTTTCACCCCGAGGGAAGCCAGTCGGCGGTGGGAGTAGAGTGAGAACCGAGGAGAGAAGGGATGCGTAGATTTAGGGTTAGGGGATCGGTAATTTGGTGGGCTAAAAGAAAACCGCAAAAAAAAAAGAGATAAAATAAACTAAAACAAATATATAATATTAAGAATAAACATAAATGATAAGATAAGAAAAAATATATATAAATGAATAAATATCTATATATCAACTAGGTTCAAAAACAAAAGTAAAATGGATCTAGAAAACAAGAAAAGATAAACGTTTCATTTCTCTAAATTAATTCAAATAAAAACATTTAGACAAACATCGGATGCACAAAACTTACCATATGATGATTTATGTCTTAATTTAATTCAAATAATTTTTGCATCTTGAATTCGTAATAAAGCACATACAATCAAGAAACTCTAAACCCAAAATCACACATGTTCTGTGTAGTAGATTTATATTTGATTTATTTTTGTCCTATTTAAAAGTTGCTATTTGCTCTATTTTCATCGATTTACGCCAGAGACTCGACGTTCGAGCCCGCAAAGAATCGACTCTAACTTCGCGACTGAAGTCAATGAGCAAGGCAAGCACCCCCTTTGACCATGTTGATCCCAGTTTTACAAATGTTTTTATTAAATGTTTTACTGCATGCGTATGTTCATTAAACTTTGCTATATTGTGGGGCAATGGTAGTTAGACCAATAGACTCATGGAACTTCCCTGATAGGTATTGATATGTGTGTTTAGGAGATGCGTGTGTTTAGGGCTACAGCGATAAAAGGTTAAGTCCCAAAATTTCTCCCATCTCACGCGCACGTGAAATTTTTTCTGAGTCTCATGCGCGATATGCCAAATTATTTCGGGCTTTTGGCGGGTCTAGTATCAGCGACAGATGATCTGACTATAGATATGAAATTACCGACACGCAGCGTGTTGCTATATGTCTATAGCATTACCGACAAACGAAATGTCACTGTTTGGGGGCATTAGCGACAGACGCTCTGCCACAGACTTTTACCGACATACCATTTGACTATGAAAGTCAAGTTTTACTGACAGCTGTCTGTCTCTAAATCTAGGACGTAGTGTAGTGTTCACAGACGGTTTGTGGGTAAAACAGTCTATGATGTTTCCCTCATCACAGACGTTTTTATGCACAAACCGTCTGTAATGATCATTTGAAAACAGTAAACGCGCGAAACATGCTTTGCAAAAGACTACTGGATTAATATGAGAAGTAGATTGTTGCATTATATATAAGCTTCTTGCTGGATACAAAAGTTTAACTAGTTCGTTCCTGGATACAAAAGTTTAACTACAAAAGACTACAAAAGTTTAAAAAAACTACTTAATTAGTCAACTCGTCATCACTGGAGTCGTCGTCGGAGTCGGAGTCATCGCTCCGACTGTCTGGGTCCTCGCTCGACCCGGCTCTATCGGGGTCATCCTCCAGCTTCCAACCGTCACGATAGCCCTCCGACGAGTCATAGCTATCGTCGTCGGAGGAGGAGAAGGAGGAGGCCGGTGGCAGACGCTTCTGCCCGACGATGACACTTGAGGCAGAGGCGGACGCGATAGATAATGTGCGGCCGGCGGATTCATGGATATGGTGCCGGCATGGCGCCGCAGCCATTCCCGCAGGGGTCTCGGAGGTGGCGGAGGGAGAGGGTTTGTCGGAGGCGGAGGGTTTGTCGTAGGAGAAGGTAGTGGCGGTGGCGGAGCCTTCGTTGGAGGCCCAGCGGAGCCAACAGAGGAGGCGTCGGAGGGGCTCTTTCGATTGCTCATAGCGATGTCAGATCGGAGAGGAATTCTTTGTTTTGCTGATCGATCGAGTGTAGAGGCGGCCGATCAGCCTTTCTCTTCTTATAGCCGCAGAATTGCAATTAACGATCTGCATTGGGGAAACGAAACGCCGCCTGGAACACGGTCTTCCAAGTAGAATTTGAACAGATGGTTTTAATTCTCTCGGAAGATGAAACGATCAACTCGAAACACTATGCTCATCTGCATTAAGAAAACGAAGCAACATCACAGACGGTTTGTAGATAAAACCATCTGTGATGATATAATCCAAAAACTGTCTGTGA
Organism: Guadua angustifolia; assembly: GCA_036346375.1. Lineage (NCBI taxonomy): Eukaryota > Viridiplantae > Streptophyta > Magnoliopsida > Poales > Poaceae > Guadua > Guadua angustifolia. The sequence goes on from CM070510.1 coordinate 43,274,555, forward strand.
TGTCATTTCTATTTCTGAATCCAATTGGTTAGTACATATGTTAGTTGATTTCTAAAATGGATGCGATGTACATATGTTATAATGTGCGATGTGAGTTGATTTATGAAATGGATGCGCTGTATGTTGTGGGCAACATATCCTGCGCACACAGAATTTCCCGTGTACACACCGTGCACAACAACTAATAAAAGTCATGAAAAATTCGTAAAAAATTGTAGATGTATCTCATAGATTACTCTACCTATGTATAAAATTGTAGGTTCAAATTCATTATATATCGATAGTTACAAAAAAGAGAAAAGCAATTCCTGAGGCTAGACAATATATTAAAATTTAGTATAAAATAGAAAATCAACATCACAGACGATTCTAACGAAGAACCGTTTGTGAATAGGCATAAATCACAGACGGTTTCACTACGGAACCTTCTGTGATAAGGGCATCATCACAGATGGTTTCAAATTGGAACCGTCTATGATATATTCCACTCACAGACGGTTCTTCCTTAAAACCGTCTAGGGTAATCCCATCGTCTGTGATGAGCTTTTTCATAGACGGTTGGAAAACTGTCTACAATGACTCTTTGTCATTACTGACACTTACTTACAGACGGTTCACAAAACCATCTGTGATGAGTTTTTGTGTAGTAGTGTATTATCCTCTTTGACCCTTAAGAATCTGCCCCTGCTAGCTGGGTTCTGCGTCGACAAGTTCAAGATGCTCCTAGTCTACGAGGACATGTGCAGCGGCGCATTGGGCAAATCTTTTATATACTAATTAGAGACACTTCAAGCAGCCCCATGCTAACCAGAAAATACTAGAAATTTTCACGTTAATCTAAAAAAATTGCTAGAATATCCCACATTAATCGAATCAAATAAAACAATCTTCCTAGAGATACGGCCATGCTTTCTGTAGACATCCTTTCCGTGCAATAATTAGAGATTTTTATAATTATTACCTACGAAGCTATACGGGAGAAGCAAAGAATTAATTGGCTCAAAGGTAGATAGAAATCCAATTATACACGCGCAAGGGTTTGCTAACAATGACAAGTGGACCATCATGGTGAGACGTGTGAGTACTGCAGACAAGCATGGATGTGTTCGAAACAAAACATGTTTGCACATGCAACTAAATAGTTTGCATGATGGGATCTGGCTCGATTTGCGTGCGCATTGAGTATTCCACGAAGCAAATAGACTAATTTGGAAGTATAATCCCTACGGGTCTGTTATTAAATCCCACATTAATACTCAAACGGACTAGAACATACTATAATGTAACTAGATCAAGAATCGTATTCGATTTCCAGACCGAGAGGAAACTTCACTATATATAAATAGAGTATCTTCATATGCAGTACACACAGAAAAAGCTAAGTTCAGTCCCCCTGTTTTTTGTGTCGAGTGCTAGGTTCCACCCAAGCCAAACTGTCACCGCCAACTCTTCCTGTTCGAGTGCCATTCACTGGTAACCGGAGCTTGAGAGACATCAGCTAAATGCATCTGTTTTTTTTAAGACAAAAATGCATCTGCTGTTGGGATGGTACCAGTGGAACTATACAGGATCACAAAATTGTGCCCGTTTCACTTCTTCAGAAAATCATGACCAATTAACAAGAGGGGGAAATGAAATGAACCTGCTCTCTTCTGATTCCACCTACATTAGGTTAAATGACCTAGAACACAATTTTCCATACATTCGAATCAAACCATGACAGCCTATTACTTTTAAGCTCTAGTAATATATTTAATGAGATTGGTAGGATTGTCACTAACTTGGATATGTACAAAATATACCAGTTTGGATTCCATAAGGGCAGCATCTACCATGTACCGAAGCTGCAGCTCACATGCTCTTGTGTGATCTTCTGTAGCTGGTTTTGCATCGTCCAGAAGTTTGGATAAGGAGGGAGGCAAAGGCGGTAGAAGCAGGTATGCGAAGATGGGAGATGGTCAGCTGAGTCAGATGTCCTGTATATGTACAGTTTTGATCCCAGCCCACCAAAACCATCTGAGGGCAAATATTTCACTGAAGTCCAAAAGAAGAGGAGCTGTCTCTGTTGCTCAATTGACATGTTCTCGACAGCATGTAGTGTGAATAAATAAGTTTGCTTATCCAAGACCAAGAATACACAAAACTGATTGGAAATACATAAAAATAACTCACTTTCCCAGTTAGTATAATTTCCTCAAATCTCATCCTAACTTGGTCCATTTTCTCCTCAAATCTGAAATGAGAATGAGACTAACATTAACAAATGCAAAGTTTCTGATTCTAAGAACAATATGGTGTATATGAAACTGAAGGTACCAAAGGTATAATGTGAAGTTATCTACTTATCTTGCAAGACCAAAGGATGGATACCAAGTAATCAACATACTCAGTTCCTGAAGACCCTCTATGAGTAGCCAACATCAATTTTTCATGACAACACAAATAACGATTAATGACAGATAACGCCAACAGCACAATAACGACAAATACACAAATACCATTTATGAGTACATAGTCCAAATTTCATGAGTAGCCAACAACACAAATAACACAATACAAGTTCTTTAGTCTGTCATCACAAATAACACATTACTAGTTTACTACATTAGCTAATAACCATTTCATGACCAAAAGATGCTGCCAACTGCCAAATACATATCACTTGCATTCATCCATCCTCCCAAAGTCAATCCCCCATTCCATGCTCCCATCTCATAGGTCAAATCTCAAGTTCCTGTAGCAGCACATATACAAAACTAGCAAAGAAAGAATGCATATTTGCTGAATAATAAAGTGATAAACAATCACCTGAAGACCCTCTTGAGTGTCTTGGAGACAAGACCAAAAGGTAGCAGCTTGATTTTCTTTCTCATCAACTACAAAACACAAATGGATTATTAATTTGCATATGCAGTAAAGAAAGTAAGAGAATGAATTACACATCACATACTTTTGTATTTGTTTCGAAGCCAATCTTGTGAGCACATCAGAGCCTCTATCATTTTAGTAGTGAGCCTGCTGTGATGCTCACTAAGCACTCTTCCACTAGTGCTAAAAGCAGATTCAGAAGCAACCGTGGTAACCGGAATTGCAAAAATATCTCTTGCTATCCTCCTTGAACGTGGTGATTCTCATTTAGCGTGGCCTGTCAAAGCAAGAAAAATAGGACAATTGGAGTGCTGGACCATATTTGATTTGGCGGGTGTGGGTGACCCATCAGGTGACATTTACCCAGTCGGGTCCAGGTAGCGGGTATGGGTGACCCGGTGGGTGAAAAAGACCCGAACGGGATGGGTATGGGGAAGAAGTTCTACCCGTGGTCGGGTACGGGTGAATTAACGGGTGATTTTTAATCTGATGGGGACGGGTATGGGTGGCCAATACCCGGCGGGTATGTACCCGTTGCCATCCCTATTCGAGTGTAGGTTGTAGCAAAACAAGTTCTCAGCTCTCAAAACGGAGATGTTTAGGAAGTTGAAGTGAACAGAAACAAACTACTATAGCACACCGGCCAATGCCTTTAATCACCACCACCAACAACAAAGCCTTTTAGTCCCAAGCAAGTTGGGGTAGGCTAGAGTTGAAACCCAAAACGATCCGCTAACAAAGAGAGAAAAGAGAGATGAGGAAGTAGAACAATGCCTGTTAATCACCACATCTAAGAATTTCAATAGAAAGGATACCCGCTTCGAAAAGAGGTACAAAAAACTAAGTATTCTTTCATATTTGTAAGAAGAGTTAAACAACAGTTTAATTATGAAAAAGAAGGCATCTTCAACATTATTTTTTAAGTCAATTTCTCTTACATCTCTTACATAATTTTAAAGTCATGAATAAAACTTGATCATGTAATCAACGACTAGATAACCAAATCGAACAAGCAAGAATTAACGCATGTCATAATTCAAAATCTAAGTTACATGGGAATGAAATTACATATAGGATTAAAAATACTAATACAAAAAATAAGTTTGTTTCTATAAACTTAATACTAAATTTGCAAAAGCACAGAAAAAATATATAGTTCGTGCGATGCACGAGTTCATGCCTAGCAGATCTAATGCAAAGATGGTCATAATCAAGCTACTCCAAATTGGCCTACCAGAAGCAGAATCATCACAGAGATCGCAAAGACGAATCGTGCATGCGAATTCTAAAAAATAAAAATTAAGATAAATCCATAATAAAAAATTAGCCATTTGATTTTAATGTTAACTATAAATTAATACTAAAATTCTAAATTAAATAAAAAATAACAACAAAAAATAATAGAAGAATAAAAATGAAAAGAAATTAGGAATTGTTTTTAATTTATACAAAGTGGAAAATATAAATTTTGATTTTATCTAGAATTAAAAATTCCAAAAATGTGCTAATTTAAGAAATAAAATAAGGTAAGAAATTTGATTTATATATATATAAATTGTTAACTATTAGGTAATAAAAGTCGATGATAGGTTTTTTCAATTACCGTTGCTAAGAAAATATAGAATATTCTAAAAATTCTAAAAAAATACGATGACTTTTTATTTGGTGGATCTCCATGGAATGAAGAGATTACACTCGGCTATACTAGCATAAATAATATGATATGCATTAAAAGAAGTACTGAAAGAAAAAGGCAAAAATTGCAATAATGAAATTAAGAGATGGCGATATAAATGGAAAATCACTACAGTAATCCCGCAAATTAACATCGGCCAAAAGCCGACGTTAATTAGCCATTTGCCGACGTTAATTGTAATTAACGCCAAGCAAAACACTAATTAACATCCGCTTTTGGCCCACGATAGTTAATTGACGTTAATTAGCTTAATTAACGCCGGCACCGACGCATTACTAATTAACGCCGGCACCGCACGACCGACGTTAATTAATGCCGTGATCGCGCCAATTAACGCCGGCCACTATTTAACCGACGCATTACTAATTAACGCCGCTTAGAACCGCCGACGTTAATTAGCGTGTTTTGTCGGAAAGTTGCCGGACGAAGTAGGTGCGAGTTACTAATTAACGCCGGTGACCTCGCCGACGTTAATTAGGTTAATTAACGTCGACCGACGTTAATTAGGCTAATTAGCCGACGACATTAATTGGTAATTCCAGGGCAACTTTACCCCTATTTTCATGTTTCGCCACACAATTCAATACATAATATAATCAACATTGACAAAGAATTCACACATCAACACATATAATTCACAAATATAAACAATCCAAAGATGTAACATGCATATAATCAAGTTATCGATCCATCATAATATCCAAATTGTCATAACATACAAAAAGGCCAAAGTGACACAACTACAAACGCATCCAAAAGTTCACCGAATCATACACATCCAAAGTGACAACTATGAAACACCTACAACCTGGCCGCCATCCGTTGATTGAGTTCGCCGCTGATCCGAAGCAAAGAGCGCGTTGACAAAGTCATTGCACCGCGGTTCCCTACACAAGAAAATGCAAGATTAGACAATAATATAAGAATGAATGTACCATAAGGAGACAAGTAAGAAACGAACCACGGATTCGCAGGTGCCGCAAGTGTTGCAAAGTGAGTATCAGAAGACGAGGACCCATGTGCCGTTGGTCCCTACATAAGGCAACAATTATAGCTAGATTGATCAAATTTTTACTAGATTTACAAGTTTTGACAAAGTGAAGCTAGAATAGACTAGTTTTGACTAAGTGAAGCTAGAATAGGCTAGTTTACCAAACTGGTTATCCAGTCTTGAACAGATAGCATGCACAAAGGATGTTTCCATAAACATAACAAAGAAAAAAACCAATTTCATAACTGTACTATCTGCCGGAAAACATCTCATGAGTTGTATTTTGTATATACTGATCGATGGAATATTTCGTTTGGTGCTATGTATGTGTGAATACCTGAGCTGCAGGAGGTGCCGGAGGATACATCCCCCATTGTGGCGGCGGCAAGGGCTGAACAGTGGAAAAACAATGTTTTGCCCCATCGCTCGAACATTGCCTACAAATACAATGTATAAGTATTTTGAATTAATATATTCTCTAAATGCAATAGATTGAAGACTCGGACTTACTTGAATCGCCGCTGTCACAGTTCCGGTATGAAGCGTAGTACTCTTGTCGCGCCCTTGCATAATCATCACGCTGGCGTAGCTCCTCACGCAGCCTAGTAACCTCCACCTCCCGCCTGAGGAGCGACGACTACCAACCCCGAGGTCAGGGACGAAGAAGATCCTCTCACCAAGACCACCGCCGAGTCGATCACTCCAAAGTGAACATGGAGTACCTTCAAAATGCGTGACCACAATGGCTTGAGCACTTGAAATTATGACTTCATGAAATTTTAGAAGGTATGATATCTCACCGTCCATGGGCCTTGCCGCCTCCACTAGCATGCACAGCTACGCCATCAAGCGGTTCCTTCCTCCAATCATAGTCTTCACCATGGCGCTTGACCATTTCCTCGCCATATTTCTCCTACATAACCAAATCGACACTTAAAATGGGAACCGCAAATCAAACAACTTAATTTGAATTGATCAAAATTGTGACCACTAACCACCGATCAATAGCATCATCTCGATCGCACAACTGTCAGGTGTGTCGGGTCTCGACCTTTATGACCTTCCACGACACTTCAATATCACTCATGCGTAACACCGGTCCGAGCCTCCTGAGACATAAGTTAGGTGCATACATATACTTGGTAACATGTATTTTGCAAAAGATTGCTACGCCGACTTACCATGCGCTTAGCTTTACGATATGTCCATCGGCGCCATACGTGTGTTTTGATTCATTGCCTCTAGCCTCGGCTTTTTTGACTTGGCGATGAACTCGTGAAGCCCAACGCCGCAAAGAGCCCGGTAAGCTTCGACGGTCCCCAACCATGGAATCATGACCTGCACAAAAATATTAATACATTAAAACAACATTACCAGAAACGTTAAACTCAAATAGCTCCAATATTTGTTGTTTTACCCGCCTGCATTTTCCTCGGCCAAGTAAGTTTCTAAAGACCCATGAGTCCCGTTAATCTGCTGCCCTTTAACTTGCCTCAAGTAAAGATTTGTTGCTTGAATCCGAGCATTAGACAATGCATCTTTGGTCACCCGACGTGCATTTACATGGAAAACTCTACGAGCATGCTCCATGTTTGCACCGCCACCAAACGGTAACGCTTCGCAATTGTTCATCACAAAGAATAGTTAGAATAGTAAAGAATCGATAGTTGAACCAATACCAACCGCACAGAGAATCTTATCCAAAAGTCACTCCAAACCGCCTCGAGCATTCAAGTGCTCGGCATTAGGAGCAAGTAGGTAATGATCCCAACTAGTAGCAACAAATTGCTCGCCATTGGTCATTGTGACCAACCCGGTAGTGCAAACGGCAGAGGTTACCTAGCACGAGTTAACCCGCCTATGGTGCCTCTGCCGTCAAACCCCGAGTCATCCCATGAACTGCAAGACATATAAATGATATAGTTCCAGCCGAAAGAAATGAAATAAGACATAGTTTAGAAAATACAAACCTATCGCCAACATGTGTGATCACAACCTTGTCCTCCTCCCGTCTGGGCGCCTGGAGGGGGGCGACAAGATGGCTCCTCCTAAACCTCAAAGCGGCTCCTAGAGAACCCTCGGTCAGATCCCCACCCATTGGGTCCTCATCCCTTGGCCCACATCGGCCTCCCGATCCTCATCGATCCCACTACAACAACAATAATAATGAATGAATAAAGAAGATAATTATCAAATAAATTATGAGAATATAACATTCTAGTTTATTCACACAAGATCGCCTCCCGATGCTCCTCAATCCCAGCTACAACAACAATAATAATGAATGAATAAAGAAGATAAGAATCAACTAAATTAAGAGAATATTTACTCAAGATCAACATCCGTGGCGCAGCCCACTTCTTCCTCCGCTGCCTCACCCGCGAAATAATACAAGACAGCTTATATTTATGTCATATTTATGTTTAGACATGAAGTACACATCAAAAGCTTAGTTACCTCTCCACTCGCAAAGGAACACTACGATTCTACAACTCAGCTCCATCGACTCAACAAAGCACGCCGTCTACTTGCGCTTGAAGCGCTACCTCAAACAAGGCCTCCTCGTCGCGAATCATCGACTTCCTCCTACCATCGAGGAATCCTTCGCCACCGCTTGATCGATCGAGGCATCCTGTTGAAAGAAAAATATCAAGTTAGTACAACAACAATAATAATGCACGAATGAACAAGATAATAAACACACAAAATTACTTGTCAAAATTCATCAATGTCGCGATGATGTAGTCTCCTTCTTTCTAAGGGACGACTTGTTACTTTTTTCTTGATTGGTTGTCTTTTCCGTTTCTCAGGAATCGTTATATCTCCACGGTCTCCGACTAAAGAATCGAGACCTGGATCAGTCTCTATATCAAAAGTGCTTGGCAATTCTTCATCTTGCAAAACCTCAACAACCTCCATGGCCTCCGGTGGCTATCAAGATAACCAAAGATCACCAGGAGTATGTAACCGTTCTCGGGATTTACTTTGTACACAACCCACCAAGCACTCGGCCTTGTGCATGGATATGGCATATAATACACCGCTCAACTTGGTGAGCAAGGATAAAATTGTCATAGCCATGTAGTCGTTCGTTGTGTTTGACTTCTACCATCTCATACCGGTTTTGATGAGTCCCATGTTTGCTATCAAACCAAACACAATCGAAAAAGACTACTTTGAGCTCCTTATTCCTCGCAAACCTAAACTCGAGGATGTTTTGAATGATTCCATAGAAATTTGTTTCGATCCCTTGTGCATCGATTGCCCTAGTTACAACTCCAAAGATTTGTTGTGGCCGCAAGGGGACGACTCACTTCAAATTTGGTTGAACGGAACCGAAACCCGCTCACGTCAGACGCCTATAGCTTTTAATAGTTATGCGGCCATAGGATAGTGAAGCAAGTCCTCATGGACGCTCCTATATTTCACACACCGCCAACAAAATATGATTCGGTTATATAAGATTTATAATATATTGAAACGTAACATTACGAATATTATAGGATGAAGGTGTTACATGATCTCGGAACCAAGTGATGAAATTAGGGCCCCATTTATTCCATCCCGACGATCGTATTAAGTTGCTTGGTAGTTGGTTGACTAATAGACGCCCGATTCGCTTATCAAATTCACTTGTAAATGAAAACGTAAATGGATACATAAATGAATGATGTCTTCGCAAAGATAGCTTGATTGACATGTACAAAGTAAACGCTACGTGAAATATTGTTCCATCTCTTCCATATTGAGTACATGTACAAAGAAAGCGCACTTCTTTTCTTCCGGTGTAATAGTAAGCAGTAACTACCAACGGTAGTACCTCTCCATTGGAAAATCAGAGGTCACTACAAGGTGTCTCTTCATCTACATGGTACCGCATCGTGGGAGCATTGACTTTGTGTTCCTCGCAAAGTATACACTCGAGAAGTATGATATCTCTTTAGAGAAAATGCTTCGCAATACACCCTTCAACTCTTGCCTTATTGCCAACCATAGCTCAAGTTTCTTTAGAGCTCTTTCAATGTGATACATCCACCTATATCGATCAGAGCCACCTACCTTAGCTTCAGAAGGTAGATGAACAAGTAGATGTTGCATTGGATTGAAGAAACCCTGAGGGAATATTTTTTCCATCTTGCATACAAGCACCGTATCTCTTTCTCCAACCTCTCCATCATGTCTTTCGATATTTCTTTAGCACATAATTGTCTATAGAAATAACTTAGCTCACCTAGCACCTTCCACACATTATCATTAAGATACCCATGAAACATTACAGTGTGAGTCTTTCCATGATTATGTGGTAATCGTGGCTCTTCAACCCATTTAGCTTCCCCGATTCACATTCACATTGCCTCAATCCCGCCACAGAACCATCGGGAAATTTTAATTTCTCATCCACCTCAACACTTCTTTTCTTTTCTTTAGGTTTAAGGCAAAATGGAGCGCTGGGTGTAATAACCTCAATTTTTGCTTTTCTTGCATTTTAATGGTATTTTGAATTTTTGGGAATTTCTGAATTTATTTGGATTTATTTGGATTTATTTGAAATTATTTGAATTTATTTTGAATTAAGCCATTTAACAAATTAATTAAATAATGGAAAAGTTAAAATAAATTTTTGCTGAAAATATTTTATTTGAGTCACAAATGTCTTAAAATGTTTTTGAGAATTTTTCCGTAATTTTTTCTCGATATTTTTAATGCCCCAAATAAATTATTTGAATTTCGGAATTATTTTAAATCGAAAAAGGATTAAAAATCCCGATGAACAAGTGTTGGGCGAATGATCGTATGTCTGCTCCGGAAAACCCTAACGCCCAAATTGCTCGATCTCCATCCGACGGCTCTCGCTGCGCCCGTCGATCGATTCGAAGTCGCCGCCGGGACTCACATGCGCCGCCCAGTGTGGGCCTCGGTCTCCTCGCACACCGGCCGAGGGCACTATTTAATCGCGCCGCCCAAGACTGCGGATCCCCACCGCACCGCACCAACAGACACGCACGCCGCCAGAGTCGCCGCCGCCGCAAGACTCGCCAAGTCCAAAGCCGTCCACAAGACTTCTGGGCTCGGTTTCGCCACGGCCACTCTCACGCCGCCGCGTTACCACTCGAACTCACCTTGTTGCGCCACGCCGGGAGCGCCACCGCAAGTCGCCGAGGACCACGGAAACGCCAGCCGCGACGTCGCCGTTTTCATCTCCGGTGAAGCTGAAGCCGCCGCCGTCGCCGCCGAAGTCGAGCTTCATCACCGCACGATCTCCATCCGAGCCACGAGGTGAGTCCACGCCGCCTCTAGGAACAAGTGGAACCCCATCTTCTAACCTCCGCCGTTAGATGTAGATCTAAGCGGCCGTAGTGCCACGCCGCGCCTCATCAGGCATGAGCCGCCGACAAGGCGTTCGCATGTCGGGCCGCATCAAGACGAAAGCGATCGCGGCACGACAACCAGCATTAGACAATGCATCTTTGGTCACCCGACGGCATTTACATGGAAAACTCTACGAGCATGCTCCATGTTTGCACCCACCAAACGTAACGCTTCGCAATTGTTCATCACAAAGAATAGTTAGAATAGTAAAGAATCGATAGTTGAACCAATACCAACCGCAGAGAATCTTATCCAAAAGTCACTCCAAACGCCTCGAGCATTCAAGTTCGATTAGGAGCAAGTAGGTAATGATCCCAACTAGTAGCAACAAATTGCTCGCCATTGGTCATGGACCAACCCGGTAGTAAACGGCAGAGGTTACCTAGCACGAGTTAACCCGCCTATGGTGCTCCCCAAACCCCGAGTCATCCCATGAACTCAAGACATATAAATGATATAGTTCCCGAAAGAAATGAAATAAGACATAGTTTAGAAAATACAAACCTATCGCCAAGTGTGATCACAACCTTGTCCTCCTCCCGTCGCGCCGGAGGGGGCGACAAGATGGCTCCTCCTAAACCTCAAAGGGCTCCAGAGAACCCGTCGATCCCCACCCATTGGGTCCTCATCCCTTGGCCCACATCGCCTCCCGATCCTCATCGATCCCACACAACAACAATAATAATGAATGAATAAAGAAGATAATTATCAAATAAATTATGAGAATATAACATTCTAGTTTATTCCACAAGACCCTCCGATGCCCTCAATCCCAGCTACAACAACAATAATAATGAATGAATAAAGAAGATAAGAATCAACTAAATTAAGAGAATATTTACCAAGATCAACATCCGTGGAGCCCACTTCTTCCTCCGCTGCCTCACCGAAATAATACAAGATATATTTATGTCATATTTATGTTTAGACATGAAGTACACATCAAAAGCTTAGTTACCTCTCCACTGCAAAGGAACACTACGATTCTACAACTCAGCTCCATCGACTCAACAAAGCACGCCGCACTTGCGCTTGAAGCGCACTCAAACAAGGCTCCTCGTCCAACCATCGACTCCTACCATCGAGAATCCTTCGCCACCGCTTGATCGATCGAGGCATCCGTTGAAAGAAAAATATCAAGTTAGTAAACAACAATAATAATGCACAATGAACAAGATAATAAACACACAAAATTACTTGTCAAAATTCATCAATGTCGCGATGATGTAGTCTCTTTCTAAGGGACGACTTGTTACTTTTTTTTGATTGGTTGTCTTTTCCGCTTTCAGAATCGTTATATCTCCACGTCTCCGACTAAAGAATCGAGACGACCAGCTCTATATCAAAAGTGCTTGGCAATTCTTCATCTTGCAAAACCTCAACAACCTCCAATCCTTCCACACAGTATCAAGATAACCAAAGATCACCAGGAGTCTATGTAACCTCTTCACCATTTAGTCCTTTGTACACAACCTCAACCAAGACACCACCTTGTAGATATTTTAATTTCCTCATCCAACCTCAACACTTCTTTCTTTTCTTTAGGTTTAAGGCAAAATGGGCTAGCGTGGCTATAACACCCCAATTTTGCTTTTCTTGCATTTTAATGGTATTTTTGAATTTTTGGGAATTTCTGAATTTATTTGGATTTATTTGGATTTATTTGAAATTATTTGAATTTATTTTGAATTAAGCCATTTAACAAATTAATTAAATAATGGAAAAGTTAAAATAAATTTTGCTGAAAATATTTTATTTGAGTCACAAATGTCTTAAAATGTTTTTGAGAATTTTTCGTAAATTTTTCGATATTTTTAATGCCCAAATAAATTATTTGAATTTGGAATTATTTTAAATCGAAAAAGGATTAAAAATCGATGAACAGTGTTGGGCGAACACTGTATGCGGCCCGTTCGGAAAACCCTAACGCGCCCGGCCGTTGATCTCCATCAAACTGCTCTCGTTATCCACGCCGACATCCGTCAGTAGCATGGGACTCCGCCATGCTTGCCGTGTGGGCCTCGGTCTCCGCGCTTTCCGAGGGCACTATTTATCGCCGCCGCCCACCGTGATCCCCACCTACGCGCACCGCACCAGTAGGCCACCTTACGCCGCCAGAGTCGCCTCCCAAGACCTCGCCGAAGTCCCGAAAGTCAGCGTCCGCCGCACTTCGCGTCGGTTTGCGCCAGCGGTCACTCTCGCCAAGCCGCCCGTAACCACTTCCCGAACTCACCTTGCGCGGCGCGTCCGGAGCGTCACCATAATCGCCGGAGGACCACGGAAACGCCCGCCGCCGCCCGTCGTCGTCTTCATCTCCGGTGAAGTGAGCCGCCGCGTCGTCGCCGCCGTAGTCGAGCTTTATCACGCCGCACGATCTCCATCCGGATCACGAGGTGAGTCCGTCGCCCTAGGAACAGATGAACCCCATCTTCTAACCTCCGCCGTTAGATGTAGATCTAAGAAGGCGGCCGTAGGTGCCGTCGCGCCTCATCGTGCATGGCTACACGAGAAGCGGGTTCGCATGTCGGTCGCACCGCCTGACGGTGTACGCGTATCGCGGCACGCAGCGGACCCACATATCGGCCCTACTGAGCCGGTTATTCGCTCACGAGACGGCGGACACACGGGCTTCCACTCTGTCTACCCGCGCGCCTTTGTCGGCGTGGCGTCTGCCATGACGTTATCTTGGCGTCACGGTGGGACCCACAGCCGATGGGTTGGCAAAGGTCATGCCGACGTCATGATGACGCGTCATCTTGGCGTCATCGCGAAACTTGGCGGGGCTGGCGTCGGCAAAGCCACGTGTCACTCTCTGGTGCTGACACGTGTCACGGATGACGCAATAATTAATTTTCCGAAAATATTTATTTAATTCGGTTTATTGATTTAAAATATATTTTGAAACTTCAAATGCTTATAACTTTATGCGTTTAACTCCGATTTGAGTGATTCCAATTTCTATAAATTTGTAAAATTATGATCTTTCTGTTTATGAATTTTATTTGAATTTTTGAGCACTGTATGTCTACTGTTTATTTATTTTATTGTTTTGTCGTCATGCGCATGTGAGGCGTTGAAGCCGAAGGTTTCGAAGGAGGTTCGACCGAGAGCAAGCTCGAGGAGGCGAATCAGTACTTTTTGAAGGCAAGTTGTGTTTGATCATGTTGAACCTATTAGAGAAAATTATTTTGATTTAATTTATTGCATGCTAATTTAGTAAAAATTTGATTGAATGCATTTTGGGATTAGCTAAATGCCTAGTTCTTTGTATGCCACCTTGTCGTAAATAATTGTAGGCCATGAATCATTTGTCACCCTAGGTTGTGGATTAATAGTTGGACATTATTTAATTGCCAACATGGGTTGAGTAGAGCCAGTAGTATGTTAGCTATACACCACGTGGACAATTCATGATTTTAAAATACCAAAGTAAAATATTGACTTAATGAGATATGGAACTTGTTTTGTGAATGAGACATGTGTTATTGAGTTGATGATGGCACGCGGTGCAATGGTAAAGAACAGAATTGGGAAAATGATTTAGACCGAGGCATCTTGGCAAGATTGATTTAGTGGGCCAAGAGTGGCAATCAGGCGGTCGAATTTGGTTTTATTGGTTTTGATATGGAATCACACTTGGTTAGTCTTGCCTCGGTCAACTAAGGACTTAACCTTATGCGAGCATTTGAACTGAGTCTCTCATACAACCACAAGCTCGTAATGGGACGGGCTTAGGCTGAGTAAGCCAGAAATCTATTCTTGATCTTGTCGTGGTGGTGTGAGGCCCGGAGAAGCGGAATGAGAACTCACATGGCGCAAGAGGGACCCCGGTGTGGTAACAGATCCCCCAGGTGTTGAAACCTTAGCGGGCGATCTTGAGTTTAGATGGAACTTTGGAAAGAGCTTCATTCGGTTATTTGCCTTGGTGGTATTTGTTGTATCTTGTGGGTAAAGTGTATAACCTCTGCGAGTGTACAACCTATTGAATAGCCGTGCTCCGGTATTGAGCATCGCTTCGGTGATTCTGATCAAGGGTTAGATTTTCATAAAAATGACTTGTTGATGGAAAATGCTTGTAGTAGTGGCTTACCCCCCGCTTCGTGAGCTCAAGTGTTGGCTTTACATAGACCGCTAAGTCTCTTCGGCCTTTAGGTTATCTTTTGTCTTGTCCGTCATATCCATGACCGTGCTTATAATGCTTTCACCAACGTTACGCTCCTCGATGCATGACGCCAATGTTGTGCATCGAATCAAGGCCTTCGTGATATGGGAGCTCCCATAATCCACAAATGTGAGTCCATTGTGCTCCTCTCCAAACCCTTCAAACCCATCTTCTTTCTCCACCAATTTACTTAGCATATCAACAATTTCGCCGATTAGGACGCTTGGCGGACCCTTTCGACAACTGTCTCTTACGGAAGGCATTCCTCTCGAACCTAAAGGCGGTCTCAGTAAGGTGAAACGCCTATGGCAATCGAAGCAATGATCTTTCCATCATTTACAAGGCGAAAACAATCGGTTCCGAACCACGATCGGACATGTCAAATTTCCATGACAACCCAAACCAAAGAAAATACTATAGGCTATGAAATCATGGACAGACCACAAATATGCAACACGGGTTGAATTTGCTTCTTGTAGCACCATACGCCTCTACACCTGTCCATAATTTTTCAAATTTCTTCGATCAAGGGTTTGAGCATCACATTGAGACGCTTTTCGTGATGTTCTAGGGCGTGTATGATGAGGCACAGAACATAAACTCATATTTCATGCAACGGGAAGGTGGAAGGTTGTATGGAATAGCAAAGATCGCCAAAGACGAGTATGATGCTGCGCGGTTGTGTTGAAAGGCGGAAACCATCGATCGCCAACCCAATGCGAACATTTCTCAGATCCCTCGCAAGTCCTCGCCAAAGCTATCTAGAGCCTTCCATGCTCACTATCCGACGGGTGCACCATTATCCGCTCGCTTCACGCGACACCTTCTTTGTGCCACCCATGTTCCTCGCACTTCGCTTTGAGATAAACAACCGCTTCCATTTAGGTGTGAGAGGCATGTACCGGGTTGCTTGTGTGCAACATCGGTCATTACCTTTTCACCTTCTTCGCTCACCACCTCGACAAATCTTGGTTTTTACACACTAAGCAATGCTTCTTTCATGCTCCTTCCGAAAAGCATGCGCTATCCTTGCACACATCAATCTTCTCATACCTCATACCGAGACCGCATAACAACTTCTTAGACGGTACATGTCTCTAGACATCTTATGATTCACGTAAGAAGATATCGTAGATCAATTCCACGAGTCATTGTAACAATTATTGGAAAAGAAATACTTGGACTTAATGGCCATGAGTCACACCACAAAAGCAAGTCGGGTCACTTTCGTGGTGTTCGCAATGTACTCTTGAAGTTTTAAGTAGCTCAAAGAACTCCCGAACCTCACGTGTTGGCGGATCCTCCGAGTTCACGTTAATCTCGGACGCAAAGCTTCTAGCATCTCATCCATCCTATCATAGCCCGCCCTATCATCTTCCTCTTCAACCGCAACTTCAGTCCTTGAGCACGTGACTCACCATGATGTACCCACAACTCAAAGTTTGGCATGAAACCGAACCGACAAAGTGTAGACATCGATTTCTTGTCCGGGGTGGAAATTACGGCACTTGCTGCATGGGCACTTCACCTAATAAAGATTAGACATAGAGAAGGCACGGCCGACAAAAGCGTAGCCTTGACCGCCCACTCGGCCGAGTGAGCCCCACTTTTCTCCCAACCTTCATACATCCATCGCAGTCGTCACCCATACTTGAGGCTATATAGGTTAAATCAATAGTTATAAGGTTCATTTTGTTTCTATATATCACGACCCTACATCTATGGGAAAGGATATGTCCTAAACCCACCCAAGAGTGGTCGATGATTTATGACGAGTTAGACTGAATGAAATTTCAAGAAGATAACCCCGTTGTTCTCTACCGCACGCCCGGATATGGTGCAGGAGAACAACAGGTTATGACGCCAAATTTCATTCGCACTGTGGCTCGTCATAAATACCAAGACTTTGTCATCCACTCCGAGGTCATCCAAAAGGACAATTCAGACAAGACATCTCACATGTCACACATGTGAGATATGCCGATCCGAAACGGGTGACACATAGGTTTCGTGACACTATGTGATTTCAAATCAAAAATAAAGAAGCATAAAGAAGTTTGCTATGGATAAAGCCAAAAAGAAAAAAGAAGATGAACAAATATGAAACAAACGAGCTGACAGGGAACAGATTGGCATGGGTAAGAGTCAAGCTAGCAAAGTGGATCTAATGCATATAAAAGCACACTAGTAGTATTTGCATGCATGTATACATGACTAATATGAAGAACATGACCTCCTAAATGTCCTGCATAATTCAAACTTACTGAAGCAGTGAAAAATAACATGGTTTTTAGAGCAGAACATTCTATTGCTGAGGCGCATATATTGGTAGTCTGCACTCCTAGGCATACACATAATCAAGTCCGTGAGAATGATGCTAACAAGCAGCCAAGGTATGCACATGCATATGAATGTAGGAGCTGTCAACATTTGACGGAAAACATATTATTCTCAAAAACAACAAAGAAAAAAAGCATAAAAGGAAGATAATTTATGTGGTCACTCTAATCAGTTTGAAAATTAGTTGGCCTGATTTGACGTATTTTTACATTCCAGGGCAACGATTGAGACGCAACAGATACCATCCCACTAAAGGCCATTGAATCTCCACGCTAAGAACTATAGTATCAAGACGAGCATCTTAATCACACATTCATGTGAGAAAGCCAAGAAAATTAAACCCCACGAGTAGAGGACCGACGCCACAAACAAAACCCTAGTATCCATCTCCAAACCAACCCTATTTTTTTCTCTCTCAATCGATTCCAATGTAGGAACTACACCATATAGTAATGATCACAGCAAAATAGCTGGGAACAATTAACAATTGCCACTTAAACTAAGCATCAGTGGGAAACTCCTATATTTCCCTACCCCGCCATCGCTCTCGCTCATGTGACTCTCACCCTTGCCGACAAATCCAAGAAGAACCTAATCAAACCAGATACAGAAGAAGAACTTAGCTCAGAGCATTGGCATACTGAGCATTGGCAAATTACCGGCAGGGTCGGGCACGAGGCGCTGGCAGCGGCGGGTCCGACGAGGGGCAGCGTGGTCGGGCGGCGCGGTGGAGAGGGGAGGTCGCGGCCGGGCGGCGGGTCGGCGCTCGGGGCGGGGCGGGCGGGCGGCGTGAGGCGTAGGCGCCTGCGGGGCGGGCGGGACGGGAGCACGGCGGGGCGCGGCGCCGACGTAGGCGGGCTCCGCGTGAGGCGGGCGGAGCGCCAAGGCCGGAGGCGAGAGCGCCAAGGGCTGCGTCGGCGGGAAGAGAGCGCCTAAGGGCGAAGGAACTGAAAAAGTTTCGTGCGGCGTGATTGTGCGGGGCGAGCGGACGACGAGTGTTATCGCGATTAACTAACGCCGCCGCTTTGGCCGACGCATTAACTAATTAACGTCGGCGAAGAATAAGTCGACGCATTAGTTAATTAACGCCGCAACCCGTCACCGATAGTTATTATCTAATTAACGCCGCTTATTCTGAAGCCGACGTCAATTAATATGACCGACGTTAATTTTCCGTTTTCCTGTAGTGAATGTTATGTCATGCTATGTTTAACGTTTTGTTACACAAGTATTTGGGGAAAAAAGTTTCAGTCACATATGTAAAAAATATTGAGAAACGGAGTGAGTATATTCTCTCCTATAATATATAATATCAGAATATCATAAATAGAGTTTTGTAATCTTTTTTCAAAAAGCAAAATCACATATGTATTACCAAGTCATTTAAATATGCTTTAATGATGATAGTCTTGGTAAAAATGCACAGAATATCCTGCTAGTTTTGATAAAAATGAATAAATAATATTATTAGTACCAAATGTTGTTAAAATCTAACGAGGTCGATGCAAAGGAAACCATGGGTGCCATACTGCCATGGCCCCTCCCTCGCCTGCTATTGACCTGGGCCGATGCAAAGGAAGCCTCTTTTTGACTGGCGCCGGTACGTACGGTGCTTGCCCCACGACGATTGGTTGAGGCTCATCGAAGGGTCGGGCTGTCTGTAAACATTCAAGTGTGCCCGTGTCAGAGAGTGTCGATCAATCGACCCATCTACTTGTCAAGTGGTTGCATGCATGCATTTGCGTGCAGCCATGCACACAGCGCACACGCGTTCGAACCAAGCCACACCTCGCTAGCCAACGATGCAAAGATTATGTTCTCTTTGTCGTTGTCCACAACGTTAATTTTTCAGGTCGGCATGCGTGCATGCAAAAAATTTCATAGTTACTCACGTCTCTAACAAATGTAAGAGAGTAATTTGAAATCAACACATGCCCCTGCCTTTCACATCCAAACCCATGCATGCATCCGTGCACGATTCCTATTTTTCGTATTCTTGATCCGACCTTTTACCTTATTCAGCAGGATTTATTGTACATGAAAGTTCAGCTAGTAGGTGTAACATGCGGTGCCTAAATTTAATTAATGTTACTAATGAATTCTTCACACGATGGTGCAGATCGAAGCTAGCACGGATTATACATACTAGGTAGAGACGTATGCAATGCTGCGTCGTGAGAAAAAATTTGATTCGAAGTTTTTGTAAATGGAATTTGCGGAACTACGGTTTTTTTTTCAAAATAACCGGTGGAATGATCTATTTACGATTTCAAATTTGTGCAAAATAATCGGCAGAAGGACCTAAGTTTTTTTTGCAAAATTTCGTAAGAATCAGCGTTTTTTCTCCAAATTTTGAAAGAACTAGGGTTTTTTTTTTTGCAAAATAACCGGTGGAAAAACTACTCGTGACTCCAAATTTTTTTAATCCTCCGAGCAGAAAGAACCGGCGCCCGTATCGAATTTACGGAACTACGGGGTTCTTTTTGCAAATAACCGGTGGAAGGACCTGCTCGCAATTTCAAATTTCTTTAAATCTCCCGGGTCGAAAGAACCGGACTACGGAGTCTTTTTTGCAAAATAACCGGTAGAAGGACCTGTTCGGTGGAAGGACCTACTCGCGATTTCAAATTTCTTTAAATCTCTTGGGTCGAAAGAACCGGACTACGGTGTCTTTTATGCAAAATAACCGGTAGAAGGACCTGTTCGCCATTTCTAAATCAGTGGTAGGACCTGTTCATATTTTTTGATTTTGTGGGGGGTTTTCTGGAAAAGCGCTGAGTGGAAGGACCTATTCGTAATTTTTGATTTTGTGAGAAGTTTTCTAAAAAATAGCTGACGTGGCGGCCCTCATTGCGGAAAAATTAGTCCAGTGGCATCCAATTCGTTGGTTTTTAGTGATGTGTCTATGACATGCGGGTCCATCTGAGTGTATGACAATAGGCCAAGGTGTCATAAAGTGAATCACGAATTTTAAAGAGTATCAGTGACGTCAATCTCTCCCCTCATTGCGCAGGGATTCTTCCGCGTATAATGTAGTGATTATTCTCCACTGAGAAAATCACATATATGTTATGTAAACTGACATGTGAACGCTTGGACGTCGAACAGTCGACAGATCTCTACGTTCCACTGTCGTAACAGGCTACCACGCACTATATGATCGTACATTCGTACTGCGTACGCATTGTTCTACTACTCCTGCAACAATTGGCTAATTTAATGCCTCCCTCTATATGTGGTAGGTTCATGCTTAGCCTAGGTACCTAGCTAGTAACCTAAAACGCACTGGAGGTGAAATAGAGACAAATGTTCAGGGAGGCAGTTCAGGACGACGGACACTGTGGTGAGCTCCAGGAAACGCATCCTCCATGCCGGCCTCTCCATCGGTCGACCCTACGTGACGTAAAGTCCAAATCACAGAAAAGCTCAACATATAGCATGGTCTTATGCACAGTGATCTCATGGTGATGATCGATGCGCGCATATGGACGACAGAGCCATCAGCCCGCCGATGCGCAGTTCGTCTTGCGAGACGGCATAGGACGGATCCATGAGCGGACAACAACCTTCCCCGAGCAGCCCTGGTACTTATGCACAGTGCTCCTGATGCACGTCCACAGGGCGAGATTGCACACCTGGGTTTCTTTATTTCCCCATCCAACAGCGTGAAGAAATAAGAAATTGTAAGATGACATAGACGCCGTACTAGCACAGAATAGTATATCACTGTCGGTTCCAAAACGTCATCATTGTTAGTTATGGGAGCCAGCAGTGATACTGGGATTATTACTATGGCTTAAGAACCATAAAGGATAATAGATATCACTTGCCTGTTCGTTGGCCAACCAGCAGTGATATTGGACTATCTCTGCGGCTCACACCAAAATCCGAATATATATATATATATATATATATATATATATATATATATATATATATATGAAAAATATCTTTTACTCCCGGGTGTAGTTACTCCCATCTTTGAAATACTACCTTAACGAACTTGAAATACTCCTTTATCACTTTGGGTATACTCATACAATAATTATAAGATACTCCAATGTGAGCCATATGAAAAAATTGCAAGGGAGTCCATGATTTTTAGCATATTTTGCAAATACCTTCATATATGCACATAAAAAGGAGTATGTCCAAAAAATATACATACCACCTCTGAAAAAATGCACATACCACCTAGATGATCTTATATACTGTGATACTACGGCGCACATACCCTCCGTCTGCACAAGATACCCCATACATTGTGAGATACGGCGATAGGGAGTAATTACTCAGGGGAGTAGATGTCGGGACCTGGGCTTGCAAATCCGACCCTCAGGTATTCAAGACTAGTCCAGATCACGCTTAGTGCACACAGCCTCAACATTGGTACATATCACGGTCATAACCAACTAAATAATAAGTACTTTGATTAAATATTCAAACTAGTTGATTGACCTTATGGTCAAGTTACAAGATACGCCTTGCAGGCTTAAGACTTATTAGAATATTCAAATGCAATGGAAATAAAATAAACTCGTGGCGCCAACCAATTTGCCACAGTAACTCGACGGGCTCGCCCCTAGTTTGTCGGCTCTTCGATACTCTCCTCCCGAGCGGTGGTTTGCTTCTTCTTCAATCTGAAGTTGTGTTGTTGTGGGTGAGTACTTTGAGCACTCAAAGAAGTCATGCATGTAATGCAATTCTAATATTCTACATGCATGGCTTAGTACAAAGGATAGGCTATGGTTCATGAGCATTACAAAGATTTAAGAATAATAAAGAGTAATTTGCAAAGCAAAGAAAACAAGAATAAGAATAGTAGCTTTGCAAACATTTTAATCACAATCATATTTCCATCCTATGTCCAGTTCCTCATTACCAACCCCAAGCATTTTCCATAAACAATTCATTTTCATGAAAATCTAACCCTTGATCAGAATCACTGAAGCGATGCTCAATACCGTGAGCACGGCTATTCAATAGGTTGTACACTCGCAGAGGTTATACACTTTACCCACAAGATACATACCAAATACCACCAAGGCAAATAACCGTGAACGGCCTTTCCAAAGTTCCATCTAAACCCAAGATCGCCCGCTAAGGTTTCAACACCGAGGGACTGGTTACTACACCCAGGCCCCCTCTTGCGCCATGTGAGTTCTCATTCCGCTTCTCGGGCCTCACACCACCACGACAAGCACCAAAGAATAGATTTCCCGTTTACTCTAAGTCCGTCCCATTACGGAGCTTGTGGTACATATGAGAGACTCATTCAAATGCTCGCAAGGTTAAGTCCTTAGTTGACCGAGGCAAGACTAACCAAGTGTGATCTCAATTATCCAAAACCAATAAAACCAAATACGACCGCCTAGTTGCCACTCTTGGCCCACCGTAAACAATCTTGCCATTTGCCCTACCTAAATCATTTTCCCACCCCAGTTCTTTACCATTGCACCACGTGCCATCATCAACTCAATAACACATGTCTCATTCACAAAATACGTTCCATATCTCATTAAGTCAAGATTAACTTTGGTATTCCAAAATCATGAACGTCCACGCAAGGTGGCTAAGCATACTACTTCGGTCTATTTCAACCCATGTTGGCCAATTATACATGTCCAACTATTAATCCATATCCTAGGGTGACAAAAGATTCATGGCCTACAATTATATATGACAAGGTGGCATACAAACAACTTAGGCATTTAACTAATCCCAAAACTTATTCAAAATTATTGCTATCAAATTAGCATGCAATAGTTTAAATAAAATAATTTGCTCTAGTAGGTTCAACATGATCAAACACAACTTGCCTTCAAAAGTGCTGGTTCCGGTTCTGAACTTGCTCCTCGGTCGAACTTCTCCCTCAAACCGCCGGCACTTCAACGCTTCACGCGTAACGCAAATAAATAGTAATAAATAAATAAAACAGAGAGCAACTCAAGCCTAAAATTCAAATAAAATTCATAAACAGAAAGAGCTTGATTTTACAAATTTATAGAAATTGGAATCACTCAAATCGGAGTTAAAACGCAAAAGTTATAAGCGTTTGAAGTTTCAAAATATATATTTAAAATCAATATACCGAATTAAATAAATATTTTCTTTTTCGAAAATCAATTATTGCGTCATCTCGTGACACGTGTTGCCACCAGAGTGACACGTGGCCTTGCCGACGCCAGCCCCGACCGCTATTTTTCTCGACAAGTGGGTCCCACCGTGACGCCGCGATGACGTCACGGTGACGCCACGCAGACAAAGGCGCGTCGGTCGACGATGGGCCCGTGTCTGTCGGCGACTCATGCGCGCTTGAGGCGGCTTTCGTGTGCCACAGCGTCGCGCGTGATTGGTTGCGGTGCGGTGCGATCGACGTGTGGGTCCGCTCTTGTCGGCGCACGTGCAAGGAACGGCGACGCGGCACGACGGCGGTGCCCTCGGATTTGCATCTAACGGCGGAGGTTAGAAGATGAGGTTTATCGTTCTACGGCGACGTGGACTCACCCGGCGTTGATCTGGATCGCGCGGTTGGTGAAGGTCGGGCTCGGTGGAGAGCGGCGCGCGGCCGCTTCACCGAGCTGAAGACGACGATGCCCGCGGGCGCCCGACGTTCCTCCGGCGAAGAAGTAGTGCTCCGACGCGGCGTGACGCGGTGAGTTCGAGGTGGCACGGCGACGGCGGAGAATCACCGGCGGCGATTTAAACGGCAAAGAAGTGCGGCGGAAGGCTTCGGGACTTTGGCGAGCTCGCGCGGCGAGGCGGCGGCGCCTCGGCGACGGGGTGTACTGGTGGTGCGCGCGAGGTGAGGATCACGTCACGGTGGCGGCGCTTTAAATAGCGCCCTCGGCATCCGTGAAAAGCGGAGACCGAGGCCCACACTGCGGCGGCAGAATCCGGCCATGACTTCGGGTTAAGGACGTGGCGCGACGTGAGCCCTTGATCCGGATCGAACGGCAACGACGCTTAGGTTTTTCCGAGTTGGCCGCACAAGTGTTCGCCCAACACTATTCACCAGATTTTAATTGTTTTCGAATAAAATTAATTCTCAAAATCAAATAATTTATTTGGGGCACTAAAAATACTAGAAAAATTCTGGAAAAATTCTCATAAATATTTTAGGACATTTGTGACTCAAATAAAATATTTTAGCAAAATTTTATTTTAACTTTTCTATTATTTAATTGATTTGATAAATGGTTTAATTCAAAATAAATTCAAATAATTCCAAATAAATTCCAGAAATTCTCAAAAATTCAAAATACCATTTAAATGCAAGAAAAGCAAAAATTGGGGTGTTACAAACCTCCCTTAACGGAATCTCGAATTTCGAGATTTAAATTTGACTAAGGAATAGGTTGGGAAATTCTTCTTTAGGTCTTCTTCACGCCCCGAGTTGCTTCGCTCTCTAATGATTACTCCATCAACTCGCAGAAGCGGTCGATTTATTTTCGCTTTCGATCTCCGTGTCCAAGATTTTCACCGAGTACTCCTCATAAGTCAAATCCTCCTACAATCGATCGACTCTAACAAGATCGCTTTCCGCACTCGGAGACATTTCTTTAATTGTGACACATGGAACACATCATGCACACTGCTAGAGATCATGCAGTAACTCCAAATGACACGCTTACTTCACCTCTTCGACTTAGGATCTTGAATGGGCCAACATATCTTGGTGCTAACTTCCCTTTAGTGTGAAACCTCTTAACTCCTTTTGAGGGGTAACTCTAAGATACACAAAATCTTCTGCTCAAAGCTCAAATCCTCATGCGATTATCTACAGAACTCTTTTGCCTTGATTGCGCAATTTTCAACCTTTCCCGATCATGGCTATTCCGCTTTCACCTTCTCAAGAATATCCGGCCCAAACATATGACGTTCTCCGGTCTCATTCCAATTCAGCGGCGTTCGACAGGGTCTTCCATATAGCGCTTCAAATGGTGACATCTGCAAACTTGCCTGGTAACTATTGTTGTAGCTGAACTCGGCATACGGCAAACACTTATCCCACGAAGTTGTATAAGCCAATGCACATGCCCTCAACATGTCCTCTAGTATCTGGTTAACTCTTTCCGTTTGCCCATCTGTCTGTGGGTGATATGCAGTACTGAAGTTTAGGCGGGTCCCTAGGGCCTCATGCAACTTATCCCAAAATCTTGAGGTAAACTGGGTACCTCTGTCCGATACAATTTTCTTCGGAACTCCATGTAGACATACAATTCTTGACATATACAATTCTGCTAAGCGGTCCCCGGAGTACGTAGTCTTTACTGGTATGAAGTGGGCAACCTTTGTCAAACGGTCCACTATAACCCATATGGAGTCATACCCTGTCTGGGTCCTCGGTAAACCAGTAATGAAGTCCATTCCAATTTCTCCCACTTCCACTCGTATCTTCGGTGGTACAGAGTAACCCCGCCGCTTTTGATGCATTGCTTTGACTCTTTGGCATATGTCGCACAACGCAACATGCTCGCCACTTCACGCTTCATGCTTGGCCACCAAAATCTTTCCTTCGTGTCTTGATACATCTTAGCGCTTCTGGATGAATGGAGTACTTGGAGTCATGAGCTTCCTCCAGAATCAGCTGTTTCAGTTCCTTCTTATGCGGTACGCAAATACGATTCTTGATCCATAATGTACCCTGCTCATCCAGCTTGAAGTCCTTTGCCTTGCCTTCCTCCATTTTAGACTTAATCCTCTGAATCTTGACATCATTCTTCTGTCCTTCACGAATATGATCTTCCAGTAGGTCGTAATGCCGCAAATCTCTTTTGCTAGGGTTTTCGGCAGAATGATCCCACCTTCGTGATTCAGGATTTGCATTTGGAAAAAAAAATATTATAGTCGCGCAAGCTTTCAAAGAAGGTTTTGGGTGTTGCGCTAGTTTTCGTTGAAGTATCTTTTGAGCCGTATTGTTTGGCAGAAGTTGTATTTTCTTGATTTTGTCGCTTTAGGCCAAGAAATGAAATTTTATTTGGTTCGCTTATTGGTTAAAGATGGACTTGGGTTTGGAGGGTTTTAGGAAACTCCCTCCCTCACCTAATTTTTTCTCTCCTATTGTGTGGCTAAGAATCTTGGAGGCAGGATTTTTCTTTCCAACCTGGAGCTCCTGCGCCTAGTCGCTCCCTCCTCCCGATTTCCCTGACCACCCTGCAGCCTCCTCCTCCTGGCGCCACACCCTTGTTGTTTCTCCTCCCGTGCTCGGCGCCTCCCTCCTCGCTGCTCCCCACCGAGCTCTCGAACTCCCTCGGCGTCTCCTCTCCGCTTGGCCGACTCTTACGCCCTTCCTCGAACTCCTCCGGTCGGCGCCAGAGTAAGAAAGCAGCAGAAAGATCCCTCCTCGCATTGCTCGGCAAGAAAGACATCCCCTTCTGGCGTTCAGAAGAAGGGCAAGAATAAACCAAAGCAGCTTGAGCAGCAGAGTGGTCGGCAAAGCAGCAAGAGCAATGATCAGCACTGGTGCCTCCCCTCCGGCCGATTCGCGCCACTGCCTCCTCCCGACCTTCCTCCCTCCTGGTAGTGCCCCTTCCTGTGGTGAGAGCTCAAGTCTAGATTTCATTTAGATGTTTGGTTTCTAGTATGCCCGCCAAGTGTTCGATGAAATGCTTAGCTAGGTTTTCATGAGATTTAAGTGGTGATCTCTTTTTCCTAATTTGTTTTGCTAGTGAGCATGGTTGTGGGCTGTTTTTTATATGGAATTGCTGCATGTATGGATGAACTGTGTTGAATTACGTGAAATGTGCCAATCTTGATGTAAAGAGTTAATAGGTGGTTTCGGACTTAATTGCTTAGCACCTTGTTGTTTGGATGGAAGGACTCTGTCATGTGCTTGAGTTTGTCTTCCTTTACAAGCTCGAATTTTGAAAGCTAAGTAATCGATTGTTTTGCTGTGATCAAGAAAATGTTCAACCACAAAACAATCGTTTCTATGTGCATTGCTTAATGCTTGGTCATAACTCTTTTTTAAGCCTATGAGTGTCTTCTAAGTCTGACATTACTGGTAGGAACTTAGTATCGAGATGTTTGGTATAAACTGCACACATGAAGAAAAGAATGAGCTAGCCGAAACATACCGTAAATGCTCGACATTGTTATTGTCTTATTGGTCCATGTCTTACTCAGGTCTATGTCCGCAACCTTGAGTGTCCACCGCAATTAGTTGAGTGGATCCCGGATCCTAGATTCATGTATGCTTTGTGTTGATTTGATCGAATCAATTAGTTAGAACATAGGTGAAATATGTGTGGCAGATGATGGTTCATTTTATTGAGATATAGAGTTTGGTTGATGATGTTGAATTTGTCAATTTATATGCTCATGATTTAGGTGTGTAGTTTTTTGAGCAAGGTGTTATATGAGTGTCAAAAAGATGTGCTTAGCCTCTAATGGTGTGTAATTCGACTCAAGTCTTTTCGTGTGATGTGTATTAGTATAAGGATACATTTATCGTTGTTTTGTATTCCAGAGTTATCAATGCCATAGCTATCTTGAATTGTATAAAGTCCCTTATCAAGTAGTGTGCTATTATACTCTTATTTAACCGCTTTTTAATTTTCGTTAAGTTTGTGATTGTGACAATCGTGCCTTTGCCCTATCTTGGGTTGTCGCTCTCTAGGGTTGGTGATTTCTAGCGCCGCAATGGGCCGCTTTCCGCCGAGGTTAAAGGCAAGTGCAACCCCTAGAATGTTATTAGGTGTTAAATGCTTTGATTGCGATAAGATTATGAAACTTCTAATGATGTGGTTATGTTTAATAGCATGTCTAGAAGTTGTTTTTAGTATGGTGATGAGGATGGATGAATGTTAGCAATGGGAAGGTAAGTTATTCAATTTCTATTATTGCAACGCCTTTTATGAATTGTATAAATGAGTATGGTTATGTTGATGCAAAGGATAAAGTGATTAAATGATAATGTGGGTGTTATATTCATGTTTGTGTTGTGTTTATACACATGACTTTATTTACTCTCGAATGAATTACACTGCGGAAATAGCAAGTTAATTGGTGCTTCCATATTGGTTATGGCTATGTGTGGTGAAAATGAATGAGGATGAGATGCATTCACATCAATTGCATAATTGCATTCATAATGGACGAGGCGTCCCATGTTGATGCGGGCCTCGGTGCTCACCCGTAGTGAGCACACAAGTCCTATCAGAGTCCCATTCATCGAGGTGAATGGGAGCGAGTCAAGAAGAGTAGGCCCCGCCACGGATGGGTGGATTGAGGGTGCACACCGACGGTGTGCACTCACTATACCGCAGATACGCTATGACAATGTGCATTATGAGCATGCATGGTGCATTCACCATTTGATTCATGAGAAAAGGGATGAGAGCATAAAAGCATTGCATTGTGTGTTGCAATTGGTAAATGTTAATTGATGAGAAGGAAATGACAAGTTGAGGATTTAGTCGTGGACTCATCCTCGAACGCTTATTGAGGCGTGAGTATGGTTTAGTTACGCTTCCAAGTTGTATGTGGTAAATGGGGATATATATCGCTTTTTTATCGGATGATTTCAATTAAGTATTGGTTATGTCAAAAGATGAAGTAGTTGTGCTCTTATGTTTGGTTGTATATGAATTCAAACTGCTTTTTATTTACGGATATCAATTAAAGAACTTGTATTTTATGTCTTGTAGCATTTATATTTTAGTCGAGTTCATTACTTTTATGCTCGATTATGCTTTCTTTGAGTCTTGGACTCACGCTTGTTTGTTTTCTTATTTTAGGTACCTCGAAGTTGGCTCGCCTAGTTGGGAGTAGTATCACGCACGCCTCGCCTCCACAATTTAATTAACAAATTTGTTAGGCCTCGGATGTAATTAATGTGGTTGTAATGTATTGTTCATCGTGGTGAAATTTATTATTTTCTCATTGGCGCGATTGATTAACTAAGGACTTGCTAGAATGATATCATAATTGTAAATGTTTTCATTCTGCTGAGTGGATGTCCTAGTTTTAGGAGAGTGTGCTTGCGAAATTTTGTAAATTTGTGGCATAGTTTTGCTTGTTTAAGAGTTTAGAGATTGCATTCTTGTTCAATCCGTTTAAGTAGAGTTGTCATTCGTTATTTAGGGTTTTTGGTAGCATTCGAGGTGTTTTAGCGCCGCGGTGTTACAGCTTCACTTCTAGAGCGGCTATAAATCCTTTAGGCACAATCTCCAGTTTTAGCTTCTGAAATTCCTTGCATAACTCAACCTGGTTTTCCCCCACCAACATGTTCACAGAATGGCTTTTTCGACTTAAAGCATCTGCCACCACATTGGCTTTTCCGGGGTGATAATGAATCCCCAGATTGTAATCCTTAATTAGTTCCAACCATCTCCTCTGCCTCATGTTCAGGTCCGTTTGAGTAAATATATATTTAAGACTCTTATGGTCAGTGTACACCTCACATCTGTTTCCAATCAGATAGTGCCTCCATAACTTCAAAGCATGCACTACGGCTGCTAACTCCAAGTCATGTGTCGGGTAGTTCTCCTCATGCGGCCTCAACTGCCTTGATGCATACGCAACGACCTTTCTGTTCTGCATTAACACGCATCCTAGTCCTTGACGCGATGCATCACAGTATATATCAAAGCTCTGGCTTAAATCCGGTAAAACTAACACGGTGCCGATGTCAATCGCTTTCTTCAACTCCCGAAAACTCCGCTCACATTCCGCCGCCCATGTAAACTTCTTTTCCTTTTTTCAACAATTGCGTAAGAGGTCTCGCAATCGTTGAGAATCCTTCAATAAATCGGCGGTAATAACCGCCATTCCAAGGAAACTACGAATTTGAGTCACCGCCTTGGGTGGCTCCCAATGCAACATCGCTTCTACCTTACTTGGGTCAATCATGACTCCTTCGGCGGTCACCACATGTCCAAGGAATTCCACCTTGTTCTTCCGTAAATCACACTTGCTAAACTTAGCTTAAAAGTTGTCGCTCTCTTAACCTCTCCGTAACTAGCTTCGGATGCTCTCGCATGCTCTTCCTCGGTCTTGGAGTAAACTAGAATGTCATCTATGAACACAACAACGAACTTATCCAGTATTCCATGAAAACCTTGTTCATCATGTTCATGAAATATGCAGTGCATTTGTCAAACCGAAAGACATAATCGGAACTCATAATGTCCATATCTTGACGAAAAATGCTTGTCTAAGACATCCTCCGATCGATCTTCACCGGTGATAACCTCGATCGAGGTCAATTTTGGAGAAAACTCCGGCTCCTCTCAACCGATCAAATAGGTCATCAATCACGGTAGCGGATACTTATTCTTTATAGTGACTTCATTCAAAGCTCGTAATCCACACACATCCCAGAACTTCCGTCCTTCTTCTTGACAAACAGAACCGGTGCTCCCCATGGCGCATTTAACTTGGTCCGATAAATCCTTTATCCATTAACCTCAATCGCTTCTTCATTTCCACCAACTCATCGGCTGACATCCGATAAGGTCTCTTAGCTATCGGGCCGTTCCTTTACTAACTCGACATAAACTCTATGTCCTGTCGGGTGGCATCCTGTAAATCCTCCGGAAATACATCCCGTATTCTCTCGACAACCGTACATCTTCTATGCCGACGCCTTCACACTATTGACCATCAACTGTCCATTCCGAACGGCATTGTTCAAACTCTATTTTTCTCCCACAAGGGCTCTCGATCGATATGACTCTTCGTCCACGCCTAACACCACCTTGTGTTTAGACAACCATCCATTCCCAAAATAACATCTAGGTCCGGGTATCTAACACCACTAAGTTTGCTAAGAACTTCGCCCATCAATAATCAATTTTACCCCGTAACATCCTACATCGGTTCGAGTTACGATCCCGGATTGTACTAGCAATACATGCCTAAGGTTCACCATTTTCAACCCATTGTTCACAGCAAAAATCCGAGATATAAACGAATGCTAAGCTCCGTAATCAAATAAAGCGTTGCAGTATCGAGTTGACAAGTAACTTACCCAAGACGACGTCCGATGTATTCTCAGACTTTGCATCGGCGGTGACATGATTGACTCGCCTCTTACCACGTTTGTGTGGCGCCCAGATTGTGTAACTCCACGACTTGCTCTCGGGCGCAGTGTCTTTGTTGGAGTAGTCCCAAGATTGAAGCGGCGGTGTCTCCTCCTCCTTCTTAGGACAATAATTGGCAAATGCTCTGCTCGCTGCGCTTATAACAACGCTTAATCGCCGACGCCTTCCCTCGCATGACCGCATTCCCTAACCGTGTTGGTGTCCGGAAATTTTGTCCGGCAGGTCTTGGTATCGGGCGACGCGCTGCCATCACATTTCTTGGCTGAAATCAAGAACTGGTTTGGCGAACCTCAAACGCCGCGCCTCGGGCGTGCTTTCGCAGTGCCATCCTCAAGGCTTCGGTTGTCCTCTAGCTCTTGCGCTTATCCTCCAATATCGCCGCTTTGTTCACCAGCTTCCGAAAGTCGTGAAAAGTGTGGGTTATGAGTCCCACCGCATCTGAATTTCCTTTCATGAATCGAGACCGCTCGCCTTATCCGTTGCTACATCCTCAAAAAGCGAGCGCGTCGATCGCGTGAACTTATTCAGATACTCTGACATCGATTGATTTCGCTTCAAAGGTTCTAAACTCCTCCTTCTTCAGCTCCATGATGCCTTCGCACATGGTACGCCGAAAAGCAATCGTGAACTCCTCCCACTGATGTCTGCGGGTGCTCATGAGCAACAAGTAGAGAGTTTTCCCACCATTCATTGCGGTTCCCTCAAGTCGATGAGAGGCGAGAGTACCTCTCATTTCCTTCACACGGGTAATGTGCAACTTCTCTATAGTCCTCACCAATCATCCGCCTCCAATGGATTGGCATTCCCGTAAAATGTGGCGGTCGTGGTCCTCATGAATTCGACACTTCGAGTGTGGCCTCTGACCGGGTTGACTCGTTAACTTGGGCGCGCGGCTTGGGCAAAGGACTTGTCAGATCTGGCATCATGGTATGCATCAATCGAGTCTCAGGCAAGAATGAAGGCTCCAAGGTTCTCGCATGTCAACCGTGGTTTGGTTGGGGTCCTTGTCCGTCATCATTGATGTTTCAATGAAGCGTGAACCATTCCCATTTCTCCCTGGTTTCCACGGTGTTCACCATCTGCCGATTGCTCCATGGTTTAGAGACGAGAGGGAAGTAAGAATAGACAAGTAATAGAGTACTTATGCGGGGACGAAGGTGTAACACAAAATCTAACTTTATTACTTTATTAATATCTGGGTATGGTTGCTCACAATGCCTAAAGGCCTTGCAACACATACCGATCACTCACAAGCATGAAAGAAGCAAATCAAACTAATATTCGAGTCAAACGCCTCTAAGGGTGACTCTTATTCCAAGACGCGACTCATCGCAGAGTCTCAATCGCTAATCCTAACGCCACTCCTCTAGCCATCCCCACCGAACTCCTCGGGGATACACCGCGGTGTGCTTGGTGCGGTACAAACCTATCCCAACGATCCTCACCGATGCGCCTCTGCACGGCCTCAACCTCCATCGGCTCGCTTGACCTCCACCGGCTCGCTTAGCCTCCACCGGCCCGCCCGCTTCACTTCCACTGCTCTGGCTGCGGCTCGCTGTGGCTCTCCGGTCTGGTCGTAGCTCAAAGACTAGCTCCGCTCGTCCGACAATACTGTCTCCAGCTCCCCAATCCTCTCGATAGAGTGGGCTGGTACTCACAAGTCTGCACAGCAGATGAGCCCTAAGTGTGTGAACTCGCCACGAGACCTCTGCAGCCTCAACCGCCTTGTCGATAGCATCCTCTTGAGCGATGACATATCCGCCGATGGGTGATCGGCATCCTCTTCCTCGGATGGGCTCTCGGTGCCAGCGAGTATCTTCGCGCGGATGGTGACGTAAACACTGTGCCATCCAACTCCCTCGGGTAGGTACGAGCAATCGCCTCATCGCCAGACGCGATGTTCTCGAATCAAATACAAATGACAACCTCTGGCGGTGATGCGGATGACGACGACGCCCTCGCCCTATCCCTAGCGAGACCGTGATAGTGACATCCTGCAATATCCAGCTCCGCCCGATCCATGAGTAGTCCCCGAGATCGGCTGTCATATCCTCCAAGCGGTGCATCATACGCCAAAGCTCCGCTGCGTATTCTCCAAAGGCGCCACCAAAGAGTGGATCATCCTCATCTCACAAAGGTCACTCACGTGAAACTCAGATTTTTTTAAACAAAGCGTACATGCGATAAATTCAGCAGGGGGTATGAAAAGACAGAAGGGATAAGTCGAGATTGCATTATCATCTTGGCACATTTTAGCTTTTAGAAAATAGTTTTATCCTCACTACGACCATTCTAACTAAGGGCGATCCACATCAAGATGGCTCGATACCACCTCTGTCGGGACCGGGCTTGCAAATCCGGACCCTCGTGTATTCAGACTAGTCCAGATCACGCTAGTGCACACAGCCTCAACATTGGTACATATCATACCATAACCAAGCGAAATAATAAGTACTTTGATTAAATATTCAAACTAGTTGATTGACCTTATGATCAAGTTACAAAGATCGCTGCAGCATGTAAGACTTATTAGAATATTCAAATGCAAATGAAATAAAATAAACTCGTGAGCGCCAACCAATTTGCCATAGGCAATCGATCGGGCTCGCTCCCTAGTTTGTCGGCTCCTCCGATACTCCTCCTCCCGAGGTGGTTTGCTTCTTCTTCAACTGGTTGTGTTGTTGTGGGGTGAGTACTTTGAGCACTCAAAGAAGTCATGCATGTAATGCAATTCTAATATTCTACATGCATGGCTTAGTACAAAGGATAGGCTATGGTTCATGAGCATTACAAAGATTTAAGAATAAAAGAGTAATT
Source organism: Guadua angustifolia (assembly GCA_036346375.1). Taxonomy (NCBI): domain Eukaryota; kingdom Viridiplantae; phylum Streptophyta; class Magnoliopsida; order Poales; family Poaceae; genus Guadua; species Guadua angustifolia. The sequence continues at coordinate 43,308,847 of CM070510.1, forward strand.
TGCAAAGCAAGAAAACAGTAATAAGAATAGTAGCTTTGCAAACATTTTAATCACAATCATATTTCCATCCTATGTCCAGTTCCTCATTACCAACCCCAAGCATTTTCCATAAACAATTCATTTTCATGAAAATCTAACCCTTGATCAGTAATCACCGAAGCGATGCTCAATACCGTGAGCACGGCTATTCAATAGGTTGTACACTCTGCAGAGGTTATACACTTTACCCACAAGATACATCAAATACCACCAAGGCAAATAACCGTAACGAAGCCTTTCCAAAGTTCCATCTAAACCCAAGATCGCCGCTAAGGTTTCAACACTGGAGGGACTGGTTACCACACCCGTGGCCCCCTCTTGCGCCATGTGAGTTCTCATTCGCTTCTCCTGCCTCACACCACCACGACAGTACCAAAGAATAGATTTCCCGGTTTACTCAGCTAAGTCCGTCCCATTACGGAGCTTGTGGTCAGATGAGAGACTCAGTTCAAATGCTCGCAAGGTTAAGTCCTTAGTTGACCGAGGCAAGACTAACCAAGTGTGATCTCAATTATCCAAAACCAATAAAACCAAACACGACCGCCCGATTGCCACTCTTGGCCCACGAAACAATCTTGCCATTTGCCCCAGTCTAAATCATTTTCCCACCCAGTTCTTTACCATTGCACCACGTGCCATCATCAACTCAATAACACATGTCTCATTCACAAAATACGTTCCATATCTCATTAAGTCAAGATTAACTTTGGTATTCCAAAATCATGAAAGCGTCCCACGCAAGGGCTAAGCATACTACTTGGTCTACTCAACCCATGTTGGCCAATTATACAAGTCCAACTATTAATCCATATCCTAGGGTGACAAAAGATTCATGGCCTACAATTATATATGACAAGGTGGCATACAACAACTTAGGCATTTAACTAATCCCAAAACTTATTCAAAATTATTGCTATCAAATTAGCATGCAATAGTTTAAATAAAAATAATTTGCTCTAGTAGGTTCAACATGATCAAACACAACTTGCCTTCAAAAAGTGCTGGTTCAGGTTCTGAACTTGCTCCTGGGTCAGAACTTCTCCCTCGAAACCGTCGGGCATTTCAACGTCTACGCGTAACGCAAATAAATAGTAATAAATAAATAAAACAGAGAGCAACTCAAGCCTAAAATTCAAATAAAATTCATAAACAGAAAGAGCTTGATTTTACAAATTTATAGAAATTGGAATCACTCAAATCGGAGTTAAAACGCAAAAGTTATAAGCGTTTGAAGTTTCAAAATATATATTTAAAATCAATATACCGAATTAAATAAATATTTTCTTTTTCGGAAAATCAATTATTGCGTCATCTCGTGACACGTGTTGCCACCAGAGAGTGACACGTGGCCTTGCCGACGCCAGCCCCGACCGCTATTTCTTCGAAAGTGGGTCCCACCGTGACGTCAAGATGACGTCACGGTGACGCCACGCCGACAAAGGCGCGGCGGTCACGATGGGCCCGTCTTCGTCACGACTCATGCGCCGCAGCGGCGTCGGTGCCACGCGTCGCGGCGTGATTGGTTGCGATGCGGGCGATCGACGTGTGGGTCCGTCTTCGTCGGCGTCACGCGCACAAGGAACGGCGACGCGGCACGACGGTGCCCTCGGATTTGCATCTAACGGCGGAGGTTAGAAGATGAGGTTTCTTGTTCTTACGGCGACGTGGACTCACCCGGCGTTGATCTGGATCGCGCGGTTGGTGAAGGTCGGGCTCGGTGGAGACGGTCGGCGGCGCCGCTTCACCGGAGGGAAGACGACGATGTTCGGCGCGCGCCCGACGTTCCTCCGGCGTGAAGAAGTAGTGCTCCGACGCGGCGTGACGGTGAGTTCGAGGGTGGCACGGCGACGGCGGAGAATCACCGCGGCGATTTAAACGCGCAAAGAAGTGCGGCGGAAGGCTTCGGGACTTGGCGAAGCTCGTCGCGGCGAGGCGCGCGTCTCGGCGACGTGGTGTACTGGTGGGGCGGCGCGAGGTGAGGATCACGTCACGGTGGCGGCGCTTTAAATAGCGCCTAAGATCCGTGAAAGCGCGAGACCGAGGCCCACACGGCGGCGGGCGAATCCGTGGCGACTCGGGTTACGACGCATGTGACGTGAGCCCTTGGATCCGGATCGAACGGCAACGACGCTTAGGGTTTTTCGAAGTGGGCATACGATTGTTCGCCCAACATCGTTCACCAGATTTTAATTGTTTTGAATAAAATTAATTCGAAAATCAAATAATTTATTTGGGGCACTAAAAATACTAGAAAAATTCTGGAAAAATTCTCATAAATATTTTAGGACATTTGTGACTCAAATAAAATATTTTTAGCAAAATTTTATTTTAACTTTTCTATTATTTAATTGATTTGATAAATGGTTTAATTCAAAATAAATTCAAATAATTCCAAATAAATCCAAATAAATTCCAGAAATTCTCAAAAATTCAAAATACCATTTAAATGCAAGAAAAGCAAAAATTGGGGTGTTACAGTAGAAAAGAGGCTTCCTATATATATATATAGGAAAATGGTTCTATACTCCTGGGAGTACGTACTCCCACCTCTAGTATACCGCTTAAACGATGTTGTTATACCTCTTTATCCTTTTGAGTATACTCTAATATTAATTATAAGATACTTAAAGGTGAGTTCCACAAAAAATTCATCAAAATCCCTCTTTTATAGCATAATTTGTGTATATATTCCTTTTAATATGAAAAGCGGGTATATAGCAAAAATGAAGGGTCTATGATTTTTTTTCAACTATGTCGCATTGGAGTATCTTAGAATTATTATTGAAGTATACCGAAGTGATAAATGAGTATAACATGTTTGTTTAAGTGGTATATTGAATGTGGGAGTATGTACTCCTAGGAGTACAGAAAAGGCTTCCTATATATATATATATATATATAGGGAACATATCCAGTGCTAATGGGTTACTCCGTGTTAAAATGCTAACTCCTGTCATTAACCATCGGATAAAGAATCAGCGGATCTAATTGAGCAAGGTGGGAATCCATTTACCACTTAATCCATTTTACACAAAACCCCCCTGAAAAGTATTCCGGCTCTCGCGTCTGCCTGTTCGTCTTCGATGATCGCGTGCTCCTCCCCTTGCAAACTCCCCACGCCCGGCGGCTCCTCCAAGCGATCGCGTGCTCCTCCCCGTGCAAACTCGTCTTCGATGATCGCGTGCTCCTCCCCGTGCAAACTCCCCACGCCCGGTGGCTCTTCCAAGCGATCACAAAAGAAATCATTATCAAGATCGATCAGGACAGAAGAATAAACTCATCCATCATCAGTCATGCATGTGACTAGTTTCAGACTTTCAGTAGAAACATGAAACATCAAGATGCATTCATGCCATAAGTTACAACCCCACCGAGCACACTGGCTACCTTTTAGGTGGTCGACCCACCCCCTGGACACTAGTACTACATTGCCGGCGATCGCTTGGAGGAGCCGCCGGGCGTGGGGAGTTTGCACGGGGAGGAGCACGCGATCAACGAAGACGAACAGGCAGACGCGAGAGGCGGAATACTTTTCAGGGGGTTTTGTGTAAAATGGATTAAGTGGTAAAGGGATTCCCACCTTGCTCAATTAGATCCGTTGATTCTTCATCCGATGGCTAATGACGGGAGTTAGCATTTTAACACGAAGTAGCCCATTAGCATTGGATATGTTCCCATATATATATATATATATATATATAAATGGTTCCATACACTTGGGAGTACACGAGCGTGCTTCCACATTTAGTATACCCTTTAAATGATATTGCTATACCTCTTTATTGTTTTGAGTATACTCTAATATTAATTATAAGATACTCTAAAATGAGTTTGATGAAAAATTTCATCAAAGTCCACTCTTTATAGCATAATTTGTATATATACACCTTTTACATAAGGAAGAGGTGTATAGCAAAAAATAAAGGGCTTCAATGAATTTTTTTCAACCATGACGCTTTGGAGTATATAAAATTATTATTAGAGTATACCGAAAGTGATAAAAGAGCATAACACGCTCGCTTAAGTGGTATATTGGAGACACCTAGAGTACGGAAAAGGCTTCCTATATATATATATATATACATACATACATACATACATACATACATACATATATATATATACATACATACATACATACATACATACATATATATATATATACATACATACATATATATATATATATAACCAATGGTGGATTTAGGATTTTAAGTTAGGGTATGCCGAGCTAATACTATAATATACAATTAGGTAAAATCTAATGAACAATTCGGTAAACAACTACAGATATTGTTGAGAAATTAGATAATGAGTATAAAATAACTAGAAACATGATAATACAAGTATAAATTACAATATAAATAGTTCGAACATTTTAAGTATGAAATATGCATAAAAGAAGCCTCACGATCTACAATAGTTCAAAGAATACAATATTACTTCTTGTCCTTCTTATCCGCCTCCGCCTTCTAATAGCCATGAAACTCTTGATTATATCATTTTCATCAACTTGGAAGAAAATATCTCGCTCAATAAACGCTTTAGGAAAGAGATGCAATGTTTAGGAAAAGAGATGAAGCAAAGAAACGACCTTCTTTGCTTCTCGTTTTGCAATGTTTCCGAAAAAGAGATGAAGCAGCAACCTTCTTTGTTGCATGTTTCTGGAAAAGAGATGCAATATCTCCGTTCCTCTTCATAATTTAACAACTTTACAAATAAAAAAAGCAATGCATCAACAAGTAACTCTCTAGTCTTTAGCAAAGTAGCAATTATATTTGTTTCTACTCTATAAATCAACTAGCATTCTTACACTCAAATCATATGTAGGATCAATATACACTAATATGACAATCAGAGGGGGTGAATAATTGCGCGGAAGCTAAAACAAATTTTTATTAATTGTCAAATCACCCCTAAACAAATTATAAAAAACTGCTTCAGTTTCAGCAAAAACAGACTGACACATATTAACTAAAATAGTAATTTCCAAAGATCCAACCGTTCGATTGATATGAAATTTTAACTGTAGAAATTAGATTCAATTTCGAAACTAACTCAACAAGAATTAGCTCAATCGGATCTACGGATCTAAAGTTATGGCCTTCAAAAGCTAACTATATAAGATAATGACGGTATTATGGACTGTATTGGGCCGAATCTATGGGGTATGTCGTGGCCCACCCGGCATACCCTGTAGATCCGCCCCTGTATATCACTGCCTATATATCACTGTCAGTTCTTGGACGAACCGGCAATGACAAGTTATGCACCAAATGTTTTTATTGCATTATATATTTTTATACAAAATTTTTGTACAATGTGTTAATGTAAAGTATCGTTAAATCATAATTCAAATATGGCAACATATCCTGTGCACATAGGGCTTCCCGTGTACACACCGTGCACACCAACTAATAAAAGTCATGAAAAATTCTGAAAAATTCGTAGATGTACTTCATAGATTACTCTACCTATGTATAAAATTGTAAGTTCAAATTTATTACATATGAAGAGTTACAAAAAAGAGAAAATTGTGTGCACAAGATATGTTGCCTTCAAATATATAGTATATAACGTGTTGTTAAATCATAATTCCAATATATTAAAGCATCACAATATTTAGTTTTTACAATAGTCTGTTTACAAATATAGTGTGAGTACATCTCATTCACTTTGGTTTTTTAACGCTCCAGCAGAATTAAAGTTGCTCGTGGAACTCGCCGTTTGAATTAATGATCTCATCGTGAATGAATCCAGCGATCTACTCTTGAATTGCTAAAATTTCTATTAGCAGTAACTTATTGGTTCTCATCTTGGAGCGTTGTTATTGAAGATAGGCTTGGGCGTTCGGTTTAACCGAAAAATTCGGTTTCGGCTTTCGGTTTATTTGAAAATTCGGTTATTCTAAAACTAAAACCGAATTATGTTTGAAAATTTCGGTAACCGACACTTCGGTTAACCGATAATTCGGTTTCGGTTTCGGTATTAACCGAATTAACCGAACTTGGCTAGCTTACACGTAATAAAAAGAGAATATATAATTGAATGAACAAATATCCAAATCCAACATGCGTCTTTGTTTTCTAAGCGACCAACATATAACAACACTACAATAGAATGAACATATTACAATCAAATAATATGAGGGATCGAGGGCTCGAGTCGCTAACTTGCTTCGCTTATCTCGTCCACTTGGGTGGCAGATCGAACAAGGATTCGACCTATGTCATGGTAGTTCGGTTAGTTCGGTTAACTAAGGGTTAAACCAATTAACCAAAAAGTTCTTGTTATTCCATACATTCTAAGAATCAACAACCGAATAATTCGATTTCGGTTTTTTCGGCTTCGGTTTCGGTTTTCGGTTTCCGGTTTATTTGCCCAGCCCTAATTGAAGAAAAGAGAAATTTAATTAATGATGATATATGTTAAATGAAAGAAAAGTAGGCATCAATGTGTAATTATATACCATGGCTTCGTTATAGCCGACACTCTCCATGACAATTGAATGTATATTTGTATATATGTAGTATGCACATAAATGATTTCCCGGGTCCTGTCTCATGCATGGAAAGTCGGTTATTACTTAAAAATCTTTCTTATAGGGACGATGCCGAACACTTTTCTTGCAATATCGTGCGAATGCCCTATGAATGATTTTAAATAGTAATTAAGCTTAAATGCAATAGAATGGAATATTACTAGAGCAACAACGCAACGATCGAGTTTACCTGTTCAGCATATCCCAAAAATCTTGATACAGATTAAGTGGTTTTCTCCTCGAGTCCAAGACAAAAATCCTGCTAGCATCTAACTCGATGACGAGGAGGACCCAATGAAACCTGCACATATATGTTAACATAGCCCATTAGTCCCACATCGTGTTACGCAAAAATAGTAAAACGATATTAGAAGTAGGGTAATACGTACTTAAAGTTATAGGGTAAAAGTATGAAGATTTTGTATTGCAGCTTCAAGAAAATATTAAATAAATAGTCTTCAACAAACAGTAGATTCTGTAGGATAATTTTCTCGTTGGCAAGCCCCGGATCGAGAAATCCTAACTTGTGATTGCCATTTCCTCTACATGTCTGTATCTCCAATCTACATATATAAGAAAGAAGTTAGACATGCAATTAAATAGTACAAGAATGTACAACAATATACATAGAGATTTACAAAGTGTACAGTCTGAGTATATTCACGTCTAAGGCATCTTGCTGGTACAATATATACAATTTGACAAATAACACCCAGAAGATGTTATCCCCATTGTGAAAATCCAATTCTTTGTATTTGACTGGGAATGCCTCCATGCCATTATTGCACTGGTTGTGTTGTTAGGTGGTCTAAATGAGCTGGTTCAACCAGTGATTTCCCCAGAAAGAACTTCCACTTTAGACCTTGCCCGTGAGCATGATCTTGTTCAGCAGCATCTCCTTGAGCTTCCGATCTCAATGCGTCGGCACTAGTCACCTTCAAGTATTGCTTTCTGGAAATGCGCTCGTAGTCTGACATTTTGGAAGGTTCGGAAGCCCGCCCCGTCTCTTTGACTTTTCCCATACTCAAGAAAAACTTCTGCGCATTAGCATCAACTTTAGTCTTCTCAGATGATGGCACCTTTTTGAAGTGAGATGTTACGCAGGCGCTTATTTCCTTTTTCCGTTCTTCTTCAGTCATCTCGGCTAGTAATTTCTTCTGAGGCTGTGCTAGCTTCACAGATGACCGAGATTTGCTATACGACGGTGCGGACTTCCGAGATAGCGCTGATGTTCGATTCTTTTTATATGCCAGTGGAGGACTTGGACTTTTCCTGGGCGATAGGTCTCTGTGTGGAGAGTGCGGCTGATCATCATCATCATCGTCTTTGTCATCCTCATCGTCCGAGCCAAATTTAATCAAGCTCTTGCGCCACGCGAGGAAGCCATGCACGTTTTTTTCCATATTTGTTTTTTCTGTCCTCGCTAGGGATCTCTACCTCCATTTTGCGGTATTGGTGGACTACACTGTCTACTTCGACCCTGGTGAATCCTGGCGGTATCAGGCGACAGTGCAGAACCTGCGAGGAGCCGCATGGCCAAGCCCTGCCATTAGCCACCTTGATGGTAATGCCATGTGCGGACAAATGCAGCTTGCACGGTGTCGGTTCTATGATGTCATCCACTGAAAAATGGAGTCCATGCTCTTCGGGGATCCCTGTGGACGCACAGCTGCTCTTACGAACACCATGACTAAAGTTCTGAGGGCTGTCATCGGGTGGTGGTCGTGAGCTAAGAGCTTTCTGTACTGCTTGCTCTACAACCTTATCTAGCTCCGCTCTCTGTTCCGCTAACGCTCTCACCATAGCATCTTGTATTTGGCGGTCCAGTTGATTTTCTCTTATTCTCTTTGGACGCTTGTACAACGACGCGTCAGTTAGGAAGCCTTCTTTTCATGGCACCAAACTAACTCCTCGGGTGCGACCAGGGTGCTCCTTGTTACCCAGGGCAACGATTAGCTCGTCATTCTCCCTTTGTGGCCTGAAAAAGCCTTGGGAAGACTACACGTGAGCATATGCTATTTTGTGCGACACTTCCTAGGCTCTATCGCTTCTGAAGTTTAAGCTGCCATCTTCCGAGATAGAAGCCCCCCCCAAACAACCAGTGCTTTGATCATTCGCTCAACTCGGCCATCGGAGGAATGATGCCCCTACGGGTTAGCTCTTCTTCGCACCTATCCCATGCAAGTATTTTCTTCATGTAGCCAATAGTGCCTAGTGTGTGAGGATACATATTCTTATCCGCGTTAGCCTTGTTCTTCTGACTCAATATTTAGGCTTCTTCAGAATTCTTGTACGCCACAAAATCCTCCCAAAACTCCCTTATCTTTGGGTACATGTCAAAATTTAGCGTTTCATTCTTCTTCACATAGTTCTTATTCAGTGTTGTCTTCCAGTTATTCCACGCTGTGCACATGATGCATAGTGCACATTTCTTTGCAACCAACTTGGACCCTTGGGGGAACGGGAATACTTATTTTAGCTTGTCCCACATCAAGTCCTTCAGGTCATCGGGAACCACCCACTGGTCATCTCGGAGGCCGGTCCATGATCTATAGCAGATGGGCACATAATCCCTAGCAAGAACTCCGCATGCTGTCCTGTACGGCCCCAACGATGACGTGGGTATAGCAGGTTCCCCGACTACCGAGAGCTCTACTATATTGTAAAGACCCTTAGGCATCTTGTTCGGACCACGGTCTGCGCGTCGCCTTTGTTCATCAGATGTCTGAGCCTACAATTTGATTTTCTTATTAGTCGTCTGACCCTACAATATTTCGGGAATCACAATGTACTAATACTTTACCTCGCTTATGTTAGTGGCGTTAGGTTGGTCCATAGCAGTGGCGCCAGGTTGCTCCATGTCAATATCCTATTAGTTCAGGTAGTACGTTGGGCTATCCGTTCCTACTTGTCTATATTTGAGGGTCCAATTCCCTCTGGCATTTGTCCCTGATTAGAGGCCATTCCTAGCAAGTTTATCAGAAATTTCAAATTAACACATATACAAATACAATGGTATCAAAGAAATGTCGAACTTATGAATTCAAATGATGCCACCATTGCATTAAAGACGAGCTATGCCATCTTTTTATTTTTTTAAAGAGCCAATAGGTCCAACTTTGACTTTTAGCTCGAGAACATATACACATCTTTGATGTATACATCTTTCAAGATTGGCTACACTAAAGGTTGGTAGACGCATCTAGTTGATTGCCTCAATTTTATGCTGGTTGGCCTTGATGCCTCGACTAGATAATAGGAAGCCGAGAAGCTTGTTGGACGGAACGCCGAATGTGTAGTTCTTAGGATTAAGCATCATCCAATACTTCATAAGGTTATCAAATGCTTCCTCGAGGTCCCCAATCAAGGTGCTCCTGGCTTTCAATTTTACCACAATATCATCGACGTATGCTTCTATATTGTGCCCAATTTGGGACTTCAAGTAGTTTTGAATACAACGTTGATACGTAGCACCAGTACATTTTACGTTGAAAGGTATCTTAATATAATAAAATACACCAAATGGAGCGGTAAAAGTAGTTTTTTCCTCATCTTATGCAGATATGCTTATTTGGTGATACTCCGAATAGGCATCTAGAAAACTTAGCAGTTCACAACCCGCAGTAGAGTTCACTATTTGGTCGATGTGGGGGAGAGGAAAAGGATCCTTCAGACAAGCTCTGTTGAGATCAGTGTAGTCGACGCACATCTTCCACTTGCTATTGGGCTTCTTAACGAGGACAGGGTTTGCCAACCACATCGAGTGACGGACTACTCGGATGAAGGCAACATTCAGGAGTTTGCCGACCTCCTCTTGTATGGCCTATTTTCGATCTTCCATGAATCTACGCTGCTTCTGCACCACAAGCTTGGCACTTGGTTCCACAGCTAGTCGATGCTCGATCACCTCCTTGGGGACCTCGAGCATGTCGGACAGTTGCCTGGCAAACACGTTGCGGTTTGCTCGAAGAAAGGTGACGAGCTCGAGTTTCTATTTGGGATCAAGGTCAGCACCCACCTTGACCATCTTGGAAGGCTCCACCTGGTCTAAGGGCACCGTCGTGACACCTCCACAGGTCTTCTTATATTTCTTGCCGTCGTCGACCAGGTCATTGGCGGCACTGTTGGATGTAGAGGCCTGGTCGCTGCTTTTGGATTTTTAGCGTTTAGCTTCCTCATCGCCGGCACTGGCTGTTGATCCATAGAGATGCTTAACCATCTTCAGGCTCTTCTTTTTACATCTGACCGCAGCCCTCTGGTTGCCCTTGATGGTAATGACGCCCTTTGGCGTTGGCATTTTGATGGTCTAGTATGCGTAGTGCACCACTATCATAAATTTGGCTAGCATTAGGCCGCTTAGGATCACATTATAGGTAGTCTTAAAATCTGCCACATCGAAGAGGATCTTTTCAATGCAGAAGTTGTTTGACGTGCCAAACGTGACTAGCAACTCGATCTAGCCAAGTGGTATTGATGATGATCATGGAGTCAGCTCAACTCTAGCCTTTATCTCCATTCGGGGAATCCCCATGTTCTCCAGTGTCTTTGCAAAGATGAGGTTCAGTGAGCTACCTCCACTGACCAAAGTTCGAGTGACCTTAACGTTGACGATGGTGGGCTTGACCACCACGGGGTATCACCCTAGATGTTGAACCACAGATGGGTGATCTGACTGGTCAAAGGTAAGTGATCGGTAGCTCCGACCACTTGAGAAACTTGGGGAGAGCTGGCGTGGCTAGATTGACTTCTCTTTTGACTACTTTGTACTGCCTCTTAGACTCGTATGTGGCAGATCCCCCAAAAATGTGTGCCAGATTGTGATCAGTCCTGTGGTACTCGGGCTCATCGTCCTCGGGCTTTTCTTTTGCCTGCTCAATTCCACGCTTGGCAAGAGCGGCCTTGAGCTTCTCCTAGACCTTCTTGCTGATCACCTAGCACTCATCGAAGTCGTGTTTATTCGTATGATGGACTGGGCTGTGTTTATTCCCTCCACAACTCTGGCCTTTGTTGTCACCAAAATTGCGCGCCTTGCCCCTTTTGACCGCGGCTATGGTGGAGTCACTTTTGCGTTTCTCCCCACAGTTCTTGTTCTTCTTTGCCCCTTACTAGGACGACTCAGTCTTATCGCTGTCAGGCTTGGAGTCGTCGAGGTGATCTTAGGCTTTAGCGCGTATGGCATACTTGTTTGCCAACTAGTTGAGCTTCCTAGTAGTTCTAATCTTTTGAATAGCAAGCTTTCCCTTCAACTCTTTATCCTTGACATCATTCTCGAAGGCCACTATGACCGCTTCGTCTAAGATGTCAGGTATCAAGTTGCGTTTGTCACTGAATCATTGAATGAAGCTGCGCAACAACTCTCCTTGCTTCTGAATTACTCGATGTAAGTCACTGCGCGTTCTGGGGCATTCATACGTGCCCTGAAAGTTGGCGATGAATTGGGCCCGCAATTCTTCCCATGACGATATCGATTGAGGTGGGACGTTGAGTAACCAAGATCATGCTGCACCATCAAGGGTGGTAAGCAGTTAGTTGGACATCACCTTCTTATTTCCTTCGGTAGCTCTCATAACTGTAGTATAGATCTGCAGTCATTCGATGGGGTTAATCTTACCCGAGTACTTTTCAACAGGACCTAGCATGAACTTGTCAAGCCATCTGATCGTCGAGGAGGGAACCAGTGGCGTGCCAGCAAACAGCCCCTTGAAGGCGGAGATTCGCCTCGTCGGGCCCAGCATGCGGGAGATTGGTCCCTCGACAACGGGGAATCATTTTCTCACTACACACGGTCCTCACGGTCACGCTCTTCCCTTTGATCGCGAAGGACATCATGCAAAAATCCCATCGGTCAAGAGGATTACGGTCTCGAAGATCCCTAGGGTGTCTCTAGTGAAGATTGGAGCGAGCTGCCCTGGAGGTGCGATGGCTAGAGCTTGCCACCACCGACCTTGCTACCCGGTAACTATCATGCGACGGTCCCGGCAGCTGGCTCCTAACGTCCTACTGGCTAGGGCGTCCGAGCCTCGAGTTGGCAAATCGAGTAGTCTGAGCTTGCACTACATCGAGTAGCATTTTTCTCTGGTCAAACACTGGAGTCATCAGGTTGCTCGAATCTAGTGGCAGAAGAGATTTTAGTAGCATATGAGCACACTGGATATTTGCCTCAGGGGTACTGAAGATGTCGCTGCTATGGCTCTGATGAGACGCTGCTCCTAGGATACGACAAGGCCCGCCGCTGTGGTCATGCTGCCAAAGAATCTGCTGTCCTTGAGCATCTAGCACCCATGGGTGGGGTGTCATAGGATTTCCAAGGTCGAGTTGCTTTGATAGAATGGCCACAATCCTGGCCATGGCTGTGGCGGTTAGATCTCGCCGATGGACTACAGTGTTGGGAGCAGCGATGTTTACAACCATCTGAGGTGTGCATGGGGGATTTAGTGTCCCTGACCACCCGTGGTTTTTGTCCTTAGATCCCTTTCTGTAACGTCCCGAAATTTGACCCAATTTTAATTTTTAGAGTTATTTAAATTTTTGTGAAGTAATTAAAATTTATTTGCATCTAATTGAATTTATCTGAATTTTTGGGATTTAATTGGATTTAATTAAAATTAATTTGGGATATCCTTCTCTTGAATAATTAAATATCAGAAAAGGTAATTATCAAAAATAAATAAAAATATTTTATTTAGGCTCAAAATGCTCTGAAATATTTTTGGAATTTTTCTAGAATTTTTCGAGTATTTTAGTGCCCTAATTAATTGCTTTGAATTTCGCAATTATTTTTATTGAGAAAAGCCAAAAATCGCTAAGCTACGAGGTCGCGCGAGCCCAACAACGTGCTCACGCCGAAAACCCTAGCGCCCTCCGATTAATTCGATCTGTTCGATCGGATGGATGCGGTTCGCCGCATCGTTTATAAGCGCTTGAATCGTCGGATCTCAGTAAGTAGCCGTTAGGATGTCGACGCGTGGCACCGTTTCGCCGAAACGTTATTCATTCGGAGCCGTTGGATTGTGATCGGACGGTGGGATGGGACCGCACGTCTCGGGAGGGCGCGACTGTGCACCGCCGTCGCCGGTAGGCCGCCGTGGATCTTGTCAGGGATTTTGCGTGCAACTCGAGGCTTGTCCGAGCGGGAGATAAAACCCATCGCATGCAGCACTTCACTCCACCCATTTTGCCTCTTCACGCGTGCTCTGCCATCGACCGTAGACCCCGCTCGAGCTCACCGGAGTAGCCTCTCCCCTCTTCTCGGTTTTTCCGTGCCTCTCGCCGCCGTCCGCCGTTCCCCGTCGCAGCTAAGACCTACTCTGAGTTCGCCGCGCCAAGACGTGTCGGGTGGGTCACTTCTTCTCGCTGGAGAAGCTCGGAATCACCAGCGCCTGCGTCGTCTTCTCCAAGTCCGGCGAACCGCGCCACCGTCCCTTCTTCGACACCTCGCAGTTCACCTCCGCCGTCGGATCCTCATCCAACGAACGAGGTAGCGCCACGTCTCTCCCCGTAGTATTAAGTTTAAATAAGCATCGGTGGATCTTAGCCATAGATTCTTAATCCAACCGCCTCTGTAGCGCCACGTAGCGGTAGTTGTAGCGTTGAAAATGGCCGTTAGATGGTAATCGGGTGGCTCTGAGTAGTCCACGTAGCTGCTGCGTAGAGGTATTGATAATGGCCGTTAGATCTGTGATGTCCGGCTAGGATTGCATCCCGTAGGTGCGGTGAATAGGGAACCACTCGGTTAACCTTCGCTGTCGGATCTTCATCCAACCGCATAGGTGAGGCCACGTAGGCTTGTGAATAGTAAACTCCCCGGGTAACGGTAGCCGTAGGATTCGATATGAACGGTGTGGATGTCGCCGCATGGTTGGGTCGACTGTGCGTTGACCGACCGTTGGATTTGAATCCAACGGCCGGGGAACCTTGTGCCGCGTGGATCGTCGGGCGAGCGCCGCGTGTCAACTTCCGGTTGGCCGAGCACTGTTCATCGGGCCCACTTGTCAATAGGTGGACCGCCGGGTGTGCTGACGTCAGCATGACGTCATCTGGGGCCACATGTCAGTGACCGAGAGAGACGTGGCTGTCTCTGGTGCTGACATGTGTCACGTCGAGAGGATTAACCGGATTTTCAGTAGGAAAGTAATCATTTAATTCGGTTATTTCTTTATTTGAATTTCAGAAACTTGCAAATGCTATAACTTTTGCGTTTTAACTCGGAATTGGGTGATTCTAGTTCCTAAAAATTTGTAAAAATGTGAACTATTTATTAGTGAATTTTAATTTATTTTTAGAGTTGATCTTGTTGTCTATATTGAGTGTTTATTGTATGTTAAGCTTGAATGCGCAGAGACTCGAATTTTCTAAGCCGTCGAGGAGGATTTAGGAGAACCATCGCAAGAAACGCACCAGAATCAGCTGCATTGTTTGAAGGCAAGTCATGCTTTGACCATATTGCCTCTAGATTTTCAAATATATCTCGATTCAAGTTATGCATGCTATGTTAATTAAAAATGATATTGCTCATGTGGGAAAAGTAGTTAAAATACCTATCTTGTTTATGCCACCTTGTTAATACTATTTGTATGCCCTGAAATCCTTGTCACCATAAGATATTAATTTATGTGGTTGCTATATAAATGCCAACACGGGAGGCTAGACCGTGATTAGCTGCTTAGTGTGCTTATGTACGTGGAATGACTTTCAAATTTGCAAAGAATATTGACTAAACAATTATGGAACGCATTTTAGAATAATGCGATGGTGTCATGAGATGGAATTGGTGGTAGCGGCCTGTGTGGTCCTACTCATACAATGACGTGGGCATTGGCATGTGTTGCATAAATGCAAACCCGGGGTGGGAAATGATTTGGACCGGGGCAAGTGGCGAGAAGGCTTCGTGCTAGGTGGGCCTGTGTGGCAATGGGATGTATTGTGATGGTGAAGGCTGTGTGCCGAGAAAGTATAAAACAGAAGTCTTGCCCGGGACAGTTAAGGACTTCACCTTGTGAGCTTTTGAACTGAGTTTCTCGTACAACCACTTGTCCGGAATGGGACGGACTTAGTTTAGTAGGTTTCTAATATCTTTCCTTTGACACCTCGGGGCCACAGTTACACCAAAATGTAATCAGTATGGGGAGCGTACTGTCTTTGCGGCTTGGTACCCATCCAAGCTGATTTACTTTGTTCTAAACTTTAGCTCTGTGTGAGGGAAGTGTTAGAAAGGCAATACTAGAGAGGTTCACTGGTTAAGTGTTAGTATCCGAAGGACTTTGTTGCAATCAATCACTGTGTGGTGGCGATCGTATCTGTGGGTAAAGTGTACTGACCTCTGCAGAGTGTGTGTGTTAAATCTATTCGAATAGCCGTGTCCGCGGCATTGGACATTGCTCGGGGATTACAGTCAAGGGTTAGATTTTCAAAATAAAAATGTGGAATGGGTGGCTGTGTGCCAAAAACTGATGAAGGAAACTAGGGCTGTGTGCCAAACTCTTGGAAAAGAATTGAGAAATTAATTAGTAATAATACTGGTTTTACCGCTTTTATTCTAATAGAATTACCTGTTAAAAAGAAATGCTGCTTTATGCAAAATAACCATCTAAGCCTTTCCTTTGGAATAAGCCATGCATGTAGTAATAGAACTGCATTTGTGCATGACTTGTTGAGTATGTTGTATACTCACCCTTGCTTCAACAACAACCTCAGAAGAAGAAGCGATGCCATCTTGGGAAGAGGAGTTCAACGAAGGCCAGGAGGATTAGGGATTAGGCCTCGTCGGTTGCCTGTGGCTACGAGGGGTTTCATTATCGTACTTTTGCTTCCGCTATTGAACTTGTGCTACTATTGCTATTTATCGCCCTGCGTGGCGAATCATTGTAAGGTGACCATAAGGTCGTGTAACTCGGTTATATTTATGCTTGAAGTACTTTATTATTAATTCCGCTGTGTATGATTGTGGTACTTCAACCTGTTTATCCTATGTGTACTAGCGTGATCCTGGACTAGTACAGAATACACAGAGGGTCCGTATCTACTGATTCGGGTCCCGACACTTTCTTAGGAAGTTCCGACAGTAGCAGCCTTGTTGGCTCCAGGCATGAACATGTATCAATCATTTCGATTTCTGACTTTGACGGTATCGTTTCCGCTCTTTGAGGCCATCACTATCACTGTGCTCCATAGGGTCAAAGTCTATGGAGCACATCTCTTTGTGTGGGTCCCAGGAACAGGACTCGGTGAAGCTGATATGTTCCAGACCTCCGCCCGGCACCCATCGGTACAGCACGCACCCGAACGTGATCTTGGATCCAACTACTGGAGCATGGTCGATGAAGGCAGCCGTGCTAAAGTCTTCGTAAGCATCGTCTTCAGAGACCTTGCTATGAACACACACTGATGACATGTTTGATATGCAAAAACAGCTAAAGGCCCCTACCTGGTGACCAACAGTCTAAGGTTAGAAATCGACAATACACTTATACTTTAGGTACCTTCGAGATAGCAGAGTTAGGCATGAAATTAGAGGCACATAATTTAGACAAGTTCGGGCCTCCAAGCAAAGTAATACCCTACTCCCGTATGGATGATGTATGAGGTTGATCAATAGAGTATAAAGCAGGATGCCTAGCTCTAGTTATAATGGAGATTGAACTTGAAGGGTGGCTAAGCTATGGTTGAGGATTAACGAAGCGCAGTTCATTGGCTCTAGATGCTCTACTCGAAAGGTTGTTTTCACTTTGTCTAGCTCTAGATGGCTTGTAGTTTGAGAATTGCTTGTCTTTTGATGACGCCTACCCTCATCTTTATATAATTGGAGTAGCCTTGGGTCGAGTTGTAGTCAGTTTGGGATACCGGATCGTAGCTGATGAGGAATCCATCGTTGTCATGATCTTTGCAGCATACCCAAACTTCCTTAGATGTCCTTCGTACTCGAGTTGGTTTTCTCATAACGGGAAAATGATCAAGTCCTTCCTTAGATGGAGATACTCTCTTCGCGTATATCTTATCCCATAGAATTGGACCTGCGATATCTGAATTTTCCTAATGCTTGCTTGAGCGTATATAGTATGATTTTTGAGTTTCTAGTGCAGGCCCATATCCCATATCTAGGTATTCGACACCCGTATATCGACGAGCACAAGAACTAGCTATAACAAGAGAATTTGACACCGTAGGAGTACTGGATCAATAGACAGCATAACCTTCAGTTCAATAGATGGTTCAAGGAGCGACAACCCATTACTGAAAGTTCGTCAAGTGATACAGCTGACATGATTGGCAAAGGGCCAGCATTTATGGTTGTAACATGGAAAGGATATGACTTAAACCGGTACACATTTTACACGAGAGATCAGGACATGAAGAGTACAAACCAAAATAGCGGTGTTCACATTGATGCACTGAGTACCACTGGATTGATGAGGAGCTCATACTATGGGTTCATTGAGGAAATTTGGGAGATCGGCTACGTACTATTCAAGATCCCCTTATTTCAGTGCCATTGGGTTAGCCTTTAGTACGTGAAGGTTGACAAGTACGACATCACAACTATGGACCTCAAACATGTCAGATGCCAAGACGAACCATTTATTCTTGCTAACCAAGTTGTTCAAGTCTTTTACGTAACTGACCCGTCCAACAAGCAGTGCTACATTGTTCTTCAGGGGGAAAGGAGGATTGTTAGAGTTGAAAATATGGTAGATGTGGAAGAATACAATCAATTTGACGAGTTGCCTCCTATTGGTACCAGCGTCATAATCTAGGAAGACCAACCTGAAGAAGCTAGCTACACATGTGTTGATCGTTGTGAATGGCTAATTTTTGTACAAAAGAATAAGCAAGTAGAGTTGTCATGAGATCATCATATTTATATCAAGTGTTCCTGTATTATAATTAATGAGATGTGCATTAATTATAATTCTTGAAATGTATTGATTGAAATTAATGAGATGTATGTATTATATTAAATGAGATGTATGTATTATAATTAATGAGATGTATGTATTATAATTAATTTTAATACATGACATATGTTTGTACATATGACACGAACTTAAATATATTTTGACGGCAAAAAAAGAATAAAATGGCTTATCCCAGATGGTTCTAGGCTTGAATCGTCTGGGATGACTTTATCCCAGATGGTTCAAGTTCAGAACTGTCTGCGATGGGCAAACCCCCTTACACGCGAAGCCCAGCCCACTACCGCACTAAACCCTTTGCCGTGCCCTAGCCCCCACGCTTACCATTCACTAAGTCCCACACACTCAGTTTGCAACCCTAGCTAGCTTCCTCCCCCTTGGTGGTGCCCTCCTCTCTCCCCTGTGCCCTCCCCCTCGGCGGCCCCTTCCCCACTTGGTGGCGACGCCTAGCCGCACCCTCCTCCCTCAGTGGTGTCTCCCCTCGTCCACGCCGTCGCCTCGGTGGTTTCCTCCTCCCTCCCCCCACCCTCCCCACTTGGTCTCTATGCTCGTGGTCTAGAGGGCTTGGTCTTTGTGGCCAAAACCCTGTGGGGTTTTTGGTTTGAAGAATCTGATCTTGTACAGTTGGTTGTGAGGCTCTGTTTCGCAGTTGGTGTGCCATGACTGCGAAAAGGGCATTCTATCTCTAGAACCTAGCCATTCCATCCATGGCATTTGCGGCGGCAATCGGTTTTCTAGGATAGCAATTTCTATTGCACCTTGTCCTAACATCCAAATAGCTTTGAGTGCTCTTCCTCAGTGAGTTTTATGAGAATTGCTTTTCATTTTTTTGTTGCCTTACTTGCTCGATGATGATAATGGGTATTATGATGACTAGAACATTTATTTCTATGAACTAGGCCTTGAACCATAGACTTATACGCTGGAAAGTGTTGATTCATTCACTGATTAGATTATATCTGGCTAATAGCTTGTTCTTGTTTGTAATTACCTTTCTGTCAACACTTCATTATATATACTAGCTTCTGGTTTAATCTTGATTGTGCTATCAGTCACAGCATTTTGGTTTTCTGATACATGCACAGATTGTTATATCAGTAGATGTGCTATTTAGATGCTTAGCTAAAAATACTTTATTATCTTAACTGTTACTAGTGTGCTTAAAGTTTGATAGAGTGGATCAGTTTTAGTGTTGTTCTACTATTTTAGAATCATCCTATTAAACTGCTGAACTGGTCTCTTGTTCATTCAGTTAGCAAGTGCTTAATCTGAATATTAAGTTCAGCAAGTACATATTAAGGTGTAAGGGTTTAGGACCTTATTCACTAAATTAATTGTTAGCCCATTCGTGATTAAGCTTGAAGGTTTAAAATCTTCAACTAACCTGTCGGCGTGTTTGTGCCGGACAGTATTGGTTTGAGTGTATAACCGAGTTTCGGTAGGGGGGACTTTGCAGCTACGCCACTCTCTGCTCTCTTCTCTACTCTCTTCGCGTGATGAGCAGGACAGGAGACTCAAGAACACACGGGAGCACACAAGAAACACATAGGATTTACTCAGGTTCAGGCCCCCAATGCGGGTAACAACCTTACGTCCTGCCTAAGCTCGTGTTGCTCTAGTATTCTGCTTGCTCTTTCTTGTGAGTTTCGATAGAGCGAGCTCAGTGATCCAATCCTTAGGTTTCGACCGACCTCCTGAACGCCCCTCCCCATGCACGCTAGCGCCCTTATATACTCCCAGGACTAGCTAGGGCAGGCAGAGGGAGTAGTTTTACATTAATTACATTGACTGTGTCTAGTCCTGTCACTACTGTCCCTCGGAGCCTCTTTGTCCACGCCGTATCTTGACGCCACCTATCTTCGGACCACCCGAGAGGAGGGGTTCGGACGCTGCGTGACGAACGCCTGGTACACGTGTCTCCCCGTCCTGCCTGGAGCGGTGTAGATGGAACGGGAGTTGGTGAAGCTGGCTCAATCGGAGGGACAGGTCATCATAGCGTCAGGGATCCACGCCCATTTAATGGCCTTCAGGTGTACTGCAACGGCTCCCCGCGCATTGAATAGCTCCCATGCGCATTTAATGGCTATGATACATTGTGATCCTAGCGATTGCTTCAGGCAGAAGCCTCCCAGCTCCGTCTGCGTGGTCATTTGGTAATGGGTCGCCTTTCGTCGGGCGACCACGTGTCTGGTCTTCGGTGATCGTGATCGATCGTCGGACTGGGACACAGGTCGGCCAGCGCCCCGCCGAGCCACCACGTGTCTGTCGCTGAAATTTGGGACTGGTTGGCCGCCAAGCCTTTCTTCAGTATGTTGAGCCCTTTGCACAGGACCTTCTTCTTTTTGTATCTTGCGTGCGCGGTCCCACCTGGTAGCGGTGGAGAGAGTACCCTAGTGTAGAATACACCGACATAACCGTTATCTGAGAGCAATATAATACAATCTTCATTAAACTTGTGATAGAAGACATGATTCGTTATATAAATGACATAAAATTCATTTTATGCATTGGCAAAACCAGCCATTAAAACACATTACCATTCCAACTGTGCTTGCATGTTATATAGTTTGGCTAAGATTTCAATTCTTTAATGTACATGATAAGGTGGTAAGGGTTCAAGGCCATATTTTCTTAATTGATAGTTTAGCCTATTTTTGATTGAGAATGAAGATTAAAAAATCTTCATGCTTGCCTTATTTCTGAGAGCACCACAAACAAACTTACATCTTCTAGTTATTATCGTACTTTGTTGAACAATATTGATTGGTCTTGCAAGCAATATTGATTCTCTTAACCTTGTATGTACAAAAGAACTCTTAACTTACCTTTTACTAAATTTGCTTATCTAAACTTACCTACTCTTAACCTTGCATCATACAAGATCGCGTCCCCTCAATCCTCGCTGTAGAATGGATCTTGAAAGACCATGTGGAGGTCTATACTTGTGTGTGATAAGTATTTGACTAAATTTAAGCTTAGTTTACTTTGGAATTGAGTTTGATTTGAATTGGATTTCCAATTTGAAACAATTTGAGTTTTTGATTGCCTTTCCCGATGCTACAGGCCATGGTAGTGCGGTGCTACCGGCCGGGCGGTAGCACTGGGTATTATAAGTGTTAATGATCTAATTAAGGATTTTGTGATGATTATTGCATATCTTTTTTGAACATTACTATGTGATGGGTTTTCCTTGTCTTTGATGGTTGCAGGACGATGGTGCTCGATCATGGTGAGGCAGAGAATAATCGAGACTAGGTGAGGTGCGACAGAGGTCTAGACGATCGAGGATTGTCGAAAGATGATCGGAGACGGAGTTCGTGCAAGCTAAGAAGACAAGGAAAGAAGATAATGCTAGCTAGATGCCGCGTGGATCGACGAAAGCCGTTGGATTGCAGTCTAGTTGATAAGTTAGTGGGTCTAGGTAGTATGCTTTCAAAACCGTGCAATAAAACCCATTATGTGTGTAGGTTTTGAGTTAGCCCTTGCATGGCTGTGTGAGTAGGTTAATCCTAGCCCTTGGATGAGTGCTTTAGGGTTGAGGGACTTATCCAAGGGTGGTAGGTGGCCCAAGAGTAGTATAAATGGAGGGGGAGGGGTAGCCTCCTCCTCTTAAAGGTTGTAGAGGTTTTTGTACCACTTTGAACTTTTCTCACTTTGTTGTGAGGCTTTGTAAACCTCTCCTTCGAGAAATGCAAATCTTTTCCATTCATTCTTGAATTTACATTAAGCATTTACTTTATCTCTTAAATTTAGCATTTAAATTCCTGCAATTTACTTTCTCGCAATTTGGATTTGCCTCCCCTCCTAAATGCTACTGATCAAGGATGTCTTTAGTGTACTCATATGGTTTTTCATCTCTCTAGCATCTTAGAATAGGCTAGAGATCAAGTTTTTTATCAAGTTGCAACTTTGTCTAGAACTTGTTCTTTGCACAACAGTTAGTGTTTGATTTTTAGAAAAATCTAAAAAAAACATTTTTAGTGATTCTTATTGGATACGGTGCGTAGCTCCCATATAAATTTGTGAAAAAATTTGAGAGTCTACTAGATTCACCGTTTGTGTGCCATGATGTGAAAACCGAGCCCCAAACCTTCTGTTCGAAGTTCCCGACAATCTATGGTATTTGATTTTTCTACAAGGGTTTATGAGGTGATTTTTGGTGGATTTCTTCATGACTCATTTTCTCATAGTAAGAAAAATTTCCAAAATTTCTAAAGTAGCAGAAGTCCACCAACCACCTGCTCCAAATGAGGACAATTTCTGAAAATTCTGCTTTTGCTTTTCTGAAAGTGACTTTTGTGATTTGACTTAATCTCCTTTCTAAAAGCAAGAGTTGAATTGATTTCTTTTCATTTTGGACACTTGATAATCAGGATTGTGACTCAAAAATCCCACATATTACATGGTTCTCATCCATGCATGCTAGGAGTACACATAGTTGTCTAATTGTTTGAGTCTTTCATGATTTCTTTTGCACGATCTTTTCGAGGTTTTAGTTGGAGTATTTTGTGGGAAAAATTTTGTTTGTGACCATTCACCCCCTCTGTTCACCATCTTGATCCTTCGGATATTATGATGGGCCCAACATAGGAGGAAACTGGTGTGGTCCAAAAGGGCTTAGTAAAAGGCCTTAGAGCCGATACACCATCACGGCAGTCGATCCGTTTGATGGGCCCCTACCGTGCCTCCAAAGGCTGCGGCAGCTTTCTAGACCATTTGCAGGATCATTGGGCATGAAAGAGTCCTCATCATCTATCCATTATGGAAGACACTAACAGATGAGGAGCGTGATAACCCGGTGATAGTAATATTCATGTCGTTTGAGGTTCCACAAGATGTCATGCTTGCATTGCGACTGTATACGTTACTAGTGGCGGGAAAGGTGTGGAAGAACTTCAAGAGCGTCCTCATCACTAATTACATCCACAAGGAAATGACTCCGTTCTATAAGTATGGGTTCATTTCTGAAGATGTCTGGGGATGATTTGTTGAGTTGAGGATGATGGAAGAGTTCATGCTTCAAAGTGCGCTGCACAAGATCATACAGTAAAAAAATACACACTCACATAGACTCGGCTCAATTGGGTATGCGGGAAAGATCGCGCAATGGACAAGAGAGGACGATGAGGTAGTCTAAAAGGAGGTCACACCACTGTTTACCTCAATTGTGGACCCACATCCCCGAAATTGGGTAAGAGCGAGGTCACATCCCAATTCTTCAGGCTATGTGTCCTTTGCAAATCCCGCTGATGAGGAACTGTCCCAACGCCTAATATCATTGAGCACGGAATCTTCCTAGGGCTCTTTCACTTCGGACAGAGAGAAAGACATACTCTTCACACCCTTGGGAAACAAAGAGCACCCGGGTCGCACCTGAGTCCTAGGTGTTTTCATTCCCTAGAAAATAGAATTCCCACATGACTCGAACACGTTTCGAAGTAGAAAGATAAGCAAAGCCGAGCATGAGAAAAGGTTAGTAGCCCTGATTGAGGAAAGGGTTGAGAAAAGACTCAGAGCGCAGTTCGATAGTCAGCTACAAAGTCTTCAAGAAAGGATGGCGCAAAGGGTGGATACGGAGAGGCAGGCACAGAACTTGCAAGCCTAAGAAGCACAGGTGCAGTTCAACCCAACCAGCCATCAGAGCAATTGCGTGCCAGCCCCTGAGATGGATGTGGATGAAGCCAGATTTTCTCCTGACGATACCCGGGTAACATGCTTGCAATGCTCCTTAGATAGACTTTAATGTTGGATGTGTTAGCTAATTACTTGTGTACCCTTATGGAGGTGGTCACTCCGTGCAATCTGTATGTGAGGCTTGCAAATGTCTATGTTCCCCTGCAGGCTTTTTGGGGACAAGCGTATGCATCCAATGTAGGGGCGTTAGTGAACGATCGTACTTTAGAGATAGGCTACGCAAATGTCCATATCGATGGTGTACATGAAAATTTTAAGCCCGTTACGTTGGACATGCCCCAAACGATGAGATCGTCACACTAGGGGATACTATCGGCACATTCATCTAGTGGCCCAAGAAGGACATCTTCTTCGACGCCCACTTAAGAGCCCCAAAGCTACAAGCAATACCAGAGCCACATGATGCATCAGAGCTACCAGCACTACCAGAGCCATGTGATTCACCGAAGGAGCCCGCCAAATCAGCTACTATGTCCTGTCAAGCACAGACCGTTACTACAGTTCAGGCCCAGTCGTCTCCTGTGATGACAACATTTAGTAGAAGGGGAGGCATAGACAAGGGCAAATCGAAAGGGACCACGTCATCCCGTGATTTTCCGTTTGCCCTATTGGTACAACAATTCAAGTTGGGGTAACCATTTGTATTGGATGAGCACAAGGAGACACTTATATTAGACTGCGTTGGATTGCAAGATCGGTATATGGAATAAGCCAACAAGCCGGTGGCACAATGGACATCGAGTATCTCGGTGAGCTTTAAGGAGGAGTATTTCTTACACCGGTTTTTAGATGGCATCTTCATGGTCGACTTCACCAACTTATTCGATCTGTACAACCTCAAAGCGCTCGACGCCTCACTCATAAGATGCTAGACAATGTAAGTGTGTGCAATCACCATCTACATTTCTGACACACTGATAAATGTCATATATATATCATCCTTGATTTTGTTTATGTAGATACATGATCCTGGAAGCAATAGCAAGGAAACAGCGGTGGGTTTCGTCGACCCACACATGGTGTCCAAGCAAACCATGGACGAACATAAACAAGTCGTCTATGAGTATGTGGAAAAAGTAATGCTAGCTCATTCGGATAAAAAATTCATACTTTTACCCCACAACCCGGAGAAGTGCTTTGTCCAGATGCTATACTTGTTGATTTGTACTATATATCGCACCTCGAAGTTAGGTTTAGTGACCATGACGACATACCTATGTAGGTATCACTGGGTTCTACTCGTAATTATAACAATATAAAACTGGATAATTTACCTTGATTCCAAAAATGGTGGCACCCACGACTTGAAGCCTATCAAATATTTACTCGATATATCGTTTGGCATCTACAAATTTAGGGGAGGGCCATACAAGAAGAGCCCAACCACTCTAATACATACTTATAATTTTCTGGTATTCGATAATACATAATAATCCTTCACACTCCATAATAATACATTTGGAACTAATTAACCTATTATGTTTTGGTAGTGCCACAAGTAGCCAAAGAGCACTGAGCTATGTGGATTCCATGTTTGCCACAACATGGCACTCCTTGTTGGTTCACAAAAGACCAATGCTATATAGGTCGTCTGTCAATCTTGCAACAATTGTCTCCACTTATCAATTTATATATATACAAGACTTTACTCTTCTCATCGATAAGTTTTAAAAAATTCTTAAAAAATTACCATACATAGGGGAGATGAACTTCTACAATCCTGTAAAATTTGAAGACCAAACTCAATCGTATTTGAAAGATATAAAAAGACAAACAATAATATAAATAGTGCTAATTAACGGTGAAAAATCACTATTTAGGCCGAATTTTTCTTTTTTATATCTTTCAAATGATTTTGATTTTGGTTTTCAAATTTTGCATAATTGTAGAAGATTACCTCCCTTACATATGGTAAATTTTTGAGAATATTTTAAAACTTTTACACATAGATTTTATGGAGTTTTTCAGTAATAAGGATTTTTACTGGATACATGACATCCCACTTAATAGACAGTTTATAATCCACTTGGTTAGGTTGGTTGCACAACATTGCATTACGTTAGGCTATTAACTTTTGCATCCCTCCGTTTAATCTTTGAATGATGCATACATCAATTGAAGACATATATTAGCTCTATCGGGTTTTAAATGACAACCGATAGAAATACTTGTACTAAGGAAAACCCTAGGAGTGATATTTCTATCGGTTGTAAAGTAAAACCGATACAAGCGAAGGATAGTATTACTATCGGTTTTATTAAAAACCGATACAAATGATTATGTATATGTGTTGCTTTGAATAAGAACCGATACAAATATAGGCCTGTTTGTTTTCCGACAAACCATAGCGCGCATGGAAGCTGATGGATCATGATCACCCAACTGTAAGTTATTTGGATCGCGCCCTCGCTCGCCGAGAACGTGCATGCAAGGTTACAAAAACCTGCCAAATTTCAAATTTCTAGCAAGCTGATGGATCATGATCACCCAACTGTAAGTTATTTGGATCGCGCCCTCGCTCGCCGAGAAACATATATTAGCGCGCATGGAAGCTGATGGATCATGATCACCCAACTGTAAGTTATTTGGATCGCGCCCTCGCTCGCCGAGAACCGAGAAATAACAGAGCTTCGTGATTGCAAACTGACATCCTCGGGTAGAATACATATGCAACCGCGCATGGAAGCTGATGGATCATGATCACCCAACTGTAAGTTATTTGGATCGCGCCCTCGCTCGCCGAGAACGTGCATGCAAGGTTACAAAACCTGCCAAATTTCAGAATGCATGCAAGGTTACAAAAACCTGCCAAATTTCAGAATTTCTAGCAGAGATATCGGATTTTGGTTACAAAAACCTGCCAAATTTGGTTGAATTTCTAGCAGAGATATCGGATTTTGGTTGGGAAGCAGAGATATCGGATTTTGGTACCCCTCATTCCACAATTGTACCAAATCCTCGATCAATGGTGCAAGGTACACATCAATATCATTTCCTACTGTTTGGGTCCCGAGATTAGCAAGGACATCATGATATACTTCCGCTTCATGCACAACCAAGGAGGGAGGTTGTAGATACACGAATCGCCACGGTCTTTGTGGCCGCTCATGTTACCAAACGGATTCATTCCATCGGTACTCAACCCAAACCTTATGTTCCTCATTTCGCACCAAACTCCTCATGTTTCCAATCGATGTTTCTCCATTGAGCCGAATCGTGAGGGTGTCTCGGCTTGCCATCTTCCTTCGAGACTCATAATGCCAACACAACAATTTTGCTTCTCTGGGATTTGCAAACAACCGCTCAAGGCGGGAATGATGGGCAAGTACCACAATACCTTGGCGGTGCACCTTTAGTGACCTCTTCACCATCGTTGCCTCGGCTTACGCTTCTTGTCGTTTACGCTTCTCCTTTTGTTTGTACCGGGCATAAAATCCGGTTAGATAAAAATAAAAAAAATCAAAATGTTATAGTAATTTCAAAATTTTCATCAAATTTCACCAAAATCTCATGATTTTTTTACTAGAATTTGATTTTTTGAGGAACGAATTTGATTGGATTTGGGTCAATAACCCTTAAGAATGTCATCCTCTATGAAAATTTGTTGAAAAACTGAATTTTTGATATATTTTATAAAAATAGCAGAAACACTTTTAGAATTTTATAAATTATGCTTGATCATGATCTAAAAAATATATGGTACCATGTTTAGCAGTCTAGAATCATAAATAATTTTTTTAAAATAATTAAATTTCATTTGTTATATTTAAAATATCAAAAATAGAATAAACATAATTGAGACAATAACAGTTTCAGAATTTTATAAATTCACTCAAGTGTGCTCATGATCCAAAATTTTTAGCAGAGATTAAGAATTAATTACCTCAGAACCATTATATAAAAGTTTAAAATCTTTTAAACTTGTTTTGATTGCTCAATTAAATGTATGAAAACAATACATGCAACACCGTAAGACTTTTATCTAGGTAGCAGTATTTTAACAATTTTTGAAACTTCCTCAAGTTTTATCATCATCTAAAAATTTTATAGGAATATTAGTAATGTGTTAGTACCATTCACAAAAAATTTCAAAATTTTCTAACATGGTTTGAACTATTTTTCATTCGGTTGAATTTTGCTGGTCGGCCTTCAGTAGCACTTTTCGAATTTTTTAAAATTCCTCAAATTGATAATTATCTAGAAAATTTATGGACACATTATAAATGCATGAGGACCATACAAAATATTTTAAAATTTTCTAAATTCTTTTGCATTATTTTTCATTCAATTGAAATTTGCCGGTTAGCATTTTATCAGGACAGTAATATTATCAGAATTTTTAAAAATTACTAAGGCTTGATCATGATCTAAAAGTTTTATGGGAACATTAGTAATGTATCAGGACCCTCCACAAAAAATTTTAAATTTTTAAATATTTTTTTGACTATTTCTTGCTCGTTGAATTTCATCGAAATTTCAGTAATTTCGAACGAAATTTAGTTTAAAAATTCCGGATTTTAAATTTTATTTTTGAATTTTGACAAGATTTTATTTCACTAAAATTTCAGATTTTAGCCACCTCCAAAATGAGATCAAAAACATAATTAGAAACTTTGCGTGCATAATTGCACCCGGCCGGCCGGTAAGGATGCTCGCCGCGGGGCCATGCAGCAATATTAACGATCGATGTACGCTAGTTAGTAACAAGTTGGGAGAAACAGGCGAGCGAGCAATCATGCCGCGCTTTGCCGAGCGCAAATTATTAGAATATCAAGGACAGGGCTATGGTAAGCAGCAAGTACTCATGATTCCCCAGCGCTGCAGTAACCAGACGGGCTCGCGGTACAGCGGTAGGCCATGGAACTATGCATGCGTGTAGCGAGCTAGCTGCACGGTTATATTCACTGACAATGCGTTATGCGTGCAGTTACGTGCACGTGAGCTCGATCCATCGATCGATGGGGGCACAGCAAGGTTAAAACATGGGAGCAATGTGAGGTTCGTGCAGAGTCGTACTAACGACGGCGACGTGCTCTGAGTCCTGATGTGCCGACAGAGCTATGGTGTAGCCTCCGACTCACTGTATAAGTAGAGGTGAATATTAAACCGACTTGACTCGACTCATTAAACTCGTTAAGATAACAAGTCAACTTGACTCGACTCGTTTTCTTAACGAGTTAAAAGCTTAATTTGGCTCGACTCATTATAAACTCGAGTTGGCTCGAATTAGCTCGTTAAGCTTGTTACGATGTCTCTAACTATTTGCTCTTCATCAAGGTGCTACAAAGTTTCAATATTCAATAGTTTTATGACTGTATGAGTATAGATGCAATCGGGCCGAGAATTGGAGAATTGCGGATGTGAAATAAGGAAAAGAATTGAGTCTGAAGATTAAAGGAACAGGGTTAGGGTTACAGGCTTATATATTTTTTTTCTTGACTCGTTAAGTTCGTTAGCTCACTCGTTTAACTTGTTATCTTAACGAGTTCAAAACCCAACTCGACTCGACTCGTTAAGGAACGAGTTCAAATCAGATCGAGTCGAGTTTCCGAGTACTCATTAAATTAGTGAGTTTTGAGTTTTTTTCCACCCCTATGTATAAGTTCTACAGTTTCGAGACGCTTTTGCCCTTTGTATTCCTATTTGATTAATTCCCGTCAGTAAATGAGCTGTCATGGCTTGTCTCAACTTCCCGTATAATTCCCTCCTAACTTTGATTAAAAGAATAACAATACAATTCCTTTTTTCCATTCCTTTTATACTTCCTCTGTTATATTATATAGGAGAAACTAGCGCTCGGACGTCCGATTTCTATTCATCCTATCGGACATTTCTTGCAACATTTTTTTTCTACGTTTGCTACATTTTCTGTCAACACGTGAATTTTTTTTTTGAACGCTTGCAACAATTGTTTATTGTAGCGAATTTTACTGTTTGTCGAAGGAAAATATTGCACGCGTTATAACAAAATGTTACATATGAAGAAAAAAATATTACAGTGCGTTTAAAAATTTCGGACGTCCGAGTATAAGCCATTCCGATATTATATTTGTCCATAACTCACCATATGCACTAACCAAGGAAGTGTACTAGATCTCAAAAAAACAAGAAACGGTTATGCATAGCCCTGTTAAATGACATGACAACCACTTGACATCTTTCAAAACATTTAAGTACAGTGGTAATAGTGCAACTAATTTTGCATGCTTTCGAGTGTGAATAGCGAGCGTGAGCGAGTTCAAGAGTATATTGATTGCATCTAAGAGAGGGAAAAAAAAAGAGACAAGATTTTGGGAATGATAGAGGCTAACAGCGTCACTTCACCTGCTCATTTAGGGGCTATTTGATTGCCTAGTTTCACATGGTCAAATTCATGAGAGTCAGAGAACTGGCGTTTGGTTACTCGTTGTATCGTGTGAGTCTGTATCCATGCATGCAAGATAGCTTTTTGGTTGCCTGCGCGCGGTACGGAGCCAGACCATCACGATGCACAAAACACTCGCAGCCAGGCTCGTGGGAAACGAGTTTCATGACCGTTTCTTTAGAGCTAAGCTGGGATGGTGCAGCCTCCCGCGATCAGACTCGTGCGAGACAACAACCAAATAGCCCCTAACTGTTGTGCCAACTCTAGAACGAACCTATATTGTGACTCGGAGGGAGTATATATAAGCTACGGTGAAATTTTTTTTTCCCGGGAGAAGCTATGGTGATAGTTAGTACTAATTAAGCGGTAACTCACCTAAAATGGACGACCTTTACTGTCGGGCTGTGTGCGCGGTCCCGATAGAGAATGTATAAGGTAGCCTTAGGAACGGGAATTGATTTGGTGATACTTATTGTCACAAAATGTTCACTACTTTTAATTACAGCTAAATAGACAGTCTACACCATGTGTAGTGATTGGTAGGAATTAAACATGACAATTGTTTTTACGAGGGAAAAGAGAGATATATTATTTAACACAAAGTAGTGTTACAATCATGGAGCACCGAGTGCTCAATACAGGGACGAACTCCAGCTAACCGCACCGACGAGCTTTTTGAGCTCAACGGGTGATGTGCTAGCTCATGTGCTACCTTATTAAACTCTCTCTTAGCCTTAACGACTTGAACATCATTCATCACAGCCATTATATCTCTTGCATCCCTGAAGCTACTGGACAACAAATATCTATCCTGAACTAAGGAGGATAAGTTCTTAACACACGAAGCACAATCAGACTAGGATTGCGGGAAGATGGGGCCATTGGTGTGCTAAAGAAAGGCCTTCATAGCAAGCTGGCAGCTCAGCCTCCTCTGCAGACCCATAGTGGTGCAGTAGACGCCAGGTGGAAATGATATTCTGGCTATTTT
This sequence comes from Guadua angustifolia, assembly GCA_036346375.1. Lineage (NCBI taxonomy): Eukaryota > Viridiplantae > Streptophyta > Magnoliopsida > Poales > Poaceae > Guadua > Guadua angustifolia. The sequence continues at coordinate 43,340,382 of CM070510.1, forward strand.
CATCTCTGATAATAACACCAGTCCCTTATCAGGTGGTCTCCATCTGTCCATATGAGCAACGGCAACGCAATTGCCCTCAATACGCCTTCAACCACTACTACAGGAATGTACATCCCAATCGGTTTTTTTTTTGTCATCATAATCGGTTTTGGTGGTGATACAAATTCGTTAGACAATGATAAACAGACGCTACCACAATCGGCTTTCGTCTTATAGTGATAAATAGTCATCACAATTGGTTCTAAGCCTAAAACAGATTGTGATGGGGGGCACATCACAATCGATTCTTAGCTAGAACCGATTTGTGATGATCCCCATCATCACAATCGGTTCTGATATAGAGCCGATTGTGATCCTTCATAATAGTAGGTTCTTAGCTAGAACCGATTGTGATGTGCCGTTTGATGGTCAATGTACATCGTCCTTTCACAGCCCTAGATATAGTGCACATCACATTCACAATATCTAACAACATATCGTATAACATTCACAATACATAATATTGTTTACATACCACATAACATTCACAACACAAGTATATCACACTCACAGTACACATATCACATCCACATGATGTAATATTATTTACATATGGACTAGTAAGAGTGTGTTGAGTCTCTAAATCTACCGTCCTTCGCTATAACTTCTTTCCAGTACCACTAGTATATGTGGTCTCGTAATTTATTGAGATCTTTGTTTTCTAGGCTCTTGAGGGGATATTGACATTCTATAAAATAAAAAGTAGCGCACCAATTTAAGTTTTAAAATTCATATGTAAAAGGCTGAGTGTATTATGCATGTACACATACCTTAGGGAAAAAGTGTGCGCCGCTAACCAGGATCTGCATGTCATGTATAATGTAGAAGCTGCATAGGTCAACGCACCCCTACTGATGACACTGTGAACAAAGAAAATAAAATTAGGAGGTGAAAAATAGATGTCAGGAAAAATCCTATGCTAAGCACTTGTACCTTGAAGCGCTTCCACTCTAGTTGGTCGCCTCGTTTGTCATTGTGCCGCCCTCCTTCAGCAATGTAAGAAAAGAAAGCCCTACATACATTGGAGAGATGTCATTGAGTAAAAAAAATTAACGTATTTAAATATAGAAAGTGTTAGGTTAGTGAAATGTACTTACTTCTGCAAAACAGGTTTGATCGTATAGGCCATTAGTTTCTTCTCGAGTGAATTAAAAGTGTAGACATTCTTTTCACTTGAAGCGACTAAGAGTAAAATCCAGTGGTTGCTTATTAAATGGTATGCACTGTAAGAAAATAAGTTCATATACGGTTTAAGTGTGTACAAGTAATTGAAGGGTAAAGTTATTAGAGTAGTACTTACTCGTGGTATGGGAAGAGAATGAAGTCCTTTTTTTGCCTCAACCTACAAATGCCTGCTTGATGTAGTTGACAAGGAACTTGGACTAAAGCCTAGCTATAGTCATAGAAACCATCTCTGGGTCAATGAACCCAACTAGGTGTTGACCCATCACGGCTCGCTGCCTCATTATTTTACAACTCGTGTCAATTGTTAAAAAACATAATAGAAAATCCTATAATAATCATAGGCTCGTGATGTATGGTGCGATACTCACAACGTTTAAAATCGTACAGTAGAAATATCGATGGATTTCAAGCTATACAAAAGTAATAGATTATCAAAACTCATTGGGAATGTCCATGCTCCTAGCGGTGGAAATGTCCCCCCTCGATAGCTTACATTGAAATCGATGTGAGACTTGACCTCATTAGTCTTATCAATGTACCATTAATAGAGCAAGAGAGTGCACTTACCTAGAGCATTCAATTCGTTGCTAGGGATAAGGGGCCTTCCATATATATACCCTGTAGAATCTCAAGATGGCTCTATGGCCTGGATAGAAGGAGTCTTTAAGATCGAAACAAGGGGATTTTTATGCATTTGAGGGGCTCTATGACCACTGTCAACTTTACCTTCTTAACAGAAGGATTCTCTGAGGCCTCATGCGGTTCTTTGGCCATCATGCTAGTGCTTTTGCGAACCAGTTCTGTACTCTGTGTAGGAGTCATCATGGTGGTGGGAGCAAGAGTAGGAGCAGGTGTAGATACGTAAGAACCTACAAAGGACATACATATGTAACGTGTTGCAGTACTTGAATGATCGAGAAGATGCGGGAGAATTTTACCTTGACTAGTATGGCACCCGTTGTGGGTCACTTGATGAACGATATCCGTGCTTGCCTAAGAGTGGTGATATCTTCATTTGGGGGAACTCCAGCACATAGGATAGGAAGTCATCATGGACATTGTCTACCTATACCCTCATGTAGCCCTTCCCTAAAGGTTTACCATGCACTGTGTCTGTCTACTTGTATGGAAATGCAACCCCATGTCTAGGCTCAACGAAAAATTCATCTTCTATCACAATGAGCTAGCACTTGGCAAGGGCCTGCAAGAAGTGCTCAATTTGATCGAAAACATTGTTTTAGCTTAACCTGTACCTTTAAGTTAGAAATAATTATTACCTTTAATTGGGTACTGGCCTAACCATTTCTAGAAACGTAGCTGCTAGAGCAGGGCATAGGCCTTCCTATGAGAGGCGAGGCTATTTAACTCTGATTTTAGGAGATCATCTCGACCCTTAGGCACTCCACACATGCCATCATCTTCTCCCTTAGCTCCTCCCTCAATGTGTCCTTGAGGCGCTCCGCACATACTTCCCATGATCATGATCTGGCACTGCAGCGTCCTTATCTTGGAAGAATGACCTCTTCGTATGCTGCACGCCTGCGGTAAGCACCTATCCTTTATGGTCGGGCTTTTCGATCGCCAAATATGGGATGTCCTTCAACTCTTTACTCTAAAAGGTTCCCTACTTTTTCTGCTGGATTGCTTCCTCCTACAAGAAGCAAATATAAATTAGTGCTAAAATATAATGGGAATGGCAAACTGTAATATACTAAGTTAGATGTCTTATGATTATGGAGATGATCCACATGGTCGTGGAGTTTGGAATAACAAGGCGACCATTAGAGGCTTTCTTTGTCCTCGCTAATACCTAGTCGCATACCTGCTCCTCACATATATGGGAGTGAGGCATCGACGTCCTAGAGTGGGCACACTCCTCAGCTAGTTGTGTCTACTCTGCCTTCTTCCCTTCATAGCTGACGGAACCAAGGTGGTGCGTGTGTGTGTTTTACCTTTGGATAGTGATGTTCTTCTCTCTCAGCTAGTTCGCCTCGAACGTACTCTTCATCCTTGTGAACTTCTCCCAAACATCGAAAGTCACAATTGGATACTACTCGAATAGAGTACAGCCTTTCAGCAAGTACTCAACATGCATGATAACTCTGAAGTGCCTCAAAGACACACCTATTCTCTTCAAAGCGTATTGCCTCACATTGCTTTTATCTTTCTCTGGTATAATCTATTTCCCTTTAATTCTTCCCACAGCCAATTCTTCTACTCAATGCTGGCTTCCTTCCTCTAGTTCTTAACCATGATCGACACTCTTTTCCTCACCAATTGACTGAGAAAATATCAGTAGTGCCCCTTATACTTAGAAGGACCTATGCAAACCCTAGTGACATCAAAGTGGAGAACTTACGGCATTCTCCCTATAGCCTCCTTTATTTGGTCATCGAGCCTTTCTCACCTTACTTGGTCTCTCGGCATCACCTTCTAATCTATTTGACGATGAACCGATACTCTCTTTTTGCATCATTTCGAATATATATATATACACACGGTAGCACTATTCTACCCTCGAGTGTAGAATAGCTATTCTGCGCTCCGGCCGAAGAAGCGCATGCAAACAACACCATATTGAGTTAATGCACTACAAACAACGCCAACAAATGCAACCCGGTAATAAATCACAAAATATTTAACTATAGAACAACTGATGAATTTCCTAGCGAACCAGTTACGTGGTCTAACCAGCTAGTTAATGTGTTTTGTAGTTTGCATATGAATCTTTTTTCTCTTTATTTTAGCTATATCTTTTTATTGGTAGCTCTGATTTGTAAATGGTTTTCACCAATAGCTTGCTGACGATGAGAGGAACAGAATGATATAAGCCTCGCAATTAAAACTGTAATTTTGCTGACTGGTAACAAAAATTACTCTATGTACAAAATGAAATTACTACATCTACAATATATTCTGCAAAGATCAGTTATTCGATAGTAAACTCCATGAAAACAATATGTATAAGTTCTAAAAAATTCTCAAAAAATTACCATAGGTAAGAGATGTGATCTTCTATAGACTTGTAAAATTTAAATATCAAACTTAGTTGCATTTGAAATATATGAAAATGACAAATTTACTATTTATCACTGATTAGCGCTTATTAATTTTATATCTTTCAAATATGACTGATTTTAGTATTCAAATTTTATAGAGCTGTAGAAGCTCATATCCTCTATGTTTGGCAATTTTTTAAGAATTTTTCAAAACTTGTACAACTATATATAAAAGTTCTGAAAAATTCTCAAAAATTTACTATAGGTAGGGGATGTGAGATTCTACGGTTCTGTAAAATTTAAATACCAAACTCAGTCACATTTGAAAGATATGAAAATGATAAATTTACTATTTCATCACTGATTAGCGCTTGTGAATTTCATATCTTTTAAATGTGACTGAGTTTGATATTCAAATTTATAGAGCAGTAGAAGCTCATATCCCCTACGTATGCTAATTTTTTGAGAATTTTTTAGAACTTACACATACATAGAATTTTATTGTAAAAATGACTGATCTGTTTAGGATCAGTAATTGGATTTTAATTGTTATACTATATGTACTGATAACAAAATTTACTACATACTAACCTACATATGTTAACAGAAATTACTATATATATAATCTGAAATTACTATATCTATAACATATTCTCGCATAGATAAGTCTTTTGGTAGTAAAGTCTATAAAAACTATATGTACATATTTTAAAAATTATCAAAAAATTCTCATAGATAGAGGATGTGAGCTTCTACAACTCTGTAAAATTTGAATACCAAATACAGTTGCATTTGAAAGATATGAAAAGGATAAATTTACTATTCATCACTAATTAGCATTTGTTCATTTTATATTTTTCAAATCCCACTGAGTTTAGTATTAAATTTTAGAGGGTTATAGAAGCACAAATTTCCTATATATGATAATCTTTTGAGAATTTTTCAGAACATATAGATATAGTTTTTGAATTATTTGGCAATAAAAGTTCATGAAAACTATAGTATAAGTTCTTAAAAATTCTCAAAAATTACCATAGGTAGGTGATGTGAGCTTCTACAAACTTATAAAATTTGAATACCAAACTCATTCGCATATGAAAGATATGAAATGAATAAATTTAATATTTATCACTGATAAGCACTTGTTAATTTCATATCTTTCAAATGAAATTGATTTTGGTCTTCTTTACAGGGAAGTAGAATCTCACCTTCCCTATATATGATAATTTTTAAATTTTTGAAAACTTGTACATGTGGTTTTAATATATTTTACGTAATAAGATTGGTTTACATAGTATATAGTAACATCTTGTGTAATAGTGAGTAATATATCATTTTTAAATAATAAAAATCAACATATCATGTGGGAACTATAAAATCAGAATATAATGAGTAATATGTTATTTTCTGGATAGTAAAAGTCAACATACCCTATCATATAGGAACCATAAAATCTATAAAAAATCAGATGTACAAGTTTTAAAAAAATTCTCAAAAAAATACCATATGTAGGGGAGGTGATATTCTACAATTGTGAAAATTTTGAAGACAAAAATCATCCTCATTTGAAAGTTATGGATAAAATAAAGAAAAAAAGATTTATATACAAACTAGAAGTAGTATTTATTAGTGATTTATTAGTAGTGTTGCACTGATAGCTCGATTGTGTCATTAACTAGTTGCGTTTCCACTGATTGTACTGTTGCATGTGGCTCGGTCGATCTTTGTTAAATGACTCGAATGTAGAATAGCCTATTCTACACGTAGGTGCAGAATAGCATGTATATATACACAGACATATACATATATATGAAAGCTAAATTTAATAAGAGAAAGCAATTTATAAATTTGACATGGTTGAATACTTCACATGAGAGAATGCAATTCATAGCTATTATATCGACTTGACAATGAATCATGTAAGTTAATAGATTAATGGATAATTCATAGCATATTGTAGTAAATTAACAAATTAATAGATGATCTAAAAGAAACATATATCTGCTGACCAACTAAGTACGTACCTGATACAGATAGAGTCTATTATAGGAAAGGGAGGAAAGGATCTGCCGCATTGGGCCATCTGCGCATCTTGCAGCACCATCTGCAGGCGATCTGTTTCGTAGCCTTCGTGATTGTTAGTTAATATCCTTCTTTCCTTATCCCTTCAGGATTAGTAGTTAGTATCTTTTCCGTTTGTTAGTTTCCAATCAGATTGTTATTTCCATCATTGGGTTGTTACTTTCCTTTGTACCTCAAACTATAAGAGGAAGAAAGAAATAAGAAAAGGGCAGGCAGAATTTGCCACAAACTGAGATTAAGGCGGTGGCTCCGAAAACAGCCAAGTTACCTGCTCCACCGGCGGAATCGTCGGCGAGCAATCCTCGTCTGGGTTTCCGACCAGGCACACGGGTGTACGAGCAAGCTCTTACTGAGCGAGCTCATACCAATTTGGTATCAGAGCCCTTCGGCCCTGGCACCGAAGCAGTCATGGAAGATCGCGTTGGGAAGTTGGAGGAGGACGTGAATGGATTGAAGACCATGATGGAAGAGATGCTGCGCCTGGTTAAGGGAAGGGCGGCGGCTGATGATCCAGAACAGAGTGAGGCAGGAGTACACCCGCGTGAGGGAGCGCCAGGTGTGAGGAATCACCAGGCGGTGGGGCGGGTACCGGCCAGAACTCAAGGCGACGGGGGCGGCCGCCACTAGAGGCCTCCACGTGAGGAGGGAGATCGCAATGGGAGGCATGGAGCCAGAAGGGATCGGGACGGAGAAGAGGATCGCCGGTGGGTGCCGCGCCCACCACGATTCGATCTTCCCGATTATGACGGCTCGCAGACCCTACCGGGTGGTTCTTGAAGTGTGAGCGGTTCTTCCGGTTGCACCAGATTCCCGAGGAAGAGTACGTGGAGGTCGCGGGGATTCATCTCCAAGGCGAAGCCCAGGATGTCCTGGATAATTGGCAATTGGAGACGCCCTGGATTCAGTGGGAGGACTTCTACGACACCTTCGTGCACCGCTTCACCAGGCATTCCATAGTCGGCCCTCTAGGGGATCTCGTGAACCTGAAGCAAGGAGAAGGCAAGGTAGATGAGTATGCGCGTGAGAGTCAGAGGTTGCTCGCGAGGACACCCAGAATGAAAAATGTTGATCAGATTGAGACCTTCACAGCTGGGTTGTCGGCTGCTTTGGCCGGGGATGTTCGCTGAGAGAGGCCCCGCGACTTGGCAGACGCAATCGGATTTGCAAGGGAAGCGGAAGTGAGGGAAGAAGCGTGGATCGCCAGGGCAGTACAGAGCATGTCCAGCACAGGAAGGACACGACTGCCTTTCAGTCGAGGCACGGCTTCGTTCTCCACGGCACCAACCAACGCTCCTGCGCACAGCTTGGGAGGAAGGGCAATGAATTCAGACACTACCACGACGCTGGGAACACCTCATAAGGCACAGCAGCAGGGCCATGTGGGGTCATTGCCGGCGACATCGGTGGGCTCTTTGGCCAGTTCCGCTGCGACTCCAATAAAGCGGCACCTAAGTGCAGATGAGATAGCTGAACGAAGAGAAAAGGGCTTGTGTTATAACTGTGACGAGGTGTATAGCCGCAATCATCGGTGCAAACGCCTCTTCCATCTTGAGGTAGCAGAATAGGAGGATGAAGAGGACGAAAATGAGTCGGCCGAGGAAGAACCATCCCTATCCATGATGGCCATGTTGGGACCTAAACACGGCGAAACTATGCAGGTACTCCTCATGGTCCAAGGGAATGTGTTGCATGGGCTCATTGATAGTGGTAGCACACATAATTTTGTCAGCGGTCATGCGGCAGGTCGGCTGGAATGGAAGCATTCACCCCACAAATCCATGCATGTCCAGGTAGCAGGGGGGAAATTGCCTTGTCTTGGTACTGTCAATGAGGTGGAATTCTCTATTGAGGGGCATCAGTTTGAGGCGCCCTTCATCGTCATTCCGTTGGGGAGCTTTGATGTAGTGTTGGGCATTCAGTGGCTGCAGAGGTTGGGGGACCTCCAATGGAATTTTGGAAATCTCACCATGTCTTTCCAGCATCAAGGGTCAATGAAGCTTCTCCGGGCATGCAAAGGAAGTCATTGCAATTGATGCATTTGGCACTCCGGAGGATCAGGCGGTCCAGGGCTTCTCCAGAATACAAACAACCTTTTCCAGAGCCACGGGATTGCCACCGCCAGCGTCCGTGACCATCGCATTTGTTTAGCGGAAGGCACAAATCCCATCGTCGTTCGCCTTACCGTATCCTTTCGCGCGGAAGGATGAGATCGAGCAACAGTGTGAGATCATGCTCCAACAAGGGATTATCCGCCCGAGCCGTTCCCCCTTCTCATCGCCAGTATTGTTAGTCAAGAAGGCTGACGGCACTTGGAGGTTCTGCGTGGACTATCGGGAGTTGAATTCTCACACCATAAAAGATAAGTTTCCCATCCCAGTGGTGGAGGAACTACTGGACGAGCTAAGAGGCGCACGCTTCTTCACCAAGTTGGATCTACGGTCGGGCTTCCATCAAGTCCGCGTCCACGAGGACGACATTCCCAAGACGGCCTTCCGAACTCACCATGGTCATTATGAGTTTCTGGTGATGCCGTTTGGGTTGTCCAATGCGCCATCCACGTTCCAAGCGTTGATGAACGGGATACTGAAGGAATACTTGCGCAAATTTGTACTTGTATTTTTTGATGACATCTTGGTGTACAGCTGTTCAGCGGAGGACCACCTCAACCATCTTCAGCTTGTGTTTGATCTACTCAAAGGCCACCAACTATACTTGAAGCAATCCAAGTGTGCATTTGCTCAGGGGCGCTTGGGGTATTTGGGACACATCATTGCCCATAATGGAGTGTCCGCAGATCCTGCAAAACTCCAAGTAGTAGCCGACTGGCCACGACCTACTTCAGTGTCGGCATTGAGGGGATTTCTTGGACTTACTGGTTACTATCGGCGTTTCATTCAAAATTATGCAGTGGTGGCAGAACCATTGACAGCCCTCCTGCGCCGCCATGGTTTTAGCTGGGGTGATGAGGCCGAGAATGCTTTTGTTCGTCTTAAACAAGTGATGATAACAGCGCTGGTACTTCAGATGCCCGACTTCACCAAACCGTTCGTGGTAGACTGTGACGCGTCAGGGACTGGCGTGGGAGCGGTGTTACAACAAGATGGACACCCCATTGCTTATTATAGCCAAAAACTAGCTGCACGACATATGAAACTAGCAGCGTATGAGCGTGAGCTCATCGGGTTGTCCAAGGCGGTTAGACATTGGCGTCCGTATTTATGGGGGCAGCAGTTCATCATCCGCACAGACCACGGCAGCCTCAAGTTCTTGCTTACCCAAGCTCTGGTGACTCCCCCACAGCAACATTGGCTTAGCAAACTAATGGGGTTTGATTTTCAAGTTGAATATAAACGGGCAAGTCGAATCAAGCAGCAGATGCTCTGTCCCGTGTTTCCCAGGAAGAACCAGCTTGTGCAGCTCTGTCTTTAGCGCAGAACATCACTTGCGAAGGCTGGCTGGAAGTGCTGCGCGCCGACCCTGAAGTTCAACGCCGCTGCCGGTCTGTCGAGAGCGAGCCACAGGGCGCAGCCCGATACCTTCTGCAGACTCGAGGCGGAACAGAGACCACCCCGAACGGCAAGATCTGAGAGGCAGTGCTTGGGCGGTTCGGGAGGGGCTGCTATACTTCAACAACCGTCTTTTTGTGCCGCCAGATTCTCCATTGATCGCCTCCATCATTGCTTCAGTCCACGATTTGACTCATGAAGGCATCCAGAAGACGCTTCACCGAGTCAAGTTCGCCTACTTTTGGCCAAATCGGCGCAGAACGGTGGCGCTATGTAGCCTGATGCATTGTATGTCAACGCAACAAAACAAGCTCATTGTCACCGTAGGGTTCTGCAGCCCTTGAAGATACCACAACAGATTTGGTGACATCTCAATGGATTTTATCACTTGTCCGCCAAAGACCTCGCAAAAAGTGCTTTTGGTGGTGGTGGACCGGCTCTCGAAGTATGCACACTTCCTTGCCCTCTCCCGTCCGCCACGGCATCCACGATTGCCACGCTCTTCTTCGATCGGTGGTCGGCTCCATGGAATTCCAGAATCCATCGTGTCAGATAGAGATCCGGTGTTCCTTAGCGCATTCTGGCAAGATTTGTTCAAACGCAGCGGCACTGCACTCTTGCTTTCCTCCGCCTACCATCCTCAGACAGATGGTCAAACCGAGGTTGTCAACCGAACCATTGAAATGTATCTGAGGTGCTTGGCGGCAGACCATCCTACTTCCTGGGTCCAGTGGCTTCCATGGGCGGAGTTCTGTTATAACTCCTCTTTCCATTCGGCTCTTCGCATGACACCGTTTGAATTAGTCTATGGAAGAGCTCCACCGTCCTTACTGCCGTATCAGCCGGGCACCACAACTATTGACTCAGTTGACTGCCAATTAGTTGATCGAGACTCCTTGTTGGCATCCGCCAAGGCACACCTCGCTCAGGCTCAAAATAGAATGAAACAGCAGTATGATCAACATCATCGAGAAGTTCAATTCGAGGCAGGCTCGTGGGTATGGTTAAAGCTACAAAAACACCGGCAAGCAACGGCCCGCGGGGGTTCTTCTCACAAGTTGTCTCCCCGTTTCTATGGACCCTACTTGATCGAGGCTCGGGTGGGTTCAGTGGCATACCGCCTTGCTCTTCCCGCCACGGCGCGCATCCACAATGTGTTCCATGTCTCCCTCTTGAAGCAGTACAAGGGAGATCCTCCGTCACAGCCTCCTAAGTTGCCGCCCGAGTTAACCCCTTCCACGGCCCCAGCTCGGCCTGAGCCACATCAACTCCTCGCCCAGCGGTTTGTCAAGGGTCATCGTCAGTTCTTAGTCCATTGGACGGGTGAGCCGCAAAAGGAAGCTACCTGGGTGGATGCGATCGTCCTTCGACAATCCTATCCTGACTGTAAGCTTGAGGACAAGCTTATTTTCCAGGGAGGGAGTAATGATACAGATAGAGTCTATTATAGGAAAGGATCGCGCATTGGGCCATCTTTGCATCTTGCGCAGCACCATGCAGGCGATCTGTTCGTAGCCTTCGAGATTGTTAGTTAATATCCTTCTTTCCTTATCCCTTCAGGATTAGTAGTTAGTATCTTTTCCGTTTGTTAGTTTCCAATCAGATTGTTATTTCCATCATTGGGTTGTTACTTTCCTTTGTACCTCAAACTATAAGAAGAAGAAAGAAATAAGAAAAGGGCAGGCAGAATTTGCCACAAACTGAGATTAAGGCGGTGGCTCCGAAAACAGCCAAGTTACCTGCTCCACCGGCGGAATCGTCGGCGAGCAATCCTCGTCCGGGTTTCCGACCAGGCACACGGGCGTACGAGCAAGCTCTTGCAGAGCGAGCTCATACCAGTACCAACGATAACTCTAAATCTTTAATTAGGTTAGGTACTAATCCCATTCAAGGATATGTGGTTTGGGCAAGTTTGTAAGCTGTTGTACAACTCCAGAGAAAATTTTGGCAGTATCTTCCTGCTATTCTCCAAATACACATTTTGATAACAAGTCCAGAGAGTAAGTATTTGGAGAACACGAAAAGGAGATGCTACTAAAATTAATTTTCTCTAGAGTTGTATAACATTTTAGGAACTTGTCCAAACTACATATCCTCGAACTGTTAAAAAAACAAGAATAATTCAAGAGTATTTTGTATAAATATACTACTTCACCATATTTATAAACAAGCACCTTCAAACGAGAGACATAAGTTATGCAATCGAAACTCTAACATTCATCATATTACAATAACAATAAAGTCATCTAAAGTAAAAGCTGTTGTAAGGACATTGATCATATTACAACAATAATAAAGACAATGCGTGTGAAATGATACAAGAAGAACAATGTCTTGTATGGACATATGATACCATACAATAAGAATACAGGGAAATGTAGGGAAAAGAAGGGCACGATAATGCCTTGTTAGCTTTTGTCACGATTAGTAGAGAATAATTTTTCTATCTTAGGATAGTTCTTTGAGTGTTTGAGATTGATGCAGCTATGAGATATCAACACATGATCTGCCATGTTTTTGCATAATTCAAAATTGAAATGGCCCACAAAATTAGACAAAGTTATCCAAAAAAGATTCAATATTGAATTTCATATAGTGCAAATATTCTTCGTAATTGCCTGTTCGCAAGGCTATGTGATTGCCTGACCATTTGATACAGTTGTGTCAAATTTAAGCGGACAAACCATAATTAATATTTTTATATATACCACCTTAAACAATTTGGGATACAACGGTTGGACGACGCCTTTAATTTCAAAATGCAAGCTACGACATTCTGTGGACATAAGAGCGTTACAATATTTTTGTAATCAATTGTACTAATACTGACCAGCCATAAATGTATCTCCTTGATCTCTGGATGATATGCGTCCTATTTTACAGTTGATAGATCAAAGAACACAACTGTAACACCTCGACGCCAAACACGTCGCGAATGCTACCTAAAGACCTTAAATGACGCTTACAGCACTTCGGTACCATACTGGTCCGGAGTGTTCCCAACAAGACCGAAGAAATAAAAAGAACTTGATAAAGAAGTCCAATTGAACTAATAATTCAACGAGCGAGTCGATAAACCTTTTACTTCTACTAAAAGATTGAAACCTGCCTCGAAACTCTCTAAACCATTATAAAACTAAGTCACCGAAATTCAGAAAATTTCGGCATGACCTCTCTAGAATTTAGGACATCCACTCGTGAGACAGGAAAAGCGATTGCGGTATATGATATCATTCTAGCAGGTCCTTAGTTAACCATTCCCACATCCAATATAAATTAATAGCTACACCACAACGAGCAACATATTACAACCTCAATCAGTATCACTAGGCTTTACAAATCAAGTTAAATAGTTTGATGGTGACCGAAGTCGTGCATGTGCTCTACTCCCACCCCGGCGAGCCAGCTTCAAAGAACCTAAAACAGGAAACAACAAGCGTGAGTCCAAGACTCAGCAAAGTGCAATCAAGTATAAAAAGTAATGAATACGACTAGAAAACAATAACTTCAAAACATAAAGCAATAGTTCCTATACTTGACAATTGTAAATAAAGGAAGTAGTTTGGATTTCTATAACTTCAAAACGTAAGAAAACGATTACTTCATCATTTGCTATAACCATTATGTAACATCCCAAAAATTTAAATAAAGTGAAAATATATATTTTGAATTTGAATATTATTAATTCTGAGTTTCTTGGCATTATTGAATTTTATTTGGACTTCTTTGGAATTGTTCTTTGTATGAAAATCCAACAAATGAAAATAAAGAATGAAAAAGAGGAAAAGGCAAAAATGTAAAAAGTAAAAATTTAGAAAATTACCATGAGAACCTTGATCGTTCAACTAAATCATTTTAGCCAGCAAATGAAATTTTATGCATAGAGAAATGAAGAGATAAAATGAAAAGACAACTTTTAAATCAAAATAATGCATTGTCAGAATTTATAAAATATTTATGTAACATATCTGGGGCTGTAGAAATTATCCTGACAACCTCAATGCAATATCTATCTTTGGTAAAAATATTATAAATTAATAATGTTATTTATGACTTTTCCAAATTTAAAAATAGAAACTATAAAAAGCTAGAAATTGCAATGTCAGAATTTTCATAAATTAATGGAACCATATTTTGTCTTGAAAATTTCATAGAAGCATGCTGAGGTCAAATCATTTTGAAAAACAAAATTTCAAAAATAATAGACTTAAATTGATCTCAAAGAAAAATCAAAATCCGAAACAAGAAATTAGAGCAGTCATTGTTGTCAGAATAATTTTAGTTTTTCGGTAACTCACTTTAATCTGAAAATTTTTCCAGACATCAAAATATATTCGAAGACCTTGGTCAAAAAGTTTCTCAATTTTCTACCTCTAGTTGACCACCAACAAAATCAGAGAGAGAGGGAGGAATTGACCCTTGACTACCCTGTTTCCTTCGATCAGTCACCGACGTGTGGGCCAACCGTTGCCGTCCCGTTCCGTTGGCACAATTGAGAAGTTGCAGCCACTGACAATGGTCCCCAGAACCCTGCTGCCAGGCTCTTCCTTCAACCTCCGTTCGCTCCACCGAAGAACTCTCCCGAAGCTCAGAGCTCCACGCCAATCTCGATCGCTGCCGCGCGTCCCAGCTCACCCGAACCACTACAAAGCCACTAGAGGCAGTGCTCTCATTCCCCTCTACTTCCTCTTCACCTCCTCAGCCGAGACAGCCAAAATCCCCTCCCATTTCCTCCATTGCCGCAAGCTCTAGAGTTTCGATCCGAAACCAAATCGGGTGAACGAGCAACTCATTTCCAAATTGCCTCCGGTTGTAGCTTCTATACCTCCTAGTGATCAAATCCCCTCAACAATATCTAGCCTTGTCCACACGAAAACTCGCCGCCATCGAAGGTCATCTTCCTCAGCTCAGGCCGTTCGTGGGCGGGACTCCTCAGCCACTCTCCGGTCAGAAGAAATACCAAAATGGACTCCTGGTGGCCCGTGGATGCTCAAGCCGCCACCCATTCAAGCCGAGCTGCCTTCGTCTTCGTCCCCGGCGAGCCGCCATTTCCGCCGCCGCTCGGGTCCGGCTGCGCACCTCTCTGCTGCTTCTCCGGCCGAATCAACTCCACTCCCGAGTGCGCCTCGCCGAGCTCTCCCTCCTGGTGCCGTCGCATTCGCTGGAGAACCGCCGGAGCGCCCTCGCCGCCATGCCCTAACCGGTCCTCTGTTCTTCTGTCTCTGCGCTATGGGCCCGGGATGTCAGAAGCTAGAGGTGGAAGAAGAGTTGAGCCAGTAGGCGCTTCCTCATTGGAAAAGCGTATTTTTAATTTCTTAGCTATTTTCAACTAGCTGATAATTAATCTTTGAATATCTTGTGAAATATTGATTTAATTCCAGTAAAATAAATTTGTATAATCATCTAAAATCAAGAAGAATATAAATATGTAAAAACATTTAATTCTTGACTGCAGGATAATTATTTATATTAAACTTTGGTTATAATGCTAATATGGTTTTAATAAGAATTTGTGTATAATAAGTAATGCAATGATGAAATCAATATTCATGAGATTTTAGGATCAGAATGTGTTCAAATATACGAAAATATTCAATTTTTGAATCATAGAACAATTATTAAAATCAGGAATGGGATAAACACACTATTATGGTCATGATTGCATATATGAAAAATATAACTCTTAAAACACTGCAAAATCAACTTTAAAACACTTCTAGGGTTGCATTCTGTTAATGCCTGAAAAATGAGTAAAGGATCACATATAATGTAGTCACAAACTTCAAATGAATCTTGACCGATTTAGTATTCGCGTTGAGATCATTTACGCTATTTCATCAGTAGATAAAATAACTCGCTTAAATGCTAAAATTAGTAAAATCAGTCTAGAAACACTGTACAAAGTTCATTCTATCATATCCTAAAGAAATAACTTTATTTCATCAAAGTTTGCCTATTAATCCAAATATCTTAAAACCCTTAATCGTTAATCTGTCATTTCCCCTTTCTTGCCGATTCCGTGAATTATAAACAAAAGTTGCCACTTAAGCTTTTTCGTCGATGAAAATAATAACTTGTCCGAATCCTAAAACTTGTGTATCTAATATAGTAATGTTCTTTAAAGTGTAGTCTACCCTGTTATGGAAAAATAATCTCAATTTGCTAAGGGTTGCATATTAATCTTGTAGGTTAAATAACCCTAAATAATCATATTCATGAATTCGGTAGAAAGAACAATTGGACTTTAATTGCGAAATTTGTTTGTAACAGAACCTTCTCAAATACCCCAAAAATGATCTTTAGGATTTAATCTGCAGTAATCAAGAAAATATCCTTAATTTATCTTGCTTTGACTCTGAATCCTAATAGAGCAAAACCTGTAAGTAATAAGAATTGGCAGAAACTCATATCATGAAGAGTAAATCAATGAAACTTTGCAACTAATGATTAATTCTACTAATCTAAATAATTCTTGCATCTTGTATTTGAAGTTATAATTATAAAATTCATAAAACAAGGATAGTTGATCCATAAAGGAAATCATGCTTTATTCTTTCTGCAAGATGTTAGCTTTTTGCACATTTAATCAACTAAAACACACAATATGAAATAATTTAATCCAACTCTTGGTTGTTCCTGTTTTCTGCAATGATTCTTTATTTGGATTTTATGTCTATCTTCTTTTGCCCCTTATTAAAGTTTGGTATTTGCCTTATTTTCCGTGGAGCGACGTGTAGAACCCGACGTTGCTGTTTTCGTCGTCGTCTTCGTCAATCGCAACCTTGTCTTCACCGTAAGCAATGATTAAGCAAGGTAAGCATCCTTTGACCATATTGATCCCAGTATTTTATATTCCTTTTGTGCATCAAATTGTTTCATGCATGCGTTTATTTTATATAAATCTGCTATTTTGTGGATTTGGTAGATATACCTGTTGTCACATGAAACTCCTTGATGATTATGGACATGTGAACCTTGATAACCACAGAATAGGGCTAGACATCTCTTAATGTCATCTTGGGTATATACGATCATATTAACCTGCTTAGCCATGCTTTAGTATCTGAGGAACAGATGATCATGATTAAAGTTGTTTTTAAAATGTTTTATATGGAACCTGAATGGTCCTTTTTGGGAAAATGGTTGCTAGTACTTTGATTAAAAACCCAAAATAAAACTATGCTTTGATGCGGGCGACTATTGGCAGTAGCCGAATGTGCGAAAGGAATTGCACGTAGTGTAGGGTGAAGTGTCGCCCGTGTCAGATTAAGGACCGAGCAATGGGACACTATTGATCCGAGATTTCCGTGCAACCATGAGGGCTATTTATGGGGTAGCCTTAGTCTATTAAGTTATTTAGACGTGGCTTTGTTCATTGGTAGGCGGGAGCTAGCACAGGCATTCCGGTCAGGTTTGCTTGGAAGGGTTTCCACCCATGCAACGGTGTACGCCCTGCCATGTTTAGAAACGTTGTGTTGGGTGTGAATGTGGATCCACGGCTTGTGTGTGTGTTTCTAGTTCTATGGCGGGGGTTAACGTCCCGGGCTGGATCAAAGCCATGTCTAGGTAATGTAACGGCTATGTAAGATCTCTGGTGGCCACCTCGTGAAGTCGTTGAGCAAAAGGTTGATCATTCCTTGTGGGTAAAGTTGTACACCTCTGTAGAGTTTAAATCTAATCGATTAGCCGCGCCCGCGGTCATGGGCACTTGGTGAAGTCATTCCAATGTTAGATGTTTTATTATTTTCAAAAGGGTTGGTTTGATCTGTTTTGCAACTGTGCTTTATGTCGAAGGGCTGACATTGTTGGATTTCAGGATTTGTTGATTCGCCGCTCACGTCATGGAGGACTGTGAGTGTTATTATGCTTTACTTATTTGTTATCAATCAAATGCTCTTATAAATTCCGTTTGCAAATAACTTGATTTACAAATGAAATTCGCTTTATGCAAATTAACTGTAGTAGCCTTTCCTTTGAAATGGCCTGCATGTATGATAGGTTTTGCTCAAGTCTTGCTGAGTATGTAAAGTACTCACCCTTGCTTAATTATTATTTAGGTGGATGAGAATGCGAAGCTTCGAAGTTGTTCGTCGCAGGTTGCGGATCCTTTTGCCGTGGTATTTCTAAGGTTTTTATGCCTGGTCAGTTGCCTGCGGGATTGGATGGGTACACTACAAGGCCTTGCTTCTTCGCCGCTATATTCTCTGAGTTGTATCATTTCTGTAATTAATCGTTTCCGCTAATTAATTTAATGTATGGTTGTGATTCCAATTGTTGAAATGTGCGTGCTAGCTACTGATCCAGGGACTAGTACTGCAAGCACATTAGATTTCCATTTTTGCATCCGTGCTAAAAATGGGGGTCGTTACAGCTTGGTATCAGAGCTATACTGACCGTAGGATAAACCTTAGATAGAATGGTCGATAGCATTGGAATAAGCAAATTCAAAAGTTTATTTTCAAAAGTTAGTATATTTGCAAAATGTAGGCTTTGGTATTCTTTTCCTTTTCTTAAGATTCTATTCTTACCCTGCATTCATTTTGATTTGTAAACAAATTCCCCTTATCTCAAAAAGAAATCTCTGCTCATGGTTCATCCTCAGTATTGCTTGTGAAGATGTTGAGACATGTTGCTGTCGTTTTTCATGCCAACCAAAGAAGCCTACAATATCTACACCAACATTTCAAGGAAGTCGGACAACGCTTCACTAACCTCGACAAAACAGAAGTATAACTTGAAGATCCTACTTCATGAAGAGTCAGCATCACCCAACCATAAAAAGCAGAAGATTAGAATACGTTAGGATCAAACTCAAGATAAGAACCCTTACGCGTAGCATATTATTCCGCTCTAGTTATATAGAGCAATTTATGTTGTTGTTGTGTCTTGCTACTTGAAAATTTGTTTTGTTTCTGAATGTCAGGACTGCTTTATATGCGAACTTAACCCCTGGGTTAAAGTTTCATAATAAATTGTCCTCATGTATGAATATGGAGAATTCAACCCATAGGATAAATAAGAAACTGCAAAATAGTTTATCTCTTCTCTCCGTAAAATTTTATATTAGCTCGTCCCTTCTCGTCATACAACCTCTCACTGGTGCAACCACTTTGGTTGTTAACTTCTCTCAAAATCAAGTTTCATCAAGATTAGTAACATAGTCTCCATTTTGCTTTTAGCCTCTTAAAACCGCATCCTCTCTATATACAAAAACCAAGTTTAAGATATCACCATATTAGTAAACACCAAGCAAAATTAAGCTGCTTTAGGTTAATTAAAACATAATCTTTTTCACCAATAACTCTTGATCATGTTCAAAACTCACTTCATTACCTTGCTTAAATTATGTACCATAAAAATGAGTTGGAACTAGAAAAGTTATATACTTCTGAACAGAAACCTTGGAAAGAACGTCAAAAATGAAGACTGGAAAGAAAATCGGAAATCCCATTTTTCTAAAAGGAAATATAAAAACATTAACATTAGTTATACATATACTCTTTTCCCATCTATAGAATTTAATCTCCTTATCTATGTACTCTTTTCTCCTGTGTAGAATTTTCTTTCTCCGCTCCTAAATTGTTCTTTCTAGAAGTATTTCTCTCCTTATCTTTTTGCGAAATAAAATCTACCAATAAATCTTTTTGAAAGTAATTCTGGCAACAAGTCAACAATGTCGTGATGTTTGCATCAACAACTTCAAGAAGATGGAAATAACAAGCATCACAACTTCTCCGACTTCATCGAAGCCTTGAAAGACTAACACAGCAAGTGGTGCAAAGATTAAAAGAGACTTGTCTCTGAGCAGCCTACTTTGAAAGATAGTATTAAATGAACTACACATTATTCTAGCTATGTAGTAAACTTTTGTGCATAAATACATATGGCCAGTAGAAAGAAGAACCATAGATACCCTTCCTATGTACTAAATTAAATATATGTATAGTATTTCTGTGTTATTGAAATTTTTGTTGTAGATCTTTTCTATTGCTTCGGGTTGCTCTCGTGAATGTTAAACCACTAGGTTGAAATTTGCGATGTGTTAACCCTGCTTAATAAGAAAATTTTAATTAAAAAGATTTTAAAGAACGAAACGTTGCCCTATACACCAAACCAAAAACTACTTAATCTGCATAGAAACCTTTCTCAAAGTAATATTTTAATGAACGGAATGTTGCCGTGTAACCCAAACAAAATCTCATCTAAGTAACGTTACTCTAACAAATATTGTTGCAGAATGCCTACGACACAATTCATTAATGTAACCACTGAAAGTAATGAGTAATACAATTTTTAGCCTTCATAATTGACTTCCAGCTCTCCCCAAATCGCCTTGGTTAAAATGCGTCCTTTCGCTCATCTCAAGTATTTTAACATACTCTGTACTTCTCCCTAGATTAACTTATTCTTGCTAATGATTCTCGATATAAAATGCTAACACTTCTCATCTACTTCGTGGAACCACGCAAGATACTCAATTACCAAGAAATGGTAATCCTATCCAAGTCCAACCGAATCTTCTGTAGTTAGCTAAAGCACTTCCTTGTCAACCTAGCAAACATCGTAACTTTCCACTTTTTCAAGGATTGCAAAAAAACCCCAAACCAAGAAAAATGATTATCAAGAATCGGTAACCGTGGTGTAAATACTCTCCATAATTGAACCAATCACCAAATGCACACCCTACTATTCTAACAACTCGCACAAAATATTTCTAATATTGGTGCAGCTTCTATCAGAAAAGAAAATGGTTTAGAAAAAAAAATCTACTTCTATACCTTATTTGATACCTCCACATTTTTCTTTGAAATATTGTTAAACCGATCGATCTGTAGATCATGCTCGCACTTGCTAGGGAGAAATGAGACATACTACTAATGAGAGTGAAATCAATTGCCCTAGCTGAGAAGGAAATTATTCTCCTGGAAAATGTCCTATAAGCAATATCATTTGTCGCCTTTATGAATGTCAAGATCATTGTCCAATTCAATGCTCCCTCGATCTAATAGTCGCCAATACAATTTTCCTCAAGATTTGGTGATCAAAAGAGGAAGAAAACTAGCCACACAGGAAATATCACTTAAGGAATTGAAGAAACAATATTTAAATCCCAACTACCTTCACTAGGAAAGTAGTAAATGGCAATTTGCAACGACATGTTTCCTGTCTGATAAAGAAAGTCATTAGGCTAAAGAATGTTCTAAGAAACAATAAGTTGAAATTTATAAGGAAAATAATATTAAGCATACCATTGTACCTAACAAGACACCACGAGGAAAGCGTGAATGCTTCAACTGTCGCAAAAGGAACCGTATTGCTAAACCATGTCCGTAAGTTGAACAAATATCCCCTAGCATCATAAACATACCAGAAGTCACGTTAGACTAGATTATAGCTCTGAGAGTAGGAGGAATAAAATTTGAAGCAGTTTGCTTGAAAAATTTGTTAAAGAATCAGTGACATGTAAGCAATAATACATACCCCAAAAGGAATTTTGCTCAACTTCATTCTCAATCTCAATTATCATCTTTTCATCTTCCCAACAACACTAATGAATAGCTATCCGATACTCAAAATCAAAAAGTCAATATTAATTGCTTTTGCTATGGTAGCCATGGGCATTATGCCAATGGTTATCAGAAGAAAAACGAAACTCCACCTCAACACCAATCTAATGAAGCTATACAACAATCTCTAAGGCGACCTCAAGAGTCTGAAAACCAACGATTCCTAAATCATGCACCCAATCCAGCTCAAAGTATTAATCTAGTCATTCATGGCATTTACCTGCAACGTTAAATTGTGAAAGAAGTTATAACCTACCTGACATAGTATTAGATAAGATATTTATGCATGTGAACCTTACCAGGGTATAAGGTTAATTTTAAGATTAATTCATCGATTCTAGTTATTCACCGTACCCTCCCAACCAACCATCACATATGTGAAACTCATGTGAAAGTAAAAGGCACACAAACTTCTCTGTGTTGGCGAAGATCTCACTCAGCCAACTATCGCTATTACTTTGATCTCAAACATTCTAGTGCTTTCCTTGTTTTGCATCCTTGCAAAAATCCTCCTTCACGAATCTGCATGTGAAGCGAACTAGTGTCCGGTGAACTTGAAACTAGTTGCTGTCCTAGTCTGTTTTCCCTTTGAAAACATCTTGTCATCTTCGAGTGATGATTCCTCTCAAACTCTGTCATGTCGCATGCTCGTTTTCAAAAATGAATATCCTATTCTTGTGAATCTTCACCAAACTTCAAAAAATGACCATATCTCATAGAAGACTCGGACAAGATTATAACTTCAAGAATTGGAGAAATAAAATTCGAAGCAGTTTACTCAAAGAATTAATCGAAGAAGTGATAGTTGAACAAGAACACTTGTCCCGAGAAGAATTCTACTCAACTCTAATCTCGATCATCATTTGTCATCCCTTCAACAACATCAATGAACGTCTGTCCGTTACTCAAAACCAGAAAGCCAATATTATTTGCTTTTGTTGTGGTAAATGTGGGGCATTATGCCAACAATTACCTAAATCAGAAACAGACTCTATTTCATTCGCAACCCTAGGACGCTTTGTAACAACCTTAAAACTGGTTGCAAGGATCTGAAGACCAACAATTCTTTAGACATGCGTCAGGTCCAACTCAAAATATTAATTCCAGTTGCCGTAACACCTATTCGCAAAAGAAGCTTATGACCAATCCAATGCAGTACTAGGTATGATACTTATGTATTTGAATCCTACTAGAATTCAAATTTAATTCCAAGGTTAATTCCTCAATTTTAGTCATTTCATGATCATTTATTTTATAACATTAGCAAACAATCGTTCCATTGTTTTGAATAAAACGAACAACATCACCTGCATCAGCCGAAAATAACTTGAACACTTTACCAACATCTACCTAAGAACAGTTCTACTTCACCTCGTCAAGGAAGACATCAGTAATTTCTAAACTGTCTGAAAGACCTAAGAAAACATCAAGTACCTAAAATAACCCTGCCTTGACGATAGGCTCTGAATATAGACATCCTTTTCATGTGAATGCACTTGACACTTACGTGATATTGAGCACATCCCTTGTGTATTCAATTTCTGCAACCAATCTTTTGATTCGGTACATTTCATTCCTTCATAATTTTCAAATTCAAAGAAAATGAAAACCCTCTATCTACTAAAATGATCAAATGAATTAAATCATCAGGATCTTCTTATAACCCTCTTGCCTCAACTCAATCCTTGAATCATCTCTATTCTGTTGTTAATCTATAGACAACTTTGAGTAACGTTTAATCTCGGCTAATCTCGCCAACTATTGTTGAACTATACAGACCAGCCGTTGTATTCAAATATCCTTCTGGATAATAACATTCAGTTCTTCCTAAATGAATCTAATAAGAATACACCTTTTCTTTCACCTCCAGTATTCTAAACATACTAAATGCTGTTTTCTAAATTTGATTATCCATATTAACAATCCTGGGTTTTTAATCAAAAGAGATATATATATGGTAATATCCCTCATCTGCTTACACAAAACCCAAGTAGAAATCTTCTCTAGTTTTGGCGCGTCAATTCAAAATCACAAGACGAAGGTCCAGGAAAGCAATTGCAATGAAGACGATGTATCAACAGAACGATAAGTCACCTCCGATAAAGAATTCCCAAATCTATCTCATCCTCAAGATTTGCAAGGTTCGTGGTATTCCCCGTTTCCAAATTCGAAATAACCTGGTACCGTGATATATTAGACCATATCATATCGTTGAAGATGAAAGAAAAAGAAAACATATAAATCAGAGTTGCCATCTCACTTATCCAGTGTTCGTAATGTCTTCGTCTTCCTTCTAAGCTCATCCAGCTAAGTGAAATCAATCTATAATCTGATTTAACTTATTGAGAGTATCCGATTAAAATCCTAAAAGAAGATAAACGCCACACTCGTAATAAACCCCACAAGATGATCAAAGATCCAACGGAGCAATCATTCTGAAGAAGAAGCAATTGGGAAAATGAGAAGACCGACTCAAGAAGAAGTTTCCTGATTTCTTTTAGAAATACTTTTTCTTTAGACCCGCCAAATCTTGGGGTCAACATTTCTATAAGGGGGGTAGATCTGTAACATCCCAAAAATTTAAATAAAGTGAAAATATATATTTTGAATTTGAATATTATTAATTCTGAGTTTCTTGGCATTATTGAATTTTATTTGGACTTCTTTGGAATTGTTCTTTGTATGAAAATCCAACAAATGGAAATAAAGAATGAAAAAGAGGAAAAGGCAAAAATGTAAAAAGTAAAAATTTAGAAAATTGCCATGAGAACCCTGATCATTCAACTAAATCATTTTAGCCAGCAAATGAAATTTTATGCATAGAGAAATGAAGAGATAAAATAAAAAGACAACTTTTAAATCAAAACAATGCATTGTTAGAATTTATAAAATATTTATGTAACATATCTGGAGCTGTAAAAATTATCCTGACAACCTCAATGCAATATCTATCTTTGATAAAAATATTATAAATTAATAATGTCATTTATGACTTTTCCAAATTTAAAAATAGAAACTATAAAAAGCTAGAAATTGCAATGTCAGAATTTTTATAAAATAATGGAACCATATTTTGGCTTGAAAATTTTATAGAAGCATGCTGAGGTAAAGTAATTTTGAAAAACAAAATTTCAAAAATAATAGACTTAAATTGATCTCAAAGAAAAATCAAAATCCGAAACAAGAAATTAGAGCAGTCATTGTTGTCAGAATAATTTTAGTTTTTCGGTAACTCACTTTAATCTGAAAATTTTACCAGACATCAAAATATATTCGAAGACCTTGGTCGAAAAGTTTCTCAATTTTCTACCTCTAGTTGACCACCAACAAAATCAGAGAGATAGGGAGGAATTGACCCCTGGCTACCCTGTTTCCTTCGATCAGTCACCGACATGTGGGCCAATCGTTGCCGTCCCGTTCCGTTAGCACAATGGAGAAGTTGCAGCCATCGACAATGGTCCCCGAACCCTGCTGCCAGCTCTTCCTTCAACCTCCGTTCGCTTCCATCAAGAACTCTCCCGGCTCGAGCTCCACGCCAATCTCGACATTGCCAAGACGTCCCAGCTCATCCGAACCACTACAAAGCCACCAGAGGCAGTGCTCTCATTCCTCTCTACTTCCTCTTCACCTCCTCAGCTGAGACAGCCAAAATCCCATCCCATTTCCTCCATTGCCACAAGCTCTAGAGCTTTGATCCGAAACCAAATCGGGTGAACGAGCAACTCGTTTCCAAATTGCCTCCGGCTGTAGCTTCTATACCTCCTAGTGATCAAATCCCCTCAACAATATCTAGCCTTGTCCACACGAAAACTCGCCGCCACCAAGGTCATCTTCTCACCAAAGCCGTTAGTGGGCGGGACTCTCACCACTCTCCGCAGAAGAAATACCGAAATGGACTCATGGTGACCCGTGGATGCTCAAGCCGCCACCCATTCAAGCCGAGCTGCCTTCGTCTTCGTCCCCGGTGAACCGCCATTTTGCCGCTGGTCCGTCCATTGCGCCTCTCTCGCTTCTCGGCTGAATCAACTCCACTCCCGAGTGCGCCTCGCCAAGCTCTCCCTTCTGGTGCCATCGCATTCGCCGGAGAACCGCCGGAGCACCCTCGCCGCCATGCCCTAACCGTCCTCTCGTTCTTCTCTCTGCGCTATGGGCCCGGATGTCGGCTAGAGGTGGAAGAAGAGTTGAGCCAAGGCGCCTCATTGGAAAAGCGTATTTTTAATTTCTTAGCTATTTTCAACTAGCTGATAATTAATCTTTGAATATCTTGTGAAATATTGATTTAATTCCAGTAAAATAAATTTGTATAATCATCTAAAATCAAGAAGAATATAAATATGTAAAAACATTTAATTCTTGACTGCAGGATAATTATTTATATTAAACTTTGGTTATAATGCTAATATGGTTTTAATAAGAATTTGTGTATAATAAGTAATGCAATGATGAAATCAATATTCATGAGATTTTAGGAGCAGAATGTGTTCAAATATATGAAAATATTCAATTTTTGAATCATAGAACAATTATTAAAATCGGGAATGGGATAAACACACTATTATGGTCATGATTGCATATATGAAAAATATAACTCTTACAACTATAAAATAAATTCTTGTTTGTCTCTGGAGTCATAATAAACTCAAATATGTGAAATCATCTGATGTTTAACTCAATTTAGATTATTTGCTTCATAATCATTGCTTAACCTTGTTATGGCCATTAACAAAATAATAGTATAATGGCTCAAAAAATGATAATGTAATTTGTATTAAGTTCTTAAAAATAGTAAGAACCCATGCATACAAAAATATTTAGAATAAGGTTTAAGTTGCATTCATTTAATGGAAGAAAACATTGACCATACCAATAAATAAATAGATAACCTATTGCAATTAAAAGCAAAACATTGCAAAATCAACTTTAAAACACTTCTAGGGTTGCATTCTGTTAACGCCTGAAAAATGAGTAAAGGATCACATATAATGTAGTCACAAACTTCAAATGAATCTTGACCGATTTAGTATTCGCGTTGAGATCATTTACGCTATTTCATCAGTAGATAAAATAACTCGCTTAAATGCTAAAATCAGTAAAATCAGTCTAGAAACACTGTACAAAGTTCATTCTATCATATCCAAAAGAAATAACTTTATTTCATCAAAGTTTGCATATTAATCCAAATAACTTAAAACCCTTAATCGTTAATCTGTCATTTCCCCTTTCTTGCCGATTCCGTGAATTATAAACAAAAGTTGCCACTTAAGCTTTTTCGTCGATGAAAATAATAACTTGTCCGAATCCTAAAACTTGTGTATCTAATATAGTAATGTTCTTTAAAGTGTAGTCTACCCTGTTATGGAAAAATAATCTCAATTTGCTAAGGGTTGCTGTAACCCCCCGGCACCCAGTGCCCTGAATGTTACACCCTCACGAACCAAACAGATAGCTCGAGGCACTAGAACAATTTCGCCATACAACTAAATTATTCAGCAACATACCGAAATTGCTAGAAATTTCGGCAGCACCTCCCCTAAATCTAGGACATCCACTCCGCAGGCAGAAGATAGCATTTAATATAACCATAACATAATCAACTAAAGGAACCAACCACGCACAAACATGGGTCATGGTGTCAACCAACCTCCATGACCCCAAGCAAGTACAAAATAACTCCCACACATTACGCATTACAAACATGAACTCATTAAGTTTGCAAGCACAAGGTTAAAAATTAAACTATGGTGATAAGCCGTGACGTGCTACTACTCCCATCCCAGCAAGCCGACTTCAGGGAACCTACACGCATTCACAAAAAAAACGTGAGTCGAAGGCTCAGCAAGTACAACAAAGTAGCAAAATCAATAACAATTAACATGTGTAAATCATAAACATATCCATATTTTCGAATACTAAATTAACACGTATAACAAAAGAAGAAATCTCTATTGGTTACCTCATCAACTACCTGGTTCACGGATTTCACATACCTCAATAGACCACATGGAACGAATCCACGATCCGATCCATTCTTACTCCTGTAATTTACCCTCAACCCAAAGGTCATCCGCTGCCATTCACCATTAGCTTACCGTGCAATGCATCCAACAAAACATATACGAGGAATTTGGCACACGACTTATTTAAATAATTTTGGGGGAGTTAACTCCACACTCTACCATTCACCACAAGAGCCATTAAGTTATGCACAAAAGCTGTAATGTACATCACATAGACATAAAAATACAAAATCTGCGTAAGGCATCACACAGATAGGAAAGTACAGAATCTGAATAATACATTACACAGACATGAAAAATACAACTCTGCATAATCCATCACACTCCTACAATCATAGAATGCACTCAAACCATGTTCATCGACTTTATTCGAGTTCAAAACTCACATTTCACTCCACGATATTCATACAACACAATTAGCAAAGCAAAGAAAAGAAATGCACTAATTCATCAATTCAAACCAATTTCCCCTATTTGGGTTGAATCCACGACTCGACCTCCAATTACCATAATCACCGTTCATATGACACACCTTTTACCATAACACTCATTATTAAGGATGCAATGCACATGAATGCTCATTTCCATGCACGTACCGGTACTGCCGAGTGCCCACCCGTCGGTGTGCACCCTCACGTCCCTTCCATTCCGTAGATGGAAGGTGCCTACGCTTACTGTCTCGCTCCCATTCACCTCGATGAATGGGACTACGAGGTAGGACTTTCGTGTTCACTACGTGTGAACACAGAGGCCCGCATCAGAATGGGTCGCCTCTTCCATCATGAATGCACAAATGCAATTAACATAAACCAATTTGCAAACTACATTCACTTCTCACATTTGCATAGCCATAGCTAAATACATAAACATCAGCCACTCCTCACATCCATAAATTACCATTCACATCCTCAACACTCATAATCGCATTTGCAACACTCAATAATCGCATTCTCAATACTCGTAACATTCGCAACACTCAATAATCACATTCTCAATACTCGTAATCACCTCCTCAACATTCATTTTCATACTCACATCACCAATATTCGAGTAATTTCTAGTTCCATCTATCTTGATCAAAAATCAATCCATTTTCGCAATCCAATTCCATACTTTCAGTATTCCCACTAGCCTATCAAACTAGTGAACGTAAATATGAAAGTAAGATTTAGCAAGACGTCATCACGGCATCTAGACGGAATTCATTAAACAGTGCTCATAGCATTCAATCCAGGGATGCTGCAAAATTTCATTACGACAAGGCATATAAAGTTCATCAAACAAATCATAACGCGTTCAAACAACGATACACTTGTATCAGATTACTTACCCCTTTTATCAAAAGATAATTAGCTTACTAGACATGCTTATAAACACGAATGCAACCATAGGGTAAGCATATATATACATAATACAAACAAGGAACTAAACACCCTATAAAAGATATACGGGTTGCACTTGCCTTTAACCGCGGGAAGAATGGGAATAACGAGAAGTTGGCGCCTCCCTCGAAGCTACACCTCCTGAAATAACATGGGCAACCTCAACTTTCCCATTCTAGATGGTTACAGCAATAACACATGCAACACTGCTACCCCTTAGCGCAAAACAGCCCCCAAAATCATACATTAAAATTCAACCGAAAAACTGAGCTCGCTGCAAATTCCCAACTTCGGGACAAAATTTCCAAATAGCGTAACTATTGATTGGCTCAACGGATTTTCGTGTTCTTATACTCGAAACGACCGCAAGGGAATGAACTACACGAATAATATAACCAAGCACTCAGCCAATGCACCCGCAGATCCCAGATCGAAGATGAACACAGACTGACCCAAATCACGACACAAACTGGACAGCACTCGCTAAAATAGCCATAACTTTCAAACGGATGAACAGAATTTAGCGATTTTGGTCTCTATTGAAAGGTAATTCAATTATCTACAACATTCATTATAGCCAAACTCCCAGAAAACGCTTGTAAAATTTTCAAACAGCAGCTCTAACAGGGGGCAAAAATCTGCTCGAACCAGAAATTCAAATCACCCTAGTCTCTCCATTTCCCCAACCTCTAACATCTCAAAATCATGCATCCTAGCTAGGCATTAGCACAAACACCTTGCATGCAAGAAATAAAATCCCCAAATTCCTAGGGTTTTCACCTCAAGTCTTGCTCATGGAGGAAAGAGGGAGGTGGGGAAGGGCTGCCACAAGAGGGGGAGGGATGAGCTCGCCGGCCTGGGGAAGAGGTCGCCGGAGCCGGGCCGGAGCAGGGCCGGAGGCAGCCGGCAGGGAGGGCGCAGGGAGGAGCAACAGAGGGAAACCAGGCTGCGCCACTTGCTGCTGCTGCTGCTGACCTGGACGGGGGAACACAGGGAGGAACCGGCCTGGAGGGGAAGGAGTCGGCCTGGAGGTGCCGCAGGAAGGCAAGGCTCCAGGGGAAGGGGCGACAGGAGAAAAAGCCATTCGGTTGGGGAAGTTGGCTGGGAGAAAAAATAGCCACACGTTCAAGCTAGCTCACCCCTCAGATATTTTATATGCTCAGGAACATAAGAGCTCAAGCGTCCATTCCAGAGTTCCATTTCACAGTTACAATCCCAAGTCTAAAATTCGTGTACCAAACTCACGAAATCAGTAAAGCAAAGCCTCAACCCCCACCATAATGCATGCAATCGCATCTAATGACATGGTGGAGAAACAACTTACCGCCAAACAAAACGGCTCGAAAGATACCTCAACTAAAAAAAACTAGGAAGAATTCCAAGACTTTTAATAGAATTATTAACTGCGCGACGGCACAATCTTGAATCAAGAAGGTGGAAAACAATTCTGGCTAAAAACCTGGCAAAGAAGATTTGCGGGATTACACTCTTCCCCCCTTCAATAGAATTCAACCTCGAATTCTGAACACCTCAAAGCTCACCCACCAGAGCAATAGAAACCGAATTGCCAAAATCAATAGGACGACCAAAAAGAACAAGCTGAGTACTTCTCACGCAAGAGAAACTCCACAACTCAAACCAGGGCTCTAGCCAAATAAAAGGAGCAAGCAACTGAACTCATTTCATCCATTAACAAACCAACACTCACTCTTACTCCTCAATTCGCATGGTACAAACCTCAGAAGCCAGGTCTTTCTCAAAGACCAACACTAATCTGACAACTCAGACAACTTTTCTTTAACGCCTCAATACACAACCTCCAATTAACCAACGATTCTTCCTGGGAGATCATAACACTAACTCCCAACTAAATTCTCATTTCTTTATTCAATCTTGTTCACCCAACTTAAATCTCCTCTCTAAAACTCCATACCACAGATCAACCAACTCGTGAAGACAGGAATAACGCGAGTCACATCACTCTACTAAGCATCCAACCAATCATCATCAAAACACCCAAGCTATCCGATTAGACAGTTGGGTTCTAAACTTGGATCCCTTACGAACCACAAAAGCATTGATTCCCATCTCTCCTCGTAGATTAACTTTCTAACCAAGTAACACCGGAATCCTCTAGGAATCAAAACACAACTTTGACTTTTTCAATAGTTGCCCTAGAAAACAACAGGATCAAGGATCATTATTTATTATCGAAATGATTAGCCCCACAGGGCACCAATCAAATTCCCACATAACACAACATCGCACTTGACTCACACTAGAGAGCAAAGTAAACCTCGCTTCATTTTCAAGGCTAGCTACTTTCCTCAACTTTTAAAATTAATGCAATAAAATACACAACCAGGAAAGATTCAACTGAAAAGAGGAACTTCACACAGTCATTTCTCAAGAACAACCACAAGATCGAAGAGAACTCTATTCCTTTAACAGCATAAACCAATTCTCTTACCTTGAGCCCTAAGGTGAAAAGCTTCACATTAAAGAATCTCTCAATTAAAAAGCAACACCACAAAACCCCACTTAGCACCTTTGGGAAAACCCAACAAACTTAGCAAAATTTTATAACCACTCTTCCATGGATTACCTTCTCCAGAATTTATCATTTCAACTAATTACAGCGGCGGTCGAAAATGCTATCACCAACATTAACAATTTCTTCCCCATAAACTCATCAACGATAAACAGGTTAACCTTTTTCCCAAATTAACCTACCATCCAAAATTCCTATTCGTCAACCATATGACGAATACCAAGATCAACTATCTAAGTTCCCGATGATTTAAACAATCGAATCCATCAACTTAATTAACAAGTTTCTCAACCAAACTTGTTATTACTTCTTGGGCACAATCATTCATAACCTTACGCAAACACCATTTCTAGATCTCCACGTATAACCGTGGATCACAATGACCCACAACCTACTTCTTGCCATCTATCCAATTAAGGTCGACCACCTTAACCCAACAACACAAACATCTACTAATCCTCTACGGGAAGATCTTCAATCACCCGCAACTTACTCTAACTGCCGAATTTTTCATTTCCAGAAAAGCCAACGAAAACTCCCAAAGAAGCTTGACTCTCAAAAGACTTAGGAAATGGCAGGGCTCGAGCCATGACATTCAACAAAACTCCAAATCAATTTGCAAACTCCAAAATTCCACGAAGGGAAGGAGTTACACACATCAATTCACGGAAAGGAAAAGCGAATCGATCGAATAACACTTTTCCCTTTAAAGCCCAAATCCAAAACTTCAACTTGGAGAACGACAACACAAAGAAGTCCATGTCATTCTCCGCAAAGCAACCAAAAAGGGGCAACACAAAACCCTCTTCCGGCCTTAAATCCAAGAAGACCAAGGAAGACAAAATTTAAATACGCACTCCAACAACTCTCCGATTTATGACAGAAACACAAGAACTCTTCTTCGGTGCTGACTCTAAGCTGCCGCATTGACCAACACGGCTACACGACAGGGTCGAAATCTCTTCGGCACACGGAGTCCCACCAGACCCCGCAGAGCGCTCAACCACTACAAGAATAGTCATAAATACTACCAAAGCCTTAACAAGACTAACATAGAACATAGTCACAAGTATCATCATAGCATCAACAACAAAATAAGCATTGCAACACAATGCAACGATATCCCATCCCCTTCCTACTGTGCATCAGAGTGTGTTAAATTTTTAGATTAATTCATCATTCTACATCAAGTTTTATGGTTATTGCCCTAGGGCCACATTTTAAAGGTTCAACCTAAACCATATTTCTAACTTCACACAGCAAAATTTTAGTTTACTCTAGAGTAAATTACTAAATTCACAGACCACGGACCTAACGCCCGCTCTGATACCAACTGTAACACCCCGGCACCCTGTGCCCTGAATGTTACACCCTCACGAACCCAACAGATAGCTCGAGGAACTAGAACAATTTTGCCATACAACTAAATTATTCAGCAACATACCGAAATTGCTAGAAATTTCGGCAGCACCTCCCCTAAATCTAGGACATCCACTCCGCAGGCAGAAGATAGCATTTAATATAACCATAACATAATCAACTAAAGGAACCAACCACGCACAAACATGGGTCATGGTGTCAACCAACCTCCATGACCCCAAGCAAGTACAAAATAACTCCCACACATTACGCATTACAAACATGAACTCATTAAGTTTGCAAGCACAAGGTTAAAAATTAAACTATGGTGATAAGCCGTGATGTGCTACTACTCCCATCCCAGCAAGCCGACTTCAGGGAACCTACACGCATTCACAAAAAAAACGTGAGTCGAAGGCTCAGCAAGTACAACAAAGTAGCAAAATCAATAACAATTAACATGTGTAAATCATAAACATATCCATATTTTGAATACTAAATTAACACATTATAACAAAAGAAGAAATCTCTATTGGTTACCTCATCAACTACCTGGTTCACGGATTTCACATACCTCAATAGACCACATGGAATGAATCCACGACCCGATCCATTCTTACTCCTGTAATTTACCCTCAACCCAAAGGTCATCCGCTGCCATTCACCATTAGCTTACCGTGCAATGCATCCAACAAAACATATATGAGGAATTTGGCACACGACTTATTTAAATAATTTTGGGGGAGTTACCTCCACACTCTACCATTCACCACAAGAGCCATTAAGTTATGCACAAAAGCTGTAATGTACATCACACAGACATAAAAATACAAAATCTGCGTAAGGCATCACACAGATAGGAAAGTACAGAATCTGAATAATACATTACACAGACATGAAAAATACAACTCTGCATAATCCATCACACTCCTACAATCATAGAATGCACTCAAACCATGTTCATCGACTTTATTCGAGTTCAAAACTCACATTTCACTCCACGATATTCATACAACACAATTAGCAAAGCAAAGAAAAGAAATGCACTAATTCATCAATTCAAACCAATTTCCCCTATTTGGGTTGAATCCACGACTCGACCTCCAATTACCATAATCACCGTTCATATGACACACCTTTTACCATAACACTCATTATTAAGGATGCAATGCACATGAATGCTCATTTCCATGCGTCGCAGTCAGATCGCCGAGTGCCCACCGTCGGTGTGCACCCTCACGTCCCTTCCATCCGTAGATGGAAGGTGCCTCGCTATCTTGTCTCGCTCCCATTCACCTCGATGAATGGGACTACGAGGTAGGACTTTCGTGTTTACTACGTGTGAACACAGAGGCCCGCATCAGAATGGGTCGCCTCTTCCATCATGAATGCACAAATGCAATTAACATAAACCAATTTGCAAACTACATTCACTTCTCACATTTGCATAGCCATAGCTAAATACATAAACATCAGCCACTCCTCACATCCATAAATTACCATTCACATCCTCAACACTCATAATCGCATTTGCAACACTCAATAATCGCATTCTCAATACTCATAACATTCGCAACACTCAATAATCACATTCTCAATACTCGTAATCACCTCCTCAACATTCATTTTCATACTCACATCACCAATATTCGAGTAATTTCTAGTTCCATCTATCTTGATCAAAAATCAATCCATTTTCGCAATCCAATTCCATACTTTCAGTATTCCCACTAGCCTATCAAACTAGTGAACGTAAATATGAAAGTAAGATTTAGCAAGACGTCATCACGGCATCTAGACGGAATTCATTAAACAGCGCTCATAGCATTCAATCCAGGGATGCAATAAAATTTCATTACGACAAGGCATATAAAGTTCATCAAACAAATCATAACGCGTTCAAACAACGATACACTTGTATCAGATTACTTACCCCTTTTATCAAAAGATAATTAGCTTACTAGACATGCTTATAAACACAAATGCAACCATAGGGTAAGCATATATATACATAACACAAGCAAGAAACTAAACACCCTATAAAAGATATACGGGTTGCACTTGCCTTTAACCGCGGGAAGAATGGGAATAACGAGAAGTTGGCGCCTCCCTCGAAGCTACACCTCCTGAAATAACATGGGCAACCTCAACTTTCCCATTCTAGATGGTTACAGCAATAACACATGCAACACTGCTACCCCTTAGCGCAAAACAGCCCCCAAAATCATACATTAAAATTCAACCGAAAAACTGAGCTCGCTGCAAATTCCCAACTTCGGGACAAAACTTCCAAATAGCGTAACTATTGATTGGCTCAACGGATTTTCGTGTTCTTATACTCGAAACGACCGCAAGGGAATGAACTACACGAATAATATAACCAAGCACTCAGCCAATGCACCCGCAGATCCCAGATCGAAGATGAACACATACTGACCCAAATCACGACACAAACTGGACAGCACTCGCTAAAATAGCCATAACTTTCAAACGGATGAACGGAATTTAGCGATTTTGGTCTCTATTGAAAGGTAATTCAATTATCTACAACATTCATTATAGCCAAACCCCCAAGAAACGCTTGTAAAATTTTCAAACAGCAGCTCTAACAGGGGGCGAAAATCTGCTCGAACCAGAAATTCAAATCACCCTAGTCTCTCCATTTCCCCAACCTCTAACATCTCAAAATCATGCATCCTAGCTAGGCATTAGCACAAACACCTTGCATGCAAGAAATAAAATCCCCAAATTCCTAGGGTTTTCACCTCAAGTCTTGCTCATGGAGGAAAGAGGGAGGTGGGGAAGGGCTGCCACAAGAGGGGGAGGGATGAGCTCGCCGGCCTGGGGAAGAGGTCGCGGAGCGGGCTGGAGCAGGGCGGAGGCAGCCAGGCAGGAGGGCGCAGGAGGAGCAACAGAGGAAACCAGCTGCGCCACTTGCTGCTTCTTCTTGCTTGACACAGGACGGGGAACACAGGGAGGAACCGGCCTGGAGGGGAAGGAGTCGGCCTGGAGGTGGCGCAGGAAGGCAAGGCTCCAGGGGAAGGGGCGACAGGAGAAAAAGCCATTCGGTTGGGGAAGTTGGCTGGGAGAAAAAATAGCCACACGTTCAAGCTAGCTCACCCCTCAGATATTTTATATGCTCAGGAACATAAGAGCTCAAGCGTCCATTCCAGAGTTCCATTTCACAGTTACAATCCCAAGTCTAAAATTCGTGTACCAAACTCACGAAATCAGTAAAGCAAAGCCTCAACCCCCACCATAATGCATGCAATCGCATCTAATGACATGGTGGAGAAACAACTTACCGCCAAACAAAACGGCTCGAAAGATACTTCAACTAAAAAAAACTAGGAAGAATTCCAAGACTTTTAATAGAATTATTAACTGCGCGACGGCACAATCTTGAATCAAGAAGGTGGAAAACAATTCTGGCGAAAAACCTGGCAAAGAAGATTTGCGGGATTACAGTTGCATATTAATCTTGTAGGTTAAATAACCCTAAATAATCATATTCATGAATTCGGTAGAAAGAACAATTGGACTTTAATTGCGAAATTTGTTTGTAACAGAACCTTCTCAAATACCCCAAAAATGATCTTTAGGATTTAATCTGCAGTAATCAAGAAAATATCCTTAATTTATCTTGCTTTGACTCTGAATCCTAATAGATCAAAACTTGTAAGTAATAAGAATTGGCAGAAACTCATATCATGAATAGTAAATCAATGAAACTTTGCAACTAATGATTAATTCTACTAATCTAAATAATTCTTGCATCTTGTATTTGAAGTTATAATTATAAAATTCATAAAACAAGGATAGTTGATCCATAAAGGAAATCATGCTTTATTCTTTCTGCAAGATGTTAGCTTTTTGCGCATTTAATCAACTAAAACACATAATATGAAATAATTTAATCCAACTCTTGGTTGTTCTGTTTTTCGCAATGATTCTTTATTTGGATTTTATGTCTATCTTCTTTTGCCCCTTATTAAAGTTTGGTATTTGCCTTATTTTCCGTGGAGCGGCGTGTAGAACCCGACGTTCTTTGTTTTTAAGTCGTCGTCTTCGTCAATCGCAACCTTGTCTTCACCGTAAGCAATGATTAAGCAAGGCAAACATCCTTTGACCATATTGATCCCAGTATTTTATATTCCTTTTGTGCATCAAATTGTTTCATGCATGCGTTTATTTTATATAAATCTGCTATTTTGTGGATTTGGTAGATATACCTGTTGTCACTTGAAACTCCTTGATGACTATGGACATGTGAACCTTGATAACCACAGAATAGGGCTAGACATCTCTTAATGTCATCTTGGGTATATCTGATCATATTAACACCTTAGCCATGCTTTAGTATCGAGGAACAGATGATCATGATTAAAGTTGTTTTTAAAATGTTTTATATGGAACCTGAATGGTCCTTTTTGGGAAAATGGTTGCTAGTACTTTGATTAAAAACCCAAAATAAAACTATGCTTTGATGCGGGCGACTATTGGCAGTAGCCGAATGTGCGAAAGGAATTGCACGTAGTGTAGGGTGAAGTGTCGCCCGTGTCAGATTAAGGACCGAGCAATGGGACGCTATTGATCCGAGATTTCCGTGCAACCATGAGGGCAATTTATGGGGTAGTCTTAGTCTATTAAGTTATTTAGACGTGGCTTTGTTCATTGGTAGGCGGGAGCTAGCACAGGCATTCCGGTCAGGTTTGCTTGGAAGGGTTTCCACCCATGCAACGGTGTACGCCCTGCCATGTTTAGAAACGTTGTGTTGGGTGTGAATGTGGATCCACGGCTTGTGTGTGTGTTTCTAGTTCTATGGCGAGGGTTAACGTCCCGGGCTGGATCAAAGCCATGTCTAGGTAATGTAACGGCTATGTAAGATCTCCTGGCTGGCCACCTCAGGAAGTGCGTCGAGCAAAAAGGTTGATCATTCCTTGTGGGTAAAGTTGTACACCTCTGTAGAGTTTAAATCTAATCGATTAGCGCCCATGATCATGGGCACTTGGTGAAGTCATTCCAATGTTAGATGTTTTATTATTTTCAAAAGGGTTGGTTTGATCTGCTTTTGCAAGCGTGCTTTATGTCGAAGGGTGACATTGTTGGATTTCGAGATTTGTTGATTCGCCGCTCACGTCATGGAGGGACTGTGAGTGTTATTATGCTTTACTTATTTGTTATCAATCAAATGCTCTTATAAATTCCGTTTGCAAATAACTTGATTTACAAATGAAATTTGCTTTATGCAAATTAACTGTAGTAGCCTTTCCTTTGAAATGGCCTGCATGTATGATAGGTTTTGCTCAAGTCTTGCTGAGTATGTAAAGTACTCACCCTTGCTTAGTTATTATTTAGGTGGATGAGAATCTGAAGCTTGAAGTTGTTAAATCGCAGTTGGGGATCCTTTTGCCGTGGTATTTCTAAGGTTTTTATGCCTGGTCAGTTGCCTGCGGGATTGGATGGGTACACTACAAGGCCTTGCTTCTTCGCCGCTATATTCTCTGAGTTGTAATATTTATGTAATTAATCGTTTCCGCTAATTAATTTAATGTATGGTTGTGATTCCAATTGTTGAAATGTGCGTGCTAGCTACTGATCTAGGGACTAGTACTGCAAGCACATTAGATTTCCATTTTTGCATCCGTGCTAAAAATGGGGTAGATTACATTACTTCATTGAAATTATCCGAGAAAAAAGCGATGTGAACCCCACTTATCACATCCAACTGGGAAATATAAATAAACCTTACTCATGACTCAATAAAAATTTCAGGATGAGTCCACGACTTAATCCTCAACCTGATATTTCCATTCTCATCAATTAACACTTATCAATTACAACACACAATGCAATGCTTTTATGCTCTCAACCTTTTTTTCTCATGAATCAAAAAATGAATGCACCAAGCATGCTCATAATGCACAATGTCATAGCGTATACCGGTATAGCTGAGTGCACACCCGTCAATGTGCACCCTCAATCCCAACCATCCCGTGGCGAGGCCTACTCTTACTGACTCACTCCCATCCGTGGATGAGACTACGAGGTAGGACTTTTGTACTCACTACGTGTGAGTACAGAGGCCCACATCAACATGGGTCGCCTCCTCTGTAATGAATGCGCAAATGCAAATGACATGTTTATAAGCACAACACAAACATGAATATAACACAATAAATAATCGGTAAATCAATGGTAGACAACATGAGCAGTAATGACGAGGCATCACCCTACATCATTCAAACAAGTATCAACCACACAATTCAACGGTATAGCTTGAGACAACAAAACAACAAATGAACTCCCGCTCACATCCCAACCATTCCACATTTCAAGAAAATACTCTATACCCGTGTGAAATCCCTGCTTGTCCATGACCATGACACGGCTATTCAATAGGTTACACTCGCAGAGGTTGTACGGCTTTACCCACAAGACATGATCATCTCTTTGTGCCAAGCGCTAAGAACACACTTCCTTTGGTGTGTCGGCAGAGAGATCACTACAAAGCCTTTACAATGCATGTCTAAACCCAGTACTGCCCTCTAAGGTTTCGCCCCTCGGGGCCCCCTCTTGAGCCATGTGAGTCTACCAGTCTCACACCAACAATGGCAGTACTTAAGACTAGACACTGCAAATTAATCAGCTAGGTCCGTCCCATACCGGACTTGTGGTTGCACGGTTAGGCCCAGTTCAATGGCGCACAAGATTAAGTCCTTAAATTGTCTCAGGCAAGACAGCCACATCCCAATGTGCCAAACAGCACCCCCTTTACTGCACGATCAATTGCCCGAGGGAAACATTTTGTTCAACCCAAAACCAATGGCATCCCCTGCCATGGTACAACAAGTTTTACAACAAATGGTCAATGACCACAATTCAATATCTCATTAAGTCAAGATTAACATTAGCTCACAGTGATATGAATCCCATCGGACAACTAAGCATGGCTACATAGCTACGATAACCCAATGTTGGTACTATGATTATGTCCAACTAGTAATGTCCCAACCTATGGTTAACAATAGACACATGGCATTCCAATAATCAAAGGCATACTCAAACAGGTAAATAGCTACTCCCATAAGCTAGCATTGTTACACAAATAGCATGCAAT
The DNA here is from genome assembly GCA_036346375.1 of Guadua angustifolia. Lineage (NCBI taxonomy): Eukaryota > Viridiplantae > Streptophyta > Magnoliopsida > Poales > Poaceae > Guadua > Guadua angustifolia. The sequence goes on from CM070510.1 coordinate 43,380,189, forward strand.
TGTATAAAACAAAGTACTTTTGCAAACATGGGTTCAATATGATCAAAGGTCTACGACTTGCCTTGCTGTTCAAGTGCTGATTCTTGGTCTTCAAGTCTCTGCTCACTCCCTCGAGGATTCAAGGCTCACCGGAAAATAAAGCAACGAAACCAAATAAATACAAAACAGAGAAACAAACAAGCTCAAAATTGAAAATAAATGGCTCTAGAATGTAGATCTCGATTTTACAAAAATTTAGGAATTTGAATCGGCTCAATCGGAGTTCGGACGAAGGAGAACGGGCCTTCGGAAAATTTAATTCAGAGAAAATCAGAGAAATTCACAAGGGTGACACGTGTCAGCTTCTGATTGGCTGGAATTTTCGGTTTTTCGGAAAATCAGAAAAAGAAAATAAAATGCCGATGACATGCGGGACCCACGAGTCGAGACTGGGTCACGGTGAACCCAAAGGCACCGAGAGGGCAATCCGGTGACGGCGAACCACAACGACGTGGCATGCCACGCGGCTAAGGCCGAGGTGGCTTGCCATACACACTGCGTGGCGACCACCTGGCGACGCGGCATGGAAGCGGGTCCGCCACGCTGGCGAATCCGAGGCGTCGGATCCGGTCGGACGGTGGAGAGGAGGGCGAGGGCTAGCGACGCGGACAACTGGAGTGATGGATGGCGATCGGACGCATCAGAACTCGCGGAGGAACTCGACGGCGAGTGGTGGCGGCGCTTCATCGACACGAAGAAGACGACGAGGGTTTCGCGAAATCGGGCCGAGAGGATGGAAGAAGTAGTGGATCCGAAGTGCTCGACGCGACGAACTCGATGGTGCAACCGACCACGGCGGAGGACAACCGGAGTGGCTCGAGACGGCGGAGAAAGTGCACGGACGGCAAAAACTTCGGCAAAGGCGTTCTCATGATGGCGGCGTCTCTACGACGAGGAAAGAGGCGGCGTGTGCGGCGTGGAGCGGAAACCCGGGATGAGGTTATTGTGCCTTAAATAGGCCTAGGGATGCGAGCCACGCACGAACGCCAAAGGCGGCGCTAGGTTTAGGGTTTGCGGCGACAGCGCGCAGGCGGCGACTGGCGTGATCAGCTTGACGTGGCGCGGATCGAGACGGTGGCGGCCTGGCGAGGCAGTGCTGTGGCCGAGGCGGCAAGTGGGCGAGGCAGAGGAATAGTGATGGGCCACGGAGGATTCGCCCGAGAGGGTTTGGAGGAAATAAAATATTTTCCGAATTAATTTAAATTCGAGAATTCAAGTAAATGCAAATAAATTCAAATAAATAGCAAATAAATTCAGAAAAATCTCCAAAATACAGAAAAATTCCTTGAAGCACAAGGAACCCAATAAAACTGAAACCTTTAATTTGATGCATAGATTAATCAAATTAAATCTTTTCATTATTTGAAAATTCATATTAAGCTTCAATTAATTCAAGAAAATGCAAATGGTTCACTTTTGAATTTAAACATTCCAAAACTCAAATTTTGGGATGTTACAAACCTCTCCCCTTAAAGGGAATCTCGACCCCGAGATTCGGACTGGCTAGTGAATAGGTGGGGAAACTCGGACTTCAGATCCTCTTCTCGCTCCCAAGTGGCTTCCTCTTCTGAATGATTACTCCACTGGACTTTGCAAAAACGGATGACCTTGCTTCTCGTGATGCGCTCTGCAACATCCAATATCTTCACTGGCTGCTCCTTGTAAGTGAGATCCTCTTGCAAATCGATAGCTTCCAACGGCATCTGCTCTTCTGGCACTCGTAGGCACTTCTTCAACTGGGACACATGGAATACATCATGGATTCCAGCGAAAGACTGAGGCAACTCAAGCTTGTAAGCAACTTCTCCTCTCCGTTCCAAGACTTTGAACGGTCCAACATATCTAGGGGCAAGTTTCCCTTTTACTTGAAATCTCTTAACTCCTTTAAGAGGTGTGACTCTGAGATACACATAATCATTGGGTTCAAACTCAAATCTCGGCGGCGATTATCGCATAACTCTTACATGCGCTTTGAGCTATCTTCAACTTGTCTCAATTAATCTTGCACTTGCTCTTGGCTTCTTGTAGTATGGCAGACCAAACAATTGTCTTTCTCCGTCTCCTTCCATTGAGAGGGTTCTCGCACTTTCTTCCATATAAGGCTTCAAAAGGAGACATTTGCGGTGGCTCGATAACTATTATTGTAAGAAAACTCAGCATAGGGCAAACACTTGTCCCACTTAGCACCATAGGTTAAGGCACAAGCTCTTAGCATATCCTCAAGAATCGGTTCACGCGCCGGTTTGTCCATCACCGAGGGTGATAGGCAGACTAAACACGAGATGAGTTCCCATAGCTTCATGCAAACTCGCCAAAAACGAGAGGTAAACCGGGTTCCTCTATCGGAGACAATCTTCTTAGGCACTCCATGAAGACCGACAATCCTTGACATATATAATTTCGCCAATTTATCTCCGGTGTAGGTAGTCTTAATCGAATGAAGTGAGCTACCTTAGTCAATCGGTCCACTATTACCCGGATCGAATCATAACTCGCTTGGGTCTTAGGAAGTCCGTAATAAAATCCATACCAATCTCTTCCCACTTCCTCTGGAATCTTCAATGGTCAAGCAATCCTGCTGGTCTCTGATGCTCTGCTTTGACCTTCTGACAGACATCACAAAGAGCGACGTACTCTGCAATCTCACGCTTCATGCTAGGCCACCAATACCTTTCCTTGAGGTCTTGATACATCTTGGTACTTCCAGGGTGAATGGAGTATAATGTCTCATGCGCTTCTTTGAGTAACAGCTCCTTGAGCTCTTTCTGATCAGGTACACAAATACGATTCTCATACCACACAGTACCCTTTTCATCTTCAGTGAATCCTGGGGCTTTTCCTTTCTTCATATTAGTCTTGATCTCCTTGATATCAGCATCATCAGCTTGGGCTTCCCGGATCTGATCTTCCAATGTTGGACGCACTTCCAAAGTAGCTAGGTAACCTTCCTCAACCACTTCCAGACTAAGCTTCTGAAATTCCTCATAGAGAGCTGGCTGACTTTCCTTAATCTTCAGGGTATTACAATAACTCTTTCTACTTAAAGCATCAGCTACGACATTGGCTTTGCCTGGATGATAATGAATTCCAATGTCATAGTCCTTGATTAACTCTAACCATCTTCTTTGCCTCATATTGAGTTCGGCTTGGGTAAAGATGTACTTGAGCTCTTATGATCGCATGTACACCTCACAACGATTACCGATGAGGTAATGAAGCCAAATCTTTAAAGCATGCACTCTGCAAACTAATTCCAAATCATGGGTCGGATAGTTGACTTCATGTGGCCTTAATGACGCCAAGCATATGCCACAACCTTCTTATCTTGCATTAGCACACAACCAAGTCCTTGACGGGATGCATCACAAAATATCTCAAAATCCTTTTCGATATCCGCAAAACAAGCATCGGGGCGGTTGTCAAACACTTCTTTAGTTCTTGAAAACTTCGCCACACTCGATGTCCAAGCAAATTTCTTCTCCTTTTTCAAGAGTTGGGTGGCGGTCTAGCTTTTGGAAAAACCTTCTATGAAACGGCGATATTATCCCGCCATTCCAAGGAAACTTCTAACTTGGGTTACCGTCTTGGTGACTCCCAATTGAGCACATCTCTCACTTTACCGGGGTCCAATGACACCTTCACTGATATAACGTGACCTAGGAAAGCAACTTCTTTCATCCGTAACTCACATTTCTTGAACTTAGCATAGAGTTGATGTTCTCTTAGCTTTGTCAATACTTTCCATAAGTGATCCTCATGTTACGCCTCACTCTTGGAATAGACCGAATGTCATCGATAAAGACAACGACAAACTTGTCTAAATATTCCATAAATACTTTATTCATCAGGGTCATGAAATAGGCAGGAGCATTGGTCAATCCAAAAGACATCACGGTATACTCATATTGTCCATATCGAGTCACAAAATTTGTTTTGGGTATATCCTCTTACTGAATCTTCAAGCGATGGTAACGACCTCAAGTCAATCTTCGAGAATACTCCTGCTCCTTGAAGCTGGTCAAACAAATCATCAATCCTTGGCGGAGGGTACTTATTCTTAATGGTGACCTCATTTAGAGCACGATAATCTACACACATCCTCTGAGTTCCATCCTTCTTTTCAACTAGAAGAAGCTGGGGCTCCCCATGGTGAAGAACTTGGTCTAACAAAACCACGATCTTGCAACTCTTTGATCTGTTTCTTTACTTCAGCTAACTCATTAGCGAGGCATCCTATACGGTCTCTTGAAATGGGTGGCGTTCAGAACTAACTCAATCAAAAACTCTATATCTCTATCCGGTGGCATTAAGACAACTCATCCGAAACACATCAGAAAATCTCTAGCAATTGGCACATCTTTCAAACTTATTCCTTTGACACTACAAACTTTTATTCCTTCTGATCGATCTATGGCAGCTTGAAACTTAAGCTTTGTTCCATCTCGGACCGTTAACGTGATCTCTATTTCCACAATCCAAAGCGCTTGGTTCTTGGAGAGCCAATCCATTCCTAGGATTACATCTAGGGATTTGGTGTCTAGGACAATGAGGTTGGCTAGGAATTCTACCCCTCCGACTAAGATCTTAACTTCGGGGCAGCCTTGGTTCGTACTCAGATCCGAACCAGGTGATTGCACCAATAAAACAGTTTTCAAAGGCCTTGTCTTTAAGTGATGATTTGCAGCAAAATTCGAGAAACAAGCGAATCGTAGCTCCGTAATCAAATAAAACCATGGCAGAATCTTTGAATTAACTAGGAGCTTACCTAGTATGACGCCAGTGCGGCTTGGGCATCCTCGGTGGTGACATGATTCACACGACCTCTTCCAACAAAGCGTGGAGTCTGGTAGCTTGATTTGGGGTCCAGGACGTTCCACGCCCCTCTGGTCTTGAGGGGTCTTGGCCGGTGTTGATCCCAAGTTGAAGCGAATGGGTGTCACTGTTTGCTTCCTGGGGCAATTATTAGCATAGTGACCACGCTCATTGTAATTGAAGCATGTCACTCCTGCAGCTGGATTACTGATCCTCTGAGGCGGATTGCTATTGGCGTTGATGTTAGGATTGCCTGAAAGAGCTGGGCGAGGTGCTGGGGCAGGTGTTCTGAATGTTGATGGAGGAGTAGTGAATCGAGCAGGCTGTTGGGCATTAAACCTGGCTCTCTGCGGGTGATTCTGATGAGCTCCATGTTGCATCATCTTCCTCTTGCGGGATTCTTCCAACTCACGACGAGACTCCTCAATGAGCATGGCTTTGTCCACCGATCTTTGAAAATCTGCATAGTCGTTGCCAATGACTTGTACCTTTAAACCTGGGTTGAGCCCACGCTTGAACCTTTTCTGGCGAGCATCATCTGTGGCTACATCCTCTGGGGCATAGCGAGCAAGTTGAGTGAACTTATTGAGATATTCACTCACCGACATCCCTTCTTGCTTTAGCTCCACTAACTCATTCTTCTTCATCTCTACCTTTCCATCGGGATATGGGAATGGCAGCAGTGAAAACTCGCCCAAGTGATGGTTTGAGGGTCATCATGGGCGGCAATGTAGTTCTCCCACCATTGGCGGTGCCTTCAAACCGATGAGCGCATAAAGAACTTTTTCATGATCGTGTAATCGGGCAATAGCGAGCTTCTTTTCAATGGAGCGAATCCAATCATCTGCATCCAATGGTTACGAGGAGTTGGAGAAGGTAGGCGACGAGTCCTCATGAATTTCGCTAGCTTGACCGAGGGCGCCGAGGAGGATAATCTGGCAAGAACAAAGCAATGCTGACTTGATTTTGTTGGTTCAACAAGTTTGCTAGAACAGCTAGATCGATTCTGGCGATTCATCATATTGTTCATAATCGCATCATTGTATTCATAAGCCGAGTCTCGAGCTGCCAAGAAATATCCCAAGTTACGTCCGTCACTACAGGAGGTGGTGGCGGGTGGCATGGCGCTAGCATTAGCATTGGCATCCACGCTAATCGCGATCGCTCGAGCAGTGTCAACCATCTGCGATGCAAAGACAAGGGTTTAATAGGTAAGACGGAAAAGCAATAGGAAAGTGGTAAAGTCCTCTAGGGGAGAAGGTAATACCCAAGAACAAAGGTCAATCAAAGATATAGCCGAAAAGGCTACAAAATAAAGAATCAAATAAAGCTTTCAACTTAAGGTACAGGTTGTAACACGCGTCTTTGGAGGCAAGTGTACAACATACCCGACACGCAAGCAACAAAAATCCTAGTATCACGCATCAAGCGTAGCTAAACCAAAAGAGAATGGCATGCTCAAACACCATAGAGCACCACAGACTTATCTTATATGGTAGTCTTCTCGGATATACCCTTCGACGGCTTGATTTCCGCTTCCCTTGATTTGATGCCTTGCAGAAGATCCATGGCTTTTAAGAAGTTTAATGAGATAAGATCAATTTAAATTTCAAAGCAATGTTTCAGCAAAGGAGAGGAATGAGAGCCTAAGAATAAGATGAGAAGAGATAAACTATGGAATACCAATTTGTTGGTTTGATTTAGAAAATAATTTTGAAGACCATGCTAACTAAGAAAGCGACCTACGATCGATATGGCTCGATACCATCTCTGTCGGGACCGGATATGCAAATCCGAAACCCTGTGTATCTTGCACTAGTCGAGATCACGCTAGTGCACACAGTGGAAACATAGATGACATATCATTCCATACATCGAAATAACTAAGAAGAAGCAAATTATTATTGAATAAAGCAAAGCGACCTTATGGTCAAGGTTCATACACCAATGCCTCTTGGCTTAAGAAACAAATAAACTATTGCAATGAAATAAAATAACTTGGGCCATTCGACATGCCGCAGCAATAAATGCAGGAAACGCCATCCTAGTCGATGAGGTCTTCATAGTATTCCTCCTCATCAAAGTTCGCCACAAATGCCTTCATCGCTTTATGGAATAAGCCCCGCAATAAAAAGCGGGGTGAGTATACAACATACCGCAAGTCTCGGAAACTTAATGCAAGTAACTAAATGCATGGCTTAAACAAAGGAAGGCATAATATGGTTCATTTGCGTAAAGCAATAACTTGAATTGAAATACAGTAAATAGATTGAAGGCAGATTAATAAAACAATAATAAATAACTGGTAAATCAATGGTAGACAACATGAACAGAATGACGAGGCATCACCCTACATCATTCGAAACAAGTATCAACCACACAATTCAACGGTATAGCTTGAGACAACAAAACAACAGTGAACTCCCCGTTCACATCCCAACCATTCCACATTTCAAGAAAATACTCTATACCCCGTGTGAAATCCCCGGGCTTGTCCATGACCGCGGACACGGCTATTCGAATAGGTTACACTCTGCAGAGGTTGTACAGCTTTACCCACAAGACATGATCATCTCTTTGTGCCAAGCGCTAAGAACACACTTCCTTTGGTGTGTCGGCAGAGAGATCACTACAAAGCCTTTACAATGCATGTCTAAACCCAGTACTGCCCTCTAAGGTTTCGCCCCTCGGGGCCCCCTCTTGAGCCATGTGAGTCTACCAGTCTCACACCAACAATGGCAAGACTCAAGTCTGGACATTGCAAATTAATCAGCTAGGTCCGTCCCATACCGGACTTGTGGTTGCACAGTTAGGCCAGTTCAATGGCGCACAAGATTAAGTCCTTAAATTGTCTCGAGCAAAGACAGACCACATCCCAATGTGCCAAACAGCACCCCTTTCTTGCACGATCAATTGAGGGAAACATTTTGTTCAACCCAAAACCAATGGCATCCCCGCCATGGTACAACAAGTTTTACAACAAGGGTCAATGACCACAATTCAATATCTCATTAAGTCAAGATTAACATTAGCTCACAGGTGATATGAATCCCATCGGACAACTAAGCATGGCTAAGCATAGCTACGATAACCCAATGTTGGTACTATGATTATATCCAACTAGTAATGTCCCAACCTATGGTTAACAATAGACACATGGCATTCCAATAATCAAAGGGGCATACTCAAACAGGTAAATAGCTACTCCCATAAGCTAGCATTGTTACACAAATAGCATGCAATTGTATAAAACAAAGTACTTTTGCAAACATGGGTTCAATATGATCAAAGGTCTACGACTTGCCTTGCTGTTCAAGTGCTGATTCTTGGTCTTCGAAGTCTCTGTTCACTCCCTCAGGATTCGCGTCTACCGGAAAATAAAGCAACGAAACCAAATAAATACAAAACAGAGAAACAAACAAGCTCAAAATTGAAAATAAATGGCTCTAGAATGTAGATCTCGATTTTACAAAAATTTAGGAATTTGAATCGGCTCAATCGGAGTTCGGACGAAGGAGAACGGGCCTTCGGAAAATTTAATTCAGAGAAAATCAGAGAAATTCACAAGGGTGACACGTGTCAGCTTCTGATTGGCTGGAATTTTCGGTTTTTCGGAAAATCAGAAAAAGAAAATAAAATGCCGACTGACATGCGGGACCCACGAGTCAGAGACTCGGTCTACGGTGAACCCAGTGCACCGAGAGGGCAATCGGGTGACGCGGCGAACCACAACGACGTGGCATGCCACGGCGGTTAGGGCCGAGGTGGCGTGGGCTTGGCACCTGCGGGCGGCTACCTAGCGATGACGGCATGGAAGCGGGTCCGCCACGCTTGGCGGGTCGGGGCATCGGATCCGGACCGGACGGTGGAGAGGTGAGGGCGGGGCTAGCGACGCAGACTGTCTGGAGTGATGGATGGCGTCGGACGACCGGGGAACTTCGCGGAGGAACTCGGCGGCGAGTGGTGGCGGCGCTCTTCGACACGAAGAAGACGACGAGGGTTTCGCGAAATCGGGCCAGAGAGGATGGAAGAAGTAGTGGATCCGGAAGTGCTCGACGCGATGAACTCGATGGTGCAACCGACCACGGCGGAGGACAACCGGAGTGGCCTGGAGACGGCGGAGAAAGTGCACGGGCGGCAAAAACTTGGCGGCGTTCTCCGCGGTGGCGGCGTCTCTACGACGAGGAAAGAGGCGGCGTACAGCGGCGTTGAGCGAAACCTCGGGATGAGGTTCGCCGTGTTTAAATAGGCCTAGGGATGGCACGCACGACGCCAAAGGCGGCGCTAGGTTTAGGTTTGAGCGGCGGCCACAGGCGCGACGCGGCGTGATCAAAGCGGACGCGTGGCGCGGATCGGACAATCATGGCATGGTCACATGGCCGAGGCGGGCAAGTGGGCGAGGCGGAGAATAGTGATGGGCCACGGAGGATTCGGCCCGAGAGGGTTTGGAGGAAATAAAATATTTTCCGAATTAATTTAAATTCCAGGAATTCAAGTAAATGCAAATAAATTCAAATAAATAGCAAATAAATTCAGAAAAATCTCGAAAATACGTAAAAATTCCTTGAAGCATAGATTAATCAAATTAAATCTTTTCATTATTTGAAAATTCATATTAAGCTTCAATTAATTCAAGAAAATGCAAATGGTTCACTTTTGAATTTAAACATTCCAAAACTCAAATTTTGGGATGTTACACATTATCAGTTAATCACTTTATCCTTTGCATCAACATAACCATACTCATTTGTACAATTCATAAGGCGTTGCAATAATAGAAATTGAATAACTTACCTTCCCATTGCTAACATTCAACCATCCTCATTACCGTGCTAAGAACAACTTCTAGATATACTATTAAACATAACCAAACCATTAGAATTCTCATACTCTTATCGCAAGCAAAACATTTAACACCCTACTAACGTTCTAGGGGATGCACTTGCCTTTACCAACGCGAGAGGCAACTCGGGGTCAAGACCACTCCCGAAGACACTTTCCCTGAAAACAACGTTACACACAAGAATGGATCAAAGTCCGACTCAATACCTCAATGCGTGACGAAAATTCAACTCTTGCCAAAAACAGTCCCAATTCACACTAATGAAACTCCGGGCAACCCACTAAACAACAGACATTAATCCTTAATAATAGGAGAACACACTAACAACTCTCTTAAATTGGGATCTTAAGCAAAACCATTAGCAAATTAAACTAATATACAGTAGTATGCTCATAATCAAATGGCAGCAATAAACTCTTAACTCATTGAATTGAGCCATGCTGTCCAACTTTAAACACACAATTTAACAAACAATAAACAGAAATATTGAATCTCATTAGATTTTAGGCTACCACAAGACCTAGTAACCATGATATCATCGGTATTAGACTAACTATTGCTGAGGAATAGTACAAACCATCCAAGCAAGAACATGTCAACTACCAATTCAAAACAGTAACCGATTGCTAGTTCCTAGTTTTCATGGAAATGACCATAATTATTTCATTAAATTATGCCTTGGTAATTCTCACACACATAGATGATTTTCACATGGTTCTTTCGTGAAAATAATATCGCTCCTAATAAAGTGTACACATTAAAACTCAAACAGTTTTTCCTAGAATTCACTAATGTTCCAGCCAACTTACAGCAGGCCTCATGCCAAGAGGACTCAACAATTACTTGGAATGAACTGCAAACCAGCATTGTGGCTAAGCAGCTCCTAAGTTCACAATGGTGTCGACATAACTAATTGGAGCAGCGTACTACATACTCAAGGAAAGCTGATGGTTAACATCTACTTGCAAGGCTGCATGAAGCCACATCATTTGGCATGGTAACTAGTCATAATAGACACCTTCAGCACCCCATTCAGTCTTATTAACTATTAAAGCTTTCACACACAAAAACTCATACTATTACAATGCTGAATAATGAATATTACCACATGGTTTTATTGAAAAGGATAATTGGTAACACTATAAAAATCACAAACAGGTAAAGCATGCAACATCATTTCATTCTCATGAAACCTAGCTAAGCATTTCATCGAACACTTGGCAGGCATACTAGAAATCAGACATCTAAATGAAACCTAGACTTGAGTTCTCACCACAGGAAGGGCAAGAGAGGGGAACTACGGCCGGAGGGGAGGGAGGGTCGCCGGAGGGAGGCCGGGGCGGCGCTAGAACCGGCCGGAGGGGAGGCACCACCGGCCTGCAACCACTGCTGGACTGCTTGCTGCTGCTGCCGATGCTCTTTTACTGCTGGTTCGGATGCTGCTGCTACTCCGGCTGGCTTCCGTCGTAGGGGAGAAGAGGGGCGCCGAGACAAGGAAGAACAGGCGGAAGGGCGCCGGCCAGGGGAGCTCTCGTCGGCCATGGGAGCTCTCGGCGGGGGAGGAGGCGCAAAGCAGTGCCGAATGGGAGGGGAGCAGGGGCGCTAGCCTGGGAGCTCACGGCCTGGGTGGAGGCAGTCGACAGGGGGGGCAAGGGGAAAACCAGGAGATGAAATCGCCACGGGAGGAGAGGAGCTCGCCAAACAGGAGGTTTTGCTCGGGTGGAGAAAGCGAGAGGGGGTCGGCGGGAGATGGGGAAAATTGGCAAGGCCCCAAATCAATCTCAGCCACAAATACAAATCAGCCTCCAACTCATTCTTAGCCACAAACAGGAAAGAGGGAGAAAAATTAGGAGAAAAGAAATGAAGACCCTCCAAAAATCCAGAAATCCAACGTTAAACCCTTCGAGTGAACCAAATAATTTAAGCAGACAAAACAATTCCACCCCAAAACCCCTGGTAAACGATCTACAGTATTACAACAACATATTGAGACAGCATCTCTAATTAATTTTTTTATTTCTTGCCTAGAGTTGAGTGAAAATCAAAACTCAATTAAAGGAAAATTTTCATGATTGGCATAGTTGTCAAAGACTTAGGGCTCATTTGGATGTTAGGGGAGTAAATCCTAGGGAACAAAATCCCAAAGAGGATTTTGATGGGCACATGAAATCCCTCTTATTCCCTTGGGACAATAATCCCGGCCGGGAAATATTCCCTGTCACCATTTGGAAGGGACGGGATAAAAATCCCGGGCATTAAAAATTATATCCAAAAAATCAGAAAAAATTCAAAAAAATCAGGGAAAAGCATTTGACAAGATACTTACATCTGCACATTCATTTCACCTAGCATAATATGCAAGATAATGCATTACTAGAAAAGTGGGACTGGTTCTTCACCTCTACAAACTGGACACTTGGAATTATTACATTTCAGAATGGTTTTACAAGAAAATAGAAATAGATGATAGTAGCCAACTAGATTTTGCATTATACTCTGAAACACTTCAGTACTTAGCACACATTCTCAAGGATTACCATGTTCTACTGAGCGCAACTAGCATTTGAGTTAACAAAGAATTGAAGGGTTTGCAATCCACCTCTTGACATTGAAAACAAACTTTTTTTGTGTTGGCCCTCAGCCCCAGCTATACATGAGGATACATCACCTTTCCAGCACCTGTCTTAACACACAAGGCACGAAAATGCAAAAGATTAGGTCCTAAAAATAATCTGAGATATGTAAATGATATCATCACAATTGATGCCTAAGAAAGTGTCGAATTTCCCAGTCAGTCAAATATAATCGTGGTCAAGATTGGAAGCATAGGTGCTCAAAGCAAGAAAAGATGTAACGAACTATTAGTTGACAGCAATAACAGCACGCGCATACAAGCAATGGAACAAACACGCGCATTTCCAAATACTATACTAGTTGTAGTAGGATTTAGATAGGCCATTACTCAAGCATATATTTTAATAGAGTATATTATAGCACGGTAGTTCAAGTCCATGCATGAGCTTCATCCAGATATTTAAATTAGATGTATCGGAAGACCCATCTAAACCATTTAATCGCAGTAGATACCTAGCACAAATCTACACTTATCAAATCACAGCACATCACATAATACCAGTTCCATTCTGATAATCAAGCGCACATATAGAAATTTCAATAAGCATCATCCATCATACACATACATATACATATTCCGAACACGCCATAATGTCCTCTATTTGAATCAGAATCATGCACATGCTTTTGTTAAAAAGGAAAGTTCCAGCCACTATAAAATCTGCCATTCCAGTATAAACAAAATGCTCTGAACTACCTAAGCATATACTTCTCTGAAGCTCGATATTAAAACAAACACGCACATCAAGAGGATTCAACGTGCGATCATCTTTCAATCAAATAACATGCTATACAACCCACCTTCTTGTCTGAACATTTAAGAAAATACTATAGCAGTAAAAGAGAAGAGGGGGCTGGGTACTTAGCTCTTGGGAAGGTATGAACCTTAGCAATGGCCGGGTCATGGTCGGCAGCAATTGCCGCCACCGGGGGAATGCCGGATCCGGCGATTCTCCTCTAGAGAGGAAGGGATCAGGGATCAGCAGTGCCCGAGAGGCGTCGGTGATGCCGCAAAAAGGAGAGAGGCAGTGCGAGGCTTGGCTCCAGGTCAAGGGAGAAGGCACGGTCGGTCGGGATCTAAAGACGACAGCGGCGCTCGGGCGTGCGCGAGAGCGGGTGCGACAGGAAGGGTGCAAGGCGGTGGCGCAAGGAAGGAGGGAGAGCAGCGGTGGCACTCGGGGAGAGTAGATGAGAGCGAGAGAGGAGAAGGAAGAAAGGGAGTGCGGCGCCAGGTGGGGAAAGTATAGTGGTGGAGGAAGGGAGGCACGCAATGGCGCTGATGCGGGAGGAGTTCACAATGAGACAGGAGAATAATTCCTGGTGTCCCGACAGCATGATTTTGTCCCCGTGGAAATAAGGGGATTGAGTAGGGAATCCACCTTAAATCGCCATCAAGCGGTGGTTCGAGTAACCCGGGAAAATTTACCACAAGGCTTTTAGTCCACGGGATATGATGGGGATCCCGGCTGGGAATCAAGTTCCCAAACAAGCCCTTAAAGGAAAATTTCCTAGTGGTTTGAGTGGATGCTTGTTTCCTCTAAATTTGTCATGGAAGTACATATACCATTCGACAGGAATTCCGAAGAAACACTTATAGCCTTTTCTTAAAGCCGAACACCTCAAAGAGAATTTTTTCCCTAGGAAAGGATTCCTCTAAAATTCATTTGGTTTTCCTTCAAACCGAAGAAACTCTAAATTGTAACCATCCACAAGATGTTCATGGTATGATTTGAGATGGTATGATGATATTACCTTCTTTTTGGACAATCAAATCTTGCAAACATGTATAACTACATCCACTCTTAAATCCAGCAAAACAACGGCTATCTTCTTAGCTAATCCATACCCACAAATCTTTAATACTCTAATGTCAACCAATTGAAATGTAAAGAAAATTACCTATTTCTGGTAGGGGGAGGCTGTCGATGGGGGACTACACAGTGGGGGGCAACGCGATAGGGGAGGGCCCCGATGGGGGGGCGGTGTCGCTCAGGGTGTCGAACGGGACGTGTGGTGGGGGGAGGCCGTCTAGGTCGGGGGGACAAGGGGTAGGGGTGGTAGGGTTCGATAGGCAGGCAAGGGCAGGGGACTGTGTGGGGTCAAGAGGGCGAAGGGGGGTGGGGTCAGGCGAGTAGGGGCAGGGGCGGCATGGGGGTCGTGGGCATGAGTGGCAAGGTTGAGTGAGCAGGGGGCGAGGGTGGTGTGCAGGGTCGTGGGCAGAGGCAACAGGTAGCAATGTGGGGGTTTGAGGGGGCAGTGGCATGGGGGGAGCAGTAGAGTGGGGTGACGAGCAAAGAAGAAGAGAGCAATGGACTGAGTAGTGAGGGAAGAGTGAGGCTACTTAAGTTAAGAAAATTACTATCACAGTCGGTTTCGACCGGAACTAATAGCAATATAAAGCCATCACAATGAATTCAATCGGAACCAATAGCCAAAAAATACAATCAGTTCCCACTAGGAACCGACAACAATACGGAGATTATCACAATTGGTACTAGTGAGAACTGATAGTAATAAAAGATGAATAGTTGAAAACATTTTCTATGTTTACCAAAATTATCTAGATTTCTTTCGATATAAATGATCATTGTTCCTGTAGTCTGTAGGTTTTTGAGGTAAAAAATGTGCTAATCTTTGTATATCGCAAATTACACTACTCTAATCCAGCAGGCATACATCAATTAATTAACCGTTTTGGTTGTTCGTGTAAACATTCCACTTATCACGATCACAGTACCAAGCTATAACTAGTACAAATGAACACATATAGTATGGACTATGGAGTTATTTACAGTTGCCTCTTAGTGTTAAATAATTCACATATAACTTTAACTTTACCTCCAATAAATGTTCACAAAAAAGAATTAAGTGTGATTAATGGCAAAGAGTACTAACTATTGGATCCAATACGGAGTAGTTCTCAATGGGAAAAAGCAAGCATGCTAAATTACTAATGCAAAGTAAGGTAACATTAAAAAATCATGGTATCCAAATAAGTTTGAATTTAGAATTAAATCTTCCATGTAATTGTGATATTCAATTAAGTAAATATGAGCTTTCCAAATGCAAAACTAAAGTTAATGACAAAAAAATATCGTTGCATGTAAACTATGCTCACAAAAAGTTTTACTTTTGACTAAAACAAAGAGAAGTTATGTACAATAAAAATATTTGGAATACATAGCATTATTTACATTGGTGTGGTCCCTTTATTTACAATACAACCTTTTTTGATGATCTACACGTATGTAATTTGTTCCATATATGTCGTCATCACCGCTAAGACATGCCCCATCTGCAAACGGATGTATTTCATTGAATTGGTTGTACTCTTCTTCATTTATGACATTTTTAACTCCAATGATCCATCTCTTACCATGAAAGATGATGTGCAACCTCGGATTGTTGGATCACAAACGTAGAAGACATGAGTTGCTTGCTTCGTAAGGATGAATGGTTCGTTTTTGTAGGTGAGTCTATTGAGATCCAGAAGAGTAAAACCTCTTGTCGATCTTCACTCTATGTGAAAGTCTCACCCACTTACATCGGAACAATGGAATTTTGTATATTTCGTAATCGAGCTCTCAAATTTACTTGATCATCCCATAATAGTTCGTTGTGATTGAGGATCCTCCTTTCGAGTGATCATCGAATAGTGTAAAAGGTATAGCCATTAATATCGTACCCCTGCCATGTATGTACATTAAATCTTGGTCTATCAGTCAACCATATTACATCCTCACTAATAGAGACCTTCGTCTTTTCTTTGAACCATATAAGAAATTGATTGTTGTGTTCTTGTGTGATGGAAAGCTCATCCATATGTGCATTCTATTCCTGTAATATCAACTTATGCTGCTTGATGTTTGGATGAACTTCTGCACTGTACTGCATGACTATCAAATGTGCTTGATAATACATATTAAACTATAGAGTCATTAGTTTTGATCCAATGGTTCATTTGCCACCAAATCTGCCTTCATGACGAGATATAAGAACACCAATTGCTTATTTTTTACCTAGATAGTCCACACATAACTCAATAACCTCTTTAGTCCCATAATCTTCAACAGTACTACCCTCATATTTCAACCAATTCCTTATGTATGACTTTAATATACCCATGTACCTCTCAAATGGATACATGTAACGTAGGAATGCAGGTCGACATATCTTAATATTTCTAACAAGGTGAATAACAAGATGGACCATGATATCAATGAATGAAGGGGAAATGCATCTCAAGCTGACATAGAGTCCACACCACCTCGCTCTATAAGTTGTCTAGTACACCGAGATCAATGACCTTGCAAGAAATCGCATTAAAAAATAACATAGCATCATGATTGCCAACCTGACATCTTTTGGTAGAATATTTTTGATTGCAATAGGGAGTATTTGGGTCATTAAGACATGATAGTTGTGGGACTTCATACCAATCAACTTCAAATCATCCATGAACACAAACTTCTTAATGTTTGCAAAGAAACCCGATGAAACATTAATACCTTATAGACACTTGCAAAGGTTTTTTTTCTCCTTCATAGAAAAGGTGTAGCATGCAGCGGGTAGGGGTGAAAATGGGTCGGGTAATACCCGATCCGTATCCAGATCCGACGAAAATTTTACCTGAAAATTCAGATACGGATACGGGTGTTTTCTTGTCGGGTCGGATACGGATAATTACCCGGATACTTTTGTTTCAAATACGGGTCGGATACGGGACAACAGATACCCAGTAAATACCCGGATTTTTTGGTCGGATATGGGTACCCGAATAATACTAAAAATCGGGTACCCGGATAATACTAAAAGAGCAGCTCTGTTGATTTCTCTGGACAGATAGCATTCTAGTGCTTATTAAAGCTATCAAATCAAATCAATATTTTATGAAAAGTTTTATACATCTCAGCAAGATTAGGTTTGATATCCAGTAAAAATTTCATGGTAAAATATTGTGTATAAAATTACGATAATTACGACAATGTGCTTGAATGATTTTCTATTTCTGAGTTTGATTTAATTTATGACCAAAAATGGGTAATATTTTATTTATATTTTTATTAAGGTTTATAATTAAAATATTTGTATTCTATAAAATTTTGAGATTTTTATATTTTACATTTTATTTATAAAAATTCGACATTGCTATTTTCAGATTTATTTACTTTCGGTTTTGAATTTGCAAAAGCTTCAAATATAAGTTTTAATTTTTAATATTTTTATCAGAGGTGGATATCAAGTTGATGTCAGCATGGTAAGAATCTTGGCTTCAAAAAAGACATATATATTTCTACACAAATCTGACAAGATCAAAATTGATATCTTATCTCATGATTACAATTTCTTTTTAATATATTTTTATCACATAGTTTGATCGTATGTGTTAGTTAAATTATTTTTATCTCATATTTTGATCCTAGGTAGTTTTCGTATTATTCGACTAAGTACCCGTTATCCATATTATACCCGTCTGTATAATATCCGGTATCCTTTTTCTACCCATTCGTAAATACCCAGTATCCGTATCCATATCCTACCCAATTTTCCACTACCCGTACCCGTATCCGAAAAAAATAATTAGGGTAGGATACAGGATGACCTACTATCCGACCGTATCCGACCCGTTTCACCCCTAGCAGCGGGGATGTATGGACCTTTTCCATCCTCCTCTATCACTACAAGCTTAGGCCTAATTCCCATGTAGGCCATGTCACAGCGAGCATTCACACCATTATTGGTCTTCCTAGGTATGTTCAATAGAATGCCAACCAAATTGTCACAAAAATTCTTTTCAACATGCATAACATCAATATAATGCCGGACATCTAACTCCTTCTGTAACACCCCGAACGCCTATGCGCCACTGATGCTACCAAAACTCCGCTTCACTAGCGATACCCCTCGGACCCACACATGTCCAAAGGGTTACCAACCCACGATAATTCTCTACAACAGGATCAATTAAACCGAGAATTACCGAAGAAGACATAAAAAAACCTAACACCTCTATGAACTTGACTGCAATCAATCACTAAATTCTAAAACCGGTTCAAAACTAAGTCACCGAAATTTATAAAATTTCGGCATGACATCTCTAGTAAATAGGACATCCACTCAGCAGACAGAAAACATAAGCAGTCACATGATATCATTCTAGCAGGTCCTTAGTTAACCAATATCACATCCAATAGAAATAAATAACTCCACCACGACAAATGATACATTACAAACACATTAATTACAACCAGACTTAACGAATCAGTTAACTAGATTGTGGAGGCCGAAGGCGTTCACGTGATACTACTCCAAACCAGACGAGCCAACTTCAAGGTACCTAAGACAGGAAACAAACAAGCGTGAGTCCAAGACTCAGCAAAGCGCAACAATAAAGAAACGCAACCGAATCAAACGAAATACCAATACTTTGAAACGTAACATATTCAAATACTTGACTGAATTTGGTAAATAAATGAACTGAAAACTGATTCCAACTACCACAACCATTTCAAGAATTATGGAAACTTTACTCATACCTCGACAGCTGCTTATTTGATGAGTCCACGACTCAAACCTCAACCTATAAATGCTATTAGCTCCACGATTAACCATTAACAATTTCAATCGCTGCCTTCAAGCCCAAGCGCACAAAACATACAAAAGAAGAATCTCATATCCATACATCACAATCAACTCATTAAGCATGATTCATCATTGCTAATGCAATGCAGATGCAAACATGCCATACAAAAGAAGAACCTCATATCCATACATCACAATCAACTCATTAAACATGATTCATCATTATCAATGCAAATGCAGATGCAAACATACCATACAAAAGAAGAACCTCATATCCATACATCACAATCAACTCATTAAACACGATTCATCATTATCAATGCAATGCAGATGCAAATATGCTTGCATGTTCATATGCTCAACTCATTTCAAAATTCTCATCTCATTCCACCATTCTCATGCATATGATGCATCATGCATATCTCATCTCCTCTTTTTAGCACATACCGGTATTGCCGAGCACCACCCGTTGATGCGTGCCCTCAAACCCAACCATCCCGTGGAAGGGGCCTGCCGAAACAGGACTTGCCCGCTACCCAGTAGCGGGTCCTATACTTAACACCGCTCCCATCCACGGGGTAGGATCTCTGAGCACTTCGGATTAGTCATATACTCCATATGACCTCACCGATCTGGCTCGATGCACTTGTCATGAATGCACATATGCAAATGTCATTCTCAACATTCAAATCACCTTCTCAACACTCATATCCATATTCCCACAAATCTTATCAACCTGGTTACTTTTGTCATTAACACTCGCACCAAAGACATAATCAATTTTCATAATCGCAAATCAACTATTCCTATTAATCCAACCTCACTACTTCATTATTCACATTCACTTATCATAGTAGTGAGCAATCTTAGGACATATAGCAATATGTCAATTTGGCAATTATACGGGGTCCAACAAACAACCCACAAAGCATTCAATCCAAAGATGCACTTTTCATGAATGCATAAATGCAAAAGCCATTCTCAACATTCATATCCATATTCTCAACGTTCATATCCACAAGGTCACATATATCATCAACACTCACATATACACCGCAATCGCATATCATGACCACCAATCGAGCCATTTTCATAACTCAAATCTTATATCTTTTATGTTCCCATTAGCCTAATCATACTAGGGAGCATCATCATGGGATATATAAATTGTAACGCATGGAATATTGACAAGGCATATGGTTCATAAATCGACACACATAGCAAACAAACACTGATGCGCTTGCATATAATCTCGGTTTAAACGATAGCATAAACAATTAACCATTCTCATTCATCATATCGCATGCAAAATCAAACATGAAAGTATTAAAATAACACATGGATAATTGTATGATTACGAAACCTAATGGCCACCTAAGCCACAACTGATACAATGCACTTGCCTTTACCGACGAAAGAATGGAGTGGCATACGGTTGAGGCCACTCCCGACAGAACCTTCCCTGCAAATAAAACAATATTCATCCAACTCAAATTCATGCACACTAAGATGCATTTGACGAAGAAAACAACTCTACATATTCACATCTACAATCGAAACCAAAACATCCCTCATAACCACTTAATGCATGCTCGACAAACCAGGGAAAACACACCCCAATTTGGAAAAAGGGACCTGAATTTTCAATTCATGCAGTAGTATAAATCTTACATATAAGGTATTGAGTGTTATAGAACCAGGTCAGGCCTTTGCATGCTAAATGTCCTAAGATTTTTCATTTATGCAAACATTTAAACATTACCCTCTATTCCTAGAATACCAAAAATACTAGCATACACCTCACCTTCCAAATATATGTATATACTTCTATAGATCACATTGCACAGAGGATAGACTTAGTTGACCATATGCAAATGAATTCCAGAGCACACACATGAATTATCAGAAATAGAAGCACAGAGAAGAAACAACTACTGATCAATTTCACTCTCATCTATCATTATAAAACTTTCATCTTACACATCTATGCACTGCACCCTGCTTCAATCATGCCAGTACCTGAGATCTAATGCTAATTACCTCAAGCTCACAATTTAATGGGAATCAAGGTCACAAGCATAACCAGTAGATAGCTCAAAAATGTTAAAAGCTAACAATTCATAAGCATTTGAATAAATAGATTTCTAACATATCTGACCAAATGCATAAGAACTAGGATGCAGTATCACAAGAAAATTCCTTACGGGATATCATACACATAAATGTTGGAATAACATTCCACAAACACCAGCACGATTATCACCTCAAGTACTATGCTACTTGTAATTTCACCAACTAATCAAGATAATAAATGCACAAACACAATCAACAACCCTAAACCTTCTAGGCATTCTCACAAACACCTCACATGCATGCCAAAATTCCCCAAGAATCAAAGTATACCTCCAATCTCACATCCATGGAGAAAGAGGAGATGGGGGACATGGCTGGCTGGAGGGGAGGGCTGCGCCGCCGGAGGAAGCCGTGCCAGGGAAGAGCCGGCCGGAGGCGGCACTGGGGGATCGCCGGAGCGCAGGGCCGGAGGCATCGACCAAGGCGAGCCCGGCTGGGAGGGGCGCACGGGGGAGCAGCAGGGAGGGGAGACGCCAGAGGAGTCGGCTGGGGGAGCTTGGGCCGGCGCCAGAAGGAGAGCAGCAGCAGGGAGGCGCCAGGGGCGTCGGCTGGGGGGAAGCTCGGGCCGGCGCCAGAAGGAGAGCTCGGGAGGGAGGCGGCTAGGGAAAAAACTCTCCTGGCTCTCTCTCTCTTCTAGGGTTTTCCCTCCCCTTTTTTTATAACCCAAAAGGTAGAAGCACTAGATAAAAGGGCTAGGAGGAAAAAGAATAAAATGTAATTATCAACTACTCAACAATTATAGAGACCACAGCCAACAAACTCCGCAAACTGACAAATCAGACTTACAGCGAAAAGAAAATCCTTTGAGTAAAACTTGCCGCAGAAAATTACGGCTCGGAGAAATTCCCTTCTCGATATGCATTCGGCATATCTCAAGACTTATCGCTAAGATTCTTAAAAACTGCAAGACGACAAATCTTTTGCCTTTCTGAATAAATCCTTGGATTTAAGAAAGCAACAACAATTCTGGCCAAAAAAAACCAAGAAAAACGATTTGCGGTATTACACCATCCAGTATGGTAAATCCCAAAATATCAACCTCTTCTTTCTAATGGTCCTAGGAAGAATAGATTTATGGCTCCTTCCGTATTGAACATCGATATCCTCCACACGTAAATATACTTGCCTTCCACTAATAGACTAAGGGGCCTAGCGAATTCCATCTTCCCATCAAATTTGTTATCTATCTTACAGGATCGATGACTTTGAGGTAGAAATCTATAGTAACCCATGTACATAGTTTTCTTAGAATTCAACAGCCACAAACTCTTAGTCTCCAATTCACAAATAGGACATGCTTTCTCTCCCTTCGTATTGTAGCTCGCTAAATTACCAAGGGCTAGAAAATCATTTATGGTACAAAATATCATAGCCCGTAAGGTGAAATTGTCTCTTTTGTATGCATCCCACACCACGACAACCTCATTCCAAAATTTTACCAAATCCTCAATCAGTGATGCTAGGTAAACATCAATATCATTTTTTGATTCTTTGGGTCCCGAGATTAGTAATGACACTATGATATATTTCTGCATCATACACAACTAAGAAGGGAAATTATAGATACACAACAGAAATGGCCAAGTGATGTAACAACTGCTATATTACCAAACGAATTCATTTCATCGGTACTCAGTCCAAATCTTATGTTCCTCATCTCGGCACCAAACTTTTCATGTTTCCAATCAATGTTTTTCCATTGAGAGGAATCAACAGGTCTTAGATTGCCATCATCTTTTCACAATTCATAATGCCAACCCATCAATTTTGCCTCTTTAGGATTTACAAACAACCACTCCAAACAAGGAATGATGAGGAAGTACCACAATACCTTGGCTGGTGCCCCTTTGTTAACCTCTTTACCGTCGTTGTCTCGGCTTTTACGTTTCTTGCCATTACGCTTTTCCTTTTGTTTATACCGGTGTACACCATAAACTAGACAAACGACAATTCCTTATAAGCGTTATGGTACAAGATGGAATTATTCGGATATGCATGTACCTTTCTATTTCCATTTTCATAGGGCATAGTAGTTTCTTCGCTTCGTAAATACTTGTTGGTAAGTCATTTCCCTTCGGAAGCATATTCGATAGAAGAACTAAAAGTGCATTAAAACTTGTATCTGTCAAACGGTGTTTTGCCTTCAGTTTGAACAATGTAAGGACTGAACCCAACATAGTATATTCCGCTTTGCAATCTAAGAACAATGATTTGGCATCGTCTTCCATCAAGCATTTAAACTTTTCCAACTCTCTTTTCATGTAATTTCACAACATTTGCTTTAAATTATCCTCCTCAAACATATCACGCTGCAACTCATGACTAGGTTTCAGCATGTCTTTGTTGCATACAGAATAGGTAGTACTTGTCTCCCCATGATGGATCCAACACGTGTAATTTCTCACGAAGCAAAGTCGAATGAAGTGGTCTTCAATTTGAGCTGAGTTGTTAAATCTCCTAATATTGGTACAATCAAATTAAGGATAATACATGAAGTTTATACCTCTCTTCGTCATATCTTCTTTCGCAAATTTTTTGACTCCTTAAGACCCCTCTAAAATTTAGTATTCACACGGCTTTTCTAATATATCCATTTTTTACAGTCCATCTATAATTAAACTACGCACACTAAATTAAGAAAAAACTATAGCGACAACTAGCTAGCTATTTCAAATATTAAGACATCATTAATTACCTTTGCAAAATAGAGGATGGGTTCCAAGATAAATAATTTTACTCCCGATACCATCTTCCCTAATTAAAAGATTTCAATTCACTAGTTAGAAGACATATATTTAAAACATCAACAATGATATCAAATTACCTCATGTAGTAAACTTGCAATTCTTTTGACTTAAATGAAACAAAATAAGAGTGGATGTATTAACAAAGTTGAGGAATTGAATGATCTTAAACAAACGTCTAATCCATTTAAGGATATGTGGTTCGGACAAGTTCCTAAGCTATTGTATAACTCCAGAGAAAATTTCAGCAGTATCTCCCTACTGTTCTCTAAATAAATGTTTTGACAACAAGTTAAGAGGGTGTATATCCGAAGAACACTAGAAGATGCTACTAAAATTTTCTATACAGCTGTACAACAGCTTAGGAATTTATCGAACCATATATCCTCAAATTGTCAAATAAAGTGGACAATTCAAAAGTGTTTTTTTATAAATATGCTATTTCAGTATATTTATAAACAAGCACCCTCGAACGGAATATGTATGTTACGCAACCTAAACTCTAACCTAGTGCAAAATTGAAGGGATTTGAAGAAATGTTGACCTTTTGAAGAAAACCACAAATGTGGGAAAATTGAGGTGAAATCTTCTCAAGCTAGGGCTTTAGCATTACCCTCTTAACACACATCCTTGAGAATTTCATAATTTCTCACCTAAGTATTGCTTCCAACCAGAGTATGTTGTGTTTTTTTGGGGCGATGATGACTTTTTTGCCTCTGGAACAACAACAGAGGAGTGTTCAGCCTGAAGGTTATATAACTTAGTGAGGCACAACACAATCAATTCTGACATGAGAACCAGTTATGATGTGCTTAATGTTACATCACAATCGATTCTAATATTAGAACTGATTGTGATAATTTTTAACCATATTATTTACACCCTCGCCGAATCATCTATCACAATCAGTTTTTGCCTGAAAAGTCGAAAACCGATCTCGATGAAACGATAGTATTGTACCATCTGTAATAATGGATCGGACTTACCCTTAAAATTCATAATACGTTTGCCTTTTCCATTATTGGAAGGTGGTTGTCGAGATTGAAACAGAGTTCCAAAAGCCTCCAGGGATCGGATTGACCGTTCCACAGAGAAGCTGTCCCCACCATGCGTTAGGGCATTTCGATTGTTCCAATTTTTCCTGAATAACAACATCATAAAGACTCTCTTCTTTGGAAATTCTTTCTAGCAGGAGAAGAAACCAACTTGGCCCAAGACCAATTAAACATGACAATTAATTAACCAAAAAAGTCGAGGAAAGTTCCAATTAATTAAGTGCTCAAATATTGCACAAACTACATGCACTCTGCACCTATTGTCGCCACTATGAAATCAGAACACAATTTAGGGTTGGATCAATTGATACCGATTTATGGCCTTGGATAACTAAGGTTTTTTTATTAAAATAGTCCTACCTGTCACAAAAGAAAATCGTTTTTGACTTTTTAAAATCAACGAGATGCCATTTTGATCACTAAATTTTATCATTATATTTTTGAAAAGTTACAAATGTGTAATGTTATTAAATTATTTTTCGTAATAAATTTACTCATAGCTTTTTCATACATCAAAACTACACATATTAGATAATATCTTTGGTCACAATTGACACTCTTTGACTGCACACATTCTAGGATGACTTTCTTTCGTAACGAGAGAAAATAACTAGGTTAGCTACTTTGTGCTAGGTGGGTTAGCTTAATCCATTTATTATGTCTGGTAATTAAATTAGCGTGAAATCATGTGCTGAAAAATTGGCTTAGTAATGAAATTGGCATTGCAAAGTGGTTGCGATTATGGCATGTGTTGTGCATGTGCATGTGTTGTTTAAGATGATTGTTTGATATGCTGTGATAGCATGCTAATGATTTTGCTTGATGCAATGCGCTCGTGTGAGTGGTTGCATGGATTGACTTTGAGTCAAGTCGTGGACTTGTGCTCGGATCTGTTTCTTGTTTATTCATGTGTAGGTGTTGCTCGAGGGCGAACGTGGTCGATGACAAGACCAGAACTAGGTTCATGGAGGAACTGAGGTTCGGAACTAGGTTTAGGGAGGAATCGAGGTCTTGGTGGTCGAGGATGTCATGCGGGACATTCGGGCTAGAGAACATGCACATGGAGACTAGTTAGTCACGTAATTACAGCATGTGGGCTGTACATGCATGCAAGAGTTGTTTTTGGCCATGTTGGGCTAGGTTGAGATGTATATAGACTTTTTCCATGTTGGAAGTGGAGTTGTATTCAATCTCTTTATGTTTGCTCAGTATAAATAGGGGGAGGTGTCTCCTGTTTGTTCTTGAGCGCTGAAGTTTTAGGGTTGTACTCTTTTGTTTGAGTATTGTAACCAGATCAAAAATAAAAATCCTTCTTGTGTCTCCAGCGGCTGGCGATTTTCGTTTTGATCTTGGCAGCTGTGCATTGCGGTGTTTTTGTTTGCTCCTAGTGCGGCAATTGGAAGGCAGCATACGGAAACAAATCAAGAGCCTAGCAACTAGAAGTCTTGAAATGCATGTATGCATGAAGTCAGATCCGACGTAGTTATTTCTCGTTTTCGTCATTATTTGATTCATCCATCTTGCGAAAGTAATATCTCTTGATCCGTAGATCCGATCGATTTAATTCTTATTGGGTTAGATTCGTAATTGAATCTAGTCTCTACCCAATTGATTATTTCATTCCTCCAATGGTTGGATCTTTAGGAATAACCGTTTTAGTGAATGTATATCCTTCCATTCTTGCTTTGGTCCTGTGTCTGACAATTCAATCATCTTGCAAAAGTAATATCTCAAGATCCGTAGATCCAAAATTATTGTTTTAGTAAACATGTGTCATCTGCCGCCTAAATCGCCGCTTTCGTCGCCAGATCGCTCTCTTGTCGCCTGATCGATCTCTGGTCACCCCATCGCTCTATGGTCGCCAGATCGCTCTCATCGTCGCCAGATCGCTCTCTTGGTCTCCGATTGCTCTACTAGTCGCTCGACTGCGTAAAATGGTCTCCCAACTGCGTGAACTGGTCTCCAACTGTGTGAACTGGTCTCCTGATTATTCGCCGTCTGCATGAACTGGTCTCCAAGCAATTTGAGTTTAAAATGGGTGTGTTAGAAAAACAAAATCCAGAAATTTGATTTTAGCTTTCGCGCAATCATTCACCCCCCCTGATTGCTACATTAGTATATTTCGATCCTACAAGTGGTATTAGAGCCTCGTTTTTCTAATTAATCTTAACTGGTGATTAGAAACTGTAGCGATGGATAGGTATTCGACAAAATCTTGTGTTTTCGATGGTGTTGATTTTCAGTTTTGGAAAGCAAAGATGGAGGCATACATTCAAGCTCAGGGCTTTGCAATCTGGGAGAAGGTATACAAGCCATATCAAGTTCCTGAGAATGATCAAGTCAATGAAACCAATCAGGCACATGTTGAAGCAAATAGCAAAGCACAAAATTTGATCATCCAAGGATTGGGAAAAAGTGACTTCGACCGCGTGATCCATCTCAAGTCTGCATATGAGGTATGAAAATCTCTTTATGATTATCATGAGGGATCTAACACTATCAGAGAGGTTTGTCAAGATATATATATATGAAAGAATACTTGCGATTTGAGATGAAGCCTAGTGAGTCACTAGATGATTTCTTTACATGTTTCAATAAGATTCTTAGCAATTTACGTGTTGTTGGGGTTTCCTTTGATGAAGCTACTAATGCAAGACAATTGCTTGGTACATTAGACATGTCTATTTGGGAGATGAAAGTTACATCCATTAGAGAATCTACTGTCATGAGTGAACTTATTGTAGATGTTCTTTTCTTTAAATTAAAAACTCATGAATTGGATGTTTTTGCCAAGAAGAATGATCATAAATCAATTGCATTGACCTCTCAATCAAGCATGTCTCAAAATAATGCTTCTTCAAGTTTTGCTCTGTCTTCCTTGTCTTCACTAACTGATGAACAGATTGGAGAATTTCCTGAAGAAGACTTGGCATTACTCTCTTCTCGTTTTAATAAAGCTTTGCAGAATGTGAGAATGAGGAAAAGAGTTGGTGGTGGACCTCCAAGATGCTATGAATATGGTGATATCAACCACATTCGTTCAAATTGTCCTAAACTTGCAGGTAAAGCATCAAGATAGAAGAATGACAAGGACAGGAGAAAAGAGAAGAAGAAGACTACCTTAAGCAGTAGCAAGAAGAGAAGCTTTGTGAATCGCAAAATTGTCCACCGAGTCCTTTCTGCTCTTGAACAAGTCAATTTGAGCGATGTGGATTCGGAGAGCAGTGAAGATGACACAACAACTCCAAGCAAGCATGAATTGACAGGGTTGTGTTTCATGGCTAGAAGTGATGAAAGGTTCACCGAGGATGATCATGACAACAACTTTAATGAGGTAGAACTTTCTTACGATGAATTAGCTATTGCTCATCTTGGTAAATTGCTTGATAAACACGACAAGAAAATTAAGAAATATGATGTTGTTGTGGAATCTTTGAATGCTGAAATTGCTAAACTTAAATCTTTGATTCCTGATGATGATGCTTGCAAATCATGTGACTTGATTTACAATGAGCTTACCTTACTTAGGAAAGAACATGTTACCTTTTTAGAGCAAGTCAATGCTGAAAAGAAGGAAAATGAGAAACATGTAAAAAATGCTAGCTGTTGAACTGTTAATTTGCATAATACAACTCACTGTTCTAAATGCTCCACACTAGAATTGAAGTTGCATGATGCAAATGTTAGGGTTTCTCAAATGACAGATGATCTGCTCACTCATGAGGTTTTTCCATGCTCAACCTGTCGCAAACAAAAAGGAAAAGTGGACGTTCTCTGTAAAAACTGTTTAACTCTTTCTCGAAAGGTTGATTACTTAGAAAAATCTTTAGAACGTTTTACTAAAGGAAAGAAAAACCTAAACATGATTCTGGATCAATCAAGAGTCAGCACTCATAACAAAGGTTTAGGTTTTGATTATTATGCTCATCATAAATAACATGCTCCTACTGTTGTTAAGGCACTTGAAAGTGAAAATTTTGAAATTGTTAATGAGCCTAAGAAAATTGTTTTTAAGTCTGCTGGTGTTTTGCCTTCTATTGTGATGAATGCAAATGTTGCTTTTGTTTCTAAAGCTAAACATCATGTTAAGTACACTTGCACTCATTGTGGTAGAGATGGACATTTAGTAGATTTTTCCTTTAGACTAGCCAAACAGCAAAAGAAAGAAAAGACTAAGGCTAGGTCTAATTTCAGAAAGGCACATTTTACTTCTCATTTTGTGCATAGGGTGATGTAAACACCTTTTGGTGCTAGAAACATGAGAAAGGGCAAATCTGATTTTGTGTATAAGTATACTCGTGTTGTGCCTACCCGTCGTGTGTCTCAGTACTGGATTGCTAAACATCTTATTTCTAACCCCAATACTGAGGCCTCGACATTCTCTGTTTGTATGTAGGCTTCTCGCGCAAGGAAGGAGAATATTTGGCTAGTAGATTCCGGATGCTCACGCCACATGTCCGGTGATAAAAATTGATTCTCCTCCCTCACACATGCATCTCGTGCTGAAAGTGTTACTTTTGGAGATGCTTCTTCCACTCATGTTGTAGCAAAAGGTACAGTAAAGGTAAATGACAAGTTTATGTTCAAGAATATGGCTCTTGTTGAGAACTTGAAATACAACCTACTTTCTATCTCTCAAATGATTTATGAAGATTTCGAAGTATGTTTCAAGAAAAATGAATGCAAAGTTTTAGATGCTTCAGGTGATCTTGTGTTCAGGATTTCACGCTTTGGAAGAGTATTTAAAGCTGATTTTGATGCATCACTTTCTTCTAAGCATAGGTGTCTAGTTGCCAATATTTCTAAAGATTTATTCTTTTGGCACCGTAGACTTGGTCACATTGGTTTTGATCATCTTACTCGTGTAAGTGGTTTAGATCTTATACGTGGCTTGCCTAAGCTTAAGGATGATAGCGATTTAGTATGCTCTTCTTGTAGACATAGTAAGATGACTGCAGGTTCACATCCACCTCTTACCATGGTGATGACAAAGGCTCCAAAACAGCTACTACATCTTGACACGGTTAGACCTTCTCGTGTTCAATCTTTTGGAGGCAAATGGTATGTACTAGTTATTGTTGATGATTATTCTAGATACTCTTGGGTTTATTTTATGGTATCAAAAATTAGGCTTTTAGTCATTTTAGAAGTCTTGTTACTAGATTATCTGTTGATCACCCAGGAGCACTTAGAGCTATCAGAAGTGATAATGGAACTGAGTTTAAAATTTCTTCTTTTGATCACTTTTGTGTTGAGAAAGGAATTGATAATCAATTTTCTTCACCAAGAGTGTCTCAATAAAATGGTGTAATTGAAAGAAAGAACAGAACCTTGGTTGAGATGGCTAGAACTATGCTAGATGAACATCACACTCCTAGGAAGTTTTAGGCTGAAGTAATCTCAATTGCATGCTATGTTTCTAATAGAGTGTTTTTGAGATCGAAGCTAGGCAAGACTTCTTATGAGCTTTGTTTTGGTCATAGGCATAGTGTATCTCATTTCAGAGTTTTTGAATGCAAATGCTTTGCCTTGAAATCTGGAAATCTTGATAAATTTGAAGCTAGATCAACTGATGGTATTTTTCTTAGATATCCTGCTCATACACGTGGCTATCGTGCACTTGTTTTAGAGACTAACAAAATTGTAGAAACCTGTGAAGTTACTTTTGATAAGGCTAGTCCTAGCACTAGTCCAATTGATGCAGGTATAGAAGCATATGTTCAAGGGAGAGTATCTTTTTGATGATGTTGATGATGATGTTGAGGATGAAGTGTTGATTCCTATTGCACAACCAGCTGTAGCACCTTTAGCACCTACCACTACATCACCTACAGCTGAGCATCCTCAAGCCACAACATCTTCTTTATATGCTGAAAATGAAGAATGAGAAGGAGAAGTTTCTGAAGTTACAGCTCCTTTGCACAT
Source organism: Guadua angustifolia (assembly GCA_036346375.1). NCBI lineage: Eukaryota > Viridiplantae > Streptophyta > Magnoliopsida > Poales > Poaceae > Guadua > Guadua angustifolia. The sequence continues at coordinate 43,410,956 of CM070510.1, forward strand.
TCAAAAGAGACATCCACCTGAACAAATGATTGGAGATTTGAATGAGAGAGTCACCCGATCCAGGTTTATTGCTTCTGATTCTCATGCTCACTCTGCTTTTGTTGCTTCTTTTGAACCCAAAGATATATCTCATGCATTAACTGACGAATCTTGGATCAATGCCATGCATGAGGAATTAGAGAATTTTGAACGTAATAAAGTCTGGAAACTTGTTCCACCTCCTCCTGATTTTAATGTAATTGGAACTAGATGGGTTTTCAAAAACAAACAAAGTGAGGATGGTGTTGTTGTCATGAATAAAGCTAGATTGGTTGCTCAAGGATTTACTCAAGTTGAAGGTTTAGATTTTGATGAAACCATTGCTCCTGTTGCTAGAATTGAAGCCATTAGAATTCTTTTAGCATTTGTTGCATCTAAAGGTTTTAGATTGTATCAAATGGATGTGAAAAGTACTTTTCTAAATAGCTATATTAATGAGGAGGTATATGTTAAGCAACCACCTGGTTTTGAAAATTCCAAATATCCAGACCATGTGTTTAAATTGTCAAAAGCTTTGTATGGATTAAAACAATCCCCTAGAGCATGGTATGATAGGCTAAAAACCTTTTTACTTGAAAAGAGGTTTACAATGGGAAAAGTTGACAAAACTCTCTTTTTACTAAAACAAGACAATGATCAACTATTTGTTCAGATTTATATTGATGATATTATCTTTGGTGGTTCCTCTCATGTTTTAGTGTTTAAGTTTTCAGAAACCATGAGGAAGGAATTTGAGATGAGTATGATGGGTGAGTTAACTTACTTTTTGGGACTACAAATCAAACAAACGAAGGAATGTACTTTTGTTCATCAAAGTAAGTACATAAAAGATTTGCTTCGCCATTTTGGGATGGAAAACTACAAGCTGATCATGACACCTATGGGAGGCACTTGCACACTTGATCCGGATGAAGATGGTGAGATGGTTGATCAAAAGGAATATAAAAGCATGATAGGTTCACCATTATATCTCACCGCATCAAGGCCGGATATTCAATTTGCTGTGTGCTTGTGTGCTCGCTTTCAAGTTTCCCCACGTGTTTTACATCAACAAGCCGTCAAGCGGATTTTCAGGTATCTCCATGGTACTCAAGATTTTGGCATATGGCTTTCTGCTTCCTCATGCATTAGTTTAAGAGCATTCTCTAATGCTGATTTTGGAGGTTGTAGAATTGATAGGAAAAGTACATCTGGTTCATGTCAGTTCTTGGGTAATTCTCTTATTGCATGGTCATCTAGAAAACAATTTTCGGGGATTCGGTATTTCCTATGGCGACCATCGTACCTCGACGGCTAGACGACTATCGACCGTGTTCACCCTTGGACGGCGTCCCCAAGGAAGATCCTCGGGTAGGCCGACCTACGAGCCTGCCCCGTCCTTAGTCAAGCTTGCCCCCAAGCGTGCTCACTCGGGGGTACGCGACCAACGACCAGGTCCGAAGAAGGGACCTCAGGCATAGCCAAAAAGCTGGGCACGGTCCACGAAGGCGACATGGCATTAATCACTCGGCGGCTTGAAGGACCATACAGCCACAATCTGAGCCTACTACGCCCACATAGCGGTATGGCGAAAACAAGGAACAATTTCACCGATGTCCGGGAGCAGTTGTGGCACGTCATTCCGTAATAAATGCTGCAACAGCTGTAACTATCTATAAATACCCCGTGGCATGTAATGAACGGGGTTCAGTTCTTTCTTGTTCTCCTCTCAAGTAGCAGCTGTTCGCTGGTGGATAGGAGGATCATTCTCATAACCTCCCAGCGTCCCCGAGTAAACACTTTGTAATTCATCCTTGGAAGCTAGTGCAGCAGCTGGACGTAAGGTTGTTATCTCCCCCGTGAGAGGCCCGAACCAGGCCAAAAAGAAACCCTTGTTTGTTGTGTTGTCGCGACCATCTCGGCCATAGCTCGGCAGGCCCTCGAACACTATCCCCTCCGCGGAAAAGGGGCCCTAGGTTGATCCCTCATTTAACAAATAAGCTCGGCGAGGGACCGGTTCCCGAATCGTCGACAGCTGGCGCCGTCCGTGGGGATCGATTGAGTCCTTTCGCGGAGAATCCCTGAGGATGCCAAATTCTCAAGATGATCAAGACCTCCGCGTCTTCGATGATGTGGAGGACGACGACATGTACTACGCCGATGAAGGCGTGGCCGGTGAAGCTGATCCGGAAGACCACACCGAGTCCGGGAGTCTATCCCCGGTGACTGCAGCGCGAGAGCGTTTCCTCCGCTTCGCGGCATGATACCCTCACTAGTGAGGAGGAGCCTGGCAATCCCCGCGACGGTCTGGGCACCCCTGACCGTCCCGAGTGCAGCCGTGGGATCGCGTCGCATGGTGACACCACGGTGTCGCCCGCGGTCCTGGTGCTCCCGCAGTGTCAACATGGCGGGAAGAGAAGAAATCCACGAGGTCGAGTCTCCGGAGACCTCTCGTCGTCACCAGCGCGATGCGGACGAGAATCGTCCAGAGTTGTCTCTGGACAAGACCCTGACGACCGTCTGCCGCCAAGCTAGCGGGAGGGCGGACGCCAGGACTGGAGACCCGGCTCGCGAAGATCCCGGTGAGCACCGCTCCCCGGTGTACGTGCGCGATCGTCGCTCAAGGTCGCCCCCCACCGCTCCTCAGAGCGCCGAGCGGTTGCAAGCCATGGCAATGGCCGTGCGCAGCTTCCAAAATTTCTCTAATCAGGCAGACCTGGCGGCCATGGGGGCGATCGTGGCTGAAAATCTAGAAAAGCTCGCCGCCGACATGGGGACGCCCCGGAGTGTTTCCTGGGACCATAAGCGCCATTCCCCTATTCGCTCCTGCCGTAGCGCCTCCCAAAGTCCTGCTCGGGAGGGCCGCGGGATGCAAGATCGGCGTTGTGAGGATGTTCGGAGCGGTTCCCGAACGGCCTCGTGGGTTCAGGGGCACGCCCCGTCCGATTACGGGCTTACCGAGTGTTCTACCTCGGGGCTGCCTTCGTCGCGCCGGCGTGGAAACGTGTTCTCTCGTCTCACCCCGCGCATAAAGGACCATCCTTCTTGCGTCTCCAGTGGCTAGCGATTTTCGTTTTGATATTGGCAGCTGTGCATTGCGGTGTTTTTGTTTGCTCCTAGTGCGGCGACTGGAAGGCAGCGTACGAAAACAATTCAAGAGCCTAGCAACTAGAAGTCTTGCCATGCATGTATGCATGAAGTTAGATCCGTTGCAGTTATTTCTCGTTTTCGTCATTATTTGATTTATCCATCTTGTGAAGGTAATATCTCTTGATCTGTAGTTCCGATCGATTTGATTCTTATTGGGTTAGATTCATAATTGAATCTAGTTTCTAAAGTTAAAATTTTATATCAATCCAACGGTTGGATCTTTAGGAATTACTATTTTAGTGAATATATATCCTTCCGTTCTTGCTTTGGTCCCGCATCTGACAATTCAGTCATCTTGTGAAGGTAATATTTCAAGATCTGTAGGTCCGATCGAGTTGATTCGCTTTATAATTGAATCTAGTTTCTACAGTTAAAATTTTACGTCAATCTAACGGTTGGATCTTCAGGAATTACTATTTTAGTGAATATATATTAGTCTGCTCGCCCAAACTACTACTTTGTCGCCTGCATCGCTACTTCGCTCGTCGCCAAATCGCTCTCTTGGTTGCTCGATCGCTCTATTGGTCGCCTGATCGCTCTCTTGGTCTTCCGACTGGTCTGCTGGTTGCCCGACTACGTAAACTGGTCGCCCGACTACGTGAACCAGTCTCCTGACTGTTCGTCGTCTGCATGAACGGGTCTCCAAGCAATTTGAGTTTAAATTAGGGTGTGATAGAAAAATAAAGTCCAGAAATTTGATTTTACCTTCCACGCGGAAACATTTACCCTCCTAATTGCTACATTAGTATATTTCGATCCTACAATTAGAAAGCTTAAAATGTTGTTTGGCGAGATATATTTGGTGGGTTAGCTAGGTTAGTAGTTTAAACAAAAATAGAACTTCAGAAGGTTACCAGGCTTTGACTAGATTAAATTAATTCTCCAACCCATGGATTTGAGTTACACTCTTAACCATCCTCTCGTGTCCTGAAACGTAAGATTTAGGATTCCATTGCTATGCACAGACACACTGCTAGTAAATAATAAACTTCATATAAAAATGAAACTATTTGAGCTTGAAAGTAGCACGGCTAGAAGGACAGGCTAGTGGCTCGGAGGTGGGAGCAAGGGTGGTTGTTGAATTTTTTTTAATAATATATATTTTTTCAAAATTTCAAAAATATACTATAAAAAAAATTACATAAATATACCCATGTCGTCCGTTGGTTTAGCAACTAGCCTCCTGTCACCTGTTGGTTTGACGATATTTAAATATCGCCAAACCAACGGGCGATAGGAAGCCACGTCGCACGATTAACACGTTTTATAGTGTGGAGACGTGGCACTTTTATCGTCTGTTGATCGTGCGACGTGGCCTTCTGTCGCCCGTTGGTTGGGCAATATTTAAATGTCGCCAAACCAACGGGCGACAGAGGTATATTATGTAAATTTTTTTCGTGGTATATTTTTGAACTTTTGAAAAAAAAAATGTATTATTAAAAAAAATAATTCGGTAGTTGTTTCCGTCCACCATATTTAATCTCTAGGATCAGCGCAACGTGCCTTTGTTTGCTACAATCCACACGTGTGTTCAATGTGAACGGGACGTGCCTGGGCTCCGTAACGGCCGGCCTTATGTCTGCACGAAATTTCTAGTGTGAGCTGCTGTAGATGTATGTCCTGCATGTACTCTCTCTAATAAAAAAATTAGTACGGGTAGGATAACCATAGGCCAGGTTCGGCTATGCATGGGCCAATCTAATAATGTTGTGGTGACTACAAGTCTACGATGAGCTCCGACCGGTTCGACGAGGTCTTGACACTACTTGATCATGACTTACTACCGCTTAGCGTATCACTATTGAACTTAGTGGTATGGGGACCAGCGCACCATCCCAACCGATTTCAGCTATAGTGGCTCAGAAAACTGTCTTGTAGATTTGAGGAGAAGGGAAATAATTTCTTGACTTGAGATTTTAGAATGAAAAGACAAAAAAAAATGACCTGCTTTTGTTATACTTTCATTTTCGTAGTACAGCTGAAATGGTTGGCATGGTGAAAGCTTGCATCAGCGACGGAAACCAGATGCATCCAAGAATACTAAGATTACGAGATTCAAGAAGTATGTATAAAAAAATTCTTGTTTAACTACAGGAATCATTTTTTTTGTGCCTTTTTTAACTTTTTGCTACTTTAGTGAGTTCTACTGGAAAAAAGATATTCTGGTTAGATTGTTCAGGAGAACATGTTGGTTTATGCTGACAATATTACCAAGGATTATAAGTTCCAACATATTCAAGCAAAAGAAAGCTTGAAAGCAAAGGATAATAGTCTCAAAGAGATCGTCACAAAGTGTAAACGCCTTCGTGAGCAAAACAAGAGGTTTTCTTTCGACCTTACAATTAATTTATGAGAAACTTACTCAGGAGTTTGACACACTTCTTGGAAAATATAAAAAGGACATATAAGGTAAATAGCTACCCTAGTAACTTTTCTATATTAAGTGTGAATAGTTCATAATAATTTGTTTTCCTAAATCTTTAGATTTACAAGAAGAAAAGGGAAAAGGTGGCTACTGTAATAGCTAATTACATGTAGAATTCAAATTCCTTTTCAAGGAAAAGTGATGATCATATTGATAACACTACTTGATGTAATGATCATGATGTAATGTAAATATTTTTGTTTTATGATTTATCTATTTGCTTCTCTTTATGTGTACTATATGCTGAGTATGGTACTAGCCCCTGACTTTGATTAGTTGACATGTTCAATGATTAATTTGTTACAGGGACTTAGAAAATGTAAGGTAAGTAAGGCTATATGAATAATATAACCCTCACAATAGACTCCGTATTAAATAGCAACAAGCTTAAGATAAAGTCAATCAAATAAGTTTCAAAGAAGCAAGTACTGGCTTATATGAAAAAATTATTAGTTATCTTAAAACCCGACTATTAACTTTGTATATGTTAACAAGCTATGGCCAGAAATCACGTAGACCAACCATTATAACAAAGGATAAGCAATATAGAACCATCAAACTTAAATGAGACAATTTTAAATAAGAAGAATGAATATAAACATAAACTTTATTAATGATAAAGGGTTTGTTATACATAACAGCTGAAGGCCCCTACCTAGCGCGCCAATTGTCGAATGTTAGAAATTAACAATAAACTTATACTTCGGATACCTTCGAATTTAGCAGAGTCAGACACGAAATCGGGGGTACACGATATAGACAGGTTCGGGCCTCCGGGTAGAGTAATACCCTACTCCTGTATTGATGATGTATGGAATCGGTGAACAGAGTACAAAGCAGGATGTCTAGCTCTAATTAAAATGGAGATTGAACTTGGGGGTGGCTAAGCTATGGCTAAAGATTGGAGGAAGTGCAGTTCGTCAGCTCTTGGAAGCTCTGCTCAAAAAGTCTTTTAGCTCTGGATGGCTTGTAGTCCAAGAATTGCCTCCTTTCCTAGAGATGCCTACTCTCGTCCTTACATAGTCGAGATAGTCTTGCCTCAGGTCGAGTTATAGTCGGTTTGGAATACCAAATCGTAGCCAATGAGGAGTCTGTCGTCGTGACATCTTCGAAGCATATCCAAACTTCCTTAAATATCAGGTGTACTTGAGCTAGTTTTCTTGTAACGGGAACACGATCGAGTCTTTCTTGCATGAAGATACCCTCTCCACGTATATTTTATCCCATAGAATTGGGCCCATGATATTCGGAGTTTTCAAATGCTTGCTTGAGCATATATGGTATAGTTTTTGAGTTTCCAGAGCATGCCCATTGAAGGAGAACGCGGTGCTACGCTAGCCGAAAACAAAATTTTTTCTACCGCGAACACCCAGGAAGCAAGCGAGTCAAAGATCATGGAGCGTTACCCTTGGAGCACGTTAGCAGTGGAAGTAGAGTGGGTGAAGCCCCCCCGCGTGCTCCGAAGCACTGTACGTAGTCGAACACGATATGGTACAACTTCTCCTTGTCGCGGATCACTGTCACAGCAACGTTGTTGTAGTTGTACAGTTGATGTAGCCGATTGAATCGATCAGCGCCAACGCAAGAGCGATGACACCTCTGCGGTATCCACACGTCGGGGTGGGATCACCATCTTGTTGGTGTGCTAGCACCCACGTCTTGCTAGGGTTTTAGAGGCGATGGGATGCAAGCAATGGCTAGGGCTTGTGGTGGGGATAGCTATATGCTGCACACCCCCACGCCCCCTTTATATAGAGCGCACTAACGGGCCTTCTACGATAGAAGCCCACTAGGACTCACACTAATAGATCTTCTACAGTAGAAATCCATTAAGACGCCAGATGATCCAAATCCGCGTAAACCCACTAATGAATCCAATCCATCAGACATGATCCAACCCATTAAGTGTGTGACCCATTAGGCTCATGTACAAGTCAAATTGCGGTCCGGAGAACCCTTTCCCAGACCACAAGTCAATAGCGGTACCTAGCAGCACATATTGACCCCGAATGTACACAATGATCGAATCGGTGAACCTTGATACACTCACATAGGATCCTTTTGCCACATGATATCAGTCAAGCTCAAGGCGAGAAGCGTGCCACCCTTGTGATAGCTTGACAAATTCACTCGTTAATGTAATGGATATAATTCGTGATTAACACTTTAATCACTTTGGCATGGCCATGCACTTTTCCTTATCCATCCACACCGAGGGGCCCAGAGATATCTCTCCTGTTATCAAGGAGGGGCAAATTCCATCTTGATCTCTTATATCTCACGTCATGTTTCATGGCATACCCGTAAGCTACCTTTATAACTCCCCTGCTACGGAGAAGCGTTTGATAGCCCCAAAGTATACAATTACGCATGATGAGAATCAATAAGAATCTCAGGTCAAAGGATCATATAGGTATACCACTCGAGACTACACCCTGATGGCACTTCTAAGATAACAATCTCATCAGAGTCTCGGAGCAGGTCTATCCAACCCCATATTCTCTAATATGTGCCCACATTATTGATTTGATATCTCCATATCTATGGTATGTGAAACATTACCATCAATCAATACATGTGCTGGTCAGATCACTATTGTCCCACATAATGATATGTGACCAGGGATCGTTTAGAATAATATCATATAACCAATGTGTTTCACAATTAAGTCATACTCAATGAACAAAGGAGTGACATTTATTCATGGAACTGATAAGTACATGAACATAGACGTATGATACAATCATCTCACATGATCGCCTCTAGGGCATATCACCAACACCCATATCCCATATTTAGATATTTGGAAGTAGCCCCTGAACTCTACTTAGTGGATTGTCCGTTTAAGTGCTTGGTCAATTATTGCCAAACTCTGGCTTGGTCAAGTAATGCCTCGCCTACTTGTGGTCGAACATCTCGAGTAGATTGGGAATCTCTAAATATCAAGTAGGAATGCGCTGGGTCGAGCGCCCTACAGCAAGATCAATTCGAGTTTTTTAGGGTAACCACATGTTACTCGATGTTGACTCATCGACTCAACTCTGAGCAGAGTTAGAAAAAGTCGAAAAATCTAAACGTTGGACAATGAAACATTTATTGTTGTTGCTGCTTGCAACGCTAAAGCGAGTGCAACACATTCATTCCACTTTTTTCGCTGATCGAGGCGTTGTGCCATGGGGAATTGAACTGTTCACCTGTAAGGAAGATTTTGGCTTATAAATTCCCATGCCTGGAACTGTAACCACTCCTTCCCCATTCGCGCCTTCGTTCTTATTCTTGAAACCTCAGTCACGCTCCTTAAGCCCTAGCACTACCTCCTTCAAAGAGTTCACCTCGCGACTCCCTCAATGCATCCCGTCCTTCAGCAGCGTTGGAGTCGCTCCGCCACCAGAGAAGAAAACTGAGACACCCGAGGCAGTTTTCGAGGATGAAGCCTTCAAAAAGGTGTGGCAGAAGTCGATGATGACGGAGAAGCATCTCGCTGAGCTAGAGGAAGATGGCTTCATTCCCCCTCGAGAGTTCTTCTGCTGGAGGCCAGCACTCGGTGAGTCATATCCCACCCCTAAGGACAAGGATGAAACCATTGTGTTCGATGCTTTCTTCAGATGTAATTTGGCAAATACTGAATGAATAGCGGGCTGCCTAGGGGTCAATCAGGTCATCGACTCCTCCACGATGTCTTCGAGCGAGTAATCCCCATCGACTAGAGTGGTCAAGTAGGTAAAACCGCTATCAAGCAGCGCTTGTCAATCCCATCTTCGGTAGTTGTTCATTGACATTAGCTATTGACCTATAGATTCAGTCACTGGCTGCCGACCAGCTGGCGCCACCTCTTGCGCTAATCAAAAAGCCGACTGCCGAGACTAGACCAGTCCTGGCAAAAACACTACACAAAGGAAAAATGTGCAGGCAAAACTTAAACTGACGAAGTAAGTCACCTCTTTTCCCCCTCACGATTGTTCCTCTTTCTTTTGGAGACATTAAACAGGAAATCTCCAGGAAAAATGTGTCCAGTGGTGCTATCAATGATGTCACCACAACTACCTTATCTCTTGTCATGATCATTGCCATCGCAACTCCATCTTCGGTAGCTCCGGCAACAATGATGGCTCCCCCTCCTTCAACTTCCAAGCACCTTAGATATTATCTGGTCTGTCTTGAAGCCCCCGGTTCGAGTACATGACCATGACCAAATCACTTCTAGCTCTGCCTTGTTCCCTGCTTCACACTCTAACACCTCTTGGCTTATTCTCATAGCGCCATAGAAACCTTGCTCGAAGCAGAAGCTTTCTGTGAGTAGGACACCAACAAACGGAGCGGCTCATGGCGTCTAGTCAATAAGTGCTCAAGATGAGAGATACAAAACTAGGAGCCCATAGAGCCGAGCTAGAGGCTACCAAGACTGAGGTGAAGAAACTGAGGATGGTGGCAGCGAAGCTGGAGGCCAAGAAAGCCATGATCAACACTGCATGGCATGAGGCCAAGGTCAAACGAGATGAGGCAGAGGCGGGTAGGAAGGCAGTCGAGGTCAAGAAGGTTACAGTAGATGCAGAACTTGCTACTTTGCAGTTGGAGACCCTCGAACACATGACTTCGTCTGCCCATATTGCGACTTCCCACGTGCTTGGCATGGTGAAGAGCCACCACCCAGCCCTGAACCTCTCGGTACTGGATGAAGGATTCACATGCGAGGTGAGTATGGTCGCTGATTATGTTGAGTCCTTCAGAGACCTTGCTGGGAGGCTTGTAGCCTAGTTGGAACTGTCTCTCAATGACGATGGCCTGGTGACAACGCCAGCTAGACCGCATGGCCTAACCTTATCGATGTAATGCTAATACTGTTGTTACTATAGTCTTAAGCGATAGTGCCAAATTACTTGCTTGTCTATTGTTCTTTGCTTGCTATTTTGTTGCCGATGAAACATAGTAGCACAAATAGATGCGGTTCCGATTTAACACTCATAGACCCTTAGTAGTAGCTTCGCTGGCGCACATACGCCTAGCTTGTCTGCACACAAGGTTAATAAAACTTTAATTAAATAATCGAGCCCGAGAGGCCGTGCATAACATAAACGCTATCTAAGTCGAAGTGACACTACGTGGTTTTTTTGCAAGTCTTCGTCGACCATATGACTCATACTTTGTAGCAAACACGAACTTGCTGGGTAGCGCATGTAGAACTAACTAGAGGCCTCATCTCCCACCGGCCATTGAGCTTTAGATATCTGACAATCTGGTGCTCGTATGCGCGCAGGATAGAATCGCTCGTCGTTGGGTTCAAGCATGGCCACATATTAGTTTGGTTTGCTAACATGCTAAGTACGTGATCGAGTAAATGTGTGCAAAAAATCGCATGTAAAAGAGGCAAATAAACTAAGATCATGGAAATAGGTATTGGGTTACTTGTAGCCCCGACTCCTTACTCGATGAAACCATCGAGTGGGGAGTAGAGTGTAATAAGCACAATGCTTTGATGTAGCCCCCGACTTTTTACCGATAGCTAGATCCGAACCCGTTATTCGATATACGTATCGACCCGAGGGTGGACATAGATGAAGATGGAATTGAGCGATGTAGCCCCCGACCTCCTGCTCGATGACCGCCTTGAGTAGAAAGAAGGGCGTATGCACCTACACGCATGATGTAGCTCATGACCCTTTGCTCGATTTGAGTAAAAGGTAGAGCGTAAGCATCAAGAATTATTGGAAAAGATCAAGCGATATAGCTCCCATCCCTCCACTCGATGAATGCATCAGGGTGATGGTAGAGAAAGTGTGCTGACCAAATACATGATGTGGCCCTCTGCTCTCTACTCGATGAGTGCATTGAGGAGAAAGTAAGGCATGAGTTTCACAAAGTGTGACTGAATGTTGTTGTAACCTTCTCGCCCTTTCAGCTTCCACGTGGCTCATCATGACTTAGTATCTCTTTGGTTCCAGCATTTATGTGGAAGTGCAAAGGACACCTTGTGGATCCGAATTGATGTGACTTTTGGCACTTTGCGATTATGGCATGACCTATTCCTTGAGCTATAAATAGATGGGACTTGTTGTCACCTACCACAACCAGTCTTCTCTCTTGTCCCTTGCTCGCAACGCTTTAGCCTGTTGACTCCATCCATGGCCTCCACTCTACCATCAACCCCGTCTGTGGAGATTGTCGTAGACTCTCCTCCCCCTATACCACTGGCCGTTGTCTCCCTGGATGGATCATCATCTCCTCTGATGAGGAAGACGAGATCAACTAGGAGGACATCGAGAGGGAGGTTTGGCCAGAGGAGGAAGACGAAGTCACCAGCAAGCTATGCATCGTTGTTGAAGAGGACCATGCCACCTCTTCTCCCTTCATGAGAGCAGATGCCACTGTCAACACATGAGAAGAAGAAGGTGAAGCTGCCGACACCGCCAAGGGAGGTGGAGCTCAAAACAGCTTCACCGCTGGCACCTACTTGCCCTTGAAGCCCTCGCAATGCTCGAAGGCTTTTGATGATGGAGAGGTCTCCTTCTCCATTAACACATGACCGAGTCTTCGCTGCTTCGTCTGGCCCGTATAGAGGGCGCAAGCCCATCTCGAGGACCCTTCTTTTCTACTCCCCATGGGTGCAGGGGAGGCGGCACGATGCCTCCGAGGACAAGTAGCCGTAGGATACCTATCTCAAAATGTAATAGAATGACTTTTGTTAGTGAAATTAATTAAGTTTTACTTTACCTAAATTTTTGTAGCGATGCACAGTTTTTGTTCAATGTGAAATCTTTTCAGTTGGTTAATGTTCTATGAGTTCTCTAGAATAGCTCCTTTTGACGTAGATAACCGCACCGATGCTTGTCGAGTTGCTTCGACCACCATGTAGGGACGTTCCTACTTAGGTGAGAGCTTGTTACGATTATCTTGCTTCAGCACCTTTTGTAGTACTAAGTCCTCGACAGTGAGCGCTCTATCCTAGATTCTTAGGCCATGATATATGCGCAAGACTTGCTGATACTTAGTTGCTCGAATGGATGCTCGATCTCTGTACTCTTTGAGTAGATTTGCATCATCGATTCACATATGCTCTTATTCCTTTTTAGATTAGTTGTCCACTCGAGGTGATCCGAACGTAAATTCGGTCAAAAGCACCGCTTCTGCTCCGTAGACCAAGAAAAATGGTGTTTCACCAATGGCTCGGCTAGTCGATGTACAAACGGCCCATAGCACCGAGGGTAGCTCTTTTGCCCACTGGGTCAAGTAAGCCTTGAGCCTATTGAATACATGGATCTTGATCCCTTATAAGATTATGTTGTTGGCACATTCGACCTGACCGTTACTCTGAAGATGAGCTACGGAGGCAAAAAAAAGTTTGATACCCAATTCTTTGCAAAATACTGTGAAAGCATTGCTCTTAAACTGGATACCATTATCTGTGATTACTTGATTGGGGATGCTAAATCGTTTAATGATGCTCCTCATAAATTTGTTGGCCACTTCTAAGGTGATGTTCCTGACGGGTTCGACCTCGATCCATTTGGTGAACATGTTGATTGCCACAAACAAGTACTTGTAACCTCCTTAGGTTCTAGAGAAAGGTCCTAAGATATCCAAGCCCCATTTGGAGAAAGGCTAAGATAGAGGAATAGTTTGCAAGGCCTGGTTTGTCGAGTGGTTTGCTTGCTATAAAATTGGCAGCTTTTGTACTTTTTCACTAGATTGCAAGCATCTTGGAGGGTAGTCGGCCAGTAGAAACTCTGCCGGAAAACTTTTTCAACTAAAATGCGGTAGGATGCATGGTTGTTGCAGATGCCTCCATGGACCTCGGGCAATATTTTATTGTTCTCTTCCTAAGTGATGCACTTCATCAAGATTCTGTTACTCCCTTTTTAGTAGAGTCTGTCGTTTACCAATGCATATAACTTGGACTTACGTGCAATTTTCTTGGCTGAGGCATCATCGTCAGAAATCTCTCGATCTTCGAGACAGGACTAGAATGGGGTCATCCAAGTTGGCTCGCATTTGAGTAGTGCAGTTTCTGTGTCTGCGGGTTCTACCTTGCTAACTCGACCAGACTATTGGTCACGTTGGCCAACATCTGTCTCCGTAAAAGGGAGATAGATGGTTTAAGGAGTTTCTCAATGAAAACTCCTGCGGACGAGGGTGATCGGGACGAAATGAGCCTGGCAAGTTTGTTAGCTGTAGAGTTATCACTTCACTGGATATGCCTTACCTTGAGCCCTTCGAACTTGTGCTCCAGCCTATGAACCTCATTTAGGTATACCACCATATTGTCATCCGAGCACTAGTACTGCTTCTGCACTTGGTTTACGACTAGCTGTGAGTCCCCTTTCATGAGTAATCGCTTGGTCCCATGTGTTGCATCTATTGAAGCCCATTGACTAGTCCCTCGTATTCTGCAACGTTATTCGAAGGTTGAAAATCAAGTTGGATGACATACTTGAGTTCCTAACCTGTCGAGGATTTGAGCATGATGTTAGACCCTAAGGCCTGGAGCTTGAGCGACCCATCAAAAACATAGTCCTGTGGTCATCAACCGTCTTGCGCTCCTTTTCCTCAACATGTGTCCATTCTGCGATGAAGTCTGCTAAAACTCCTGACCTAACGCTGGTCCCCAATGAAATTGACCTTGAACTCATTGAGTTTGACCGCCCACTATGCAATTCGCCCTGTCGCGTCTTAGTTGCATATTACCTCCTTGAGCAGATACGTCATCATGACTGTAATCTTGTGTGCTTGGAAGTAATGCCGCAACTTCCGGGAAGTCATCAGGACGGCATAAAACATCTTTTGTATTTGTGGGTATCGCAACTTGGCGTTGTGCAAAACCTAGCTCACGTAGTATACCGGCTCCTAGACTTTGGCCTTTTTCTCAAAACAATCCCGTTCGACCACCAGGACTGTGCTTACTACTTGAGGGGTAGCTGCAATATACAAAAAGAGCTCCTCTTTTTTGTTAGGTGAAATCAAGATTGATGGAGATGATAAATACCTTTTCATGTCTTGAAAAGCTTTTTCTGCCTCCTCGGTCCACTCGAAATTGTCCTGTTTCTTAAGTAGCTTGAAGAAGGGTAGTCCTCGCTCGCCCATCTGAGAGATGAATTGACTAAGAGCTGCAATGCAGTCCACCAGCCTTTGCACTTTTCTCAATGTTTGTGGAGGACACATCTGTTCGATAGCCTCGATTTTGCATGGGTTGGCCTCAATGCCTCGACTGGACACTAGGAAACTGATAGGCTTGCTGGACGGAATGCCAAATAAGCACATCTCAGGGTTAAGCATCATTCGATACTTCCTAAGATTGTCGAATGTCTCCTCGAGGTCACCGATTAAGGTGTTTCTAGTTTTTGATTTTACCACGATGTCATCGTCGTACGCTTCTACATCATGCTCAATTTGGTACTTCAAGTAGTTTTGAATACAGCGTTGATATGTGGCACAAGCACACTTCAAACCAAAAGGCATTTTAATATAACAGAATACATCAAAAGGCGTAGTAAAAGCCATTTTCTTCTCATATTCTACGGATATACTAATTTGGTGATACCATGAATATATAGATATCTAGAAAACCTAGCAATTCACAACCCACGGTTGAGTCCACTATTTGGTCAATACGAGGAAAAGAAAAAGATTCTTAGGGTAGACTTTGTTGAGATCGGTATAGTCGGCGCACATTTTCCACTTGTTGTTGGGCTTCTTGACGAGAACAGGGTTTGCCAGTGTAACATCCTTATTTTTCATAAAAACTAAAATCACGCATGTAGCATTTGTAAAAAAAAATATACTAATAAAGTAAAATTTAAAAATTTGTTTATAATAAAAATATTTGAAAAATGAGAATGTTCCTTTCAAATATTTTTGAAAAACTTAACTTGTAAATTAAGTTTGTTGATTTTATAAAGATCTATGCAAGTGTGTAATTTACTAAAAGAATTTTTGCAGAAAATCTATATATCCAAAAATTCCAAAACCAAGTTTATTAGGTTTCAAATATTCCCTAGTATTTTCGAGAATTGTTCCAAGATTTTTAGAGTCTTTTTTCTATTTTAACCTAAGCGCTTTTTCCTTCTCAACACTATTCAAATTCAATAAAAAACCATGTCATGTGTACTGTACGGGCGTCGTCAACCTCCAGCCAGATAAGTTTTTCCTCTCTCCTCCATTAAAGCAGACATAGAGCTTCCAAATCTTCTCCAATTAATCACAAAAAATTCAACAAAAATTATATTCGGAATCCACATCATATCCTCATCAATCCACAGCAGTTTCCCAATTAAATCTTCCACTAATTTGTGCATAATCACGAAAGAAATGTTAGTGCATCCGTTTTTCATTTCCACTGTGATTTCTAGCCCTTTGGTCCTCCATTTGGACTATAAGAAGGGTCATTGAGAGCCTCTCTTCGTCGCCAACCCATCCCTCCCCTTCCCAAGAGCTCTCTCATTCTCGTTCCATCGGATTTCGCAAAAGATTGAGTGCATTCTTGTTTGAGACTCGGGTTTGAGTATGTACCACTCTAGTCACCCTAAGGACTGATCCCTTGCGATTGTCAAACAATGTACAACAGTGTGGCCACGGGTTCTGGTATGGGACAGGCCTAGCCATGTAGCTAGTGAAAACTTAATTAAGGCATGCCAGACGGTGGAGTAGGCATTGTTGGAGCCACAGGAGTCCTACAGGAGCAATAGGGGTCTTCCAATATGGTTGTAGCCATTTGGCGGTGAAACCTCAGCGAGCGTGACCTAGTGAAGATATAGCTAGAGAAATGGCCTTGTGATTTTCACTTGGGGTCATATGCCAAAGGAAGTGTATGATCAAAAAGAGTGAAATATTCCTCGCGGGTAAAGCGTGCAAACTCTGAAGAGCAAACAAACTATTCGAATAGCCGTGCCCGCGGTCAAGGGTGGACAAAGGGCGCCACATGGTAGATTTCCCCTATTTGGTATCAAAATCAGATTTTTATAAAATGAAGCACGGTTGGAACCGTGAATGTTTTGGTTTGATAAAAGTTCGTGTTTGGAGCCACGAGGAAAAGATTTCAAAAGAAAACCATGGTTGGTGCTGTGGAAAAGTATTCTTAAAATAAAATCATGGTCGATGTCGTGAGTTGGTCCATGTTTTGTTTTTCCACGGTTGAAGCCGTGTCCTGAAAAGTTTGAAACTCTCATTTCTTAAAAGAAAATACCTTTGAAAACTGCTCTTCAAAATTCTAGGATAAAATCTTAAAAATTGGCTTGTTTGCAAATTAACCAATGCCCTCCCTTAAATTAAACTACATATTGTATTTCTTTCCGGACTTGTTGATTATGTTGCATACTCACCCTCGCTTTTCATTGTGGGGCTGCTTATTCCATAAAGCAGAGCAGGAGATCATGGATAGCTATCCAAGAGCCTGTATCCCACCATTCGACATCTGCGATGAAGGATTTAAAGAGGAAGATTTTCAAGACGTCTAGGGTCATGTTTTTTCCAGTCTTTGCCTATGGCGTTTTGGACTTCATTCCATCAAGTTTATTTGCCATTTTTATGTTTCCGCTACTGTATGACCTTCGGATCCAACTTTTGTAATATTGAGCCATGTCGGCTGGTACTTTGTAATACTTTTTAATTATTGCATGGTTATGGTCCATACTATTATGATCTGTGTGTACTAACTATTGATCCAGGACTAGTATAGGTAAACACAGCGGGAGGCCGAATCCTTTTTGCGGGTTTTGACATAATGGTATCAGAGCCAAGACTGTAGAACGTGACCTAGTAAGATGGCAAAGCCTTAAGGATGATTATTTATATAAAAATATATTTATGAACTTCTAAGTTCCTTGCTTCTATCTTTTCTATCTTAGCATCTTGCTCTTATCTTTTATCTAAAATGTTTTACTGATCTTGCCTTGTTTCAAAATTTCGCAGATGCCTTGCTATACCTCTTTCGCTGAGAAGGAAGGATGTTTTTGTGAGGAGCTGTCTTTGATGCTTCAGGAGCTAGGCTACACCCATCGCCCGGAGTATCGTTGCCTTTCTATTGTCGGTTTTGACATGAACATGTGGAGGGTGAGACTGCTCATTTTTTCCAAGGGGCACCAGGAGGGTGATTGCCCTCATTACTTCACAATGGAGTGGCAAAAGCTTGGTGATAATATGCAGGATGTTGCAAGACAAGCTCTCATTCATCTGGGCAAGATCTATCATGACCAACTGGATGATACTCTGTACCGACTTTTTCCCTACTTGTAGGAGGGGGAGAGGTACAACTGGTTCAGGAGTTTGGAGGAGTCGAACCCCACCATTGTGCATATGGGTTCACTCACCCGGGCGCAGGATGAGGCCTATATCCACGTGTCTCTTGAGCTTCGGGATGCTCAAAAGGACCTTGCTGTAGCCAGACTAGAGATTTCCAAGATGAAGGAAGCACTGCAGGAGGCACAACAGCCAGCACCACCCCTGCCAGTCCCTGTCCAAGAGGATCTTCCACCACGAGGGTTGACCCCAGATGCCCTGATGGTCAAGCGTCACCGTGGCCCGTTAACCTGAGCTTAAAGTCGCAAGTCAAGTCGCCCAAAGAGTGGAGCATCTCGAGGCATCGACTGAGCCTTATCTGGTATTCCAGGTTGCTCTTGGAGAGCCAGACCCATCTCACGCTGTAGGAGGGGTCTACATAAGCAGTGATAAGCCTAGTGAGGAGGATCCTTCCCCTCGTGTTCCTAAGGAGGGTGAAGGGAGTAGTTAGTTTCAGTCCTTATCAGTAGAACCTTGCGGTTGTTTACACTAGAATGTTGAATAATTCATGTGATAGACTATATCGTGCTTTATGCGCTTGTAATACAGCCATCTTACCAAAAGCTTTTGTTTTATATGACATTTCAGTTGGTGTTTCTTTCTGTGGTGTTGTCCTTGTCCTGGTGTGGGATGATTGCTTAGTTTCCCCTATTTTCTTAACTTTGTTTTTCCCTCTTTCCTTGTCTTTTCCCATTCTCAATTCCAGATGGTGAATATTCGTAGCAGAGGCCATGGTGATGTTGGAGCTGGTAGTAGTGGTATTGGTTGCGACAAAGGTCGTGGGCAAACTCAACACCCTGCCATCAATCAATCACCACTCGGACAAGAGAACCCAGTACAAATTCCTTCCCCTGTTGGAGCGCCGACTATCCAATAGTTGCTGACCCTGCATCTTCAAGTACTTCAAGGCATAGCCAACAACTTCAATAATCAAGCCTAACCTCATCAGCCACAGTCCAAGTTCAGAAAGTTTATGCATACAAGACCTTCTACCTTTGCGGGGTCCACTGATCCACTAGTCGCAAATGATTGGATCAAAGAAATGGATTGGAAGTTGACATTAGCTCAGTGTGATGACTATGAAAGCGTCAACTTCGCTGGACATCAACTACAGGGTAGTGCCGCCGCCTGGTGGGAGAACTTCTGCGCTTCCCATCAAAATGCACCTGCCATTACTTGGGAAGAATTTGTTCAGGCTTTTGGGGATGCTCATATTCCCAAAGAAGTTATGGAAATGAAGAGGCGAGAATTCCATAGGCTTCAATAAGGTAATATGACCATGACTGACTATTTGCATAAGTTCAACCAATTGGCTCGATATGCTCCAACTGAAGTAGCCAATGATGCCGACAAGATTTGGAAATTCATGGAGGGGATGGACCCGGAGATCAAGGCTTTATTGGCTCCCAATGATTATGCCACTTTCCAACAACTAGTGAACAAAGCTCTAGCTCAAGAGGACATACAGCGTTAGCAAAATGAGAACCGTAAGAGAAAGCTAGCAATTCAAGGTCAGCATGTAGCCAGTGGGTCCAGGCCAAGGTTTGGACAATTTCAAGCTAACAAGCCTCCGGTTCAGCAAGTACAAAGGGCTATAAAATCTGTACCTCGTCCGATACAGCAGACACCCCGTCAAAACCTAGTTACTCAGCCAGCAAAAACTAACAATACAGCTGACGTGCAATGCTACAATTGGCATCAAATGGGACATTATGTAACCAAGTGTCCTCAAAGGCACTCAAACATAGCTTCAGTTCCATTCAACCTGGGATCGCTTCAGTCCGTGCACCAAGTCAGGGTCGTGGTAACCCTCGGACTCCCAAAACCCCAAATCAAGATGGAAGAAGCCATGTGAACCATATCTCTGCTAAAGAAGCACAAGAAGCTCAAAATGTAGTGATGGGTACGTTTCTTGTAAACTCTATACCTACTACAATTTTATTTGATTTCGGTGCATCTCATTCATTCATATCCAAGGGTTTTGTGGAAAGGAACCATTGGGATACAATGAACCTAAAGAACCCTATGATAGTAAAATCCCCGGGAAAAAAATGAGGACTACAAAGGTATGTCCCAAGCTAGTAATAGAAATTAATGGGGTGAAGTTTCTAGCAAACCTTATCTTATTAGATTTCCAGGAATAGATGTAATACTTGGTATAGACTGGTTAACCAAACATGAAGGATAAATTAATTATGCCAATCATACCATATCCCTTGTCAATAAAGATGGAGCCCGAGTATGATTCTTATCTGACCTTGCCTCAAGACCGACTAGTCTGTTGAATCAATTAAAGGAAATAACATTGGAATCAGTACCAGTAGCAAAAGAATACCTGGATGTCTTTCCTGATGACTTGCCATGCATGCCACCAGATCGAGATATAGAGTTTGTTATTAAGCTAGTTCCTGGCACAACCCCAATCCACCAGAGACCCTATCGGTTGTCTGCTAACCTATTAATGGAATTAAAGAAGCAAGTTGAAGAATTACAAAAGAAATGCTTCATTCGACCTAGTTCATCACCTTGGGGAGCTCCAGTTATTTTTGTGAAAAAGAAGGATAATACCCTGAGAATGTGTATAGATTATAGATCTTTGAATGAAGTGACAATCAAAAACAAGTACCCATTACCAAGGATCGATGATCTATTTGACCAACTCAAGGGAGCTTGTGTTTTCTCAAAAATAGATTTAAGATCAGGGTACCATCAGATTAAAATCAATAAGGAAGATATTGCTAAGACTGCCTTCACCACTCGGTATGGACTTTACGAGTTCACCGTGATGTCCTTCGGATTGACCAATGCACTAGACTATTTTATGCATTTGATGAACAAGGTGTTCATGGAATTTTTGGACAAATTCATAGTTATTTTCATCGATGATATTCTGATATACTCCAAAGATGAAGGAGAACATGAAAAGCATTTGCATTTAGTTTTGGAAAAACTCAGGGAACATAAGCTTAATGCCAAGTTTAGCAAATGCGAGTTTTGGATAAAAAAAAGTCTCTTTCTTGGTCCATGTCATTTCAGCTGGAGGAGTTGTTGTTGACCCGAGTAAAGTAAAGGATGTACTTGATTGGAAGCAACCCAAATTAGTAACTCAAATTAGAAGTTTTCTTAGTTTGACTGGATATTATAGAAGATTCATAGAAGATTTCTCCAAAATCACGAAACCACTTACACAACTATTAAAGAAAGAAAAGAAGTTTGAATGGACCCTGTCATGCGAAGATAGTTTCCAAGAGCTCAAGAAGAAACTAACCTCTGCTCCAGTATTAACGTTACCAGATATACAAAAGGATTTTGTGGTATATTGTGATGCTTTGAAGTAAGGTTTAGGTTTTGTGTTGATGCAAGAAGGTAAAGTGGTGGCCTATGCATCTAGGCAGTTGCGACTTCACAAGGAAAATTACCCTAGTTATGATTTGGAGTTAGCAGCCGTAGTACATGCCCTCAAAATTTGGAGGTATTACCTCATCGGGAATCGAATTGAGATATACATGACCATAAGAGCTTAAAGTATATATTCACTCAACCAGATTTAAATATGAGGCAAAGAAGATGGTTGGAGCTGATAAAGGATTATGATGTTGGAATCCATTATCACCCTAGGAAAGCTAATGTAGTGGCCGATGCTCTGAGTAGGAAGATTTATTGTAATAGTATATTAGTTAAGAAAAGCCAGCCAGCTTTGCACGAAGAATTCAAGAAAATGAATTTGGAAGTGGTGGAGCAATGATACATCAATATGATGGAACTACGATCTACCTTGGAGGACCAAATTCAAGAAGCTCAGAAAGAAGATGCAAAGGTTTTGGAAATTATTGAGAGGATGAAGAAAGGAAAAGCCCCAGGATTTTCAGTAGATGAAAAAGGTACTCTATGGTTTGGGAAAAGAATTTTTGTACCCAATAAGAAAGAAATCAAGAAAATGATCTTAAAGGAAGATCATGAGACCGCCTATTCCAAAATGTACTTGGATATGAGAGGATCGTACTGGTGGACCAGTATGAAGAGAGAAATTGCAGAGTTTGTTGCTTTGTGCGATATCTGCCAGTGGGTGAAAGCCGAGCATCAGAGACCTGCGGGGTTACTACAACCGTTAAAAATTCCCGAATGGAAATGGGAAGAGGTATGAATGGATTTCATCACCGGATTACCAAGGACTCAATCTGGATATGATTCAATCTGGGTTATAGTTGATTGTTTGATTAAATCTGCTCATTTCATTCCTGTTAAAACCACCTACACTGGAGACAAATTGGCAGAGTTGTACATGGCAAAGGTAGTGTGTTTGCATGGAGTACCCAAGAAAATTGTGTCGGATAGAGGTACTCAGTTCACCTCAAAGTTTTGGCAAAAGTTGCATAGTTTATTGGGCACGAACCTTAACTTCAGCACAGCATATCATCCACAAACAGACGGCCAGATCGAAATGGTAAATCAGATTTTAGAAGATATGCTCATATCCTGTGCTTTGACAAACAAGACAAGTTGGGATAAGAGTTTGCCTTATGCAGAGTTTTCATACAACAATGGATATCAATCAAGTATTTAGATGTCACCTTTCGAGGCATTATATGGACGCAAGTGTCGAACACCACTTTATTGGAAGCAAAGTGGAGAAGGAAAAGTGTTTGGACCAGATGTACTCAAGGAGGCAGAAGAACAAGTGAGGTGGATCCAACAAAAATTAAAAGCTGCTCAAAGCTGACAGAAAAGCTACACTGATAACCAACGTTGAGACCTAAAGTTTGCCAAGGGTGACTTTGTATACCTGAAAGTTTCACCAATGAAAGGAATCAAATGATTTTGGGTTAGTGGAAAGCTTGCACCTAGATATATTGGACCATTCAATGTTTTGGTCAGAAGAGGCGAGGTAGCGTATCAGCTGGAATTACCACCATAACTAACTGATGTACATAATGTATTTCATGTGTCCCAGCTAAGAAAATGTCTTCGAATACCAGAGGAACACATGTCCTTAGAACAGTTAGATTTACAGCAGATCTTTCTTATAAGGAATATCCAATACATATTTTGGATGAGGCGGTTTGTAAGACTCGCAGCAGAAGTATCAAATTCTGTAAGGTGCAGTGGAGCAACCATACCGAGAGGGAGGCTACCTAGGAGCGTGAAGAGGACTTACGAGCAGAATTCCCAAATATTTTTCCCAGCTTTACCGAATCTCAGGGCCGAGATTCCGTTTAAGGAGGGTAGGTTTGTAACATACTTATTTTTCATAAAAACTAAAATCATGCATGTAGCACTTATAAAAAAAATATAATAATAAAGTAAAATTTAAAAATGTGTTTATAATAAAAACATTTGAAAAATGAGAATGTTCCTTTCAAATATTTTCAAAAACTTGACTTATAAATTAAGTTTGTTGATTTTATGAAGATCGGTACAAGTGTCTGATTTACTAAAAGAATTTTTGCAGAAAATCTATATATCCAAAAATTCCAAAACCAAGTTTATTAGGTTCCAAATATTCCCTAGTATTTTCGAGAATTGTTCCAAGATTTTTAGAGTCTTTTTACTATTTTAACCTGAGTGCTTTTTCCTTCTCAATACTATTCAAATTCAATAAAAAAACCATGTCATATGTACTGTACGGGCGTCGTCAACCTCCGGCCAGAGAAGTTTTTGCTCTCTCCTCTATTAAAATAGACGAAGACTTTCCAAATCTTCTCCAATAAATCACCAAAAATTCAACAAAAATATATTCAGAATTCACGTTGTATCCTCATCAATCCACAGCAGTTTCCCAATTAAATCTTCCACTAATTTGTGCATAATCACGAAAGAAATGTTAGTGCATCCGTTTTTCATTTTCACTGCGATTTCTAGCCCTTTGGTCTTCCATTCGCACTATAAGAAGGGGCGTTGGGAGCCTCTCTTCATCGCCAACACATCCCTCCCCTTCCCAAGAGCTCTCATTCTTGTTCCACCGATTTCACAAAAGATTGAGTGCATTCTTGATTGGGCATACTGTTTTTCCACCGCCATCGCCGATTAATCATCCCTCTGCCGCCGTTGTCGTCGCCGGTGAGTTCGCCGAGTCACGCCACCACCACTCGGCCGGTCGGCCAGCCCTCTGGACTCCTTTTCCTTCACGCCAGTCATCTTCTGCTGCTCTCTGTGAATTGTGCATGAACAGTAGAGATGCTACAGTAATCACGATGCTATAGTGAGAATCCATCTTTTAGTTTGTTCATGTTTTTTCACTAAATTGTGATTTTTGTGATTTGCAAACTCGTTTTAGCTCCAAATTGCATGCAACAAATTTTGTTAATTAGCAAAAATTAATAACTATTCACAATAATTTTTTTGGAAATTTTGTAAATAAATTTATTCTATCAAATTATTTGGGGGAAATCTAATTTTATGAATTTTGTATCTCTTAAAATATGTGTCCAAAAATATTGAAATAAATTTTATAAATCTTATAAAATGCTAAATTATATATCTGGAAGTTTTCATGAAATTATGAATTAATTTGATTCTATGTATTTTCCGAATGCGTGTTTATTCGTTGTTTTTCGTACAATAGAAACGTTCGACGTCGACGCCGTTGCTGATCCTCAAGAAGACAACTCTCTCCTCACTGACCAAGGCAAGTTCCTAGCAAAATTTTCTACAAATGCCCTTGAAACATGTTGATCTTTGTGTGGAAATACTTTCTAGCTATTTAAAAACTTGCATGCTATGTCAATTTTAAGACTGATATTTGCTTAGCGTAACTATCCCTAATTAACTTTAAATTTGTTAAACCATTCCTTGCTGCCATAGGACTACTAAAGTTGTTAAATATTGCCACATCCTTGTGATAGGTTTTGCTCTTGCTTAGAATTGCTTAGGTGAATAAAAAATTTTATTTGTTTACTTGATGAATATTATTTTACCCTGTTTCATAAACTTGTTGTTTATTTCGGGGAGTGGGTGTTGTCTCGAAATACTTTGATAGTGGGTGCTATCGGGTAAAAACTATTTTGCGTCCGCTGGTTTCGGTATGGGACGGGCCTGGCCGAATAGCTAGTGAAAACTTAATTAAGGCATGCTAGACGGTGGAGTAGGCATGGTTGGAGCCACAGGAGTCCTACAGGCGCAAGAGGGGGCTTCCAATATGGTTGTAGCATTTGGTGGTGAAACCTCAGCGGACGTGACTTAGTGAAGATATAGCTAGAGAAATGGCCTTGTGTTTTTCACTTGGGGTTATATGCCAAAGGAAGTGTATGACCAAAAAGAGTGAAATATCCCTCGCGGTTAATGTGTGCAAACTCGCAGAGCAAACAAACTATTCGAATAGCCATCTTTATCGGGACCCGAATGTGCAAATCCGGACCCTCTCGTGTATTCAAAGACTAGTCCAGGATCGCGCTAGTGCACACGATCTCAACATTGGTACATATCACGGTCATAACCAACGAAATAATAAGTACTTTAATTAAATACTCAAACTAGTTGATTGACCTTATGGTCAAGATACAAAGATCGCCTTGCAGGCTAAGACTTATTAAAATATTCAAATGCAAATGAAATAAAATAAACTCGTGGCGCCAACCAATTTGCCACAGTAGGCCGACTGGGCTCGCTCCCTAGTTCGCTCGGCTCCTCTTGATACTCCTCCTCCCGAGGAGGTTGCTTCTTCTTCAAGCTGAAGTTGTGTTGTTGTGGGGTGAGTACTTTGAGCACTCGGCAAGTCATGCATGTAATGCAATTCTAATATTCTACATGCATGGCTTAGTACAAAGGATGGGCTATGGTTCATGAGCGAGACTGAGATTCAAGATAAGCAATAATAGATTGCAAAGCGAGAAAACAGATAGTAGGAATAATAGCTTTCACAAACATTTCAATCAGAATCATTTCTCCATCCTAAGTCAGTTCATCATCACCAACCCAAGCATTTTTCCATAAACAATTCATTTTCATAAAAATCTAACCCTTGATCAGTAATCACCGAAGCGATGCTCAATACCGTGAGCACGGCTATTCAATAGGTTGTACACTCTGCAGAGGTTATACACTTTACCCACAAGATACAGTCAAATACCACCAAGGCAAATAACCGTAACGAAGCCTTTCCAAAGTTCCATCTAAACTCAGTACTGCCCGCTAAGGTTTCAACACTGGAGGGACTGGTTACCACACCCAGGGCCCCCCTCTTGCGCCATGTGAGTTCTCATTCCGCTTCTCCGGGCCTCACACCACCACGACAGTACCGAAGAATAGATTTCCCAGTTTACTCAGCTAAGCCCGTCCCATTACGGAGCTTGTGGTTGTATGAGAGACTCAGTTCAAATGCTCGCAAGGTTAAGTCCTTAGTTGACCGAGGCAAGACTAACCAAGTGTGATCTCCATATCAAAACCAATAAAAACCAAATTCGACCGCCCAGTTGCCACTCTTGGCCCACTGAAACAATCTTGCCGCATGCCTCGGTCTAAATCATTTTCCCAACCCTGTTCTTTACCATTGCACCACGTGCCATCATCAACTCAATAACACATGTCTCATTCACAAAACAAGTTCCATATCTCATTAAGTCAATATTTTACTTTGGTACTTCCAAAATCATGAATTGTCCACGTGGCAGGGCTAAGCATACTACTTCGGTCTACTCAACCCATGTTGGCAATTAAATAATGTCCAACTATTAATCCACAACCTAGGGTGACAAATGATTCATGGCCTACAATTATTTACGACAAGGTGGCATCAAAGAACTAGGCATTTAGCTAATCCCAAAATGCATTCAATCAAATTTTTACTAAATTAGCATGCAATAAATTAAATCAAAATAATTTTTCTAATAGGTTCAACATGATCAAACACAACTTGCCTTCAAAAGTACTGATTCGGCTCCTGAGCTTGCTCTCGGTCAGAACCTCTCCTCGAAACCCGGGCACTTCAACGTCTACGCAGAACGCACAAAACAATAAAATAAATAAACAGTAGACATACAGTGCTCAAAAATTCAAATAAAATTCATAAACAGAAAGATCATAATTTTACAAATTTATAGAAATTGGAATCACTCAAATCGGAGTTAAAACGCAAAAGTTATAAGCATTTGAAGTTTCAAAATATATTTTAAATCAATAAACCGAATTAAATAAATATTTTCTTTTTCGAAAATTAATTATTGCGTCATCTGTGACACGGTCAGCACCAGAGAGTGACACGTGGCTTTGCCGACGCCACCGACAAGCTCCGTGATGACGCCAAGATAGCGTCATCATGACGCCAAGATGACTCTGGTCAACCCATCGGCAGTGGGTCCCACCGTGACGCCAAGATAACGTCGATGCAGACGTCCGCGCCTGATGCGCGCGGTGGCGACGAGTGGGCCCGTCGGCTGTCGCCTCGTGTGAATATGCTCGGTGTGGCCGACATGTGGGTCCGCGTCGATGTCCGTCGATACGCGATGCCGCTCGTCTTGCGGCGACCGACATGCGGGCCCGCCTTTGTCGCCGCTCATGCATGGAGGCGCGACGTGGCAGACCACGGCTGCCCTTAGATCTACATCTAACGGCGGAGGTTAGAAGATGGGGTTCACTTGTTCCTAGGGCGACGTGGACTCACCTCACGATCGGATGGAGATCGTCGCGGCCGATGAAGCTTCGACTTCGGCGACGACGCGGCGGTTTCGGCTTCACCGGAGATGAAGACGACGACGTCGCGGCGGCGTTCCGCGGGTCCTCCGGCGACTTGCGGTGACGCTTCCCGGCGCGCGCGGCAAGGTGAGTTCGAGTGGTACGGCGGCGGCGGAGAGTGACCGGCGGCGGATTTAACCGACGCGAAGAAGTGCGGCGGACGGCTTTGGGACTTGGCGAGGTCTTCGCGAGGCGGCGACTCTGGCGGGCGGCGTCTGGTTGGAGTGCGGCGCGGTGGGGATCACGGCGGCGGCGGCAAGATAAATAGTGCCCGCCGGCGGAAAAGCGCGGAGACCGAGGCCCACACGGCGGCGGCGGCGAGTCCGGCGACATGACTGATCGGGTCGACGGCGCAACGAGAGCCGCTTGATGGAGATCGAACGGTCGGGCGTTAGGGTTTTCGAACGGCCGCAGACGCCGTTGTTCGCCCAACACTCATCATCGATTTTAATCCTTTTCGATTTAAAATAATTCCCTAAATTCAAATAATTTATTTGGGGCATTAAAAATATCGAAAAATTCGAAAAATTCTCAAAAACATTTTAAGACATTTGTGACTCAAATAAAATATTTTCAGCAAAAATTTATTTTAACTTTTCCATTATTTAATTAATTTGTTAAATGGCTTAATTCAAAATAAATTCAAATAATTTCAAATAAATCCAAATAAATCCAAATAAATTCCAGAAATTCCCAAAATTCAAAATACCATTAAAATGCAAGAAAAGCAAAAATTGGGGTGTTACAAACCTCCCTCTTAACGGAATCTCGACTCGAGATTGAGGTATTCGACTAGGAATAGGTTGAAATTCTCTTCAGTCTTCTTCACGCTCCCAAGGTTGCTTCACTCTAATGGTTACTCCATTGAACTCTGCAGGCGGGTTGATTTATTTCGCTCCCGATCCATTGTGTCCAAGATCTTCACGGGTACTCTCTATAAGTCAAATCCTCCCGCAACTCGACCGACTCTAACAAGATCTGCTCTTCCGCACTCTGAGGCATTTCTTTAATTGTGACACATGGAACACATCATGCACACTGCTAAGGATCTGCAGTAACTCCGGTGACACGCCACTTCACCTCTACGACTTAGGATCTTGAATGGACCAACATATCTTGGTGCTAACTTCCCTTTGGTGTGGAACCTCTTAACTCCTTTGAGTGGGGTGACTCGAGATACACAAAATCTTGAGGCTCAAAGCTTAGATCCTCGCAAGGCGATTATCGCCAGAACTCTTCTGTCTTGATTGTGCAATTTTCAACCTTTCCTCGATCATGGCTATCTGCTCCTCGGCTTCTCAAGAATATCCGCCCAAACATATGACGTTCTCCGGTCTCATTCCATTCAACGGCGTCGGCTGTGGTCTCGCCATATAGTGCTTCAATGGCGACATCGCAAACTTGCTCGTGCTTGTTGTTGTAGCGAACTCGGCGACGGCAAGCACTTGTCCCACGATGTTGTGTAAGCCAATGCACATGCCCTCAACATGTCCTCCAAGATTCGATTAACTCTTTCCGCTTGCCCATCCATCTGTGGGTGATATGCAAGATCAAGTTCAAACGAGTCCCTAAAGCCTCATGCAATTTTATCCCAAAATCTTGAGGTAAACGGGTACCTCTGTCGATACAATTCTCTTGAACTCCGTAGACATACAATTCTTGACATATATAATCTGC
This sequence comes from Guadua angustifolia, assembly GCA_036346375.1. Taxonomy (NCBI): domain Eukaryota; kingdom Viridiplantae; phylum Streptophyta; class Magnoliopsida; order Poales; family Poaceae; genus Guadua; species Guadua angustifolia. The sequence continues at coordinate 43,440,156 of CM070510.1, forward strand.
TAAGCGGTCCCCGAGTATGTAGTCTTTATGGTATGAAGTGAGCAACCTTTGTCAAACGGTCCACTATAACCCATATAGAATCATACCGTCTCGGGTCCTTGGTAAACCGGTAATGAAATCCATTCCGATTTCTTCCCATTTCCACTCGGGTATCTTAAGTGGTCAGAGCAACCCCGCGGCCTCGATGCATTGCTTTGACTCTTTGACATATGTCGATAACGCGACATGCTCTGCAACTTCACGCTTCATGCTTGGCCACCAAAATCTTTCCTTCGTGTCTTGGTACATCTTAGCGCTTCCTGATGAATTGAGTACTTGGAATCATGGGCCTCCTCCAAAATCACCGCTTCTTGCCTCCTTCTGTGGCGGTACACAAATGCGATTCTTGATCCACAATGTACCTCGCTCATCCAAATTTTGAAATCCTTCGCCTTGCCGCCCCCATTTTGGACTTAATTCTCTGAATCTTGACATCGCCCTTACATTCTTCACTTAATCTGATCTTCCAGGTAGGCTTCACCTCTAGAGCGCTAAGAATCCCTTAGGCACAACTTCCGGCTTCAACTTCAAATTCCTTGCATAACTCGGCTGGTTTTCTCCCATCAACATGTTCACTGTGGTGGCTCTTTCGACTTAAAGCATCCGCCACTACATTGGCTTTTCCGGTGATAATGAATTCCCAGATTGTAATCCTTAATTAACTCCAACCATCTCCTCTCGCCTCATGTTCAGTCCGATTGTGTAAATATATATTTAAGACTCTTATGGTCGTGTACACTTCACATCTGCTTCCAATCGATAGTGCCTCCATAACTTCAAAGCATGCACTACTACCGCTAACTCCAAATCATGTGTTGGGTAGTTCTCTTCATGCGGCCTCAATCGCCTTGACGCATATGCACGCGACCTTCGCTTTTGCATTAATACGCATCCTAGCCCTTGGCGCGATGCATCACAATATATATCAAAGCTCGCTTAAATCGGTAGAACTAACTTGGTGCGATGTCAATCGTTTCTTCAACTCGAAACTCCGCTCACATTCCGGCGTCCATGTAAACTTCTTCTCCTTTTTCAACAATTGCGTAAGAGGTCTCGCAATCGTTGAAAATCCTTCAATAAATCGGCGGTAATAACCGCCATTCCAAGGAAACTACTTAATTTGAGTCACCGTTTTGGGTGGCTCCCAATGCAACACCGCTTCCACCTTACTTGGATCAACTGCGACTCCACGGCCGGTTATTACATGTCCAAGGAATTCCACCTTGTTCTTCCAAAATCACACTTACTAAACTTAGCAAAAGTTGTCGTTCTCTTAACTTCTCCAGACTAGCTTCAAATGTTCGGCATGCTCTTTTCTCGCCTTGGAGTAGACTAAGATATCATCTATGAACACAACAACGAACTTGTCCAGATATTCCATGAAAACCTTGTTCATCATGTTCATGAAATATGCAGTGCATTTGTCAAACCAAAAGACATAATCAGAACTCAGAGTGTCCATATCTTGACGAAAATGCGGTCTTCGCACATCCTCCGATCTAATCTTCATTTGGTGATATCCTCGATCATAGGTCAATTTTGGAGAAAACTCGGCGCCTCTCATCCGGTCAAATAGGTCATCGATCCCGGTAGCGGATACTTATTCTTTATAGTGACTTCATTCAAGGTGCCGATAATCCACACACATCCGTAACTCCGTCCTTCTTCTTGACAAACGTAACCGTGCTCCCCATGGCGCATTTAACTTGGTCTCGATAAATCCCTTATCCATTAACTCCTCAATCGCTTCTTCATTTCCACCAACTCATCGGCTGACATTCGATAAGGTCTTTTAGCTATCGGGGCGTGTTCTGTACTAACTCAATTACAAACTCTATGTCCCTCGTCGGTGGCATCCTGTAAATCCTCCGAAATACATCCGGTATTCTCTAACAACCGGTACATCTTCTATGCCGACGGCCTTCATTTGTTGACCATCAAGCTATCCCTCCCGAACAGCGGTGGCTGAAACTCTATTTTCCTCCCACAAGGACTCTCGTCGATATGACTCTTCGTCCACGCCTAATACAACCTTGTGTTTAGATAACCATCCATTCCCAAAATAACATCTAGGTCCAGGTATCTAACACCACTAAGTTTGCTAGGAACTCGCTCCATCTATAAGCAACTTTACCCCGAACATCCTACATCGATCGGAGTTACGATCCCGGGATTGTACTAGCAATACATGCCTAAGGTTCACCATTTTCAACCCATTGTTCACAGCAAAAATCCGGGATATAAACGAATGTGAAGCTCCAGAATCAAATAAAACTGTTGCAGGTACTGAGTTGACAAGTAACTTACCCAGTACGACGTCCGATGTGTTACAGACCGTGATCGGCGGTGACATGATTGACTCGCCTCTTACCACGATCGTGTGGCGGCTCCAGATTATGTAGCTCCACGGCTTGGTCCTGGCGGGTGTCTTTGTTGGAGTAGTCCCGAGATTGAAGCTTAACGGTGTCCTCCTCCTCCCTTCTTGGGACAATAATTGGCAAAGTGCCCTGCTCGCTGTAAATGAAACAACGCTTGACTACCGATCACGGCTTCCTGTGGTCGTGTTCCCAACTTGTGCCGGTGTTCGAAAATTTTGTCCGCCAGTCTTGGTATCGTGGCGGCGTTGACATCACATTCTTGGTTGAAATCAAGAACCGGTTTGGCGAACCCTCAAACGCCGCGCTCACGACGTGTTCCCCGCCAGTGCCATCTCAAGGCTTCGGTTGTCCTCCAGTTCCTTGCGCTTGTCCTCCAATATCAGCGCCTTGTTCACTAGCTCTTGAAAATCCGGAAAGGTGTGGGTTATGAGTCCCACCTGCAATCCTGAATTCAGTCCTTTCATGAAACGGATCGCTCGTTTTGTCCGCTGTTACGCCCTCAAAAGCGAAGCGTATAGCTGCGTGAACTTGTTCAGATATTCGGACACTGGTTGATTGCCCTGCTTCAGTGCCCTAAACTCTTCCTTTTTCAGCTCCATTATGCCTTCGGGCACATGATACTGCCGGAAAGCGACCGTGAACTCCTCCCAGCTGATGTCCTGCGGGTGCTCATGAGCCGCCAGAGTTAATTTTCCCACCATTCACGGCGGCTCCTTCAAGCTGATGAGAGGCATAGAGTACCCTCTCATTTCCTTCACACTGAGTAATGTGCAACTTTTCTCTATCGCCCTCACCAATCATCGCCTCCAATGGATTGGCGTTTCAGAGAACGCTATGCCTAGTCCTCATGAATTCGACCTCGAGTGTGGCCTCTCAGACCGGGTTGGCTTGGTTGACTTGAGCGGCGGCGCTTGGGCAAGGACTGCTGCACTCGCCGTGATCATGGCATGCATCAACCGAAGTCTGCAGCAAGAAAGGCTCCAAAGTTCGTGATATCAATGGCGGTCTTTGGTTGAGTGCCTTGTCCTTCATCATTGATGTTTCCGGTGAGCGTGAACCACTTCCATTTCCTCCTCGTTTCCACGGTGTTCACCATCTCGTCGATTGCTCCATGGTTTAGAGATGAGAGGAAGTAAGAATAGACAAGTAGTAGAATACTTATGCGGGTCAAAGGTGTAACACAAAATCCAACTTTATTACTTTATTAATAATCGGTATGGTTGCTCACAATGCCTAAGGGCCTTGCAACACATACCAATCACTCACAAGCATGAAAGAAGCAAATCGAACTAACACTCTGGAGTCAAACGCCTCTAAGGGTGACTCTTATTCCAAGACGCGACTCAACTCAGAGTCTCAATCGCTAATCCTAACGCCACTCCTCGAGCCAACCCCCACCGAACTTCTGGTGGATACACCGCGGTGTGCTTTGGTGCGGGTACAAACCTATCCCAACGATCCGCACTGGCTGGGCCTCCGCTCGGCTCAACCTCCTCTCGCTCCGCTTGACCTCCACAGCTCGCTTCACTTCCACCTGCTCGGCCTGCTCGTTGCGCCTCCTGCTGGGGCTCCTCCGGTTCTGGGTCGTGCAGCTCCAAAGATCGCTCCGCTCGTCCGTCTGTAGCGCTGTCTCCAACTCCCAATCCTCGATAGAGTGGGCCAAGTACTCACAAGTCTGCAACAGATGAGCCTCACCGCGGAACTCGCCACGTGACCTCTGCAGCTCTCGAACCGCCTCGCCGATAGCATCCTCTTGAGCGATGACATATCCGCCGTGGGTGATAGTGGCATCCTCCTCCTCTATGGGCTCCTTGCCAGCGAAGTCTCTCGTGGGTGGTGACGGAACACCGTGCCATCCAACTCCCCAGGTAAGTACGAGCACCGCCTCATCGCCAGACGCGATGTCTCCGGATCGGCGTCAAATGATGACCTCTCGGCAGTGATGCGGATGGGACGACTCGCCCTCGCCCTATCCCGAGCGTAAACTGTGATAGTGACATCCCAAGCAATATCCAGTCCTGCCCGATCTACAGAGTCCCCTACAGATCGGCTCATTATAACCTCCCAAAGAACAGATTATACGCTAAAGCTCATGGCGCACCCTCCAAAGGCGCCACCAAAAGAGTGGATCATCCTCATCTGTCAAAGGACACTCACGTGAAACTCACATATTTTAAAATAAAGCAAAGACGCGATAAATTCAGCAAGGGGTGTGAGAAGAGAGAAGGGGTAAGTCGAGATTGCATTATCATCTTGGCACATTTTAACTCTTTAGAAAATAATTTTATCCTCACTACGACCATTCTAACTAAGGGCCAGTCCTACAGTCAACTTGGCTCTGATACCACCTCTGTCGGGACCCGAATGTGCAATCCGACCATCTGTGTATTCAAGACTAGTCCAGATCGCTTAGTGCACAGCCTCAACATTGGTACATATCACACCATAACCAACTAAATAATAAGTACTTTAATTAAATACTCAAACTAGTTGATTGACCTTATGGTCAAGATACAAAGATACGCCTCATGCTTAAGACTTATTAAAATATTCAAATGCAATGAAATAAAATAAACTCATGGCGCCAACCAATTTGCCACAGTAATCGATCGGCTCGCTCCCTAGTTCGCTCGGCTCCTCTTGATACTCCTCCTCCCGAAAGGGTTGCTTCTTCTTCAACCGGTTGTGTTGTTGTGGGTGAGTACTTTGAGCACTCAGAAGTCATGCATGTAATGCAATTCTAATATTCTACATGCATGGCTTAGTACAAAGGATGGGCTATGGTTCATGAGCGAGACAAAGATTCAAGATAAACAAAGAATAGATTGCAAAGCAAGAAAACAAGAGTAGGAATAATAGCTTTCACAAATATTTCAATCAGAATCATTTCTCCATCCTAAGTCAGTTCATCATCACCAACCCAAGCATTTTTCCATAAACAATTCATTTTCATAAAAATCTAACCCTTGATCAGAATCACCGAAGCGATGCTCAATACCGTGAGCACGGCTATTCAATAGGTTGTACACTCGCAGAGGTTATACACTTTACCCACAAGATACAGTCAAATACCACCAAGGCAAATAACCGTGAAAAGCCTTTCCAAAGTTCCATCTAAACTCAAGACGCCGCTAAGGTTTCAACACCGAGGGGGTGGTTACCACACCAGGGGCCCCTCTTGCGCCATGTGAGTTCTCATTCCGCTTCTCCGGGCCTCACACCACCACGACAAGATCAAGAATAGATTTCTCGGCTTACTCAACTAAGCCCGCCCCATTACGGAGCTTGTGGTTGTATGAGAGACTCGGTTCAAATGCTCGCAAGGTTAAGTCCTTAGTTGACCGAGGCAAGACTAACCAAGTGTGATCTCCATATCAAAACCAATAAAACCAAATTCGACCGCCCATTGCCACTCTTGGCCCACGTAAACAATCTTGCCGCATGCCTCGCCTAAATCATTTTCCCACCCGGTTCTCTTACCATTGCACCACGTACATCATCAACTCAATAACACATGTCTCATTCACAAAACAAGTTCCATATCTCATTAAGTCAATATTTTACTTTGGTACTTCCAAAATCATGAATTGTCCACGCAAGGCTAAGCATACTACTTGGCCTACTCAACCCATGTTGGCAATTAAATAATGTCCAACTATTAATCCACAACCTAGGGTGACAAATGATTCATGGCCTACAATTATTTACGACAAGGTGGCATACAAGAACTAGGCATTTAGCTAATCCCAAAATGCATTCAATCAAATTTTTACTAAATTAGCATGCAATAAATTAAATCAAAATAATTTTCTAATAGGTTCAACATGATCAAACACAACTTGCCTTCAAAAAGTACTGATTTCGCTCTGAGCTTGCTCCCGGTCGAACCTCTCCTCGAAACCGGGCATTTCAACGCTCACGCGTAACGCAAAGACAAAATAATAAAATAAATAAACAGTAGACATACAGTGCTCAAAAATTCAAATAAAATTCATAAACAGAAAGATCATAATTTTACAAATTTATAGAAATTGGAATCACTCAAATCGGAGTTAAAACGCAAAAGTTATAAGCATTTGAAGTTTCAAAATATATTTTAAATCAATAAACCGAATTAAATAAATATTTTCTTTTTCGGAAAATTAATTATTGCATCATCTCGTGACACGGTCAGCACCAGAGAGTGACACGTGGCTTTTGCCGACGCCAGCCCCGACCGCCTCCGTGATGACGCCAAGATGACGCCATCATGACGCCAAGATGACTCTGGCCAACCCATCGGCTGTGGGTCCCACCGCGACGCCAAAGATAACGATGGCAGACGCCACGCCGCGATGCGGCGGCGGTCGACAAGTGGGCCCGTCTTTGTCGGCGCCTCGTGCAGAACAAGGTTTCGGTGTGGGCCGACATGTGGGTCCGCTGTCGTCGATACGCCGTGATCGCCGTCAGCAGGCGACCGACATGCGGCCCGCTTTGTCGGCCGCTCATGCACAGCGAGGCGCGACGCAGACTACGGCCGTTCTTAGATCTACATCTAACGGCGGAGGTTAGAAGATGGGGTTCACTGTTCCTTAGGGCGACGTGGACTCACCTCGGTGATCGGATGGAGATCGGCGCCGATGAAGCTCGACGGCGGCGACGACGCGGCGCTTCGGCTTCACCGGAGATGAAGACGACGACGCGGCGGGCGTTTCGTGGTCCTCCGGCGACTTGCGGTGACGCTCCCGCCGCGGCGGCAAGGTGAGTTCGGAGTGGCACGGCGGCGGCGGAGAGTGACCGGCGGCGCATTTAACCGACGCGAAGCGGCTTTGGGACGGCTTGGAGTCTTGGCGAGGACTTCTGGCGAGGCGTCGGCGATCTGTTGGAGTACGGGTGCGGTGGGGATCATCAGTGCGGGCGGCGGCAAGATAAATAGTGCCCTCGGCTCGTGAAAGCGCGGAGACCGAGGCCCACACGGCAAGCATGGCATGAGTCCCGTGGCGACTTCGGACTAGTCGACGTGCGTATAACGAGAGCCGTCGGATGGAGATCGAACAATTTGGGCGTTAGGGTTTTCCCGAACGGGCCGACGATGTTCGCCCAACACTGTTCATCGATTTTAATCCTTTTTCGATTTAAAATAATTCCCAAATTCAAATAATTTATTTGGGGCATTAAAAATATCGGAAAAATTCGGAAAAATTCTCAAAAACATTTTAAGACATTTGTGACTCAAATAAAATATTTTCAGCAAAAATTTATTTTAACTTTTCCATTATTTAATTAATTTGTTAAATGGCTTAATTCAAAATAAATTCAAATAATTTCAAATAAATCCAAATAAATCCAAATAAATTCCAGAAATTCCCAAAAATTCAAAATACCATTAAAATGCAAGAAAAGCAAAAATTGGGGTGTTACACATGCCCACAGTCAAGGGTGGACAAAGGGTGCTGTCACATGGTAGATTTCCCCTATTTGGTTTCAAAATTAGATTTTTATAAAATGAAGCACGATTGGAGCCGTGAATGTTTTGGTTTGATAAAAGTCTGTGGTTGGAGCCACGAGGAAAAGATTTCAAAAGAAAACCATGGTTGGTGCTGTGGAAAAGTATTCTAAAAATAAAACCATGGTCAATGCCATAAGTTGGTCTATGTTTTGTTTTTCTCGCTGTTGTATGACCTTTGGGTCCAACTTTTGTAATATTGAGCCATGTCGGCCAGTACTTTGTAATACTTTTTAATTATCGCATGGTTATGGTCCATACTGTTATGATCTATGTGTACTAGCTATTGATCCAGGGACTAGTACAGGTAAACACAGCGGGAGCCCGAATCCTTTTTGCGGGTTCTGACAGCCAGCCACGTCGGTGTCGAACTTCTTGGATGAATCCAGCCTTCAAGAGTTTGACGACCTCCTCTTGTATGGCCTATGTTTGATCTTTCGCAAATCTGTGCTACTTCTACACCACATGTTTGGTGCTTGGTTTCACAGCTAGTCAATGCTCGATCACCTCCTTGGGGACCCCGGGCATATCAGACGGTTGCCACGTAAACATGTCACGGTTTGCGCGAAGAAAGGTGACAAGCTCGAGTGCCTATTTGTGGTCAAGGTCGGCGCCCACCTGAAGGATCGAGATGGCGAACAGAGGGGGGTGAATGGTCGCAAATAAATTTTCCCAAAAATACTCCAACTAAAATCTTGACAAGATCACGCAAAGAGAACCGGTGTTCCTCAAATTCGCAAAACCCGCAAAACCCGGAACAACTAGACAACTATGTGTATCCCTAGCTTACATGGATGAGATCCATAAAATATGTGAGGGATTTTTCAATCACAATCCTGGTTGTCAAGCATCCAAATAAAGAAAAATCAATTCAAATACTTCTTTTCTAAAAGAGATCAAGCCAAGACACAAAAGTCTCTTTTAGAAAAGCAAAAGCAGATATTTCCAGAAGCTGTCTTTAATTTGAACAGGAGGTTGGTGGGTTTCTGCTCCTGAAAAAATTATGAGAAATTTTCTCCCTATGATAAGATGAGTCATGAAGCTCTCTACCAAATTTCAGATCAAAAAGAGATGTAGAAAAACTATCATAAATCTATGAACACAGACAGTCAGGAACTTCGAGCAGAAAATTTGGGGCTCGGTTTTCACCTCATGGCGCCCAAAAGGTGCAACAAGTGAACTCCAAAATTTTTCTACAGATGTATATGGGAGTTCCGCATAATCTCCAACACCAATCACTCAAAAATGATTTTTCTAAATTTTTATAAAAATCAAATACTAACTGCTGCGCGAAGAACAAGTTCTGGACAGAACTGGAACTTGAAAGAAAAGATGATCTCTACTTAATCAAAAAGAGCAAAAGAGATGTAAAACCATATGAACACACTCAAAACATCTAAGATCAGCATTTAGAAGGAGGGGAGGCAAATCCAAATTGCATGAATGTAGATTGCGGGAAAGTAAATGCGTAACGTAAATGCTGAATTTAAATTATGAAAGTAAAGACATAATGTAAATGCGAATTTAAATTCACAATAATGTAAAGAAATTTCTTTGTATTTCTGGTGGAAGGTTTACAAAGCCTCACTTCATGTGGGCAAAGCTCAAAGGAGCAACTCAAACCTTCAAGGAGGAGGCCACCCCTCCACCCCTATTTATACTACTCTTGGGCCACCTACCACCCTTGGATGAGTCCTCAACCCTAGGATACTCATCTAAGGGTTAGGATTGACCCACTCACACAGCCATGCAAGGGCTAACCCAAAACCCACACACATACCGGTTTTCTTGCACGGTTTTCAAAGCATACTACCTAGACCCGCTAACCTATCAACTAGACCGCAATCCGACGGCCCTCATTGATCCACGCATCTAGCTAGCATCATCTCCTTTCCTTATCTTCTTGGCTTGCCCGACTCCATCTCCGTGATCTTCCGCGATCTCCGACCGTCTGGACCTCCAACGCCTCGCCTAGTCCCGGCCATCCTCCGCCTCACCATGACCTAGCACCGCCGCCTCGCAACCATCAAAGACAAGGAAAAACCTTTCACATAGCAATGCCCACAAAGATATTTTCAATGATTATCCCAAAATCATTAATCAATCTTAATTACGCTCAACGATCGGTTACACCGCCTGGCAGAGCACTAAGAAAACCAACCAACACTCAAATTGCTTCAAATTGAAATCCAATTCAAATCAAACTCAATTTCAAATCAAACCAAACTCAACTCTTGTCAATTACTCATCACACACAAGGATAGACCTCCACATGGTCTTTCAACACCTTGACTGTCTTGGGGGGCTCTGGTGGGTCTAAGGGCACTGTTTTGACACTTCCGTTGATCTTCTTGTCTTCTTGCCGTTGTCAACTGGGTCCTTGGCAGTTCTGTTGGACATGAGAGCTTGATCACTACTCTCGGTTTTTTGGCGCTTAGCTCCCTCACAGTCAGCAATGGTTGTCGATCCACAGAGATGCTCGACCATCTCCAGACTCTTCTTATCGCACCTGACCGTGGCGCGTTGGTCTCCTTTGATCGTAAGGATTCCTTTGGTCTGGCATCTTGATGATTAGGTACACATAGTGCACCTTTGCCATGAATTTGGCTAGCATTGGGCAGCCTAGGATCACGTTATAGGTGGTCCAGAGTCCGCTACATCGAAGAGAATCTTTTCAATGTGAAAATTGTCTGACGTGCCAAAGGTGACCGGCAGCTTGATCTGGCCAAGCGGTATTGATGATGAGCGCAGAGTTATGCCATGGAACGGCTCGGCCCACCTTTATTTCTATATGAGGGTTCCCCATGTTCTCTAGCGTTTTTGCGAAGATCAGGTTTAATGAACTATCTCCATCGACCAAGGTTCGAGCGACCTTAACATTGACGATGGTAAGCTCGACCACCACGGGGTATTGTCCCGGATGTGGAACCACAATTGGGTGATCTGATTGGTCAAAGGTGACCGATACTTTCGACCACTTGGGAAATTTGGGAAGAGCTAGTGTGGCCATGTTTACCTCCCTTTCAACTGCCTTATACTGTCCCTTGGACTCGTACATGGCAGATCACTAAAAAATGTGCGCTAGCATGTGATTAGCCCTATGGTATTCGGGCTCATCATCCTCAAGTTTTCCTTTGGCCTACTCAATTCCACGCTCGGCGAGGGCGGCCTTAAGCTTCTCTTGGACCTTCTTACTGATCACTTGGCATTCATCGAAGTCGTGTTTGTCCGTATGAAGGACTGGGTAGTACTTGTTCTCTCCACGGCTTCAGTCGTTGTTGTCACCGAGGTTGCGAGTCTTGACCTTTTCGACCGCGGCTACAGTGGAGTCACTTTTGCATTTCTCCCCACAGTTCTTGTTCTTCTTCACCCCTTGCTTGGATGACTCAGGCCTTTGGTTGCCATGCTTGGGGTTGTCGAGATAATCTCGGGCCTCGACGTGTATGGCGTATTTGTTCGCCAACTCGAAGAGCTCCTTGGTGGTCCTGATCTTTTGAGTGGCAAGCTTTCCCTTCAGCTCTCTATCATTGACACTGTTCTCGAGGCCACTATGACCACTTTGTCTGAGATGTCAGAGATCAGGTTATGCTTGTCACTAAAGCGTCGGATGAAGCCGCACAATGACTCTCCTAGTTTCTGTACCACCAATGCAAATCGATGCGTGTTTCAGGATGTTCATACGTACCCTAAAATTGGTGATAAACTGGGCCCGCAAGTCCGGATGATATCGATTGAGGTGGAAGGTTGAGTAACCAAGATCTTGTTGCACCATCCAGGGTGATGAGCAGATAGTTTGGCCATCACCTTCTCATTTCTTCTGCAGCCCTCATGACTGTATTGTAGATCTACAGCCATTCGACAGGGTTGATTTTACCCGAGTACTTCTCCACCGGCCTAGTTTAAACTTGTCCAGCCATTTGACTGCGCATAGCTTGGGAGTAAATGCTTTGCAGCCTTCATCGACGGCCTCTGGGGTCGCCCGGCATTGACATTGTCGTGCTTCTTGTCAGGAGGGAACCTATGCGTTGTGCTGGTGAGTGGCCCCTTGAAGGCTAAGATTCGCCTCTCTAGGCCCGATGTGCTGGAGATTGGCCCATCAAAAATGGGGAATCGTTTTCCCATCTCTCGCGGTCTTCGCGGTCACGTTATTCCCTTCGATTGCATAGGACGTTACACAGATCCCTAGAGCGTCTCTGGTGGGGGCTAGAACTGACTGCCTTAGAGGCCCGATGGCTAGAGCTAGCTACTACCGACCTCGCTGCTCGATGACTATCGTGAAATGGCTTCTGGTGCCTTATTGGCTGGGGCGTCCGAACCTCGAGTTGGCTGCTCATGTAGTCTGGGCATGTGCTGCATTGAGTAGCGTATTCATCAGGTTGAACACTGGAGTCATCGGGTTGCCCAGATCCAGTGGCAAAAGAGATTTTAGCAGCATATGAGCGTACTAGATATTTGCCTCAGGGGTACTGAAGATGTCACTATTGTGGCTCTGATGGGATGCGGCTAAGTCCACATTTGTGGTCGCGCTACCAAAGAGTCTGCTATCCCTAAAAATCTGGTGCCTGCTGGTGAGGCGTCACTGGATTATCGAGGTCGAGCTGTATAGATAGGTTGGCCACAATCCCGGCTGTGGCCACGACGGTTAGTTCTCGACGATGATTTGCAGTGTTGGTAGCAATAGCGTTTGTGGCACTCGGGCTGCAGTTGCCACTGCTACAGGATCTTGAGGTGTGCATGGGGGATTTGGTGTCTCTGACCATCTGTGGTTTCTACCCTTAGATCCCTTTCTTCGGAACTTCTGGCAGTAGCACCATTGTTGGCTCTGTCCATGAACACGCATCGATCCATTCAGCTATTGCTCTGACTGTTGAAGCCGTCGCTGTCACTATCACTTTCTGTCTCGATATACTTGAGGACGTTGTGCTCCATAGGGTCGAAGTCTATGAAGCACACCTCTCAGCATGGGCCCCAGGAGCGGGACTCAGTGAAGCCAATGTGCTCAAGATCTCCGATCGGCCCCCATCGATACATTATGGTTCTGAAGGCGATCTTAGATCTGGTTGGTGGGGTGTGGTGGACGTCGAAAACTCTAGAGCACGCATCGAAGACATGTTTGATCTGTAAAATTAGCTAAAGGCCTCTACTTGGCACGCCAACTATTGAAGGTTAGAAATTGACAATAAACTTATACTTCGGGTACATTCAAATTTAGCAGAGTCAGGCACAAAATCGAGGGCACACGATATAGACAGGTTCGGGCCTCTGGTGGAGTAATTCCCTACTTCTGTATGGATGATGTATGGAATCGGTGAATAGAGTACAAAACTGGATGTCTAGCTCTAATTACAATAGAGATTGAACTTGGGGGTGGCTGAGCTATGGCTAAAGATTGGACGAAGACGAAGCATAGTTCGTCAGCTCTTGGAAGCTCTGCCCAAAAAGTCTTTAGCTCTGGATGGCTTGTACTCCGAGAATTGCCTCCTTTCCTAGGGATGCCTACTCTCGTCCTTATATAGTCGGGTAGCCTTACATCAGGTCGATTTGTAGTGGGTTTGGGATACCAGATCATAGCAAATGAGGAATCCGTCATCGTGAGATCTTTGAGGCATATCCAAACTTCCCTAGATATCAGGCTACTCGAGCTGGTTTCCTCGTAATGGGAACATGACCGAGTCCTTTTATGTATGAAGATACCCCCTCCGCGTATATCTTATCCCATAGAATTGGGCCCGCGATATCTGGAGTTTCCAAATGCTTGCTTGAGCATATATGGTACAGTCTTTGAATTTTCGGTATGTGCCCATATCCCATATTTAGATATTCGACAGCGAAGGTATTCAATGTTCTAGACTTTAGAAAGTATTTGCCCATCTTCCATAGTAAGTCAAATAGATACTGATTGGGTAATGGATACAACAGTGAAAGGATATTCCCATTTGGGTAATAACTTGTTCAAATTTGGCTGATATTGCATTCTTCTAATAACCAAATCAATCACATTATGTGTATGTGGTTGAACTCTTCTATTGTAATATCTCCTTAGCCCGTGTAAATAGGTTGTCAATCTAATAAGTGCTCGAGCTCAATTTTCTTCAAGAAAGTTGATGCCATCTTCATGCTGTTTCTATTGATTAACTTTATCGTGGAGGTCAATCCGTTTTGATCCTAAATGAATTTCATTAGGTAACATAGCTTCTACCATGTTGATAAGTTGAAATGGTGTTTCACCGATAGCTCTACTAATCTTGGTAAGGTCCAAAGCACTTATTGGAGGTTTTCTACCCAAGGCCCCGATTGTACCTTGAGATGATCAAAGTCTCATTTTGTCATGCCTCGTGTGATTTGGCCCATTAGCAAGTTCAACAGCTACATTTCTTTGAGGATGAGTAATATAAGCAAAACAATCCTTTGTGCCTATTTCATCGTAGTAATCTTGAAATAAACAGCTTATAAATTGTAACCCATTATCAGTATAAGCCTATTAGGTACTATAAATCATGTGACCATATTTTTCATAAAGAATTTCCTTACTGCCAATGTTGCAATTATTGTAACTGGATCAAATTCAATCTATTTTGTAAGTTATTTTAATTAATCCGCTTTAAAACTTACGAGTCTATAACATGTGGGCCAGTTGGAATTAAATGACTTAATATATATTTCAAACCGGTATTTAGAAATTAGTTACTAACATATGGACCCCACTGTCGGTCCTTCTCAAAACAAAATAAAATCTTGACTGGTAGGCCCCACCTATCAGTTTCTCAGAGAGAAAAATTATATTCTTTAAATGAAAAACACGCTTTCAAACTAAAGAGAAATATGCCTTCTCTATTGGAAGATGTAATATCTGAGATTATGCGTCATCCATAAAAATCATCGTGAATTGATAATCATCAAAATGGCCCATCAAATTAAGGGCAACATGATTTTATTTTTTTAGAATTTCTAGCAAATACCCTGATTTATCTCATAGCATCCATTAGTTCACCAAACTAAGGGCCATAGTTCTAAATTTTTGTGATAATTTCTAGATTGTTTTAATTTATTCTTAGAAACCGATTGGCCCATTTTAATGTGTGGGCAGTGTTATATTTCCTAATTTGAAATATATATATATATATATATAAATATTAGCAATTAGTGGTTAGTCCAATTGGTATTATACTCGTAATTTGACCCTTGGTATCCACAAAGGTTTTATTAGAGGTGATATCTACCAAGTTCAGGAGTAAAAGAGGTATAAAAAATTTCTCATCACAAATCTCCTAGCAACAAAACAACATTTGTAGTTAAACAAATTTGATAGTGCAATCTAGGTGCCACATATGAAATCAAATTCTAGTCACATGATTGGCCAAAGCAATAATTCAAAAAATTCCATGTCACAAACTTTTGGTTTGCATATGCATGCAATTTATAACATGTATATGTTCTAGTTCTATATGTTATCATATTATTTTTTCATGTTTCAGGCTTGTAATTGTATGATGTATGGACAATCGGTACCATTTAATATACATGTAACCTAATCTAACCTTATTAACAACATCCAACTAATCTACAATTGTAACCCCACCATCTTGAGTTACTCTGTTTGTAACATAGGAAATTTTCATGATTCCTGCATGAATTGATCGAGTTGTTTATTACGAAATCTTGCATTGCAAATGAGACCTTAAGTTCGATAAATCAATGGCAAAATTAAGGATAGTTTGAGTTAGTTGGGAAGCGCAAATCATTATGGCTAGTAGCCCGGAGAAGAGGATTCATCACTACCACAAAACAACAAATAGGTGACGCCTTATTTGTGGCGGTTCTTTTGGAACCGTTACAAATATACTTATCTATGGCAGTTCTAAAGCTGAAAATGGCGGGAAGACTATTTGTGGTGGTTTTTGTTTGGAACTGTCACAAATAACTTATTATTTGTGACGGTTTTTCTTTGGAACCACCACAAATAATCTCGGGACTATTTGTGGTGGTTTTTGGATGGAACCACCGCAAATAATCACATTATCTATGACGGTTTTTCTTTGAAACCGCCATTGATAATTTGTGGCGGTTTTAGCGAAAAATCGCCACTGATAATATTAGTATTTGTGGCAGTTTTTTGTTAAAACTGCCACTGATATTATTATCTGTGGTGGTTTTAATTCAAAACCGCCACAAATAATATTCCTATAAATGCCCCCTATAGCTACTCCATGGTCATCTTCCTCCCGAGTAGAAAACCTTACTAGCCGATTTCATATTTTGTTTTGCAAAGATTTTTGTGCTTCTACTTCCTGTATTTGTTCTAAGGTGTGTGATTCATTGTCCTCTCTTCATTTGTAGTGGTGTCATTGCAATTCAATGTTTAGGCCTATTTTAATTAAGGTTTAGATGCAAGGTTTAGATTTAGTTTATTTTTATTTACCTAGCATTTTGTTGACGATGAATTTATTATCTTGCTCCATTAGATTAAGTTGTCTTCCTTTTTTAGATGATGAATTATGATCAAGTATATATAAAATTTATTTAAATAAGATTATTGGATATTAACAAAAATAAATTTTAGTTAATATAATAGATGGGTGATCTTGAAATTGGCTTGCATTTTGAAATGATGAGCTTATTATGTAGCTCATTCAGAGGTTAAATTTAATTTTGGATAGGTATGAGCATATATGAAAACGAAGTAATTAAGATTTGTTTTTTAATTACCATTAATTTTTTACCATTAGCGTGTGCAAATACATCTTTCTCCATTAGTGGTATTGTTAGCCAATTTTTATCAAGCGTATATCAAATTTATTTAATTAAGATTATTGGATATTAATAAAAATTAAAATTTAGCTAATATGGTAGATGGGTGATCATTAAGTTGGCTTGCATTTGGAGATAATGAATTTATTATCTAGCACTTTCAGAAGATAAATTTAATTTTGCCTAGGTATGAGCATATATAAAAATTATGTAATTAAGATTTGTTTTTAATTACCATTAATTTTTTACCATTAGCGCGAGTATATACATCTTGCTCCATTAGTGGCTATTGTTAGCTAACTTTTATGAAGCATATATTAAATTTATTTACTTAAGATTATTGGATATTAAGAAATATTAAATTTTAGTTAATATGGTAGGTTCGTGATAATGAAGTTGCCTTTCATTTTGAGTTGATGAATTTATTATGTAGCTCATTTAGAGGATAAATTTAATTTTAGTTTGGAATGAGCATATATTTTAATTCAAATTATTGGATGTACAATGAGAATCGTTACAACCGAGAATACATCGATGGCGTTACTTCTTTTCTAAGAGCCACCGAGGTGAACAGCTTGCAAAAGAAGACGAAGTACATACACCGTCTATGCATTGATTGCAAGAATGAGAAGATGTTTTCGGACAAAGACCATATCCACTTATACTTGATTTGGAGGGGTTTTGTACCTGGCTATACAAGTTGGATAAGGTACGGTGAAGAGGAGATCATACTTCAATGTGATAACGTCAACGATGACGGAGCTAGCAATATGGTAGCTGACATCAGTTACAGATCCAGTGAGGATAGGTTGGTCGTCGATGACGACAATAATCTGGCTCGAATGTTGCGCGATGCAAAAGAGAACTACACTAGTTAGAGAGAGTTTAATCAATTCAAGGGTTTGGTGGAGGACTCGGAGAAACCTTTGTTCCCGGGTTGTAAGGAGGAATACACAAAATTGCACACCGTGCTTTCACTACTGAGATTGAACACAGGCAATGGTTGATCGGACAAGAGTTTCACGGTGTTGTTACATCTCTTAGCGAACATGCTTCCAAAGGGAAACGTGTTGCCTAAAACCACATATCTAGCTAAGAAGATTGTATGTCCCTTAGAATTGAAAGTAGAAAGAATACATGCATGTCCAAACGACTGTATACTCTATCGCAAAGACTATGCAGACAGGTATGTATGTCTAGTGTGCAAAGCATCACGATACAAGCGTAAGGGCGATGACAACGAAGGCATCGAGGTGAAGAAAGGAGCTCCCGCTAAAGTGGTGTGATATTTGCCAATAATACCTCGTTTGAAGCATTTATTTGGAAACAAAAAATATGCCAAATTGATGTGATGGCACTCGAAAGAACTTAAGAGGGATGGAAAACTAAGACACCCTACTGATTCTACCCAGTGGAGAACCATCGATAGACTCTTCAGGGAAAACTTCAGAAACGAACCGAGGAATGTAAGGATTGGCTTGAGTACGGATGGAATGAATCCTTTCGGTAACATGAGCAGTATTTATAGTACTTGGCCCGTAATTCTCTGTATCTACAACCTTCCTTCTTGGCTGTGTATGAAACGAAAGTACATTATGATGTCACTGCTTATCCGAGGGCA
Source organism: Guadua angustifolia (assembly GCA_036346375.1). Classification (NCBI taxonomy): domain Eukaryota; kingdom Viridiplantae; phylum Streptophyta; class Magnoliopsida; order Poales; family Poaceae; genus Guadua; species Guadua angustifolia. The sequence goes on from CM070510.1 coordinate 43,458,427, forward strand.
GAAACAACCTGGCAACGATATTGATGTATACCTCTCTTAATACCGCAAAAAAATTTCCGTGGTTTTTACGGATTTGTTTTTGGTCTTCTCACGCTTTTAGGAATCTTAACGAAAGTTCGGAGATACTGCCGGATGCATATCGGAAAGGGTATTTCTCCAGCTGTAATTTTATCTGACAAGTTTTACTCAAAGGGTTTCCTTTTCGCGTAGTTTTGGAATTTAAATCTTGGGAGATTGTGGGTTTCGGTCTTTAGAATTGTGTGCAGCTTTTATTTTTGCCTAGCCTTTTATTGGTTCATTCACTTATTAGAGTAAATAAAGAAAAAAGAAAAGAAAAGATGAAACCCTAACCCTAAGTGCCCATGTCAACATAAGGGATGCCACCTTTTTCCCCAAACCCACTACTGGCCCCCTCATTGCGCCTCCTCTTCTTCCCTTTCCATTTTTCCGGTGCTCTATCCGCCGATTGCTCCTCCATGGCCAGCACCTTCTTCCTTGCAAAGCAGCACGCCTTCATCCTCCATGGCTGGCGCCTCCCCTGCTGCCCTGCTCCTCCAGTGCCGGCGCCCTCGGCCCTCCTCCGCCAGCTCGGCGACCTCCCCTCCGGTGAAGTCGCTGCTGATCCGAAGGAGCGGCCGGAGAAGGAAGGATTCGTCGGCCGTTTGATTCTCCAAGAAGAGGTAACGATTTGTGGTTTTAGATCCTGCTTTTGGGTGGATTTGTGAGGGCTTAGGAACCCTTGTTCATGGCAGATTCGTTGAGGAGAAGAGGTGAAGGCAGAAATCAATCTCGGGTAAATTTCAGAGGTTCGGCCAAATTCTGACAGTTGGTTTCTGGCGCGTTTTTCAGAAGGTTAGAGACATTTCTTGACCTGCCCACTTTTGCGAAGGTTGTAGGTAATCGAGTTATCTTTCAAACCCGATAGGAATCACTCAATTTCGTTAAACCATTTGCATGTTATGGCCGAATTACCGAGCACTGCTCAGATTTGGGCGCGATTGACAGAAGTATGTTGATCTGTGATTTAAGGCTAGGAGGAGGCCGAATCAGATTTTCCAAATACTTAGGGAAAGCTAGGAAATTTCGTGTAGATTATGAAAATATCTTCGTTTACTCGATTTGGAGTTGTAGAATGCAAGTTATGGCCTGTTGTAGCCTGCTGTCCCGAGCGACAGTTTTTAGATTACGGAATTTCGGGGCGATTCATAGGTTTGGCATCGTTTTGATTTGGTTGCTTGCTGTGGTAGCGTGTTTTGAGTGGAGATTATCCTATTGCAGGTGGTGTGAACCCGGGAGCAGCGATGACCTCTCGTCTTAATGTTCCGTGAACGAGAAAGGCAAGTGCAACCCCTAGATCGTTATTAGGATGTTAAATGCTTTGTTTGCGATAAGATTATGAAAATTCTAATGATGTGATTATGTTTAATAGCATGTCTAGAAGTTGTTTTTAGTATGGTGATGAGGATGGATGAATGTTAGCAAATTGGTAATGTCGACGATCGGGATCGACAACCGCAAGAAATGAGATGGGGGTCAGTATGATGCGGGACCCGAGCTGCGCTTTGCTCGAGCGGAGGGAAAGAGTAGACGAGGTGATGGTCAAGCAAAGCGACAACGAGCGTGAGACCGAGATTTATATCGTTCGAGCCTCGTGGAGGTAATAGCTCTATTCTCGGCCGCCTTCCTAGCTTTTCTTGGCTATTTCGAGTACAAGGTGTGTTCTGACTCAAGTTCAACAATGGCGGCGTCTAAGCTCGAGCTATGGCGTGTTGTGTGTTGTCTTCGTCATCCCAAAAGATCGCGCATCCTTGGTCTTTATACCTCCTCTCAAGACGCAACAGACGGAGAGATTCCCGGGAAGTGGCCTTCATGCACGTTGAGGGCCGGCAGTAACCGCTCCGAACTTGTTGCGCGCACCTGCTCCTGCCCCACGACCCGCGCTTTGGGCAATCGCGGTCAAATGCCCGATCCGAAATCTAGGGATGGACTACGGCTCGAACGAGGCCGCTTGAGGCTCGAGGTCGAGCGGGGCCGTGCTCGGGTCCAGCGCGCTCTAGGTCGAGCGCTTTGGCGCGCACCCAGGTCGTGGCCGGGGGCCACCCGAGCTTGGGGGATCCGTTGACCGTGCGCCGGCCGGTCAAGGGACTCCCAGTCCTCGTGAGGTAAGTAAGTTATTCAACTCCCATTATTGCATTGCATTACAAAATTGTACGAATGAGTATGGTTATGTTGATGCAAGTGTAGGGACAAGCTTGCACTATAATCACCTAGTTGTTCATATCTGTAAATTTAATCTACTTTATAGAAATTATGTGATGCTTTTCCCTGAATTTTATTCATGACTTTATTTACTCTCGAATGAATCACTCTGGGGAAATAGCAAGTTAATTGGTACTTCCATATTGGTTATGGCTATGTGTGGTGAAAATGAATGAGGGATGAAATGCATTCACGTTAATTGCATAATTGCATTCATGATGGACGAGGCGTCCAATGTTGATCTTGAACCTCGGTGCTCACCCGTAGTGAGCACAAAGTCCCTCCTCGTAGTCCCATGCATCGAGGTGAATGGGAGCGAGTCAAGAAGAGTAGGCCCGCCACGGGATGGTTAGATTGAGGGTGCACACCGGGTGTGCACTCAATTATCTGCATCGTATACGCTATGACAATGTGCATTATGAGCATGCATGGTGCATTCATTTTATTATTCATGAGGAAAAGGATGAGAGCATAAAAGCATTGCATTGTGTGTTGCAATTGGTAAATGTTAATTGATGAGAATGGAAATGACAGGTTGAGTATTGAGTCGTGGACTCATCCTGAAATGATTGTTGAGGCATGAGTAAGGTTTATTTATGTTTCCGAGTTGGATGTGGTAAGTAGGGTAGTTTCTGTTTCTTTAACTGGATAATTTCAATTAAGTAATGGTTATAGCAAATGGTGAAGTAGTCGTGTTGTTACGTTTTGAAGTTATATGAATTCAAGTTGCTCCCTTTATTTAAGGATGTCAAGTAAAGGAACTATTACTGTATGTCTTGAAGTCGTTGTATTCTAATCGAATTCATTACTTTTATGCTTGATTGCACTTTGCTGAGTCTTGGACTCACGCTTGTTTGCTTCCTGTTTTAGGTTCTTTGAAGCTGGCTCGCCGGGATGGGAGTAGAGCACATGCACGACTTCGGTCACTATCAAACTATTTAAATCGATTTGAAAAGCCTAGTGATATTGATTGAGGTTGTAATATGTTGTTCGTTGTGGAGTAGTTATTAATTTCTATTGGATGTGAGATTTGGTTAACTAAGGACCTGTTAGAATGATATCCCATGCCTGCAATGTTTTCTCTCGAGTGGATGTCCTAGTTTCTAGAGAGGTCATGCCGAAATTTTGTAAATTCGGTGACTTAGTTTTAAGCGGTTTTAGGATTTAGTGGTTGATTGCAATCAAGTTAGTATAGATGTTAGGTTTTATGCCTTCTTCGGAAATTCTCGTTCAACTGATTTTGTTGTGGAGAATTATCGTAGGTTTCGGTAATCCTTCGGACATGAGTGGGTCCAAGGGTGTCGCTAGTGAATCGTGGTTTTGGTAGCATTCGGGGCTCAATGTGGAGCTGGGGTGTTACACCTACAACCTTTGGTGGAAGATCTTATGACACTGTGGAATGAAGGTGTAGAGGTATGGGATGAGTACAAACGAGAGTACTTCACTCTACGTGCATTGTTGTTCTGCACCATCAATGATTTACCTGCCCTTGGTAACCTGTCTGGTCATACTATAAAAGGAGCCAAAGCATGCCCCAGTGCTTGGATGAAATCGCTAGTGTGTGGCTCAATAACTCGAGGAAAACAATGTACATGCGTCACCGTAGGTTCCTTCGCAGGAATCATCAGTACCGCAATATGAAGAAACAATTCGACGTGACAAAGGAGGACGGTTCAGCTCCAAGGCCTCTTCATGGGGATGAGGTTTATGATATGGTTAAGAATCTTAATATTGTACTTGGAAAGGGAAGTATTGATAATACATCGAGGTCCCATACTGAGAAGAGCACGTGGAAGAAGAGATCCATATTCTGGGACTTGCCCTATTGGAAGGACTTAAAAGTTCGACATTGCATCGACATCATGCATATAGATAAGAATGCATGTGACAGCGTGCTTGGTCTTTTACTGAATATTCCTAGCAAATCAAAGGATGGACTGAAGGCACGAAGGGACCTGGAAGATATGAAAATCAGAGCTGAGCTACATCCTCAAGACACCAGGAAAGGCCAACTTTACCTTCCCCCAGCTTGCTACACCCTGTCCAAAATAGAGAAAAAGACCTCTACAAGTGCTTGCATGGTATTAAAGTTCCGTCCGGGTACTCCGCTAACATCAAGAAACTGGTATCAATGAAAGATTTGAAGTTAACTGGCATGAAGTCTCATGATTGTCATGTGATGATGACACAAATGCTACCTATTGTAATTAGAGGTATTTTACCTGACAAGATCCGAGAGGCAATCATGAGGTTGTGTTTCTTCTTTAACACGATTTCACATAAAGTATCGATCCCATTGGACTTTATGAACTGCAGGCTGATGTGGTCCAGACTCTATGCTTGCTAGAGATGTATTTTCCTCCATTTTTTGATATCATGGTTCATCTCATTGTTCACCTTGTGAATGAGATAAATATTTGTGGCCCCGTATTCCTGCATTAAATGTACCTATTCAAAAGGTATATGGGTGTTCTGAAGAAATATGTATGTAATTGATCTTTGCCGAAAGGCTTCATTGTAGAAGGTTATGCAACTAAGGAGGTTATTGAGTTCTACATTGATTACATGGACGAGGTCGAACCGGTAGGAGTGCCTGTATCTCACCATGAGGGCAGGCTAGCTCAAAAAGGTGTAATAGGAAAGAAATCTACAAATTTTTACGATCATGTTTTGTTCGAACAGGCCCATTTCACAGTCTTGAAACAATCAGTTGAGGTGTACCCGTATATGGACATACATAAGGATAAGCTATGGAGGGAAAACTGTGGACGGTCAGAGGTTTGGATAACAAAAGAGCATAATTGTTTGTTCAATCATTGGTTCAAGGAGCACATGTCTGGTGAAGACATGAGTGTTACGTTGAGGTGGTTGGCAAAAGGGCCTTTAGGTACAATCGTGATATGGCAAGGATACAACATAAATGGATATACATTTTACACGAGAGCTCAGGATAGCAAAATCACTTACCAAAACAGTGGTGTCCGTATAGATGCCTACGACAACACAGGCAGTAAGAAGAGCAACTACTACGGGTTCATAGAGGAGATTTGGAAGCTCGACTACTACATTTTCAAAATCCCGGTGTTTCGGTGTCATTGGGTCCAACTCCCAAAGGGTGTCAAGGTGGACAAGTACGGCTTCACTACTGTGGACATCGAACATGTCAGATACAGAGACGAACCATTCGTACTTCCAAAGCAAGTAGCACAAGTCTTCTATGTAATCGACCTGGTAGATAAGAAGCGCCATGTAGTTCTTCAAGGAAAAAGAAGGATCGTCGGAGTTGAGAATGTCGTGGATGAGGAAGAGTACAACTAGTTTGATGAGTTGCCTCCTTTCATAGATGGCAACATCAGGCTCAAGGAAGAAGCCACTCAAGAAGTTACCTATCATCGCAATGATCACAACGAAGGCCAAATTGTAAAAGAAAATAATTAGTTAGGAGTAATGGCAATATGTGTCCATTTATATGGAGTAATAGAAATGTGATGTAAAATGTGATATGTAATACTGCAGGCTTTGTTTAGGGGTATCCTTTTTGTTGGAGTATGCAAAGAAGAAATGAGGTGGGAACCCTAGCATTTTGCTCCTAAGTTCCTCGGGCAGCCCTTTTTTTTTCCCCACGCCTCCGGCACCTCCTCCCGACTCTTGTGCTGGCGCCGCCTCTCCTGCTCCTCCATTCACCACCCTGGCTCCTCTCCTGCGCCTTCCTCTACAAATGGTGCTCCTCCCAGCCTCCTGCCGCCACTGCTGCTCTTGGTCGCCCGCCTCAGAGCACTTGGCTGCTGCGCCACCCGTGTCGCCTCCCGGCTTCACGCCGGGCTCGCCCTCTCCCTCCCCGGCCGGGCGACTCTCCCCGGGCGTGCAGCTCTCCCCACCCCTCCTTCCTCCTGTGTTTCCCTTGAGGTAAAACCCTAGAAATGTGGGGATTTAATTGTTGCATGCAAGGTGCTTGTTGTAATGCCTACAAGTAGTTGCTTTGCATTTCATGGCATGATAAATGTAAAGAGTAGGAATTTTATGTTGGATATTGGACCTCTGTGATTGATTTGCATGACTTGAAACTAACTTCTATCTTTGTTGTGTTTATGAGGGTTATACATGTATGTACTGACCTAGCATGTCCCTATGTATTTCATGATGATGATTATGCCTCTATTCGAATTATGTGTCTGTGATTTAGCAAAAGTATGCTCATTCTGTTATGTGATTCTTGGTACACTAAGTTGTGAAATTTGGGTTTAATGAGTAGCAACCTATATACGTGTTGGGTAATTGAATCTACACTTGTTCGGATTGGACATCACTGCTCTGTGTTAATAGGATAAATGTGTGCTTCATTTGTCTTGGCTAAATATTTATGCATGCTTGTTTTGTGAAAGGTGTGTGTCTAAATAGAGAATGAGCTAGAGCTGTACTGGCTTAATCATTTTCTTGAGCACGAGATCCCAGATTGAGAAATGTGTTAGTGTGTTCTTTTATTGTTTAGGTTGCTCTGATTGCATTAATGCCTTTGTTTCTTTGTGATTCCTCATATGTTACGAACTTGTGTTTTCATCCAAGGTATGCATGTGTTTATGCTTAAAATGGTGAAGGACCTATAGTTATTAATGCCATAGTTAATCTTGAAATGTATAAGTCCCATATTGAGGAGTGTGTTAATATACTTTTGTTTAACCATGCACCTTTAACCTGTTAAGTTGTGATTGTGACAATTGTGCCTTGCCCTATCTTGGGTTCTTTGCTCTTTAGGGTTGGTGGTTTCTAAGCGCCAATAATGGGTCGTCGATTTCTCACCGAGGTTAAAGGCAAGTGCATCTCCTCGATCGTGGTTGAGAGGTTTCTTGGTTTGTTTGCTTTTTTGCGTACGTAGTGGCCGATGGTTACGTACATGATATATATATATACGTGATTATGAGTATATCTAAGAAATAGTTTATATTATGAAGTTGCTAATGTTGGTGAAAGGGTTAAATTGTTATAATTGTTGCATTAATTGAGTTCGGCTGGGAGCCATTCCAATATTGATAAAGGAAGGAGGCGTGTCGCCCCTGACCCTCTGGTAAGTCTGAGTTATGGCGAATGACAAAGTGAGTATCTATGCTGCATCTTTGAAATATGAGTTTTTATGTTGCATCCTTGCATTCATAAAAAAAGAAGAGGCGACCCATGTCGATGCGGGCCTCTGTGTTCACACGTAGTGAACATGAAAGTCCTACCTCGTAGTCCCATCCACGGATGGGAGCAAGTCAGTAAGAGTAGGCCCGCCACGGATGGTTGGGAATGAGAGGTTCACACCGACCGGTGTGCACTCGATTATACCCGGTATACGCTATGACAATGTGCATTATGAGCATGCATGGTGCATTCATTTTATGATTCATGAGAAAAAGGATGAGAGCATAAAAGCATTGCATTGTGTGTTGCGATTGGTAAATGTTAATTGATGAGAATGGAAATGACAGGTTGAGTATGGAGTCGTGGACTCATCCTGAAATGATTGTTGAGGCATGAGTAAGGTTATTTATGTTTCCGAGTTAGATGTGGTAAGTAGGATTAGTTTCTGCTTCTTTAACTGGATAATTTCAATTAAGTAATGGTTATAGCAAATGGTGAAGTAATCATGTTCTTACGTTTTGAAGTTATATGAATTCAAATTGCTCCCTTTATTTAAGGATGTCAAGTAAAGGAACTATTACTGTATGTCTTGAAGTCGTTGTATTCTAATCAATTCATTACTTTTATGTTGATTGCACTTTCTTTGAGTCTTGGACTCACGCTTGTTGTTTCTGCTTTAGGTACTTGAAGTTGGCTCGTCGGGTTGGGAGTAGTATCACGGTATGCGGCTCGGTCTCCACAATTTATTTAACCAATTCATTAATTACGGATGTAATTATTGTGGTTGTAATGGGTTGTTATCGTGGTGAAGTTTATTAAATTCAATTGGATGTGTGTTTGATTATCTAAGGACCGCTAGAATGATATTATATAACCGCCTTAGCTCTTTTGTCTGCTGAGTGGATGTCCTATTTTCTAGAGAGGTCATGCGAAATTTTGTAAATTTCGGTGACTTAATCTTAAAACCAGTTGTCTAGTTTATTGGTTGGTTGCGATCAAGCTCGTAGAGGTTAGGTTTTATGTCGTCTTGAAATCCTTAGTTCATTTAATCTTGTTGTGGAGAATTAGCGTGTGTTGGTAACCCTTTGGACATGTGTGGGTCCGAGGGGTGTCGTTAGTGAATCAGGATTTTGGTAGCATCCGTGGTGCGTTGGCGTCGGGGTGTTACATGATATGTCTCTCCATGGACTTGTTCGCACTCCTTTTCTTCATCGATTCTTGGATCACGTACTCCAACACTAATGACTCAGTCAGGGGCGATGCATACGGAAGAATTGAGTCGATTGCAAAAAGACAAATTAATAAGCATCCATCAATGACAGAAAAATACTACTCCCTCCACGTGACACGAATGAAGGGAAAAAAGAAAACCTGCACATTTAGGATTTTTATAATTTTTATGTAATTTATTTTAATCCAAAAATTTTTATGGGTAATAATAATTATCGTCTAAACCTGGTAAAAAAGTTTAAAAATATTTTAATGATATTTGATAGCCCTTAAATGGCTAAGTGTGGGGTTGGGTTATCTGTGGTAGTTTTTAACAAAAACCGCCACAGATAAACGTTATTTGTGGTGGTTCTTAAGAAAAACCGCCACAGATAAACAGGTTATCTGTGGTGGTTCTTAACAAAAACGCCACAGATGAACATTATCTATAGCGGTTCTTAAGAAAAACTGCCATAGATAGACAGGTTATCTGTGGCTGTTTTTAAGAAAAACAACCACTGATAATCGTAGCATTTGTTAGTATCTAGATGTGAGAACCATGGGCTCTTGTAGATTTATATGCTTTTCTGTTGAGTTTCTTTGTAGGCTCTAGACTAGTTCAATTTTGTGGGATGGTAACTTGGCATGTAGTTTTTTGTAGTATCTGGAGACATTGAGGTCAATCTGGGTGTGCTTGTTTGCAGCCAATCCATTTCGGCTTCTCTACTTTCTGTGAAGCAATCTTCTTTTGAAGTGGTAGATTAATATCTTCTTGGCCTGACTTGGTTGAAGTATGCATCTGGGTGCCACAAAGATTGCACTTCTTAATATGTTGATGTGGTTTTGAACAAGGAGTTTAAGCATATTAGCCAATTGTTGCTATAGTTAGGGTAAAAAATTTTGGTGACTTTCAGCACAATTTTGGATTTTGGGACAGGGCAAAATTTGAAGTACGGCTGAATTGAAAATTTTGAAAAAAATTTGCATTTCCTACAGTAATTTTGGTAATTTTGGCAAAATTTTGGGCAAACGGGGCAAAATTTTGGTTTTTGAAACCGATTTTGATGTTTTAGGGCTGGATTTGACTGGAATTAGTCCAATAACCCTTAAGAAAGTCATCTTACATGAAAATTTGTTGAAAAACTAAATTTTTGAGACATTTTAAAATTTGGGCAGAAACACTGTTACATTTTTATAAAATCGTACAAGCTCAATAATGATCTAAAAAATTAATGGTACAATATATAGTAGTGTAGGATCATAAAAAAACAATTTCAAAAAATTTAACTTCATTTGTTATCTTTAAAAAATCAAAAATACAATGGACATAATTGGGACAATAAAAATTTTAGATTTTTCTAAATTTTCTCGAGTGTGATGATGATCTAACATTTTTATGAAAGATTAAGAATTTCCTCAGTATCATTCTATAAAATTTTAAAAAATTTCAAAATTTTTTGTTTGGTCAATAAAATCTATAAATCCATTGAACTTCATTTGTTATACTATATTGCTAAAACCAAAAGAGAAAAAAACATAAATGCTATTGTGCCTTGTAAGAATTTTACAAATTCACTGGAGTGGTATCATGATTCAAAATTTTTATGAGATCTTAAACACTTCCTTATCACTCTTCTGTATAATTTTTATAAATTTTAAACCTTCTTTTTGTTGCTAAAGCAAATCTATGTATTGATTATCAGGCTTTTATCAGAACGTAGCACTGTCAGAATTTTTGGAACATCTTCAAGCATTATAATCATATGAAACTTTTATGAAAACATTAGTGATACATCAGGACCTTCCACAAAAATTTTCAAAATTTTCCAACATGGTTGAACTATTTTTTATTCCGTTCAAATTTGCCGATAAGGTTTTATCAGGATAGTAGCACTGTCTGAATTTTTAAAAATTCTTGAATCTTGATCACCATTTGAAAATTTTATGGAAACATTAATGATTCATCAAAATCATGCAAAAAATTCAAAATTTTCTAACGTCGTTTGTACCTTTTTTCATCCGGTTCAAACTTGCTAGTCAATGTTTTATCTGCATAGTACCAATGTTTGAATTTTTAAAAATTACACAGACTTGATAATCACCTGAAAATTTTATGAGAACATATATAATGTTTCAGGAACCTTCAAAAAAATTTCAAAATTTTTCAACATCGTTTGTACCATTTTTTGTTCAGTGCAATTTCACCAAAATTTGGGAATTTCAGCCGAAATTTTGGATTTTTGGCCGAAATTTTGGTAGCAAAAAAACCAGATTTGAATTTTTCTTTTTGAATTTTGAACAGATTTTGTTCAAAATGATGAAATCTTGGATTTTCGTCGTGGGCAAAATTTTGTTCAAAACGAAATTCGAATCCTTGGCTATAGCAAAGGGGCCAGTCAATTGGCTTGGGGACCTTCAAGTGGGATCAATTATTTTGTGAGGATTTGGGTTAAGATAGACTGTTTGTGACAACAAATTAATTTTTCACTTGCTGCAATACTTGGTTAGATCCTTTTATTGTTGTTTTTAACTTGTGAATTTATACATGTGATAGTTTGCTTACTATCAACTGCTTTCCATCTTGTCCGGTAGTTCCTATTAGTTTGATGACGTTCATGCTCCTGTCTATTTCGGTTGTTCAAGATTTAATCATTAATCCGCATGCTCATATATATATCTTCTCACTATTATAGATTGTCAAATTGATTAAGGTTCTAAACTGCTAAGTATTGAATCTGTTAATTTAAGGTAAGGTTGTCACAAACATGTCTATATCTTGCCCTAGTGGCGAGGAAGGCCTTTAAAGGCAACCCGACATCTGAGAACAACTTATAATAATCAACTTGTGTCTGCTGAACCTTGATGATTTTTGTATGATCGTGTGTGTCTATTGAGTCTTGATGACTTTTGTGATGCTCTTTTGGATATTTTACTTGCTCAATGATGACAATGGGTTCAACGATGATCGAACAATTGTTTTATGAAATGGGCCTTGAACTAATAGAATCTCATGCTAAAAAGTATTGTTTCTTCAGTTGTCTTGATACTTATCTGTTATTCATAACATAGTAGTGAACTCAGTTGACATTTAATCTTTGCTGATCAGAATACATCTGTTGATTTAGTTGACATTTAAATAAGTTGTCTTTAATCTAATCTAAATATATTCTGATCATTGAACTTGAAACAGTGAACTTGATTTAGGCAATTCTTCATTGTGCATATTAAGGTGGTAAGGGTTCAAGACCCTATTCATGGAATAATTTGTTAGCCCTTTTATGATTGTGGTGAAGATCCTTATCTTCATCCGAACCCTAAGTCTGAGAGCACAATAATCATTTTCCTCTCTTTGAGATTGCATGCATAATTCATATAATGAAGGACATAAAATTGGTATTCATGATTTGGTAATTGATATGGAGTGAGAATTCTCCATTGCGTAAATGATGGCATGCTGATTTATCACCCAAAATTGAAATACTTGATACCTGTCCATGGGCTGAATCATTCCCTGTTGACCTAGCCTGCCTCTTGTTCTAGCTCATTTCCGACCCATGCATCATCCTCAGCCGAGCTGCCTCCTGTTTACTGTTTCCTCCACACGAAAGCACTTTTTCTTGCCCTATCTTCTAACCTCTCTCCTCCCTTTGCTCATTAACATCTTGAGAACACATATCAATCTTCTTCTTCCTTGCACGACATGACCGCCATGGAGATAGAGTTCCTGGTATTGTAGTGCCTACTTATATTGGCTGTCGACTACTTCCATGAATGCCAAGCTTGGGTAAGAAACGATCACCCACTTCAGTTTTCAGAGATCATTTGGAGGAGGCATGTAGTAGCTGCAAAATGTCTGTTTTGTATTGTGTTTGTCTTGTATGTGGTGATTGGCTCAAGTTATGTATGAATATTCTTTCAAGTCGATTGGTCAATTATGAACTTATGATTCTTTCCATCTCACTTATGATTTCTAACCCACATCAATATTTCCTATGGAAATGTAGTTCTTATAGAGCCCAATCCCCAGGCTGTAATGGAGGAGACTTCTAACTCGAGCCCGAGCCAGTATCTTAACATCGACCCAATCACTGAAGTTGTCGAGGTCTCCACCATTGCTGCAGATGATGCTCTCGTTGCAAGACATCGAGGCCAAGGAAAAACTAAGAAGCTTGAAGGCTGGGATACCATCTCGGAGGTCTCAGATGCTGGGGCCCTTGTTGAACTATAGAAGTCAGCAACAAAATACAGGTCAACATGCGGGTACATCGTAAGGGATAAAGTGCGAATCACCTATTTGGATTGGCACAAAGTACCCCACGCCACCAAGGAGGATCTATGGACAGAGTTGAAAGAAACGTTTGAATTCCCCGAAGAAGCTGAAGAGCTCGTGCATCGCGATGCATTGATGACTATGGATACGGCATGGAGGAACTTCAAGGCGAGGCTGAATACAAACTATGTGAAGAAAAACCAGTCAGCCATCGGAGACTACCCAAAATTAGAGCCATATTGGGATGAGTTTGTGGCGATGAAGCAAGATAAAGTGGCAAACAAGTCCAGTGAGGACCACATAAACATCGCAAGGAGAAATACTCACCCCCACAGACTAGGCACGAGTGGGTACACCGGTAAAATTCCTCAATAGGAGAGGCAGGAATTAGATGCAGTCCAATTGACTTGCGCAACTCCATTGACTGGACTACCAGAACGAGTCAAGCATTACGTGCTAGCGAGGGCATCTATCACGTCTGGTGGGGCCCTATCATTCAAAAGCAGCGATGATGAAGTAATGTCCAAAGAGTTCAGGAGTTGTACGCCGAGTCCAGCCAAGAAAATTTCCACCCAGAACAAGGAGAAAAATGAACTAACAGCGGCCCTAGGAAACAAAGAGCACCCTGGTCGTACACGAGGAGTTGGGGTCAAGGTTCCCAGGAAGATGGGGTTCCAGAGCACGGAGACTCTTATAGGAGTCGGAAGAGAGCTAAAGAAGAGTGTGCCGAAAAAGAATTGGAAAAGATGAAGGAAAAGGTTCTTCGAGAACTACAAGGCACCATACAAGAACAAGTTCAACAACAAGTACAAGAAACTATACGCCAGTCGTAAGTCCACAACGTTCTCTCCAGCTCTACGAATCGTCGCAGCAGTTGTGCATCCACGCCATTAGTAGAACTGGAAAACACCCATTATCCTGTGGATGACATGCAAGACCCCACACCTTGCCAACTCAACGTGCCTATCATGAACATATTCTTACAGGCTGGTACAGGAAAAGCTTATCCATGCCAAAAAGGGGGTGTTCTGCACAACTCACCGATAGCGCTAGGTTATGCAAAGGTCCAGGTGGACACGGTACTTCTACAGTTTCCCAACATCATGCTAGAAATTCCTTGCAACGACGAGGTTACAACTCTAGAAAGTGTCGTCCACTCATTCATCCAGTGACGCAAGAGTGACATCGTCTTGGACCATGTAGTGCCTACCTCTCCTACAGTAGAACTCGCGCTACCGCCACAAGCACCTGAGCGTGAAATGGCGATGAAGCACCAAAGAACATGACTAGTGTGAGTACTTCACAAGACAAACTAATTCCAACCCTTGATCCGAAGAAATGGCACATTAGACAAGCCGTATCAGCTAAATTAGGCGAAGCCAGAATAGAATATGATGTTGTGCTAGCAAAGAGTAAGGGCAAGGCGAAGACTGAAGTACAAGATAACCAAGAAAGATTGGTATTTGAGCTAGGGAAGCCGTTAGTCACCCCTTCAAAGTTAAATATTCTATCACTCATGATGTGGCGATTACATGCCTAGTATATGGAGCGATCCAACCAAGAGGTACTCCCGAAGCTTATCACTGCCCTTTTTCGAGAGGAACATTTTCACCATGAGGGAGTTGGCTGCTTCATGATAGAATTCGATAACTAGCACAACTTGTTCTATCACGACGCAGTTGGCTGCTTCATGATAGAATTCAATAATTTGTACAACTTGTTCTATTACGACACCCTCGACATATCTTTTTTGAGATATTGGTCACTGTAAGTGTCTAATATATAAATCATTGTCTAATTCATGTAATACCAATAAATGTTATGCATGTCTAACTTTTTCCTTATCTAGATACGAGATGATCGAACTAAGAAGAACCTAGGAACCAGTGGGATTCCTCAACCCAGGAATGGTCTGCCAGGCCGAAATCAGAAGAGTACAAAAGGAGGTCAAGGAATACGTATATAATACTTTGATCAAGCTACAAAACAAGGAGTTTATACTTTTACCATACAATTTTAAGTAAGTTTCTCACTAGCTAGTTAAATTACTCATTGATTTTGTTCTTTACTTTGATCTTAGGACTAATGACTATGGCATCATACACATGTATGTAGCTTCCACTGGATTCTCGTAGTAATTACTCCAGAAAAGAGCAAGATGCTGATCACGGACCCGCTGGATAAAGATAGAAAAAACTACGAAGAGATGATAACTGTAATGAATAATGTGTTCAAAAGATATTGTAAAAAGAGCTCAAGATACCGCCCATACCACAAATCCCTTTCAATCCATACTAAATTTCTGGTATGCATGCAAACAATATTCTTATATCGCATTTCATAGTAAATAACTCCTTATATGACATTTTAGTTTATTCAATTTTTACAGTATCATAAGTAGCCGCAAGGCACAAATTTATGTGGATAATTCGTGTGCCAATATATGCGCGAAATCTTAGGTTCTATAATAATAAACAATAACGTAGAGATTTGTCATGCTTACATCACACATTGATTCACACCACTAAATTTCTATATACTCTGAGATTTATTTTTCCTATTTATTGCGCCTCAAGTTGCCTACGGGAGGACTGCTTCCTATGGAAATCCAAGCCATTCAGGGACAGCCCGCCTACTTCATCATGAAGGAAATCATCAACCCAAAAGGCAAGTTTCATGACAAAGACAACAACGATCCAGTCATCCATACTCATTTTACACATCGTGTGTCTCCAAGCAACACCGAAGACTAGTAGGCTTGTAGTTTAGAAAACTAGTTTAGTCTTTCATTATTTAAATTTTGTCTCGTTACAAAGTGTAAATTGATGTTTCATTATGGCTTATCTTATGCTACTTTGTGTATACATCTGTTACAATGTGTATGATATGTGTATACTATTTCAGAGGGTATGGCTAGCGCTGTCTAAGACTAGCTCGAAATGCTTACTTTTTATTTTGTTGATTGGAGTTATCAGTGGCGGTTTTTGACTAAAACCATCACTGATACTTCTAGTATCAGTGGTGGTTCTATCCAAAAACCGCCACTGATATGAGTATTTGTGGCGGTTATATCAAAAAACCACCACTGATACAAGGATATCTGTGGTGGGTTGTAGATAGAACCACCACAGATAACTCTATATCTGTAGTGGTTTGTGAATAGAACTGTCGCTAATAATATTATCAATTGCGGTTTTTGGTTAGAATCATCACTGATAATCACATTATCAGTAGCGGTTTTTGGATAGAACCGCCACTGATAATATTATCAGTGACGGATGTAGCCACAAAACGCCACTGATAATATTATTATAATGCCGCAAAATCGTTTTCCTGGGTTTTTGAGTTGTCAGTGTAATTACTTGGAAGGTTGCCTTTTGTTTAAGGCATTTTGTTTGGTGTGCAATTGAAATTGTCATATGATTTGTGTTTTGCCAAGTGGTGGAGTTAGTGGATGAAAGATTATGAGGAAGAAAGAATGCATACTTATGGAATAGTGTGATGGTAGTCTTTGGACTTGCCACTTAAAGGAAATGAATAGAGGTAATGGAAAATGTTGGATTTGAGGATCATTTTGCTATTCCTAAATGTTGGTTTTGGGATTAGTGTGTTGTGTTGCTTTTAATCGAAAGTGATTCTTTGATGTGAAGCTTTCCACCTTAGGGCTCAAGGTGAGGAAGTGGTTTATCTTTGTTAAGAGAATGGAGTTCTCTTCGAGTTTAGTGTCGTGATAGACCTAGTTGTGAGGATTGAGGTTCTGTGTCTTTGTAAGAGTAAGGGATATGTGATCTCGTCGTTTTGCTTGTTTGGGAGGATCATTTTGATCGCGTTGTCCCTAAGTTGTGTGGGACTTTATCGTTGGTGGACTGGGTGGTTCAGTTGTGAACCTTTTTCTTTGAGTGGTTGTTTCGTTGCATGATACAAGTTTGAAACAAGGCGAGTGTGATTTTGTGTTATGTGGGAATTTGATTGGTGCCCTGTGAGGCTAATCATTTCCATAGTAAATAATGATTCTTGATCCTGTTGTTTCCAAGGGCAACTGTTGAAAAGATAAAAGTTGTATTTTGATTCTTAGAGGATTCCGGTGTTAAATGGTTAGCGATAGTGACATGTTCGGAATTGGTTAGGAGCTTGTTGGAATAAAGAATTCTGTGTGTGGCTCTTTGGTTAGAAAGACCTGGCTTTCGAATTTTGTACCATGCGAGTTAAGGAGTTAGAGTGAGTATTGATTTGTTGATAGAGGAAATGAATTCAGTTGCTTGCTCCTTTTATTTGGTGAGAGCTGTGGTTTGAGTTGTGGAGACTTGTGCGTGTGAAGTACTCAACTTTGTTTTTGGGTGTTTCTGCTTTGTTAGTCTATTTCCGTTGTTCTTGTTGGTGTTCTTGCTGTATTCAGAATTCGAGGTCGAATTCTGTTAAAGGGGGGAAGAGTGTAATGCCGCAAAAATCGTTTTCCTGGGTTTTTGACCGGAATTGTCTTCATTTTCTCGATTCAAGGATTTATTCTGGAGAAAAGTTTTGTCGCCTCGCAGTTAATAATTCCATTAGCAGTTTTGGTAATCTCCCTAGTTTTCGGATGAGGTCTTCGGAGCCGTTTTGTTTGGCGGTAAGTTGTATTTTCTTGTCGGGTTGTCGCTTTCCGCCAAGAGTTGAAATTTATTTGGTTCGCTAGTAGTAAAAGTTGGATTTTGGTTTTTAGGAGGGTATTTTCAGAATTTCCCTCCTCACCTAACCTCATTTCTCTCTCCATTTGTGTGGTGCCATTCTCTTTGTCTTGGCTGATATTTCCTCATACCAAGTCTTGGCGAACTCCTCTCCTGCGCCCAAGTCTTGGCGAGCCTCTCCTTGCGCCCCTAGTCCTGGCCGAGCCTTCTCCCCAAGCGCCTCAGCCTCGCCGAGCCTCTCCCTGCGCCCTTCCCCTGGTGGCGACGCCAAGAAGAAGAGGGCTAAGCAAGAAGAAGCTCGGCACCAAGAAATAGAACACCGGAAGAACCCGACCAGCCTCCTTCCAGCCGGTGACTCCTCCTCCAAATGACCCCTCTCCTCCGGCCAGCACCTCCCCCATCTCCCTTCTTCTTCCATGGTGATGCTTGGAAGTATATTAGCTTGGGTTGGTGTTGTGCATGCATGGTGTTTGTGTTAATGCCTAGCTAGGGTTTGGGGTGTGGTTGAGTGGCTGGGTTAGGGTTCTTGCCATGGAGTCTTATTGGTTGATTAGTTGTATGTGGAATGGTTTAGAGGTGGAACCCTAGAAGCTGTGCAGTTTATTTTTTGAGCAGATTCTTGTGCCCTGGGGGTCTGGTTATTGCGAAAGTTGTAGATAATTGAATTACCTTTCAACAGAGACTGAAATCGCTAAATTTCATTCAGCTGTTTGAAAGTTATGGCTATTTTAGCGAGTGTTGTCCAATTCTTGTCGCGATTGGTGCAGTCTATGTTCATCTTTGATTAGGGAACTATTGGTGCGTTGGCTGAGTGAATGGTTGTGATATATGTGTAGTTTGTCTCCTCACGGTCGTTATAAACACAAAAACTCGAAAATCCATTAAGCCAATCAAAAGTTACGCTATTTAGAAGTCTAGGTGCTGAAATTGGAAAACTGCAGCATGCTCTATTTTCCGGTCGGAGTTTAGTGTTCGATTTGGAGGCCCTCGAGGTATCTCCCGCATGTTTGGCTTTGAGATATCTGGAGGTCATCCTCTTATGGTTAATTAGGAGCTGAGTTCACTCCATTTGATTAAGTGAATCAAAAGTTTGGCTCGTTGGAAGGCGGCTATCCCCTTTGGTCAGATTTTCCGTTTTTGGGATTTCAGAGTGGGTTGTAGAGTCGATCTCGCTAAGTCTTGCGGTTGTTTGGTTGGCATGTTTTTGAGTGGATTGCCTCTACTTGCGGTGGTGGGACCCCGTGAGTGGCATCAACTTCTCGCCACCCGCCGAGAGGATTAAGGCAAGTGCATTGCATCGGCCAGGCTTAGGTGGCCACTAGGTTTTGCAATAATACGCTTATCCATGTGTTGCTTTAATATTGTCATGTTTGATTTTGCATGCGATATGATGAATGAGAATGGTTAATTGGTTATGCTTTTATTTAAAACGAGTTTATATGCAAGTGTAATCCGTATATCTCTCATACGGTATCTAGTTGATTGCTTGTATTATGTATATGCTTACGCTATGGTTGCATTCGTGTTTAATAAGCACGTCTAGTAAGGTAATTGTCTTTTGATGAAAAGGGTAAGTAATCTGATACAAGTGCATCGTTGTTTGAACGTGTTATGATTTGTTTGATGAACTTTATATGCCTTGCCATTATGAAATTACGCTGCATCCCTGGCTTGAATGTTATGTGTGATGTTTAATGAATTTCGTCTAGATGCCGTGATGACTTCTTGCTAAATTTTACTTTCATATTCAGGTTCACTAGTTTGATACGCTAGTGAGAATACCGAAAGTATGGGATTGGATTGCGAAAATGATTTGATTTATGATCAAGATAGATGGAATTAGTAATTACTCGAGAATTGGTGATGTGAGTGTGATTATGAGCGTTGAGGATGTGATTATGAGCGTTGAGAATGTGATTATGAGTGTTGAGAATGTGAATGGTAATTTCTGGATGTGAGAAGTGGTTGATGTTTATGTATTTGGCTAGCTATGCAAATGTGAGAAATGAATGTAGTTTGCAAATTGGTTTATGTCAATTGCATTTGTGCATTCATGATGGAAGAGGCGACCCATTCTGATGCGGGCCTCTGTGCTCACATGTAGTGAGTACGAAAGCCCTACCTCGTAGTCCCGTACACTTGGTTCTATGGGAGCGAGTCAGTAAGAGTAGGCACCCTCCACCACGGGGTGGAAGGGGAATGAGAGGGTGCACACCGACGGGTGTGCACTCGGCAATACCGGTATGTGCTAAAAGAGGAGATGAGTCATGCATGATGCATCATATACATGAAAATTATGAAATCTGTATTGCATTGGCAATGATAGACATGCATGATGCATCATATGCATGAAAATTGTGAAATATGCATTACATAGACAATGAGGAATCATGTTTAATGAGTTGATTGTGATGTATGGATATGAGATTCTTTTTTTGTATATTTTGTGCACTTGAGCATGAAAGCATAAACGCATTCCATTGCATTGTGTGTTGCAACTGTTAAATGGGATTGATGAGAATAGGAAGAACAGGTTGAGGATTGAGGCGTGGACTCATCCAGAAATGTTTATTGAGGCAGAGGTAAGATTTAGTTATGTTTTCGAGTTGGTTGTGGTAAGTGGGGTTAGTTATTGCTTCTTTTACTGGTTGATTTCCATTTAGTAATGGCTATATTAGATTCTAGATTAAAAGTAATTCAGTTAATTCATTACTTTTTATTATTGTTGCACTTTGCTGAGTCTTGGACTTACGCTTGTTTGCTTCCTGTTTTAGGTACCTTGAAGCTGATTCGTCTGGTTGGGAGTAGTATCACGTGCACGACTTCGGTCTTCACCAATTTATTAACAAATTCAATAATTCTGGATGTAATTAATGAGGTTGTAATATGTTGTTCGTCGTGTTGGAGTTTCTTAACTTCTATTGGGGATTTGATTGGTTAAGTAAAGACCTGCTAGAATGTTTCTTCCTATTTTGAGTGATTGATATATTATATGACTGCTATCATTCTTTTGTCTGCTGAGTGGATGTCCTCTGTTCTAGAGAGGTCATGCCGAAATTTTGTAAATTTCGGTGGCTTAGTTTTAAACCGGTTAAAGAGTTTAAAGATTGAATTCATTTTCAGTCTTATCATAGAGGTGTCATTCTTTTAAATGGGTTTTTGGGTAGCATTCGCGGTGCGTTTGGCGACGGGGTGCTACAATTATTAGTAACGGTTCAAAAATCACCCCTGATAATTCTCGATTATCAGTGGCACTAAATCTATAGTGGTTTAAAAACCGCCACTGATGGCAGTTATAAACCGTCACTGATGGGCTTTTTCAAGGTAGTGCGTGTAATTTGGTAAAACTCAAGCACAAGTAGAATTGGTACCTGCTCTTTTTTTGTGTTCCTTTTTTTCTGGGATTTATTATTTCTTTCCTTGTCTGTGCCTTTGTTTTTTTCCGTTTATTTTTCCTGTGGCGTGTACGTCCGTGCTTTTCCATGTCTTTCTTTTTCTCGTTTCTTTTGTTTCGTTGGCACTCATGTTCGTGATCTTTTTTTTTCATCCAGTGGTTTTGTCTCTAGTGAGCCATCAGGGATTTGTTTTTCTTTACCACCATCTAGGATTGTACATTGAGTATCTCGTCTCGTACGATTCTTTATTATTTTTAATAGTTATGGTTTATTAACCAAAATAGGGTCATCAAATTGAGGACCGAATGTTTTTTTCTTTTAGAATGTACGGCCTATTTATCTCTTTAAATAGCATTTAATAGTTGTGGGTTATGCTTATAATTAGGGTTCACCGAACTGAAGGCTAGAAGTTTCTATTTCTTTGAGAATTTCTAATATATTTATCATTTTTTAGCAGCTCTAAAAGGCATTTCATCAACTTTTAATATATAATAGACTAGACGATTTGTCCGCACAATTACACGGCTAGTTCTAATATGCTTTTATTTAATTATGTTTCTATACCCACTCTAATAATGGTCTAGAATTTGGAGAAGCACATTTTATTTAATACATTCTTTTATTATAATGGATTATGTACAAACACACATTGTTTGAGGGATATTATTACTCTTTTTGGGTCACAATTATTCTTACTATGGAAGAGTACATTAATTTTTATTTTTATAAAAAATAATCGATTTTTGAATATTTAATGTTAGTACTATGAAAATTATATGCATAACATTATGTTACTCTGAATATGTTTTGCATTCATCTTTATAAATGTATTATCTTACAAATACTTAGATTTTAATGCAACCGCAAGCCTATTACCAAGACCACCCGGGTGGGGAATACACGATAGCCTCATGTGTACACCGAACTAGCCCTATGATCTGTGGATAGTATACACATTCACAACACCGTTATCACATTCATACAAACATAGCATAGATACTAAAATATAGTGGCCTTAAATACAATCGGTACATAGTATTTATAACAAAAGGGCCGTTGGGCCAAATGGAATGAACACAAGTAGAGAGCAGTGGAAAGT